>CAMITZ010000093.1:1834134-2445513 GCA_946251845.1 Andrena fulva | reverse complement strand
AGCCGCCGACATGTCCGACGACTATACGGTCGTCCCCACGGCCCCGGGAATAGATTGGCCCGCCACCATCATATCCGACGACTACAGGGTCGTCCCCACGACCCCGGGACTAGGTTGGCCAGCCGCCGACATGTCCGACGACTATACGGTCGTCCCCACGGCCCCGGGACTAGATTGGCCCGCCACCATCATGTCCGACGACTATAGGGTCGTCCCCACGACCCCGGGACTAGGTTGGCCAGCCGCCGACATGTCCGACGACTATACGGTCGTCCCCACGGCCCCGGGACTAGATTGGCCCGCCGCCGACTTGTCCGACGACTATAGGATCGTCCCTACCACCCCGGGACTAGATTGGCCCGCCACCATCATGTCCGACGACTATAGGGTCGTCCCCACGGCCACGGGCCAAAGTTGGCCAGCCACCGACATGTCCGACGAATATAGGGTCGTCCCCACGACCCCGGGACTAGATTGGCCCGCCACCATCATGTCCGACGACTATAGGGTCGTCCCCACGGCCACGGGCCAATGTTGGCCAGCCACCGACATGTCCGACGAATATAGGGTCGTCCCCACGACCCCGGGACTAGATTGGCCCGCCACCATCTTGTCCGACGACTACAGGTTCGTCCCGACGACCCCGGGACTAGGTTGGCCAGCCGCCGACTTGTCCGACGACTATAGGGTCGTCCCCACGACCCCGGGACTAGATTGGCCCGCCACCATCATGTCCGACGACTATAGGGTCGTCCCCACGACCCCGGGACTAGGTTGGCCCACCGCCGACTTGTCCGACGACTACAGGTTCGTCCCGACGACCCCGGGACTAGGTTGGCCAGCCGCCGACTTGTCCGACGACTATAGGGTCGTCCCCACGACCCCGGGACTAGATTGGCCCGCCACCATCATGTCCGACGACTATAGGGTCGTCCCCACGACCCCGGGACTAGGTTGGCCCACCGCCGACTTGTCCGACGACTATAGGGTCGTCCCTACCACCCTGGGACTAAGTTGGCCCGCCGCCGTCATGTCCGACGACTACAGGGTCGTCCCCACGACCCCGGGACTAGGTTGGCCAGCCGCCGACATGTCCGACGACTATAGGGTAGTCCCCACAACCCCGGGACTAGCTTGGCCCGCCGCCGACTTGTCCGACGACTATAGGGTCGTCCCCACGACCCCGGGGCTAATTTGGCCCGCCGCCGACTTGTCCGACGACTATAGGGTCGTCCCCACGACCACGGACCAAAGTTGCCCAGCCGCCGGCATGTCCGACGACTATAGGGTCGTCCCCACGACCCCGGGACTAGGTTGGCCCGCCACCGCCATGTCCGACGACTATAGGGTCGTCCCCGCGACTACGGGCCAAATATGGCCAGCCGCCGACATGTCCGACGACTATAGGGTCGTCCCCACGGCCCTGGGACTAGATTGGCCCGCCACCGTCTTGTCCGACGACTATAGGATCGTCCCCACGACTACGGGCCAAATTTGGCCAGCCGCCGACATATCCGACGACTATAGGGTCGTCCCCACGACCACGGGGCAAAGTTGGCCAGCCGCCGACATGTCCGACGACTACAGGGTCGTTCCTACGACCCAGGTACTAGATTGGCCCGCCACCGTCATGTCCGACGACTATAGGGTCGTCCCCACGACCCCGGGACTAGGTTGGCCCGCCGCCGACTGGTCCGACGACTATAGGATCGTCCCCACGACTACGGGCCAAATTTGGCCAGCCGCCGACATATCCGACGACTATAGGGTCGTCCCCACGACCACGGGGCAAAGTTGGCCAGCCGCCGACATGTCCGACGACTACAGGGTCGTACCTACGACCCAGGGACTAGATTGGCCCGCCACCGTCATGTCCGACGACTATAGGGTCATCCCCACGACCCCGGGACTAGGTTGGCCCGCCTCCGACTGGTCCGACGACTATAGGGTCGTCCCCACGACCACAGGCCAAAGTTGGCCAGCCGCCGTCATGTCCGACGACTATAGGGTCGTGCCTACCACCCCGGGACTAGGTTGGCCCGCCACCAGCATGTCCGACGACTATAGGGTCGTCCCCACGACCCCGGGACTAGGTTGGCCCGCCGCCTACTTGTCCGACGAATATAGGGTCGTCCCCACGACGCCGGGGATAGATTGGCCCGCCACCGTCATGTCCGACGACTATAGGGTCGTCCCCACGACCCCGGGACTAGGTTGGCCAGCCGCCGACATGTCCGACGACTATAGGGTCGTCCCCACGACGCCGGGGATAGATTGGCCCGCCACCGTCATGTCCGACGACTATAGGGTCGTCCCCACGATCCCGGGACTAGGTTGGCCAGCCGCCGACATGTCCGACGACTATAGGGTCGTCCCCACGACGCCGGGGATAGATTGGCCCGCCACCGTCATGTCCGACGACTATAGGATCGTCCCCACGACTACGGGCCAAATTTGGCAAGCCGCCGACATGTCCGACGACTGTAGGGTCGTCCCCACGACCGCGGGACTAGGTTGTCCCGCCACCGCCATGTCCGACGACTATAGGGTCGTCTCCACGACAACGGGCCATAGTTGGCCAGCCGCCGGCATGTCCGACGATTATAGGGTCGTCCCCTCGACCCCGGGACTAGGTTGTCCCGCCGCCGACTTGTCCGACGACTATAGGGTCGTCCCCACGAACCCGGGGCAATGTTGGCCAGCCGCCGACATGTCCGACGACTACAGGGTCGTACCCACGACCCAGGGACTAGATTGGCCCGCCACCATCATGTCCGACGACTATAGGGTCGTCCCCACGACCACGGACCAAAGTAGCCCAGCCGCCTGCATGTCCGACGACTATAGGGTCGTCGCCACGACCCCGGGACCAGGTTGGCCAGCCACCGTCATGTCCGACAACTATAGGGTGGTCCCCACGACAACGGGCCAGAGTTGGCCTGCCGCCGTCATGACCGACGACTATAGGGTCGTCCCCACGAACCCGGGACTAGGTTGGCCAGACGCCAACATGTCCGACGTCTATAGGGTCGTCCCCACGACCCCGGGACTAGTTTGGCCCGCCGCCGACTTGTCCGACGACTATAGGGTCGTCCCCACGACCCCGGGACTAGGTTGGCCAGCCGCCGACATGTCCGACGACTATAGGGTAGTCCCCACAACCCCGGGACTAGCTTGGCCCGCCGCCGACTTGTCCGACGACTATAGGGTCGTCCCCACGACCCCGGGACTAGTTTGGCCCGCCGCCGACTTGTCCGACGACTATAGGGTCGTCCCCACGACCACGGACCAAAGTTGCCCAGCCGCCGGCATGTCCGACGACTATAGGGTCGTCCCCACGACCCCGGGACTAGGTTGGCCCGCCACCGCCATGTCCGACGACTATAGGGTCGTCCCCGCGACTACGGGCCAAATATGGCCAGCCGCCGACATGTCCGACGACTATAGGGTCGTCCCCACGGCCCTGGGACTAGATTGGCCCGCCACCGTCTTGTCCGACGACTATAGGATCGTCCCCACGACTACGGGCCAAATTTGGCCAGCCGCCGACATATCCGACGACTATAGGGTCGTCCCCACGACCACGGGGCAAAGTTGGCCAGCCGCCGACATGTCCGACGACTACAGGGTCGTTCCTACGACCCAGGTACTAGATTGGCCCGCCACCGTCATGTCCGACGACTATAGGGTCGTCCCCACGACCCCGGGACTAGGTTGGCCCGCCGCCGACTGGTCCGACGACTATAGGATCGTCCCCACGACTACGGGCCAAATTTGGCCAGCCGCCGACATATCCGACGACTATAGAGTCGTCCCCACGACCACGGGGCAAAGTTGGCCAGCCGCCGACATGTCCGACGACTACAGGGTCGTACCTACGACCCAGGGACTAGATTGGCCCGCCACCGTCATGTCCGACGACTATAGGGTCGTCCCCACGACCCCGGGACTAGGTTGGCCCGCCGCCGACTGGTCCGACGACTATAGGGTCGTCCCCACGACCACAGGCCAAAGTTGGCCAGCCGCCGTCATGTCCGACGACTATAGGGTCGTGCCTACCACCCCGGGACTAGGTTGGCCCGCCACCAGCATGTCCGACGACTATAGGGTCGTCCCCACGACCCCGGGACTAGGTTGGCCCGCCGCCTACTTGTCCGACGAATATAGGGTCGTCCCCACGACGCCGGGGATAGATTGGCCCGCCACCGTCATGTCCGACGACTATAGGGTCGTCCCCACGACCCCGGGACTAGGTTGGCCAGCCGCCGACATGTCCGACGACTATAGGGTCGTCCCCACGACGCCGGGGATAGATTGGCCCGCCACCGTCATGTCCGACGACTATAGGGTCGTCCCCACGATCCCGGGACTAGGTTGGCCAGCCGCCGACATGTCCGACGACTATAGGGTCGTCCCCACGACGCCGGGGATAGATTGGCCCGCCACCGTCATGTCCGACGACTATAGGATCGTCCCCACGACTACGGGCCAAATTTGGCAAGCCGCCGACATGTCCGACGACTGTAGGGTCGTCCCCACGACCCCGGGACTAGGTTGTCCCGCCACCGCCATGTCCGACGACTATAGGGTCGTCCCCACGACAACGGGCCATAGTTGGCCAGCCGCCGGCATGTCCGACGATTATAGGGTCGTCCCCTCGACCCCGGGACTAGGTTGTCCCGCCGCCGACTTGTCCGACGACTATAGGGTCGTCCCCACGAACCCGGGGCAATGTTGGCCAGCCGCCGACATGTCCGACGACTACAGGGTCGTACCCACGACCCCGGGACCAGGTTGGCCAGCCACCGTCATGTCCGACAACTATAGGGTGGTCCCCACGACAACGGGCCAGAGTTGGCCTGCCGCCGTCATGACCGACGACTATAGGGTCGTCCCCACGAACCCGGGACTAGGTTGGCCAGACGCCAACATGTCCGACGTCTATAGGGTCGTCCCCACGACCCCGGGACTAGTTTGGCCCGCCGCCGACTTGTCCGACGACTATAGGGTCGTCCCCACGACCCCGGGACTAGGTTGGCCAGCCGCCGACATGTCCGACGACTATAGGGTAGTCCCCACAACCCCGGGACTAGCTTGGCCCGCCGCCGACTTGTCCGACGACTATAGGGTCGTCCGCACGACCCCGGGACTAGGTTGGCCCGCCACCGCCATGTCCGACGACTATAGGGTCGTCCCCGCGACTACGGGCCAAATATGGCCAGCCGCCGACATGTCCGACGACTATAGGGTCGTCCCCACGGCCCTGGGACTAGATTGGCCCGCCACCGTCATGTCCGACGACTATAGGATCGTCCCCACGACTACGGGCCAAATTTGGCCAGCCGCCGACATATCCGACGACTATAGGGTCGTCCCCACGACCACGGGGCAAAGTTGGCCAGCCGCCGACATGTCCGAAGACTACAGGGTCGTCCCCACGACCCCGGGACTAGAATGGCCCGGCGCCGACTTGTCCGACGACTATAGGGTCGTCCCCACGACCCCGGGCCTACGTTGTCCCGCCGCCGACATGTCCAACGACTATAGGGTCGTCCCCACGAACCCGGGACTAGGTTGGCAAGCCGCCGATATGTCCGACGACTATAGGGTCGTCCCCACGACCCCGGGACTAGTTTGGCCCACCACCGTCATGTCCGACGACAACAGGGTCGTCCCCACGACCCCCGGAATAGATTGCCCCGCCACCGTCATGTCCGGCGACTATATGGTCGTCTCCACGACCCCGGGACTAGGTTGGCCAGCCGCCGACTTGTCCGACGACTATAGGGTCGTCCCCACGAACCCGGGACTAGGTTGGCCACTCGCCGACATGTCCGACGACTATAGGGTCGTCCCCACGACCACGGGCCAAAGTTGCCCAGCCGCCGGCATGTCCGACGACTATAGGGTCGTCTCCACGACCCCGGGACTAGGTTGGCCAGCCGCCGACATGTGCGACGGCTATAGGTTCGTCCCCACGACCACGGGCGAAAGTTGTCCAGCCGCCGACTTGTCCGACGACTATAGGGTCGTCCCCACGACCACGGGCCAAAGTTGGCCAGCCGCCGTCATGTCCGACGACTATACGGTCGTCCCCACGAACCCGGGACTAGGTTGGCCCGCCGCCGACTTGCCCGACGACTATAGGGTGTCCCCACGACCACGGGCCAAAGTTGACCAGCCGCCGACATGTCCGACGACTATAGGGTCGTCCCCACGACCCCGGGACTAGGTTGGCCAGCCGCCGACATGTGCGACGGCTATAGGTTCGTCCCCACGACCACGGGCCAAAGTTGACCAGCCGCCGACTTGTCCGACGACTATAGGGTCGTCCCCACGACCACGGGCCAAAGTTGGCCAGCCGCCGTCATGTCCGACGACTATACGGTCGTCCCCACGAACCCGGGACTAGATTGGCCCGCCACTATCATGTCCGACAACTATAGGGTCGTCCCCACGGCCCCGGGGCTAGGTTGGCCAGCCGCCGACATGTCCGACGGCTATAGGTTCGTCCCCACGACCACGGGCGAAAGTTGTCCAGCCGCCGACTTGTCCGACGACTATAGGGTGTCCCCACGACCACGGGCCAAAGTTGCCCAGCCGCCGACATGTCCGACGACTATAGGGTCGTCCCCACGACCCCGGGACTAGGTTGGCCAGCCGCCGACATGTGCGACGGCTATAGGTTCGTCCCCACGACCACGGGCCAAAGTTGACCAGCCGCCGACATGTCCGACGACTATAGGGTCGTCCCCACGACCCCGGGCTAAGTTGGCCCGCCACCGCCATGTCCGACGACTATAGGGTCGTCCCCACCACCACGGGCCAAAGTTGGCCAGCCGCCGGCACGTCCGACGACTATAGGGTCGTCCCCACGACCCCGGGACTAGTTTGGCCCGCCGCCGACTTGTCCGACGACTATAGGGTCGTCCCCACGACCCCGGGACTAGATTGGCCCGCCACCATCATGTCCGACGACTATAGGGTCATCCCCACGGCCCTGGGACTAGATTGGCCCGCCACCGTCATGTGCGACGACTATAGGATCGTCCCCACGACTACGGGCCAGATTTGGCCAGCCGCCGACATGTCCGACGACTATAGGATCGTCCCCACGACCCCAGGACTAGGTTGGCCCCCCACCGCCATGTCCGACGACTATAGGGCCGTCCCCACGGCCCCGGGACTAGGTTAGCCCGCCGCCGACTTGTCCGACGACTATAGGGTCGTCCCCACGGCCCCGGGACTAGATTGGCCCGCCCCCGTCATGTCCGACAACTGTAGTGTCGTCCCCACGACAACGGGCCAAAGTTTGCCAGCCGCCGACATGTCCGACGACGATAGGGTCGTCCCCACGACCCCGGGACTAGTATGGCCCGCCGCCGACTTGTCCGACGACTATAGGGTCGTCCGCACGACCCCGGGACTAGGTTGGCCCGCCACCGCCATGTCCGACGACTATAGGGTCGTCCCCGCGACTACGGGCCAAATATGGCCAGCCGCCGACATGTCCGACGACTATAGGGTCGTCCCCACGGCCCTGGGACTAGATTGGCCCGCCACCGTCATGTCCGACGACTATAGGATCGTCCCCACGACTACGGGCCAAATTTGGCCAGCCGCCGACATATCCGACGACTATAGGGTCGTCCCCACGACCACGGGGCAAAGTTGGCCAGCCGCCGACATGTCCGAAGACTACAGGGTCGTCCCCACGACCCCGGGACTAGAATGGCCCGGCGCCGACTTGTCCGACGACTATAGGGTCGTCCCCACGACCCCGGGCCTACGTTGTCCCGCCGCCGACATGTCCAACGACTATAGGGTCGTCCCCACGAACCCGGGACTAGGTTGGCAAGCCGCCGATATGTCCGACGACTATAGGGTCGTCCCCACGACCCCGGGACTAGTTTGGCCCACCACCGTCATGTCCGACGACAACAGGGTCGTCCCCACGACCCCCGGAATAGATTGCCCCGCCACCGTCATGTCCGGCGACTATATGGTCGTCTCCACGACCCCGGGACTAGGTTGGCCAGCCGCCGACTTGTCCGACGACTATAGGGTCGTCCCCACGAACCCGGGACTAGGTTGGCCACTCGCCGACATGTCCGACGACTATAGGGTCGTCCCCACGACCACGGGCCAAAGTTGCCCAGCCGCCGGCATGTCCGACGACTATAGGGTCGTCTCCACGACCCCGGGACTAGGTTGGCCAGCCGCCGACATGTGCGACGGCTATAGGTTCGTCCCCACGACCACGGGCGAAAGTTGTCCAGCCGCCGACTTGTCCGACGACTATAGGGTCGTCCCCACGACCACGGGCCAAAGTTGGCCAGCCGCCGTCATGTCCGACGACTATACGGTCGTCCCCACGAACCCGGGACTAGGTTGGCCCGCCGCCGACTTGCCCGACGACTATAGGGTGTCCCCACGACCACGGGCCAAAGTTGACCAGCCGCCGACATGTCCGACGACTATAGGGTCGTCCCCACGACCCCGGGACTAGGTTGGCCAGCCGCCGACATGTGCGACGGCTATAGGTTCGTCCCCACGACCACGGGCCAAAGTTGACCAGCCGCCGACTTGTCCGACGACTATAGGGTCGTCCCCACGACCACGGGCCAAAGTTGGCCAGCCGCCGTCATGTCCGACGACTATACGGTCGTCCCCACGAACCCGGGACTAGATTGGCCCGCCACTATCATGTCCGACAACTATAGGGTCGTCCCCACGGCCCCGGGGCTAGGTTGGCCAGCCGCCGACATGTCCGACGGCTATAGGTTCGTCCCCACGACCACGGGCGAAAGTTGTCCAGCCGCCGACTTGTCCGACGACTATAGGGTGTCCCCACGACCACGGGCCAAAGTTGCCCAGCCGCCGACATGTCCGACGACTATAGGGTCGTCCCCACGACCCCGGGACTAGGTTGGCCAGCCGCCGACATGTGCGACGGCTATAGGTTCGTCCCCACGACCACGGGCCAAAGTTGACCAGCCGCCGACATGTCCGACGACTATAGGGTCGTCCCCACGACCCCGGGCTAAGTTGGCCCGCCACCGCCATGTCCGACGACTATAGGGTCGTCCCCACCACCACGGGCCAAAGTTGGCCAGCCGCCGGCACGTCCGACGACTATAGGGTCGTCCCCACGACCCCGGGACTAGTTTGGCCCGCCGCCGACTTGTCCGACGACTATAGGGTCGTCCCCACGACCCCGGGACTAGATTGGCCCGCCACCATCATGTCCGACGACTATAGGGTCATCCCCACGGCCCTGGGACTAGATTGGCCCGCCACCGTCATGTGCGACGACTATAGGATCGTCCCCACGACTACGGGCCAGATTTGGCCAGCCGCCGACATGTCCGACGACTATAGGATCGTCCCCACGACCCCAGGACTAGGTTGGCCCCCCACCGCCATGTCCGACGACTATAGGGCCGTCCCCACGGCCCCGGGACTAGGTTAGCCCGCCGCCGACTTGTCCGACGACTATAGGGTCGTCCCCACGGCCCCGGGACTAGATTGGCCCGCCCCCGTCATGTCCGACAACTGTAGTGTCGTCCCCACGACAACGGGCCAAAGTTTGCCAGCCGCCGACATGTCCGACGACGATAGGGTCGTCCCCACGACCCCGGGACTAGTATGGCCCGCCGCCGACTTGTCCGACGACTATAGGGTCGTACCCACGACCCCGGGACTAGGATGGCCCGCCACCGTCATGTCCGGCGACTATAGGGTCGTCCCTACGACCCCGGGACTAGGTTGACCAGCCGCCGACTTTTCCGACGACTATAGGGTCGTACCCACGACCCCGGGACTAGGATGGCCCGCCGCCGACTTGTCCGACGACTATAGGGTCGTCCCCACGACCACGGGCCAAAGTTGCCCAGCCGCCGACATGTCCGACGACTATAGGGTCGTCCCCACGTCCCCGGGACTAGATTGGCCCGCCACCGGCATGTCCGACGACTATAGGGTCGTCCCCACGAACCCGGGACTAGGTTGGCAAGCCGCCGACATGTCCGACGACAATAGGGTCGTCCCCACGGCCCTGGGACTAGATTGGCCCGCCACCGTCATGTCCGACGACCATAGGGTCGTCCCCACGACCACGGGCCAAAGTTGGCCAGCCGCCGACATGTCCGACGACTATTGGGTCGTCCCCACGACCCCGGGACTAGACTGGCCCGCCACCGTCATGTCCGACGACTGTAGGGTCGTCCCCACGGCCCCGGGACTAGATAGGCCCGCCACCGTCATGTCCGACGACTATAGAGTCGTCCCCACGACCCCGGGACTAGGTTGGCCAGCCGCCAACATGTCCGACGACTATAGGGTCGTCCCCACGACCCCGGGTCTAGATTGGCCCGCCACCATCATGTCCGACGACTATAGGGTCGTCCCCACGACCCCGGGACTAGGTTGGCCCGCCGCCGACTTGTCCGACGACTATAGGGTCGTCCCTACGACCCCGGGACTAGATTGGCCCGCCACCTTCATGTCCGACGACTACAGGTTCGTCCCGACGACCCCGGGACTGGGTTGGCCAGCCGCCGACTTGTCCGACGACTATAGGGTCGTCCCCACGACCACGGGCCAAAGTTGGCCAGCCGCCGACATGTCCGACGACTATTGGGTCGTCCCCACGACACCGGGACTAGGTTGGCCAGCCGCCAACATGTCCGACGACTATAGGGTTGTTCGCGAATAGGTATTGTTCGCGTGCCTGAATTTTAGGTTAGGGTGGCGAAGTGAATTCAAAGCACAGCAGTTCAGCTTTAGCCACGTCGTTTATTCAAAACTACAAAGATGAGCGACGGATGAGAGACAACGAGCTTAATACCGATGTAGTGAGCGTGAGAGCGAGCGTTGAGAAAATTGAGCGAGTAATTCTGAACAGCTAGCTTGAGCGCGATGCTATTCAAAGCACGTTTTGGACCAGAGTGAGCAATGGCCCGAAGCCAGCTTCCGCCTTGGTGTCTTCCAGAAGCTTCTGGAAGACGCGCCAAGCGGAAGTGAGCTTTGATTGGGTGAACGCGCGGACGACTGGTCCTATTGGGTGATCGCACCGGCGGCCAGATCTTATTCGGTGATCGATTGTAGATCTGCCGTCGTGCTCCGCTGCCCGTGAGGTGCTGCGGTGAGATGAGAGCGGTGGTGAGAGGAACTACTGCTCGAATCGCAAACATTCTCCCGCCATCAACAGCTTGCAGATGGTGTTGATGATGAGCCTGAAACATTCAAAGGTGCCAATTTTGCAATTGGTCTTTTTAGAACAGTGGTGGCGGTCTTGAGCGTTGCGACCCTGGTGAGTCCGTCCTTCCCTGGGTGTGTGGTGAGAACCCGAGCAAGTGGCCACTTGCTCGGTGGAAATCGCTCGTCAGTGATGAGCACCAGGGAGCCGATTTTGATGTCGTTGGACGGGTGAAGCCATTTCGAGATTGAGAGTTGACGTTGAAGGTACTGCGAAGACCATTGAGTCCAGAATCGCTGAGCCTTTTGTTGAATGAGCTGCCACCTCGCAGATGGTGAGATTGTTGAGTGGTCTGCTGATGGTTCGGGCAGCGTTGATAGTGGCTGTCCGATGAGGAAGTGAGCAGGGGTGAGTGGAGTGACATCTTCAGAGTCGTCGCTGAGTGGCTCTAGCGGTCGTGAATTGAGCATCGCTTCAATCTGTGTGAGAAGAGTGCTGAATTCCTCGTAAGTGAGTACAGTGTCACTTACGGTGCGCCTGAGGTGATATTTAATTGATTTCACGACCGCCTCCCACTTTCCACCCATGTGAGTTGCTGCAGGGGGGTTGAAGAGCCATTTGGTGTTGTCGTTGACAAAGAGCTGCGACACTGAGTGATGTTCTTTTGTGCCTTGAGTGAATAACCTCTTGAGCGCGGCGTCTGCACCGATGAAGTTGGTGCCGCAGTCAGAATGGAGTGATTGAGGTATTCCTCGTCTTGAGATGAATCTGCGGTAAGTAGCGATGAATCCTTCTGTCGAGTAGTCAGTCACCAACTCTAGATGAACTGCTGAGGTGGTGAGACAGGTGAAAACGCAAATCCAGCCTTTGTGAGTTTTGGAGCCTCGCCCCTTCCATGCTTTGAGTGAAATTGGTCCGGCGTAGTCCAGTCCAGTGCGGGTGAACGGCTGTGAGGGTGTGACTCGCGCAAGAGGTAGTTGGCCCATCAGCTGATGGGCACGGATCCCCCTATGCCGAGCACACACCACACAGCGAAGAACGTGAGTTTTGACTGGAGCTCTGCCTCCGAGAATCCAATACTGTTGGCGAATGTGAGAGAGCGTGAGCTGGGTCCCTCCATGAAGGGTGTTTTTGTGAGCATTATCTATGATCAGATGAGAAAGGCGTGAATTGCGAGGTAGAATCACAGGATGCTTACTTCCGTGATCCAAGTGAGCGTTGTTGAGTCGACCTCCAACTCGAATCACTCCTTGCTCATCGACAAACGCAGTGAGTCGATTGAAGGCGTGAGATGATGGCAACTTGGAATTGAGGCTGAGTGTTTTGAGCTCCTGGTTGAAATAGAGAGCTTGCGTTGCCTTGATCCAGAAGATTCGGGCTCTTTCCAAGTCCTCTGGTGAGTGTGAGATGAGTGGTAGTGAAATCGGAGCTCTCCTTAGCTTGTCAAGAATTCTGAAACAAACTGAGGTGATGCGAATGAGTTTGTTGAGAGAAGAATATTTATAAATGAGATCCCAGTGATATTCGATCTTTTGAACGTTGAGTAGGGTTGAAACTCCCGGACGAGCCTCCTGTGCACTGGAGTCGTCCTTCAATTCCGGTTGAGATGGCCATGAGTCACTGGGCTGAGTGAGCCATGGTGGTCCCATTCACCACAGCTTGTGTTGTTCAAGCTGAGATGTAGTTACGCCTCGAGAGGCGCAGTCCGCTGGATTTGAGGTCCCTGGGACGTGTCTCCATTGTGCGTGTTGAGTGAATTCTTGAATCTGGGAGACACGATTCCTCACATAGTCCTTCCAGCGTGATGCATGAGATTTGATCCATATAAGTGTCACTTGAGAGTCCGTCCACAGGTGAGTAGCAGCTACATTGAGCTTGAGAGTTGCTTGAACATATTTTGTGAGCTTTGCAAGCATCAATGATGCTGTAAGCTCGAGCCTTGGGATGGTGAGCTTTTGAGGGGTGCTACCTTCGTTTTGGAGCACACTAGTGTCGACACCTTGTGATTTGTGGACGGTGAAAAGACGGTAATATAAACTACCGCCGTCATGGCGAGTTGAGAAGCATCAGAGAAACCATGTAATTCCACTGTTGAGTAGCTGTATGTGGTGAACCACCTAGGAACTGAGAGCCTGGCCAGGCATTGAAGATTTTCTCTGATGGTGAGCCATTTTGACGTGACCTGGGATGGCAGTGGATCATCCCAGTTGAGCTTGTGCAGCCATAATTCTTGTAAAAGTATCTTTGCTTGAATGATGACTGGTGACAAAAAGCCGAGCGGATCAAATATTTGAGCTACTTCTGAGGGAATGAGGCGTTTGGTGAATTTTGAGCTCGTTGCCGGTTTGGCTGAGAATGAAAAGCTATCCTTGAGCACGTTCCAATGTAATCCGAGAACTTTGGTTTTGCAGTCGTCTAGTGAAAGTATTGAGCCGAGGGCTCTCTGAGTAGGGGAGATTGAATCAAGCAACGGTGGGTGGGTTGCATGCCATTTGGCAAGTGGAAAGCCTCCCGCGTTGCACAGGTCTTTTAATTGTTGAGCGATTTCAATGAGTTTCTCACCTGTGTCGGCTCCGCCGAATATGTCGTCGACGTATCTGGCTTGAGTGAGCGATGGCACTGCCAGTGGGAAGCGATGGCCTTCGTCTTCCACGAGTTGAAGTAGAGCCCTGACAGCCAAGAATGGAGCAGCCTTCAATCCGTATGTGACGGTGGTGAGCTTGTATGGCACCTCCTTCTGATTGCCGTCGAACCACAGCACCCTTTGCAGGTCCTGATCGGCTTCATGCACCTGGACTTGACGGTACATCTTCGTCACGTCCGTGGCAAATATGAATTTGTGCTGACGTATCCACAGCAGCACGTCGGTGACGTTGAGCAGGAGATTTTTGCCGGTGTGCATGAGATCGTTGATTGAGTGTCCGGAGCCCGAAGGGCTTGAGCCATTGAAGACGACCCTGAGCTTGGTTGACTGGCTGTCGGGCTTGAGCACTCCATGGTGTGGCAAATAGAAAATAGAATGAGCGTTAGGAGAGATTGATGATGCTCTTACCATGTGCTGGAGATCTTTGTACTCGTTCATGAACCCTTCATAGAGTTCACGAAGTCCAGCGTCCTTCTTGAGTCTGTTGCGTGTACGCATCAAGCATGCGTGAGCCGTGTTGTATGAATTGCCCAGGAGCCTTGGAGATAACTTGAGCGGGATGCGGACGATGTATCTGCCTGTTGAGTCACGCGAGTGAGTCGCTCGAAAGTGCTCCTCGCACTCCTCTTCTTCAAGCGTGAGCTGAGTGGGGGCATCACCGGGAAGCTCTTCTTGAATCCAAAACTTCGTCAGCATTTCTTGGAGATCATTGTTGCTATGCTGTACTACAGCAGAGTGATGAGATGTTGCAATCTGTGAATTGTGGATGGTGATTGGTCCAAGAATGAGCCACCCAAACATTGAAAATTGAGCAATTGGCATTGACGGGTCTGACTTGATGAGGTTAGGTTTGATGATCTGTCCGTATGTGTCTGCGCCGATGACCATGTCAATAGGCCTCGGCGTGAGAAAGTCGGGATCAGTCAGCATGAGGCCGTTGAGATGTGGCCACTCCTGTCGAGGCGCTTCGACCGATGGCAGATTGGAGGTTAATGCTTTGAGTACATGAGCTTGAACCTGTATCGTTGTCGAATCGTAATTCGAGCGCAGTGTGAGCAGTGCGATTCCTCTTGTCTGGATAGATCTGGCACCTCCAAGGCCACTGATTGAAATGGATGATTGCACACGTGGAATGTTGAGCTGGGTGATGACCTCCTCCTTGATAAAGGTGAGCTCGGAGCCTGAGTCGATGAGAAGCCGAACTGGAGAGAATGATACTGGAGTGATGAGCTGTGCGTTGGCCGTGGCCAAGAGTGACGTGGTTGAGAATGATGAGCGAACCGCTAGCGGGTAAAGTGGAAAACCCTTTGAGCGTGAGCTTTGAGACTGGTTTGTTGAGCTTGAGCGGGGTGCGACGACTGCACCAACTTCTCATTGAGCTGAGCCTTGAGATGAGGATTGAGCTGGAGCGGAGGTTTGAGATGGCTGAGCTGTGGTCCCCTTCAAGTGCAGCATCGTGTGATGTCGAGCCCCACACGTCTTGCACTTGAGGTGAGATTTACACACATCTGTGTTGTGTCTTCCGCAACAGTTACGACACAGCTCGTACCTGGTGATGAGCTTGCGCCTCGCTTCCACCGACATTTCGCGGAACTCCGGACACATCACCACGAAATGCGGTCCCTGGCAGCAATCGTACGGGTAATTGTTCGCAGAGAGGAAGAACTTTGAGCTGGTTTGCGAGTGTGTCGCTGCGTGAGAGGTGGCTGAGCGTTGAGATGGGCGACTGGGTGCTGGTGAGGGAGGTTGAGCCTTTTTTTGGTGAGCTTGTTTTTGAGCAGAGGCCTCCAGTTGCTCCAAAGCGACAATCTTGTTGTCGATGAAAGCTTCCAACCGCTCGTACCTTGGGTATTCGTTGGCAGAGCCCACCGAGGTTTCCCACGCCTCTCGGGTGTGCTTGTCGAGACAGTTGGTTGCGAGATGCACAAGAAGGCAATTGTGCATGTCCTCTGCGGCACCCAGCGCCTTGAGCGTTTTGTTGGCCTCGGTGATGGACGATCTCAGGTCATCCAGGGCTGTTGAGCTGCGAGTGGATATATGGGGCAGGCTGAACAATTTGTTCAGCTGCTCCTGGATGAGAACACGCTTGTTTGAGAAGCGCTTTGAGAGATATTCCCAGCAGGCTTGAAACGACGCGCCAGTGAGCGGGTAGGCACTTACGTGCCTCGCTGGCTCGCCAGTCACACTGGATCGCAGATAGTGCAACCTGTCGATGTCCATGAGCTGAGTATCCTGGATAATGAGCGAGGTGAAAAGTTCGCTGTACGCTGGCCAATCCACGTAGCTGCCTGAGAAGGTCGGCAGCGCAATCTCGGGCAGCTTCGACGCCCGAGATAGTGGTTGAGCGGGTGAGACGGTGACCTTTGCTTGAGCTATCGCCGCCACGTCTTCACGTAGGCGGTTGAGCCTGAGTTTGAGTTTGAGGTGGAGCTGCCTCTCCTTGGTCACCAGCTCCGACTTGAAATAGTCATGGTCGAGACACTTCACTGGCCAGGTGATCTCGAAGTACGCGTGCTCCCTAATAAAGGCCTGATGGAGATCTTCGACGTGTGAGCTTAGCACGCGTACTTCGTCAAGAGAGGTGGTGTGAGCGAGTGTGGGTATTTCTGAATGAAATTCATTGAGCGAGTTGAACCGACCCACCTGAGTTCTCGCCTTCATTAGGAGCTCTGCCGGAATGATTGACGTTGATGTGGCCCTTGTGTCCCTCGACTGTTTCACGGCGGCCGGTGCTGAGGTCCCAGGCTTTTCGTCTGGAATGGTGAGCGTGAGCACCGCCGTCGTGGGCGTCGGCGTGGGCGACGTTGACCTCGACGACGCCGATGAGGTGGTCGTTTTGTCTTCCATCTCTGAGCGATGAGTGATGAGCAGGTGAGCGGGTGAGCTTGAGCGGTCACTGCACTTTGAAGCACTTCACACACACAATCCGGCTCGAAGGACCAAATGTTCGCGAATAGGTATTGTTCGCGTGCCTGAATTTTAGGTTAGGGTGGCGAAGTGAATTCAAAGCACAGCAGTTCAGCTTTAGCCACGTCGTTTATTCAAAACTACAAAGATGAGCGACGGATGAGAGACAATGAGCTTAATACCGATGTAGTGAGCGTGAGAGCGAGCGTTGAGAAAATTGAGCGAGTAATTCTGAACAGCTAGCTTGAGCGCGATGCTATTCAAAGCACGTTTTGAACCAGAGTGAGCAATGGCCCGAAGCCAGCTTCCGCCTTGGTGTCTTCCAGAAGCTTCTGGAAGACGAGCCAAGCGGAAGTGAGCTTTGATTGGGTGAACGCGCGGACGACTGGTCCTATTGGGTGATCGCACCGGCGGCCAGATCTGATTCGGTGATCGATTGTAGATCTGCCGTCGTGCTCCGCTGCCCGTGAGGTGCTGCGGTGAGATGAGAGCGGTGGTGAGAGGAACTACTGCTCGAATCGCAAACAGGGTCGTCCCCACGACCCCGGGGTTAGATTGGCCCGCCACCGCCATGTCCGGCGACTATAGGGTCGTCCCCACGACCACGGGCCAAAGTTGGCCAGCCGCCGACATGTCCGACGACTATTGGGTCGTCCCCACGACCCCGGGTCTAGATTGGCCCGCCACCATCATGTCCGACGACTATAGGGTCGTCCCCACGACCCCGGGATTAGGTTGGCCAGCCGCCGACCTGTCCGCCGACTATACGGTCGTCCCCACGGCCCCGGGACTAGGTTGGCTCGCCACCGCCATGTCCGACGACTATAGGGTCGTCCCCACGACCCCGGGACTAGGTTGGCCAGCCACCGTCATGTCCGACGACTATAGGGTCGTCCACACGACCCCGGGACTAGGTTGGCGCGCCGCCGACTTGTCCGACGACTATAGGGTCGTCCCCACGCCCACGGGACTAGGTTGGCTCGCCACCGCCATGTCCGACGACTATAGGGTCGTCCCCACGACCCCGGGACTAGGTTGGCCAGCCGCCGTCATGTCCGACGACTATAGGGTCGTCCACACGACCCCGGGTCTAGGTTGGCGCGCCGCCGACTTGTCCGACGACCATAGGGTCGTCCCCACGACCCCGGGACTAGGTTGGCCCGCCGCCGACTTGTCCGACGACTATAGGGTCGTCCCTACCACCCTGGGACTAGGTTGGCCAGCCGCCGACATGTCCGACGACTATACGGTCGTCCCCACGGCCCCGGGACTAGATTGGCCCGCCGCGGACTTGTCCGACGACTATAGGATCGTCACCACGACTACGGGCCAAAGTTGGCCAGCCGTCGACATGTCCGACGACCATGGTCGTGCCCACGAACCCGGGACTAGATTGGTCCGCCACCGTCATGTCCGACGACTTTAGGGTCGTCCCCACGACCCCGGGGATAGATTGGCCCGCCACCGCCATGTCCGACGACTATAGGGTCGTCCCCACGACCACGGGCCAAAGTTGGCCAGCCGCCGACATGTCCGACGACTATTGGGTCGTCCCCACGACACAGGGACTAGGTTGGCCAGCCGCCAACATGTCCGACGACTATTGGGTCGTCCCCACGACCCCGGGGTTAGATTGGCCCGCCACCGCCATGTCCGACGACTATAGGGTCGTCCCCACGACCACGGGCCAAAGTTGGCCAGCCGCCGACATGTCCGACGACTATTGGGTCGTCCCCACGACCCCAGGTCTAGATTGGCCCGCCACCATCATGTCCGACGACTATAGGGTCGTCCCCACGACCCCGGGACTAGGTTGGCCCGCCGCCGACTTGTCCGACGACTATAGGGTCGTCCCTACGACCCCGGGACTAGATTGGCCCGCCACCTTCATGTCCGACGACTACAGGTTCGTCCCGACGACCCCGGGACTAGGTTGGCCAGCCGCCGACTTGTCCGACGACTATAGGGTCGTCCCCACGACCCCGGGACTAGATTGGCCCGCCACCATCATGTCCGACGACTATAGGGTCGTCCCCACGACCCCGGGACTAGGTTGGCCCACCGCCGACTTGTCCGACGACTATAGGGTCGTCCCTACCACCCTGGGACTAAGTTGGCCCGCCGCCGTCATGTCCGACGACTACAGGGTCGTCCCCACGACCCCGGGACTAGGTTGGCCAGCCGCCGACATGTCCGACGACTATACGGTCGTCCCCACGGCCCCGGGAATAGATTGGCCCGCCACCATCATATCCGACGACTACAGGGTCGTCCCCACGACCCCGGGACTAGGTTGGCCAGCCGCCGACATGTCCGACGACTATACGGTCGTCCCCACGGCCCCGGGACTAGATTGGCCCGCCACCATCATGTCCGACGACTATAGGGTCGTCCCCACGACCCCGGGACTAGGTTGGCCAGCCGCCGACATGTCCGACGACTATACGGTCGTCCCCACGGCCCCGGGACTAGATTGGCCCGCCGCCGACTTGTCCGACGACTATAGGATCGTCCCTACCACCCCGGGACTAGATTGGCCCGCCACCATCATGTCCGACGACTATAGGGTCGTCCCCACGGCCACGGGCCAAAGTTGGCCAGCCACCGACATGTCCGACGAATATAGGGTCGTCCCCACGACCCCGGGACTAGATTGGCCCGCCACCATCATGTCCGACGACTATAGGGTCGTCCCCACGGCCACGGGCCAATGTTGGCCAGCCACCGACATGTCCGACGAATATAGGGTCGTCCCCACGACCCCGGGACTAGATTGGCCCGCCACCATCATGTCCGACGACTATAGGGTCGTCCCCACGACCCCGGGACTAGGTTGGCCAGCCGCCGACATGTCCGACGACTATAAGGTCGTCCCCACGGCCCCGGGACTAGATTGGCCCGCCGCCGACTTGTCCGACAACTATTGGGTCGTCCACACGATCCCGGGTCTAGATTGGCCCGCCACCATCATGTCCGACGACTATAGGGTCGTCCCCACGACCCCGGGACTACGTTGGACAGCCGCCGACATGTCAGACGACTATAGGATCGTCCCCACGTCCCCGGGACTAGATTGGCCCGCCACCGTCATGTCCGACGACTATAGGGTCGTCCCCACGACCCCGGGACTAGGTTGGCCAGCCGCCGACATGTCCGACGACTATACGGTCGTCCCCACGGCCCCGGGACTAGATTGGCCCGCCGCCGCCTTGTCCGACGACTATACGGTCGTCCCCACGGCCCCGGGACTAGATTGGCCCGCCGCCGACTTGTTCGACGACTATAGGATCGTCACCACGACTACGGGCCAAAGTTGGCCAGCCGTCGACATGTCCGACGACCATGGTCGTGCCCACGAACCCGGGACTAGATTGGCCCGCCACCGTCATGTCCGACGACTATAGGGTCGTCCCCACGACCCCGGGACTAGGTTGGCCCGCCGCCGACTTTTCCGACGACTATAGGGTCGTCCCTACGACCCTGGGCCTACGTTGTCCCGCCGCCGACATGTCCGACGACTATAGGGTCGTCTCCACGAACCCGGGACTAGGTTGGCCAGACGCCAACATGTCCGACGTCTATAGGGTCGTCCCCACGACCCCGGGGCTAGATTGGCCCGCCACCGTCATGTCCGACGACTATAGGGTCGTCCCCACTACCACGGGCCAAAGTTGGCCCGCCGCCGACATGTCCGACGACTATAGGGTAGTCCCCACGACCCCGGGACTTGGTTGGCCCGCCGCCGACTTTTCCGACGACTATAGGGTCGTCCCTACGACCCTGGGCCTACGTTGGCCCGCCTCCATCATGTCCGACGACTATAGGGTCGTCCCCACGACCCCGGGACTAGGTTGGCCCGCCGCCGCGTTGTCCGACGACTATAGGGTCGTCCCCACGACCCCGGGACTAGGTTGGCCCGCCGCCGACTTGTCCGACGACTATAGGTTCGTCCCCACGACCCCGCGAGTAGGTTGGCCCGCCTTCGACTTGTCCGACGACTACAGGGTCGTCCCTACCACCCCGGGACTAGGTTGGCCAGCCGCCGACATGTTCGACGACTATAGGGTCGTCCCCACGACCCCGGGAGTAGATTGGCCCGCCCCCGTCATGTCCGACGACTATAGGTTCGTCCCCACGACCCCGCGAGTAGGTTGGCCCGCCTTCGACTTGTCCGACGACTACAGGGTCGTCCCTACCACCCCGGGACTAGGTTGGCCAGCCGCCGACATGTTCGACGACTATAGGGTCGTCCCCACGACCCCGGGGCTAGATTGGCCCGCCACCGTCATGTCCGACGACTATAGGGTCGTCCCCACTACCACGGGCCAAAGTTGGCCCGCCGCCGACATGTCCGACGACTATAGGGTCGTCCCCACGACCCCGGGGCTAGATTGGCCCGCCACCGTCATGTCCGACGACTATAGGGTCGTCCCCACTACCACGGGCCAAAGTTGGCCCGCCGCCGACATGTCCGACGACTATAGGGTAGTCCCCACGACCCCGGGACTTGGTTGGCCCGCCGCCGACTTTTCCGACGACTATAGGGTCGTCCCTACGACCCTGGGCCTACGTTGGCCCGCCTCCATCATGTCCGACGACTATAGGGTCGTCCCCACGACCCCGGGAGTAGATTGGCCCGCCCCCGTCATGTCCGACGACTATAGTGTCGTCCCCACGATTCCGGGCCTAGGTTGGCCAGCCGCCGACATGTCCGACGACTATAGGGTCGTTCCTACGACCCAGGGCCTACGTTGTCCCGCCGCCGACATGTCCGACGACTATAGGGTCGTCTCCACGAACCCGGGACTAGGTTGGCCAGACGCCAACATGTCCGACGTCTATAGGGTCGTCCCCACGACCCCGGGGCTAGATTGGCCCGCCACCGTCATGTCCGACGACTATAGGGTCGTCCCCACGAACCCGGGACTAGTTTGGCTAGCCGCCAACATGTCCGACGTCTATAGGGTCGTCCCCACGTCCCCGGGGCTAGATTGGTACGCCACCGTCATGTCCGACGACTATAGGGTCGTCCCCACGACCCCGGGAGTAGATTGGCCCGCCACCGTCATGTCCGACGACTATAGGGTCGTCTCCACGACCCCCGGAATAGGTTGGCCCGACGCCAACATTTCCGACGACTATAGGGTCGTCCCTACGACCCAGGGCCTACGTTGTCCCGCCGCCGACATGTCCGACGACTATAGGGTCGTCTCCACGAACCCGGGACTAGGTTGGCCAGACGCCAACATGTCCGACGTCTATAGGGTCGTCCCCACGACCCCGGGGCTAGATTGGCCCGCCACCGTCATGTCCGACGACTATAGGGTCATCCCCACTACCACGGGCCAAAGTTGGCAAGCCACCGTCATGTCAGACGACTATAGTATCGTCCCCACGTCCCCGGGACTAGATTGGCCCCCCTTCGACTTGTCCGACGACTACAGGGTCGTCCCTACCACCCCGGGACTAGGTTGGCCAGCCGCCGACATGTTCGACGACTATAGGGTCGTCCCCACGACCCCGGGAGTAGATTGGCCCGCCCCCGTCATGTCCGACGACTATAGTGTCGTCCCCACGATCCCGGGCCTAGGTTGGCCAGCCGCCGACATGTCCGACGACTATAGGGTCGTCCCCACGACCCCGGGACTAGATTGGCCCGCCACCATAATGTCCGACGACTATAGGGTCGTCCCCACGACCCCGGGACTAGGTTGGCCAGCCGCCGACATGTCCGACGACGATGCGGTCGTCCCCACGACCCAGGGACTAGGTTGGCTCGCCACCGTCATGTCCGACGACTATAGGGTCGTCCCCACGAACCCGGGACTAGTTTGGCTAGCCACCAACATGTCCGACGTCTATAGGGTCGTCCCCACCGTCCCCGGGGCTAGATTGGCCCGCCACCGTCATGTCCGACGACTATAGGGTCGTCCCCACGACCCCGGGAGTAGATTGGCCAGCCGCCAACATGTCCGACGACTATAGGGTCGTCCCCACGACCCCGGGTCTAGATTGGCCCGCCACCATCATGTCCGACGACTATAGGGTCGTCCCCACGACCCCGGGACTAGGTTGGCCCGCCGCCGACTTGTCCGACGACTATAGGGTCGTCCCTACGACCCCGGGACTAGATTGGCCCGCCACCTTCATGTCCGACGACTACAGGTTCGTCCCGACGACCCCGGGACTGGGTTGGCCAGCCGCCGACTTGTCCGACGACTATAGGGTCGTCCCCACGACCACGGGCCAAAGTTGGCCAGCCGCCGACATGTCCGACGACTATTGGGTCGTCCCCACGACACCGGGACTAGGTTGGCCAGCCGCCAACATGTCCGACGACTATAGGGTTGTTCGCGAATAGGTATTGTTCGCGTGCCTGAATTTTAGGTTAGGGTGGCGAAGTGAATTCAAAGCACAGCAGTTCAGCTTTAGCCACGTCGTTTATTCAAAACTACAAAGATGAGCGACGGATGAGAGACAACGAGCTTAATACCGATGTAGTGAGCGTGAGAGCGAGCGTTGAGAAAATTGAGCGAGTAATTCTGAACAGCTAGCTTGAGCGCGATGCTATTCAAAGCACGTTTTGGACCAGAGTGAGCAATGGCCCGAAGCCAGCTTCCGCCTTGGTGTCTTCCAGAAGCTTCTGGAAGACGCGCCAAGCGGAAGTGAGCTTTGATTGGGTGAACGCGCGGACGACTGGTCCTATTGGGTGATCGCACCGGCGGCCAGATCTTATTCGGTGATCGATTGTAGATCTGCCGTCGTGCTCCGCTGCCCGTGAGGTGCTGCGGTGAGATGAGAGCGGTGGTGAGAGGAACTACTGCTCGAATCGCAAACATTCTCCCGCCATCAACAGCTTGCAGATGGTGTTGATGATGAGCCTGAAACATTCAAAGGTGCCAATTTTGCAATTGGTCTTTTTAGAACAGTGGTGGCGGTCTTGAGCGTTGCGACCCTGGTGAGTCCGTCCTTCCCTGGGTGTGTGGTGAGAACCCGAGCAAGTGGCCACTTGCTCGGTGGAAATCGCTCGTCAGTGATGAGCACCAGGGAGCCGATTTTGATGTCGTTGGACGGGTGAAGCCATTTCGAGATTGAGAGTTGACGTTGAAGGTACTGCGAAGACCATTGAGTCCAGAATCGCTGAGCCTTTTGTTGAATGAGCTGCCACCTCGCAGATGGTGAGATTGTTGAGTGGTCTGCTGATGGTTCGGGCAGCGTTGATAGTGGCTGTCCGATGAGGAAGTGAGCAGGGGTGAGTGGAGTGACATCTTCAGAGTCGTCGCTGAGTGGCTCTAGCGGTCGTGAATTGAGCATCGCTTCAATCTGTGTGAGAAGAGTGCTGAATTCCTCGTAAGTGAGTACAGTGTCACTTACGGTGCGCCTGAGGTGATATTTAATTGATTTCACGACCGCCTCCCACTTTCCACCCATGTGAGTTGCTGCAGGGGGGTTGAAGAGCCATTTGGTGTTGTCGTTGACAAAGAGCTGCGACACTGAGTGATGTTCTTTTGTGCCTTGAGTGAATAACCTCTTGAGCGCGGCGTCTGCACCGATGAAGTTGGTGCCGCAGTCAGAATGGAGTGATTGAGGTATTCCTCGTCTTGAGATGAATCTGCGGTAAGTAGCGATGAATCCTTCTGTCGAGTAGTCAGTCACCAACTCTAGATGAACTGCTGAGGTGGTGAGACAGGTGAAAACGCAAATCCAGCCTTTGTGAGTTTTGGAGCCTCGCCCCTTCCATGCTTTGAGTGAAATTGGTCCGGCGTAGTCCAGTCCAGTGCGGGTGAACGGCTGTGAGGGTGTGACTCGCGCAAGAGGTAGTTGGCCCATCAGCTGATGGGCACGGATCCCCCTATGCCGAGCACACACCACACAGCGAAGAACGTGAGTTTTGACTGGAGCTCTGCCTCCGAGAATCCAATACTGTTGGCGAATGTGAGAGAGCGTGAGCTGGGTCCCTCCATGAAGGGTGTTTTTGTGAGCATTATCTATGATCAGATGAGAAAGGCGTGAATTGCGAGGTAGAATCACAGGATGCTTACTTCCGTGATCCAAGTGAGCGTTGTTGAGTCGACCTCCAACTCGAATCACTCCTTGCTCATCGACAAACGCAGTGAGTCGATTGAAGGCGTGAGATGATGGCAACTTGGAATTGAGGCTGAGTGTTTTGAGCTCCTGGTTGAAATAGAGAGCTTGCGTTGCCTTGATCCAGAAGATTCGGGCTCTTTCCAAGTCCTCTGGTGAGTGTGAGATGAGTGGTAGTGAAATCGGAGCTCTCCTTAGCTTGTCAAGAATTCTGAAACAAACTGAGGTGATGCGAATGAGTTTGTTGAGAGAAGAATATTTATAAATGAGATCCCAGTGATATTCGATCTTTTGAACGTTGAGTAGGGTTGAAACTCCCGGACGAGCCTCCTGTGCACTGGAGTCGTCCTTCAATTCCGGTTGAGATGGCCATGAGTCACTGGGCTGAGTGAGCCATGGTGGTCCCATTCACCACAGCTTGTGTTGTTCAAGCTGAGATGTAGTTACGCCTCGAGAGGCGCAGTCCGCTGGATTTGAGGTCCCTGGGACGTGTCTCCATTGTGCGTGTTGAGTGAATTCTTGAATCTGGGAGACACGATTCCTCACATAGTCCTTCCAGCGTGATGCATGAGATTTGATCCATATAAGTGTCACTTGAGAGTCCGTCCACAGGTGAGTAGCAGCTACATTGAGCTTGAGAGTTGCTTGAACATATTTTGTGAGCTTTGCAAGCATCAATGATGCTGTAAGCTCGAGCCTTGGGATGGTGAGCTTTTGAGGGGTGCTACCTTCGTTTTGGAGCACACTAGTGTCGACACCTTGTGATTTGTGGACGGTGAAAAGACGGTAATATAAACTACCGCCGTCATGGCGAGTTGAGAAGCATCAGAGAAACCATGTAATTCCACTGTTGAGTAGCTGTATGTGGTGAACCACCTAGGAACTGAGAGCCTGGCCAGGCATTGAAGATTTTCTCTGATGGTGAGCCATTTTGACGTGACCTGGGATGGCAGTGGATCATCCCAGTTGAGCTTGTGCAGCCATAATTCTTGTAAAAGTATCTTTGCTTGAATGATGACTGGTGACAAAAAGCCGAGCGGATCAAATATTTGAGCTACTTCTGAGGGAATGAGGCGTTTGGTGAATTTTGAGCTCGTTGCCGGTTTGGCTGAGAATGAAAAGCTATCCTTGAGCACGTTCCAATGTAATCCGAGAACTTTGGTTTTGCAGTCGTCTAGTGAAAGTATTGAGCCGAGGGCTCTCTGAGTAGGGGAGATTGAATCAAGCAACGGTGGGTGGGTTGCATGCCATTTGGCAAGTGGAAAGCCTCCCGCGTTGCACAGGTCTTTTAATTGTTGAGCGATTTCAATGAGTTTCTCACCTGTGTCGGCTCCGCCGAATATGTCGTCGACGTATCTGGCTTGAGTGAGCGATGGCACTGCCAGTGGGAAGCGATGGCCTTCGTCTTCCACGAGTTGAAGTAGAGCCCTGACAGCCAAGAATGGAGCAGCCTTCAATCCGTATGTGACGGTGGTGAGCTTGTATGGCACCTCCTTCTGATTGCCGTCGAACCACAGCACCCTTTGCAGGTCCTGATCGGCTTCATGCACCTGGACTTGACGGTACATCTTCGTCACGTCCGTGGCAAATATGAATTTGTGCTGACGTATCCACAGCAGCACGTCGGTGACGTTGAGCAGGAGATTTTTGCCGGTGTGCATGAGATCGTTGATTGAGTGTCCGGAGCCCGAAGGGCTTGAGCCATTGAAGACGACCCTGAGCTTGGTTGACTGGCTGTCGGGCTTGAGCACTCCATGGTGTGGCAAATAGAAAATAGAATGAGCGTTAGGAGAGATTGATGATGCTCTTACCATGTGCTGGAGATCTTTGTACTCGTTCATGAACCCTTCATAGAGTTCACGAAGTCCAGCGTCCTTCTTGAGTCTGTTGCGTGTACGCATCAAGCATGCGTGAGCCGTGTTGTATGAATTGCCCAGGAGCCTTGGAGATAACTTGAGCGGGATGCGGACGATGTATCTGCCTGTTGAGTCACGCGAGTGAGTCGCTCGAAAGTGCTCCTCGCACTCCTCTTCTTCAAGCGTGAGCTGAGTGGGGGCATCACCGGGAAGCTCTTCTTGAATCCAAAACTTCGTCAGCATTTCTTGGAGATCATTGTTGCTATGCTGTACTACAGCAGAGTGATGAGATGTTGCAATCTGTGAATTGTGGATGGTGATTGGTCCAAGAATGAGCCACCCAAACATTGAAAATTGAGCAATTGGCATTGACGGGTCTGACTTGATGAGGTTAGGTTTGATGATCTGTCCGTATGTGTCTGCGCCGATGACCATGTCAATAGGCCTCGGCGTGAGAAAGTCGGGATCAGTCAGCATGAGGCCGTTGAGATGTGGCCACTCCTGTCGAGGCGCTTCGACCGATGGCAGATTGGAGGTTAATGCTTTGAGTACATGAGCTTGAACCTGTATCGTTGTCGAATCGTAATTCGAGCGCAGTGTGAGCAGTGCGATTCCTCTTGTCTGGATAGATCTGGCACCTCCAAGGCCACTGATTGAAATGGATGATTGCACACGTGGAATGTTGAGCTGGGTGATGACCTCCTCCTTGATAAAGGTGAGCTCGGAGCCTGAGTCGATGAGAAGCCGAACTGGAGAGAATGATACTGGAGTGATGAGCTGTGCGTTGGCCGTGGCCAAGAGTGACGTGGTTGAGAATGATGAGCGAACCGCTAGCGGGTAAAGTGGAAAACCCTTTGAGCGTGAGCTTTGAGACTGGTTTGTTGAGCTTGAGCGGGGTGCGACGACTGCACCAACTTCTCATTGAGCTGAGCCTTGAGATGAGGATTGAGCTGGAGCGGAGGTTTGAGATGGCTGAGCTGTGGTCCCCTTCAAGTGCAGCATCGTGTGATGTCGAGCCCCACACGTCTTGCACTTGAGGTGAGATTTACACACATCTGTGTTGTGTCTTCCGCAACAGTTACGACACAGCTCGTACCTGGTGATGAGCTTGCGCCTCGCTTCCACCGACATTTCGCGGAACTCCGGACACATCACCACGAAATGCGGTCCCTGGCAGCAATCGTACGGGTAATTGTTCGCAGAGAGGAAGAACTTTGAGCTGGTTTGCGAGTGTGTCGCTGCGTGAGAGGTGGCTGAGCGTTGAGATGGGCGACTGGGTGCTGGTGAGGGAGGTTGAGCCTTTTTTTGGTGAGCTTGTTTTTGAGCAGAGGCCTCCAGTTGCTCCAAAGCGACAATCTTGTTGTCGATGAAAGCTTCCAACCGCTCGTACCTTGGGTATTCGTTGGCAGAGCCCACCGAGGTTTCCCACGCCTCTCGGGTGTGCTTGTCGAGACAGTTGGTTGCGAGATGCACAAGAAGGCAATTGTGCATGTCCTCTGCGGCACCCAGCGCCTTGAGCGTTTTGTTGGCCTCGGTGATGGACGATCTCAGGTCATCCAGGGCTGTTGAGCTGCGAGTGGATATATGGGGCAGGCTGAACAATTTGTTCAGCTGCTCCTGGATGAGAACACGCTTGTTTGAGAAGCGCTTTGAGAGATATTCCCAGCAGGCTTGAAACGACGCGCCAGTGAGCGGGTAGGCACTTACGTGCCTCGCTGGCTCGCCAGTCACACTGGATCGCAGATAGTGCAACCTGTCGATGTCCATGAGCTGAGTATCCTGGATAATGAGCGAGGTGAAAAGTTCGCTGTACGCTGGCCAATCCACGTAGCTGCCTGAGAAGGTCGGCAGCGCAATCTCGGGCAGCTTCGACGCCCGAGATAGTGGTTGAGCGGGTGAGACGGTGACCTTTGCTTGAGCTATCGCCGCCACGTCTTCACGTAGGCGGTTGAGCCTGAGTTTGAGTTTGAGGTGGAGCTGCCTCTCCTTGGTCACCAGCTCCGACTTGAAATAGTCATGGTCGAGACACTTCACTGGCCAGGTGATCTCGAAGTACGCGTGCTCCCTAATAAAGGCCTGATGGAGATCTTCGACGTGTGAGCTTAGCACGCGTACTTCGTCAAGAGAGGTGGTGTGAGCGAGTGTGGGTATTTCTGAATGAAATTCATTGAGCGAGTTGAACCGACCCACCTGAGTTCTCGCCTTCATTAGGAGCTCTGCCGGAATGATTGACGTTGATGTGGCCCTTGTGTCCCTCGACTGTTTCACGGCGGCCGGTGCTGAGGTCCCAGGCTTTTCGTCTGGAATGGTGAGCGTGAGCACCGCCGTCGTGGGCGTCGGCGTGGGCGACGTTGACCTCGACGACGCCGATGAGGTGGTCGTTTTGTCTTCCATCTCTGAGCGATGAGTGATGAGCAGGTGAGCGGGTGAGCTTGAGCGGTCACTGCACTTTGAAGCACTTCACACACACAATCCGGCTCGAAGGACCAAATGTTCGCGAATAGGTATTGTTCGCGTGCCTGAATTTTAGGTTAGGGTGGCGAAGTGAATTCAAAGCACAGCAGTTCAGCTTTAGCCACGTCGTTTATTCAAAACTACAAAGATGAGCGACGGATGAGAGACAATGAGCTTAATACCGATGTAGTGAGCGTGAGAGCGAGCGTTGAGAAAATTGAGCGAGTAATTCTGAACAGCTAGCTTGAGCGCGATGCTATTCAAAGCACGTTTTGAACCAGAGTGAGCAATGGCCCGAAGCCAGCTTCCGCCTTGGTGTCTTCCAGAAGCTTCTGGAAGACGAGCCAAGCGGAAGTGAGCTTTGATTGGGTGAACGCGCGGACGACTGGTCCTATTGGGTGATCGCACCGGCGGCCAGATCTGATTCGGTGATCGATTGTAGATCTGCCGTCGTGCTCCGCTGCCCGTGAGGTGCTGCGGTGAGATGAGAGCGGTGGTGAGAGGAACTACTGCTCGAATCGCAAACAGGGTCGTCCCCACGACCCCGGGGTTAGATTGGCCCGCCACCGCCATGTCCGGCGACTATAGGGTCGTCCCCACGACCACGGGCCAAAGTTGGCCAGCCGCCGACATGTCCGACGACTATTGGGTCGTCCCCACGACCCCGGGTCTAGATTGGCCCGCCACCATCATGTCCGACGACTATAGGGTCGTCCCCACGACCCCGGGATTAGGTTGGCCAGCCGCCGACCTGTCCGCCGACTATACGGTCGTCCCCACGGCCCCGGGACTAGGTTGGCTCGCCACCGCCATGTCCGACGACTATAGGGTCGTCCCCACGACCCCGGGACTAGGTTGGCCAGCCACCGTCATGTCCGACGACTATAGGGTCGTCCACACGACCCCGGGACTAGGTTGGCGCGCCGCCGACTTGTCCGACGACTATAGGGTCGTCCCCACGCCCACGGGACTAGGTTGGCTCGCCACCGCCATGTCCGACGACTATAGGGTCGTCCCCACGACCCCGGGACTAGGTTGGCCAGCCGCCGTCATGTCCGACGACTATAGGGTCGTCCACACGACCCCGGGTCTAGGTTGGCGCGCCGCCGACTTGTCCGACGACCATAGGGTCGTCCCCACGACCCCGGGACTAGGTTGGCCCGCCGCCGACTTGTCCGACGACTATAGGGTCGTCCCTACCACCCTGGGACTAGGTTGGCCAGCCGCCGACATGTCCGACGACTATACGGTCGTCCCCACGGCCCCGGGACTAGATTGGCCCGCCGCGGACTTGTCCGACGACTATAGGATCGTCACCACGACTACGGGCCAAAGTTGGCCAGCCGTCGACATGTCCGACGACCATGGTCGTGCCCACGAACCCGGGACTAGATTGGTCCGCCACCGTCATGTCCGACGACTTTAGGGTCGTCCCCACGACCCCGGGGATAGATTGGCCCGCCACCGCCATGTCCGACGACTATAGGGTCGTCCCCACGACCACGGGCCAAAGTTGGCCAGCCGCCGACATGTCCGACGACTATTGGGTCGTCCCCACGACACAGGGACTAGGTTGGCCAGCCGCCAACATGTCCGACGACTATTGGGTCGTCCCCACGACCCCGGGGTTAGATTGGCCCGCCACCGCCATGTCCGACGACTATAGGGTCGTCCCCACGACCACGGGCCAAAGTTGGCCAGCCGCCGACATGTCCGACGACTATTGGGTCGTCCCCACGACCCCAGGTCTAGATTGGCCCGCCACCATCATGTCCGACGACTATAGGGTCGTCCCCACGACCCCGGGACTAGGTTGGCCCGCCGCCGACTTGTCCGACGACTATAGGGTCGTCCCTACGACCCCGGGACTAGATTGGCCCGCCACCTTCATGTCCGACGACTACAGGTTCGTCCCGACGACCCCGGGACTAGGTTGGCCAGCCGCCGACTTGTCCGACGACTATAGGGTCGTCCCCACGACCCCGGGACTAGATTGGCCCGCCACCATCATGTCCGACGACTATAGGGTCGTCCCCACGACCCCGGGACTAGGTTGGCCCACCGCCGACTTGTCCGACGACTATAGGGTCGTCCCTACCACCCTGGGACTAAGTTGGCCCGCCGCCGTCATGTCCGACGACTACAGGGTCGTCCCCACGACCCCGGGACTAGGTTGGCCAGCCGCCGACATGTCCGACGACTATACGGTCGTCCCCACGGCCCCGGGAATAGATTGGCCCGCCACCATCATATCCGACGACTACAGGGTCGTCCCCACGACCCCGGGACTAGGTTGGCCAGCCGCCGACATGTCCGACGACTATACGGTCGTCCCCACGGCCCCGGGACTAGATTGGCCCGCCACCATCATGTCCGACGACTATAGGGTCGTCCCCACGACCCCGGGACTAGGTTGGCCAGCCGCCGACATGTCCGACGACTATACGGTCGTCCCCACGGCCCCGGGACTAGATTGGCCCGCCGCCGACTTGTCCGACGACTATAGGATCGTCCCTACCACCCCGGGACTAGATTGGCCCGCCACCATCATGTCCGACGACTATAGGGTCGTCCCCACGGCCACGGGCCAAAGTTGGCCAGCCACCGACATGTCCGACGAATATAGGGTCGTCCCCACGACCCCGGGACTAGATTGGCCCGCCACCATCATGTCCGACGACTATAGGGTCGTCCCCACGGCCACGGGCCAATGTTGGCCAGCCACCGACATGTCCGACGAATATAGGGTCGTCCCCACGACCCCGGGACTAGATTGGCCCGCCACCATCATGTCCGACGACTATAGGGTCGTCCCCACGACCCCGGGACTAGGTTGGCCAGCCGCCGACATGTCCGACGACTATAAGGTCGTCCCCACGGCCCCGGGACTAGATTGGCCCGCCGCCGACTTGTCCGACAACTATTGGGTCGTCCACACGATCCCGGGTCTAGATTGGCCCGCCACCATCATGTCCGACGACTATAGGGTCGTCCCCACGACCCCGGGACTACGTTGGACAGCCGCCGACATGTCAGACGACTATAGGATCGTCCCCACGTCCCCGGGACTAGATTGGCCCGCCACCGTCATGTCCGACGACTATAGGGTCGTCCCCACGACCCCGGGACTAGGTTGGCCAGCCGCCGACATGTCCGACGACTATACGGTCGTCCCCACGGCCCCGGGACTAGATTGGCCCGCCGCCGCCTTGTCCGACGACTATACGGTCGTCCCCACGGCCCCGGGACTAGATTGGCCCGCCGCCGACTTGTTCGACGACTATAGGATCGTCACCACGACTACGGGCCAAAGTTGGCCAGCCGTCGACATGTCCGACGACCATGGTCGTGCCCACGAACCCGGGACTAGATTGGCCCGCCACCGTCATGTCCGACGACTATAGGGTCGTCCCCACGACCCCGGGACTAGGTTGGCCCGCCGCCGACTTTTCCGACGACTATAGGGTCGTCCCTACGACCCTGGGCCTACGTTGTCCCGCCGCCGACATGTCCGACGACTATAGGGTCGTCTCCACGAACCCGGGACTAGGTTGGCCAGACGCCAACATGTCCGACGTCTATAGGGTCGTCCCCACGACCCCGGGGCTAGATTGGCCCGCCACCGTCATGTCCGACGACTATAGGGTCGTCCCCACTACCACGGGCCAAAGTTGGCCCGCCGCCGACATGTCCGACGACTATAGGGTAGTCCCCACGACCCCGGGACTTGGTTGGCCCGCCGCCGACTTTTCCGACGACTATAGGGTCGTCCCTACGACCCTGGGCCTACGTTGGCCCGCCTCCATCATGTCCGACGACTATAGGGTCGTCCCCACGACCCCGGGACTAGGTTGGCCCGCCGCCGCGTTGTCCGACGACTATAGGGTCGTCCCCACGACCCCGGGACTAGGTTGGCCCGCCGCCGACTTGTCCGACGACTATAGGTTCGTCCCCACGACCCCGCGAGTAGGTTGGCCCGCCTTCGACTTGTCCGACGACTACAGGGTCGTCCCTACCACCCCGGGACTAGGTTGGCCAGCCGCCGACATGTTCGACGACTATAGGGTCGTCCCCACGACCCCGGGAGTAGATTGGCCCGCCCCCGTCATGTCCGACGACTATAGTGTCGTCCCCACGATCCCGGGCCTAGGTTGGCCAGCCGCCGACATGTCCGACGACTATAGGGTCGTTCCTACGACCCAGGGCCTACGTTGTCCCGCCGCCGACATGTCCGACGACTATAGGGTCGTCTCCACGAACCCGGGACTAGGTTGGCCAGACGCCAACATGTCCGACGTCTATAGGGTCGTCCCCACGACCCCGGGGCTAGATTGGCCCGCCACCGTCATGTCCGACGACTATAGGGTCGTCCCCACGAACCCGGGACTAGTTTGGCTAGCCGCCAACATGTCCGACGTCTATAGGGTCGTCCCCACGTCCCCGGGGCTAGATTGGTACGCCACCGTCATGTCCGACGACTATAGGGTCGTCCCCACGACCCCGGGAGTAGATTGGCCCGCCACCGTCATGTCCGACGACTATAGGGTCGTCTCCACGACCCCCGGAATAGGTTGGCCCGACGCCAACATTTCCGACGACTATAGGGTCGTCCCTACGACCCAGGGCCTACGTTGTCCCGCCGCCGACATGTCCGACGACTATAGGGTCGTCTCCACGAACCCGGGACTAGGTTGGCCAGACGCCAACATGTCCGACGTCTATAGGGTCGTCCCCACGACCCCGGGGCTAGATTGGCCCGCCACCGTCATGTCCGACGACTATAGGGTCATCCCCACTACCACGGGCCAAAGTTGGCAAGCCACCGTCATGTCAGACGACTATAGTATCGTCCCCACGTCCCCGGGACTAGATTGGCCCCCCTTCGACTTGTCCGACGACTACAGGGTCGTCCCTACCACCCCGGGACTAGGTTGGCCAGCCGCCGACATGTTCGACGACTATAGGGTCGTCCCCACGACCCCGGGAGTAGATTGGCCCGCCCCCGTCATGTCCGACGACTATAGTGTCGTCCCCACGATCCCGGGCCTAGGTTGGCCAGCCGCCGACATGTCCGACGACTATAGGGTCGTCCCCACGACCCCGGGACTAGATTGGCCCGCCACCATAATGTCCGACGACTATAGGGTCGTCCCCACGACCCCGGGACTAGGTTGGCCAGCCGCCGACATGTCCGACGACGATGCGGTCGTCCCCACGACCCAGGGACTAGGTTGGCTCGCCACCGTCATGTCCGACGACTATAGGGTCGTCCCCACGAACCCGGGACTAGTTTGGCTAGCCACCAACATGTCCGACGTCTATAGGGTCGTCCCCACCGTCCCCGGGGCTAGATTGGCCCGCCACCGTCATGTCCGACGACTATAGGGTCGTCCCCACGACCCCGGGAGTAGATTGGCCCGCCACCGTCATGTCCGACGACTATAGGGTCGTCTCCACGACCCCCGGAATAGGTTGGCCCGACGCCAACATTTCCGACGACTATAGGGTCGTCCCCACGACCACGGGACTAGGTTGGCCCACCGCCGACTTGTCCGACAACTATAGGGTCGTCCCCACGATCCCGGGACTAGGTTGGCCCGCCGCCGACTTCTCCGACGCCTATAGGATCGTCTCCACGACCCCGAGAATAGGTTGGCCCGACGCCGACTTGTCCGACGACTACAGGGTCGTCCCTACCACCCCGGGACTAGGTTGGCCAGCCGCCGACATGTCCGACGACTATAGGGTCGTCCCCATGACCCCGGGACTAGGATGACCCGCCGACGACTTGTCCGACGACAATAGGGTCGTGCCCACGACCCCGGGACTAGGTTGGCCAGCCTCCGACATATCCGACGACTATAGGGTCGTCCCCACCACCGCGGGACTAGGTTGGCCCGCCGCCGATTTGTCCGACGACTACAGGGTCGTCCCTACCACCCCGGGACTAGGTTGGCCAGCCGCCGACATGTCCGACGACTATAGGGTCGTCCCCATGACCCCGGGACTAGGATGACCCGCCGACGACTTGTCCGACGACAATAGGGTCGTCCCCACGACCCCGGGACTAGGTTGGCCAGCCTCCGACATATCCGACGACTATAGGGTCGTCCCCACCACCGCGGGACTAGGTTGGCCCGCCGCCGATTTGTCCGACGACTACAGGGTCGTCCCTACCACGCCGGGACTAGGTTGGCCAGCCGCCGACATGTCCGACGACTATAGGGTCGTCCCCATGACCCCGGGACTAGGATGACCCGCCGACGACTTGTCCGACGACAATAGGGTCGTCCCCACGACCCCGGGACTAGGTTGGCCAGCCTCCGACATATCCGACGACTATAGGGTCGTCCCCACCACCGCGGGACTAGGTTGGCCCGCCGCCGATTTGTCCGACGACTATAGGGTCGTCCCCACGACCCCGGTACTAGGTTGGCCCGCCGCCGACTTGTCCGACGACTATATGGTCGTCCCTACCACCCCGGGACTAGGTTGGCCAGCTGCCGACATGTCCGACGACTATCGGGTCGTCCCCACGGCCACGGGCCAAAGTTGGCCAGCCACCGACAAGTCCGACGAATATAGGGTCGTCCCCACGACCCCGGGACAAGATTGGCCCGCCACAATCATGTCCGACGACTATAGGGTCGTCCCCACGGCCCCGGGACTAGATTGGCCCGCCACCATCATGTCCGACGACTATAGGGTCGTCCCCACGATCCCGGGACTAGGTTGGCCCGCCGCCGACTTGTCCGACGACTATAGGGTCGTCCCTACCACCCCGGGACTAAATTGGCCCGCCGCCGACTTGTCCGACGACTATACGGACGTCCCCACGACCACGGGGCTAGGTTGGCCAGCCGCCGACATGTCCGACGACTATACGGTCGTCCCCACAGCCCCGGGACTAGATTCGCCCACCACCATCATGTCCGACGACTATAGGGTCGTCCCCACGACCCCGGGACTAGGTTGGCCAGCCGCCGACCTGTCCTCCGACTATAGGGTCGTCCAGACGAACCCTTGGACTAGGTTGGCCCGCCGTCGACTTCTCCGACGACTATAGGGTCGTCCCCACGACCCCGGGACTAGGTTGGCCAGCCGCCGACATGTCCGACGACTATACGGTCGTCCCCACGGCCCCCGGGCTAGATTGGCCCGCGGCCGCCTTGTCCGACGACTATACGGTCGTCCCCACGGCCCCGGGACTAGATTGGCCCGCCGCCGACTTGTTCGACGACTATAGGATCGTCACCACGACTACGGGCCAAAGTTGGCCAGCCGTCGACATGTCCGACGACCATGGTCGTGCCCACGAACCCGGGACTAGATTGGCCCGCCACCGTCATGTCCGACGACTATAGGGTCGTCCCCACGACCCCGGGACTAGGTTGGCCCGCCGCCGCCTTGTCCGACGACTATAGGGTCGTCCCCACGACCCCGGGACTAGATTGGCCAGCCACCATCATATCCGACGACTACAGGGTCGTCCCCACGACCCCGGGACTAGGTTGGCCAGCCGCCGACATGTCCGACGACTATACGGTCGTCCCCACGGCCCCGGGACTAGATTGGCCCGCCACCATCATGTCCGACGACTATAGGGTCGTCCCCACGACCCCGGGACTAGATTGGCCCGCCGCCGACATGTCCGACGACTATACGATCGTCGTCACGGCCCGGGACTAGATTGGCCCGCCACCGTCATGTCCGACGACAACAGGGTCGTCCCCACGACTACGGGCCAAAGTTGCCCAGCTGCCGACATGTCCGACGACTATAGGGTAGTCCCCACGACCCCGGGACTAGGTTGGCCCGCCGCCGACTTTTCCGACGACTATAGGGTCGTCCCTACGACCCTGGGCCTACGTTGTCCCGCCGCCGACATGTCCGACGACTATAGGGTCGTCTCCACGAACCCGGGACTAGGTTGGCCAGACGCCAACATGTCCGACGTCTATAGGGTCGTCCCCACGACCCCGGGGCTAGATTGGCCCGCCACCGTCATGTCCGACGACTATAGGGTCGTCCCCACTACCACGGGCCAAAGTTGGCCCGCCACCGTCATGTCCGACGACTATACGGTCGTCCCCACGTGCCCGGGACTAAATTGGCCCGCCACCGACTTTTCCGACGATTATAGGGTTGTCCCTACGACCCTGGGCCTACGTTGGCCCGCCTCCATCATGTCCGACGACTATAGGGTCGTCCCCACGACCCCGGGACTAGGTTGGCCCGCCGCCGCCTTGTCCGACGACTATAGGGTCGTCCCCACGACCCCGGGACTAGATTGGCCAGCCACCATCATGTCCGACGACTACAGGGTCGTCCCCACGACCCCGGGACTAGGTTGGCCCGCCGCCGCGTTGTCCGACGACTATAGGGTCGTCCCCACGACCCCGGGAGTAGATTGGCCCGCCACCGTCATGTCCGACGACTATAGGGTAGTCTCCACGACCCCCGGAATAGGTTGGCCCGACGCCAACATTTCCGACGACTATAGGGTCGTCCCTACGACCCATGGCCTACGTTGTCCCGCCGCCGACATGTCCGACGACTATAGGGTCGTCTCCACGAACCCGGGACTAGGTTGGCTAGCCGCCAACATGTCCGACGTCTATAGGGTCGTCCCCACGTCCCCGGGGCTAGATTGGCCCGCCACCGTCATGTCCGACGACTATAGGGTCGTCCCCACGAACCCGGGACTAGTTTGGCTAGCCGCCAACATGTCCGACGTCTATAGGGTCGTCCCCACGTCCCCGGGGCTAGATTGGCCCGCCACCGTCATGTCCGACGACTATAGGGTCGTCCCCACGAGCCCGGGAGTAGATTGGCCCGCCACCGTCATGTCCGACGACTATAGGGTCGTCTCCACGACCCCGGGACTAGGTTGGCCAGCCACCGACATGTCCGACGACTATATGGTCGTCCCCACGACCACGGGACTAGGTTGGCCCACCGCCGACTTGTCCGACAACTATAGGGTCGTCCCCACGATCCCGGGACTAGGTTGGCCCGCCGCCGACTTCTCCGACGACTATAGGATCGTCTCCACGACCCCGGGAATAGGTTGGCCCGACGCCGACTTGTCCGACGACTACAGGGTCGTCCCTACCACCCCGGGACTAGGTTGGCCAGCCGCCGACATGTCCGACGACTATAGGGTCGTCCCCATGACCCCGGGACTAGGATGACCCGCCGACGACATGTCCGACGACTATAGGGTCGTCCCACGACCCCGGGACTAGGTTGGCCCGCCGCCGACATGTCCGACGACTATAGGGTCGTCCCCAGGGCCCTGGGACTAGATTGGCCCGCCACCGTCATTTCCGACGACAACAGGGTCGTCCCCACGAACCCGGGACTAGAGTGGCCCGCCACCGTCATGTTCGACGACTATAGGGTCGTCCCCATGACCCCGGGAGGAGATTGGCCCGCCACCGTCATGTCGGACGACTATAGGGTCGTCCCCACGACCCAGGAACTAGGTTGGCCCGCCGCCGACATGTCCGACGACTATAGGGTCGTCCCCACGACCCCGGGACTAGGTTGGCCAGCCGCCGACATGTCCGACGACTATTGGGTCGTCCCCCCGACACCGGGACTAGGTTGCCCTGCCGCCGACATGTCCGACGACTATATGGTCATCCCCACGACCACGGGCCAAAGTTGCCCTGCCGCCGAAATGTCCGACGTCTGTAGGGTCGTCCCCACGACCCCGGGACTAGATTGGCCCGCCACCATAATGTCCGACGACTATAGGGTCGTCCCCACGACCACGGGACTAGGTTGGCCCACCGCCGACTTGTCCGACAACTATAGGGTCGTCCCCACGATCCCGGGACTAGGTTGGCCCGCAGCCGACTTCTCCGACGACTATAGGATCGTCCCCACGACCACGGACCAATGGTGCCCAGCCGCCGGCATGTCCGTTGACTATAGGGTCGTCCCCACGATCCCGGGACTAGGTTGGCCCGCCGCCGACTTGTCCGACGACAATAGGGTCGTCCCTACCACCCCGGGACTAAATTGGCCCGCCGCCGACTTGTCCGACGACTATACGGACGTCCCCACGACCACGGGGCTAGGTTGGCCAGCCGCCGACATGTCCGACGACTATACGGTCGTCCCCACGGCCCCGGGACTAGATTCGCCCACCACCATCATGTCCGACGACTATAGGGTCGTCCCCACGACCCCGGGACTAGGTTGGCCAGCCGCCGACCTGTCCTCCGACTATAGGGTCGTCCAGACGAACCCTTGGACTAGGTTGGCCCGCCGTCGACTTCTCCGACGACTATAGGGTCGTCCCCACGAGCCCGGGACTAGGTTGGCCAGCCGCCGACATGTCCGACGACTATACGGTCGTCCCCACGGCCCCCGGGCTAGATTGGCCCGCCGCCGCCTGGTCCGACGACTATACGGTCGTCCCCACGGCCCCGGGTCTAGATTGGCCCGCCGCCGACTTGTTCGACGACTATAGGATCGTCACCACGACTACGGGCCAAAGTTGGTCAGCCGTCGACATGTCCGACGACCATGGTCGTGCCCACGAACCCGGGACTAGATTGGCCCGCCACCGTCATGTCCGACGACTATAGGGTCGTCCCCACGACCCCGGGACTAGGTTGGCCCGCCGCCGCCTTGTCCGACGACTATAGGGTCGTCCCCACGACCCCGGGACTAGATTGGCCAGCCACCATCATATCCGACGACTACAGGGTCGTCCCCACGACCCCGGGACTAGGTTGGCCAGCCGCCGACATGTCCGACGACTATACGGTCGTCCCCACGGCCCCGGGACTAGATTGGCCCGCCACCATCATGTCCGACGACTATAGGGTCGTCCCCACGACCCCGGGACTAGATTGGCCCGCCGCCGACATGTCCGACGACTATACGATCGTCGTCACGGCCCGGGACTAGATTGGCCCGCCACCGTCATGTCCGACGACTACAGGGTCGTCCCCACGACTACGGGCCAAAGTTGCCCAGCCGCCGACATGTCCGACGACTATAGGGTAGTCCCCACGACCCCGGGACTAGGTTGGCCCGCCGCCGACTTTTCCGACGACTATAGGGTCGTCCCTACGACCCTGGGCCTACGTTGTCCCGCCGCCGACATGTCCGACGACTATAGGGTCGTCTCCACGAACCCGGGACTAGGTTGGCCAGACGCCAACATGTCCGACGTCTATAGGGTCGTCCCCACGACCCCGGGGCTAGATTGGCCCGCCACCGTCATGTCCGACGACTATAGGGTCGTCCCCACTACCACGGGCCAAAGTTGGCCCGCCACCGTCATGTCCGACGACTATACGGTCGTCCCCACGTGCCCGGGACTAAATTGGCCCGCCACCGACTTTTCCGACGATTATAGGGTCGTCCCTACGACCCTGGGCCTACGTTGGCCCGCCTCCATCATGTCCGACGACTATAGGGTCGTCCCCACGACCCCGGGACTAGGTTGGCCAGCCGCCGACATGTTCGACGACTATAGGGTCGTCCCCACGACCCCGGGAGTAGATTGGCCCGCCACCGTCATGTTCGACGACTATAGGGTCGTCCCCACGAACCCGGGACTAGTTTGGCTAGCCGCCAACATGTCCGACGTCTATAGGGTCGTCCCCACGTCCCCGGGGCTAGATTGGCCCCCCACCGTCATGTCCGACGACTATAGGGTCGTCCCCACGACCCCGGGAGTAGATTGGCCCGCCACCGTCATGTCCGACACCCAATAGGGTCGTCTCCACGACTCCCGGAATAGGTTGGCCCGACGCCAACATTTCCGACGACTATAGGGTCGTCCCGACGACCCAGGGCCTACGTTGGCCCGCCGCCGACATGTCCGACGACTATACGGTCGTCCCCACGACCACGGGACTAGGTTGGCCCACCGCCGACTTGTCCGACGACTATAGGGTCGTCCCCACGAGCCCGGGAGTAGATTGGCCCGCCACCGTCATGTCCGACGACTATAGGGTCGTCTCCACGACCCCGGGACTAGGTTGGCCAGCCACCGACATGTCCGACGACTATATGGTCGTCCCCACGACCACGGGACTAGGTTGGCCCACCGCCGACTTGTCCGACAACTATAGGGTCGTCCCCACGATCCCGGGACTAGGTTGGCCCGCCGCCGACTTCTCCGACGACTATAGGATCGTCTCCACGACCCCGGGAATAGGTTGGCCCGACGCCGACTTGTCCGACGACTACAGGGTCGTCCCTACCACCCCGGGACTAGGTTGGCCAGCCGCCGACATGTCCGACGACTATAGGGTCGTCCCCATGACCCCGGGACTAGGATGACCCGCCGACGACTTGTCCGACGACAATAGGGTCGTCCCCACGACCCCGGGACTAGGTTGGCCAGCCTCCGACATATCCGACGACTATAGGGTCGTCCCCACCACCGCGGGACTAGGTTGGCCCGCCGCCGATTTGTCCGACGACTATAGGGTCGTCCCCACGACCCCGGTACTAGGTTGGCCCGCCGCCGACTTGTCCGACGACTATATGGTCGTCCCTACCACCCCGGGACTAGGTTGGCCAGCTGCCGACATGTCCGACGACTATCGGGTCGTCCCCACGGCCACGGGCCAAAGTTGGCCAGCCACCGACAAGTCCGACGAATATAGGGTCGTCCCCACGACCCCGGGACAAGATTGGCCCGCCACAATCATGTCCGACGACTATAGGGTCGTCCCCACGGCCCCGGGACTAGATTGGCCCGCCACCATCATGTCCGACGACTATAGGGTCGTCCCCACGATCCCGGGACTAGGTTGGCCCGCCGCCGACTTGTCCGACGACTATAGGGTCGTCCCTACCACCCCGGGACTAAATTGGCCCGCCGCCGACTTGTCCGACGACTATACGGACGTCCCCACGACCACGGGGCTAGGTTGGCCAGCCGCCGACATGTCCGACGACTATACGGTCGTCCCCACGGCCCCGGGACTAGATTCGCCCACCACCATCATGTCCGACGACTATAGGGTCGTCCCCACGACCCCGGGACTAGGTTGGCGAGCCGCCGACATGTCCGACGACTATACGGTCGTCCCCACGGCCCCCGGGCTAGATTGGCCCGCCGCCGCCTTGTCCGACGACTATACGGTCGTCCCCACGGCCCCGGGACTAGATTGGCCCGCCGCCGACTTGTTCGACGACTATAGGATCGTCACCACGACTACGGGCCAAAGTTGGCCAGCCGTCGACATGTCCGACGACCATGGTCGTGCCCACGAACCCGGGACTAGATTGGCCCGCCACCGTCATGTCCGACGACTATAGGGTCGTCCCCACGACCCCGGGACTAGGTTGGCCCGCCGCCGCCTTGTCCGACGACTATAGGGTCGTCCCCACGACCCCGGGACTAGATTGGCCAGCCACCATCATATCCGACGACTACAGGGTCGTCCCCACGACCCCGGGACTAGGTTGGCCAGCCGCCGACATGTCCGACGACTATACGGTCGTCCCCACGGCCCCGGGACTAGATTGGCCCGCCACCATCATGTCCGACGACTATAGGGTCGTCCCCGCGACCCCGGGACTAGATTGGCCCGCCGCCGACATGTCCGACGACTATACGATCGTCGTCACGGCCCGGGACTAGATTGGCCCGCCACCGTCATGTCCGACGACTACAGGGTCGTCCCCACGACTACGGGCCAAAGTTGCCCAGCTGCCGACATGTCCGACGACTATAGGGTAGTCCCCACGACCCCGGGACTAGGTTGGCCCGCCGCCGACTTTTCCGACGACTATAGGGTCGTCCCTACGACCCTGGGCCTACGTTGTCCCGCCGCCGACATGTCCGACGACTATAGGGTCGTCTCCACGAACCCGGGACTAGGTTGGCCAGACGCCAACATGTCCGACGTCTATAGGGTCGTCCCCACGACCCCGGGGCTAGATTGGCCCGCCACCGTCATGTCCGACGACTATAGGGTCGTCCCCACTACCACGGGCCAAAGTTGGCCCGCCACCGTCATGTCCGACGACTATACGGTCGTCCCCACGTGCCCGGGACTAAATTGGCCCGCCACCGACTTTTCCGACGATTATAGGGTCGTCCCTACGACCCTGGGCCTACGTTGGCCCGCCTCCATCATGTCCGACGACTATAGGGTCGTCCCCACGACCCCGGGACTAGGTTGGCCCGCCGCCGCCTTGTCCGACGACTATAGGGTCGTCCCCACGACCCCGGGACTAGATTGGCCAGCCACCATCATGTCCGACGACTACAGGGTCGTCCCCACGACCCCGGGACTAGGTTGGCCCGCCGCCGCGTTGTCCGACGACTATAGGGTCGTCCCCACGACCCCGGGACTAGGTTGGCCCGCCGCCGACTTGTCCGACGACTATAGGTTCGTCCCCACGACCCCGCGAGTAGGTTGGCCCGCCTTCGACTTGTCCGACGACTACAGGGTCGTCCCTACCACCCCGGGACTAGGTTGGCCAGCGCCGACATGTTCGACGACTATAGGGTCGTCCCTACGACCCCGGGAGTAGATTGGCCCGCCCCCGTCATGTCCGACGACTATAGTGTCGTCCCCACGATCCCGGGCCTAGGTTGGCCAGCCGCCGACATGTCCGACGACTATAGGGTCGTACCCACGACCCCGGGACTAGATTGGCCCGCCACCGTCATGTTCGACGACTATAGGGTCGTCCCCACGAACCCGGGACTAGTTTGGCTAGCCGCCAACATGTCCGACGTCTATAGGGTCGTCCCCACGTCCCCGGGGCTAGATTGGCCCCCCACCGTCATTTCCGACGACTATAGGGTCGTCCCCACGACCCCGGGAGTAGATTGGCCCGCCACCGTCATGTCCGACGACTATAGGGTCGTCTCCACGACCCCCGGAATAGGTTGGCCCGACGCCAACATTTCCGACGACTATAGGGTCGTCCCTACGACCCAGGGCCTACGTTGGCCCGCCGCCGACATGTCCGACGACTATACGGTCGTCCCCACGACCACGGGACTAGGTTGGCCCACCGCCGACTTGTCCGACGACTATAGGGTCGTCCCCACGACCCCGGGAGTAGATTGGCCCGCCACCGTCATGTCCGACGACTATAGGGTCGTCTCCACGACCCCCGGAATAGGTTGGCCCGACGCCAACATTTCCGACGACTATAGGGTCGTCAATACGACCCATGGCCTACGTTGTCCCGCCGCCGACATGTCCGACGACTATAGGGTCGTCTCCACGAACCCGGGACTAGGTTGGCCAGACGCCAACATGTCCGACGTCTATAGGGTCGTCCCCACGACCCCGGGGCTAGATTGGCCCGCCACCGTCATGTCCGACGACTATAGGGTCGTCCCCACGAACCCGGCACTAGTTTGGCTAGCCGCCAACATGTCCGACGTCTATAGGGTCGTCCCCACGTCCCCGGGGCTAGATTGGCCCGCCACCGTCATGTCCGACGACTATAGGGTCGTCCCCACGAGCCCGGGAGTAGATTGGCCCGCCACCGTCATGTCCGACGACTATAGGGTCGTCTCCACGACCCCGGGACTAGGTTGGCCAGCCACCGACATGTCCGACGACTATATGGTCGTCCCCACGACCACGGGACTAGGTTGGCCCACCGCCGACTTGTCCGACAACTATAGGGTCGTCCCCACGATCCCGGGACTAGGTTGGCCCGCCGCCGACTTCTCCGACGACTATAGGATCGTCTCCACGACCCCGGGAATAGGTTGGCCCGACGCCGACTTGTCCGACGACTACAGGGTCGTCCCTACCACCCCGGGACTAGGTTGGCCAGCCGCCGACATGTCCGACGACTATAGGGTCGTCCCCATGACCCCGGGACTAGGTTGGCCCACCGCCGACTTGTCCGACAACTATAGGGTCGTCCCCACGATCCCGGGACTAGGTTGGCCCGCCGCCGACTTCTCCGACGACTATAGGATCGTCTCCACGACCCCGGGAATAGGTTGGCCCGACGCCGACTTGTCCGACGACTATAGGGTCGTCCCCACGAACCCGGCACTAGTTTGGCTAGCCGCCAACATGTCCGACGTCTATAGGGTCGTCCCCACGTCCCCGGGGCTAGATTGGCCCGCCACCGTCATGTCCGACGACTATAGGGTCGTCCCCACGAGCCCGGGAGTAGATTGGCCCGCCACCGTCATGTCCGACGACTATAGGGTCGTCTCCACGACCCCGGGACTAGGTTGGCCAGCCACCGACATGTCCGACGACTATATGGTCGTCCCCACGACCACGGGACTAGGTTGGCCCACCGCCGACTTGTCCGACAACTATAGGGTCGTCCCCACGATCCCGGGACTAGGTTGGCCCGCCGCCGACTTCTCCGACGACTATAGGATCGTCTCCACGACCCCGGGAATAGGTTGGCCCGACGCCGACTTGTCCGACGACTACAGGGTCGTCCCTACCACCCCGGGACTAGGTTGGCCAGCCGCCGACATGTCCGACGACTATAGGGTCGTCCCCATGACCCCGGGACTAGGATGACCCGCCGACGACTTGTCCGACGACAATAGGGTCGTCCCCACGACCCCGGGACTAGGTTGGCCAGCCTCCGACATGTCCGACGACTATAGGGTCGTCCCCACGGCCCTGGGACTAGATTGGCCCGCCACCGTCATTTCCGACGACTACAGGGTCGTCCCTACCACCCCGGGACTAGGTTGGCCAGCCGCCGACATGTCCGACGACTATAAGGTCGTTCCCACGACCACGGGCCAAAGTTGGACAGCCGCCGACATGTCCGACGACTATAGGGTCGTCCCACGACCCCGGGACTAGGTTGGCCCGCCGCCGACATGTCCGACGACTATAGGGTCGTCCCCACGGCCCTGGGACTAGATTGGCCCGCCACCGTCATTTCCGACGACTACAGGGTCGTCCCCACGAACCCGGGACTAGAGTGGCCCGCCACCGTCATGTTCGACGACTATAGGGTCGTCCCCATGACCCCGGGAGGAGATTGGCCCACCGCCGACTTGTCCGACAACTATAGGGTCGTCCCCACGATCCCGGGACTAGGTTGGCCCGCCGCCGACTTCTCCGACGACTATAGGATCGTCTCCACGACCCCGGGAATAGGTTGGCCCGACGCCGACTTGTCCGACGACTACAGGGTCGTCCCTACCACCCCGGGACTAGGTTGGCCAGCCGCCGACATGTCCGACGACTATAGGGTCGTCCCCATGACCCCGGGACTAGGATGACCCGCCGACGACTTGTCCGACGACTATAGTGTCGTCCCCACGATCCCGGGCCTAGGTTGGCCAGCCGCCGACATGTCCGACGACTATAGGGTCGTACCCACGACCCCGGGACTAGATTGGCCCGCCACCGTCATGTTCGACGACTATAGGGTCGTCCCCACGAACCCGGGACTAGTTTGGCTAGCCGCCAACATGTCCGACGTCTATAGGGTCGTCCCCACGTCCCCGGGGCTAGATTGGCCCCCCACCGTCATTTCCGACGACTATAGGGTCGTCCCCACGACCCCGGGAGTAGATTGGCCCGCCACCGTCATGTCCGACGACTACAGGGTCGTCCCTACCACCCCGGGACTAGGTTGGCCAGCCGCCGACATGTCCGACGACTATAAGGTCGTCCCCACTACCACGGGCCAAAGTTGGCCCGCCACCGTCATGTCCGACGACTATACGGTCGTCCCCACGTGCCCGGGACTAAATTGGCCCGCCACCGACTTTTCCGACGATTATAGGGTCGTCCCTATGACCCTGGGCCTACGTTGGCCCGCCTCCATCATGTCCGACGACTATAGGGTCGTCCCCACGACCCCGGGACTAGGTTGGCCCGCCGCCGCCTTGTCCGACGACTATAGGGTCGTCCCCACGACCCCGGGACTAGATTGGCCAGCCACCATCATGTCCGACGACTACAGGGTCGTCCCCACGACCCCGGGACTAGGTTGGCCCGCCGCCGCGTTGTCCGACGACTATAGGGTCGTCCCCACGACCCCGGGACTAGGTTGGCCCGCCGCCGACTTGTCCGACGACTATAGGTTCGTCCCCACGACCCCGCGAGTAGGTTGGCCCGCCTTCGACTTGTCCGACGACTACAGGGTCGTCCCTACCACCCCGGGACTAGGTTGGCCAGCCGCCGACATGTTCGACGACTATAGGGTCGTCCCCACGACCCCGGGAGTAGATTGGCCCGCCCCCGTCATGTCCGACGACTATAGTGTCGTCCCCACGATCCCGGGCCTAGGTTGGCCAGCCGCCGACATGTCCGACGACTATAGGGTCGTACCCACGACCCCGGGACTAGATTGGCCCGCCACCGTCATGTTCGACGACTATAGGGTCGTCCCCACGAACCCGGGACTAGTTTGGCTAGCCGCCAACATGTCCGACGTCTATAGGGTCGTCCCCACGTCCCCGGGGCTAGATTGGCCCCCCACCGTCATGTCCGACGACTATAGGGTCGTCCCCACGACCCCGGGAGTAGATTGGCCCGCCACCGTCATGTCCGACGACTATAGGGTCGTCTCCACGACTCCCGGAATAGGTTGGCCCGACGCCAACATTTCCGACGACTATAGGGTCGTCCCTACGACCCAGGGCCTACGTTGGCCCGCCGCCGACATGTCCGACGACTATACGGTCGTCCCCACGACCCCGGGACTAGGTTGGCCCGCCGCCGCGTTGTCCGACGACTATAGGGTCGTCCCCACGACCCCGGGACTAGGTTGGCCCGCCGCCGACTTGTCCGACGACTATAGGTTCGTCCCCACGACCCCGCGAGTAGGTTGGCCCGCCTTCGACTTGTCCGACGACTACAGGGTCGTCCCTACCACCCCGGGACTAGGTTGGCCAGCCGCCGACATGTTCGACGACTATAGGGTCGTCCCCACGACCCCGGGAGTAGATTGGCCCGCCACCGTCATGTCCGACGACTATAGGGTCGTCTCCACGACCCCCGGAATAGGTTGGCCCGACGCCAACATTTCCGACGACTATAGGGTCGTCCCTACGACCCATGGCCTACGTTGTCCCGCCGCCGACATGTCCGACGACTATAGGGTCGTCTCCACGAACCCGGGACTAGGTTGGCCAGACGCCAACATGTCCGACGTCTATAGGGTCGTCCCCACGACCCCGGGGCTAGATTGGCCCGCCACCGTCATGTCCGACGACTATAGGGTCGTCCCCACGAACCCGGGACTAGTTTGGCTAGCCGCCAACATGTCCGACGTCTATAGGGTCGTCCCCACGTCCCCGGGGCTAGATTGGCCCGCCACCGTCGTGTCCGACGACTATAGGGTCGTCCCCACGAGCCCGGGAGTAGATTGGCCCGCCACCGTCATGTCCGACGACTATAGGGTCGTCTCCACGACCCCGGGACTAGGTTGGCCAGCCACCGACATGTCCGACGACTATATGGTCGTCCCCACGACCACGGGACTAGGTTGGCCCACCGCCGACTTGTCCGACAACTATAGGGTCGTCCCCACGATCCCGGGACTAGGTTGGCCCGCCGCCGACTTCTCCGACGACTATAGGATCGTCTCCACGACCCCGGGAATAGGTTGGCCCGACGCCGACTTGTCCGACGACTACAGGGTCGTCCCTACCACCCCGGGACTAGGTTGGCCAGCCGCCGACATGTCCGACGACTATAGGGTCGTCCCCATGACCCCGGGACTAGGATGACCCGCCGACGACTTGTCCGACGACAATAGGGTCGTCCCACGACCCCGGGACTAGGTTGGCCCGCCGCCGACATGTCCGACGACTATAGGGTCGTCCCCACCACCGCGGGACTAGGTTGGCCCGCCGCCGACATGTCCGAAGACTACAGGGTCGTCCCCACGAACCCGGGACTAGAGTGGCCCGCCACCGTCATGTTCGACGACTATAGGGTCGTCCCCATGACCCCGGGAGGAGATTGGCCCGCCACGGTCATGTCGGACGACTATAGGGTCGTCCCCACGACCCAGGAACTAGGTTGGCCCGCCGCCGACATGTCCGACGACTATAGGGTCGTCCCCACGACCCCGGGACTAGGTTGGCCAGCCGCCGACATGTCCGACGACTATTGGGTCGTCCCCCCGACACCGGGACTAGGTTGCCCTGCCGCCGACATGTCCGACGACTATATGGTCATCCCCACGACCACGGGCCAAAGTTGCCCTGCCGCCGAAATGTCCGACGTCTGTAGGGTCGTCCCCACGACCCCGGGACTAGATTGGCCCGCCACCATAATGTCCGACGACTATAGGGTCGTCCCCACGACCACGGGACTAGGTTGGCCCACCGCCGACTTGTCCGACAACTATAGGGTCGTCCCCACGACCACTGGCCAATGTTGACCAGCAGCCGACATATCCGACGACCTTAGGGTCGTCCCCACGACCCCGGGACTAGATTGGCCCGCCACCATCATGTCCGACGTCTATTGGGTCGTCCCCCCGACACCGGGACTAGGTTGCCCTGCCGCCGACATGTCCGACGACTATATGGTCATCCCCACGACCACGGGCCAAAGTTGCCCTGCCGCCGAAATGTCCGACGTCTGTAGGGTCGTCCCCACGACCCCGGGACTAGATTGGCCCGCCACCATAATGTCCGACGACTATAGGGTTGTCCCCACGACCCCGGGACTAGGTTGGCCAGCCGCCGACATGTCCGACGACGATGCGGTCGTCCCCACGACCCAGGGACTAGGTTGGCTCGCCACCGTCATGTCCGACGACTATAGGGTCGTCCCCACGGCCCCGGGAATAGATTCGCCCACCACCGACATGTCCGACGACTACAGGGTCGTCCCCACGACCCCCGGACTAGGTTGCCCCGCCACCGTCATGTCCGACGACTATAGGGTCGTCTCCACGACCCGGGGACTAGGTTGCCCTGCCGCCGACTTGTCCGACGACTATCGGGTCGTCCCCACGGCCACGGGCCAAAGTTGGCCAGCCACCGACATGTCCGACGAATATAATGTCGTCCCCACGACCCCGGGACAAGATTGGCCCGCCACCGTCATGTTCGACGACTATAGGGTCGTCCCCATGACCCCGGGAGGAGATTGGCCCGCCACGGTCATGTCGGACGACTATAGGGTCGTCCCCACGACCCAGGAACTAGGTTGGCCCGCCGCCGACATGTCCGACGACTATAGGGTCGTCCCCACGACCCCGGGACTAGGTTGGCCAGCCGCCGACATGTCCGACGACTATTGGGTCGTCCCCCCGACACCGGGACTAGGTTGCCCTGCCGCCGACATGTCCGACGACTATATGGTCATCCCCACGACCACGGGCCAAAGTTGCCCTGCCGCCGAAATGTCCGACGTCTGTAGGGTCGTCCCCACGACCCCGGGACTAGATTGGCCCGCCACCATAATGTCCGACGACTATAGGGTTGTCCCCACGACCCCGGGACTAGGTTGGCCAGCCGCCGACATGTCCGACGACGATGCGGTCGTCCCCACGACCCAGGGACTAGGTTGGCTCGCCACCGTCATGTCCGACGACTATAGGGTCGTCCCCACGGCCCCGGGAATAGATTCGCCCACCACCGACATGTCCGACGACTACAGGGTCGTCCCCACGACCCCCGGACTAGGTTGCCCCGCCACCGTCATGTCCGACGACTATAGGGTCGTCTCCACGACCCGGGGACTAGGTTGCCCTGCCGCCGACTTGTCCGACGACTATCGGGTCGTCCCCACGGCCACGGGCCAAAGTTGGCCAGCCACCGACATGTCCGACGAATATAATGTCGTCCCCACGACCCCGGGACAAGATTGGCCCGCCACAATCATGTCCGACGACTATAGGGTCGTCCCCACGGCCCCGGGACTAGATTGGCCCGCCACCATCATGTCCGACGACTATAGGGTCGTCCCCACGATCCCGGGACTAGGTTGGCCCGCCGCCGACTTGTCCGACGACTATAGGGTCGTCCCCACGACCACTGGCCAATGTTGACCAGCAGCCGACATATCCGACGACTATAGGGTCGTCCCCACGACCCCGGGAGTAGATTGGCCCGCCACCGTCATGTCCGACGACTATAGGGTCGTCTCCACGACCCCGGGAATAGGTTGGCCCGACGCCAACATTTCCGACGACTATAGGGTCGTCCCTACGACCCAGGGCCTACGTTCGCCCGCCGCCGACATGTCCGACGACTATAGGGTCGTCCCACGACCCCGGGACTAGGTTGGCCAGCCACCATCATGTCCGACGTCTATAGGGTCGTCCCCCCGACCCCGGGACTAGGTTGCCCTGCCGCCGACATGTCCGACGACTATATGGTCATCCCCACGACCACGGGCCAATGTTGCCCTGCCGCCGAAATGTCCGACGACTGTAGGGTCGTCCCCACGACCCCGGGACTAGATTGGCCCGCCACCATAATGTCCGACGACTATAGGGTCGTCCCCACGACCCCGGGACTAGGTTGGCCAGCCGCCGACATGTCCGACGACGATGCGGTCGTCCCCACGACCCAGGGACTAGGTTGGCTCGCCACCGTCATGTCCGACGACTATAGGGTCGTCCCCACGGCCCCGGGAATAGATTGGCCCGCCGCCGACTTGTCCGACGACTATATGGTCGTCCCTACCACCCCGGGACTAGGTTGGCCAGCTGCCGACATGTCCGACGACTATAGGGTCGTCCCCACGGCCACGGGCCAAAGTTGGCCAGCCGCCGACATGTCCGACGACTATACGGTCGTCCCCACGACCCCGGGACTAGGTTGGCCCGCCGCCGACTTGTCCGACGACTATATGGTCGTCCCTACCACCCCGGGACTGGATTGGCCCGCCACCATCCTGTGCGACGACTATAGGGTCGTCCCCACGACCCCGGGACTAGGTTGGCCCGCCGCCGACTTGTCCGACGACTATATGGTCGTCCCTACCACCCCGGGACTAGGTTGGCCAGCTGCCGACATGTCCGACGACTATCGGGTCGTCCCCACGGCCACGGGCCAAAGTTGGCCAGCCACCGACATGTCCGACGAATATAGGGTCGTCCCCACGACCCCGGGACAAGATTGGCCCGCCACAATCATGTCCGACGACTATAGGGTCGTCCCCACGGCCCCGGGACTAGATTGGCCCGCCACCATCATGTCCGACGACTATAGGGTCGTGCCCACGATCCCGGGACTAGGTTGGCCCGCCGCCGACTTGTCCGACGACTATACGGACGTCCCCACGACCACGGGACTAGGTTGGCCCGCCGCCGACTTGTCCGACGACTATATGGTCGTCCCTACCACCCCGGGACTGGATTGGCCCGCCACCATCATGTGCGACGACTATAGGGTCGTCCCCACGACCCCGGGACTAGGTTGGCCCGCCGCCGACTTGTCCGACGACTATAGGGTCGTGCCCACGATCCCGGGACTAGGTTGGCCCGCCGCCGACTTGTCCGACGACTATAGGGTCGTCCCTACCACCCCGGGACTAAATTGGCCCGCCGCCGACTTGTCCGACGACTATACGGACGTCCCCACGACCACGGGACTAGGTTGGCCCGCCGCCGACTTGTCCGACGACTATACGGACGTCCCCACGACCACGGGACTAGGTTGGCCCGCCGCCGACTTGTCCGACGACTATATGGTCGTCCCTACCACCCCGGCACTGGATTGGCCCGCCACCATCATGTGCGACGACTATAGGGTCGTCCCCACGACCCCGGGACTAGGTTGGCCCGCCGCCGACTTGTCCGACGACTATAGGGTCGGCCCCCCGACCCCGGGTCTACGTTGGCCAGCCGCCGACGTGTCAGACGACTATACGGTCGTCCCCACGTCCCCGGGACTAGATTGGCCCGCCACCGTCATGTCCGACGACTATAGGGTCGTCCCCACGACCCCGGGACTAGGTTGGCCCGCCGCCGACTTGTCCGACAACTATTGGGTCGTCCACACGATCCCGGGTCTAGATTGGCCGCCACCATCATGTCCGACGACTATAGGGTCGTCCCCACGACCCCGGGACTAGGTTGGCCCGCCGCCGACTTGTCCGACGACTATAGGGTCGTCCCCACGACCCCGGGTCTACGTTGGCCAGCCGCCGACGTGTCAGACGACTATACGGTCGTCCCCACGTCCCCGGGACTAGATTGGCCCGCCACCGTCATGTCCGACGACTATAGGGTCGTCCCCACGACCCCGGGACTAGGTTGGCCCGTCGCCGACTTGTCCGACGACTATATGGTCGTCCCTCCCACCCCGGGACTAGGTTGGCCAGCTGCCGACATATCCGACGTCTATAGGGTCGTCCCCACGGCCACGGGCCAAAGTTGGCCAGCCACCGACATGTCCGACGAATATAGGGTCGTCCCCACGACCCCGGGACAAGATTGGCCCGCCACAATCATGTCCGACGACTATAGGGTCGTCCCCACGGCCCCGGGACTAGATTGGCCCGCCACCATCATGTCCGACGACTATAGCGTCGTGCCCACGATCCCGGGACTAGGTTGGCCCGCCGCCGACTTGTCCGACGACTATAGGGTCGTCCCTACCACCCCGGGACTAAATTGGCCCGCCGCCGACTTGTCCGACGACTATAGGGTCGTCCAGACGAACCCTTGGACTAGGTTGGCCCGCCGTCGACTTCTCCGACGACTATAGGGTCGTCCCCACGACCCCGGGACTAGGTTGGCCAGCCGCCGACATGTCCGACGACTATACGGTCGTCCCCACGGCCCCCGGGCTAGATTGGCCCGCCGCCGCCTTGTCCGACGACTATACGGTCGTCCCCACGGCCCCGGGACTAGATTGGCCCGCCGCCGACTTGTTCGACGACTATAGGATCGTCACCACGACTACGGGCCAAAGTTGGTCAGCCGTCGACATGTCCGACGACCATGGTCGTGCCCACGAACCCGGGACTAGATTGGCCCGCCACCGTCATGTCCGACGACTATAGGGTCGTCCCCACGACCCCGGGACTAGGTTGGCCCGCCGCCGCTTTGTCCGACGACTATAGGGTCGTCCCCACGACCCCGGGACTAGATTGGCCAGCCACCATCATATCCGACGACTACAGGGTCGTCCCCACGACCCCGGGACTAGGTTGGCCAGCCGCCGACATGTCCGACGACTATACGGTCGTCCCCACGGCCCCGGGACTAGATTGGCCCGCCACCATCATGTCCGACGACTATAGGGTCGTCCCCACGACCCCGGGACTAGATTGGCCCGCCGCCGACATGTCCGACGACTATACGATCGTCGTCACGGCCCGGGACTAGATTGGCCCGCCACCGTCATGTCCGACGACTACAGGGTCGTCCCCACGACTACGGGCCAAAGTTGCCCAGCCGCCGACATGTCCGACGACTATAGGGTAGTCCCCACGACCCCGGGACTAGGTTGGCCCGCCGCCGACTTTTCCGACGACTATAGGGTCGTCCCTACGACCCTGGGCCTACGTTGTCCCGCCGCCGACATGTCCGACGACTATAGGGTCGTCTCCACGAACCCGGGACTAGGTTGGCCAGACGCCAACATGTCCGACGTCTATAGGGTCGTCCCCACGACCCCGGGGCTAGATTGGCCCGCCACCGTCATGTCCGACGACTATAGGGTCGTCCCCACTACCACGGGCCAAAGTTGGCCCGCCACCGTCATGTCCGACGACTATACGGTCGTCCCCACGTGCCCGGGACTAAATTGGCCCGCCACCGACTTTTCCGACGATTATAGGGTCGTCCCTATGACCCTGGGCCTACGTTGGCCCGCCTCCATCATGTCCGACGACTATAGGGTCGTCCCCACGACCCCGGGACTAGGTTGGCCCGCCGCCGCCTTGTCCGACGACTATAGGGTCGTCCCCACGACCCCGGGACTAGATTGGCCAGCCACCATCATGTCCGACGACTACAGGGTCGTCCCCACGACCCCGGGACTAGGTTGGCCCGCCGCCGCGTTGTCCGACGACTATAGGGTCGTCCCCACGACCCCGGGACTAGGTTGGCCCGCCGCCGACTTGTCCGACGACTATAGGTTCGTCCCCACGACCCCGCGAGTAGGTTGGCCCGCCTTCGACTTGTCCGACGACTACAGGGTCGTCCCTACCACCCCGGGACTAGGTTGGCCAGCCGCCGACATGTTCGACGACTATAGGGTCGTCCCCACGACCCCGGGAGTAGATTGGCCCGCCCCCGTCATGTCCGACGACTATAGTGTCGTCCCCACGATCCCGGGCCTAGGTTGGCCAGCCGCCGACATGTCCGACGACTATAGGGTCGTACCCACGACCCCGGGACTAGATTGGCCCGCCACCGTCATGTTCGACGACTATAGGGTCGTCCCCACGAACCCGGGACTAGTTTGGCTAGCCGCCAACATGTCCGACGTCTATAGGGTCGTCCCCACGTCCCCGGGGCTAGATTGGCCCCCCACCGTCATGTCCGACGACTATAGGGTCGTCCCCACGACCCCGGGAGTAGATTGGCCCGCCACCGTCATGTCCGACGACTATAGGGTCGTCTCCACGACTCCCGGAATAGGTTGGCCCGACGCCAACATTTCCGACGACTATAGGGTCGTCCCTACGACCCAGGGCCTACGTTGGCCCGCCGCCGACATGTCCGACGACTATACGGTCGTCCCCACGACCACGGGACTAGGTTGGCCCACCGCCGACTTATCCGACGACTATAGGGTCGTCCCCACGACCCCGGGAGTAGATTGGCCCGCCACCGTCATGTCCGACGACTATAGGGTCGTCTCCACGACCCCCGGAATAGGTTGGCCCGACGCCAACATTTCCGACGACTATAGGGTCGTCCCTACGACCCATGGCCTACGTTGTCCCGCCGCCGACATGTCCGACGACTATAGGGTCGTCTCCACGAACCCGGGACTAGGTTGGCCAGACGCCAACATGTCCGACGTCTATAGGGTCGTCCCCACGACCCCGGGGCTAGATTGGCCCGCCACCGTCATGTCCGACGACTATAGGGTCGTCCCCACGAACCCGGGACTAGTTTGGCTAGCCGCCAACATGTCCGACGTCTATAGGGTCGTCCCCACGTCCCCGGGGCTAGATTGGCCCGCCACCGTTATGTCCGACGACTATAGGGTCGTCCCCACGAGCCCGGGAGTAGATTGGCCCGCCACCGTCATGTCCGACGACTATAGGGTCGTCTCCACGACCCCGGGACTAGGTTGGCCAGCCACCGACATGTCCGACGACTATATGGTCGTCCCCACGACCACGGGACTAGGTTGGCCCACCGCCGACTTGTCCGACAACTATAGGGTCGTCCCCACGATCCCGGGACTAGGTTGGCCCGCCGCCGACTTCTCCGACGACTATAGGATCGTCCCCACGACCACGGACCAATGGTGCCCAGCCGCCGGCATGTCCGTTGACTATAGGGTCGTCCCCACTATCCCGGGACTAGGTTGGCCCGCCGCCGACTTGTCCGACGACTATAGGGTCGTCCCTACCACCCCGGGACTAGGTTGGCCAGCCGCCGACCTGTCCTCCGACTATAGGGTCGTCCAGACGAACCCTTGGACTAGGTTGGCCCGCCGTCGACTTCTCCGACGACTATAGGGTCGTCCCCACGACCCCGGGACTAGGTTGGCCAGCCGCCGACATGTCCGACGACTATACGGTCGTCCCCACGGCCCCCGGGCTAGATTGGCCCGCCGCCGCCTTGTCCGACGACTATACGGTCGTCCCCACGGCCCCGGGACTAGATTGGCCCGCCGCCGACTTGTTCGACGACTATAGGATCGTCACCACGACTACGGGCCAAAGTTGGTCAGCCGTCGACATGTCCGACGACTATACGATCGTCGTCACGGCCCGGGACTAGATTGGCCCGCCACCGTCATGTCCGACGACTACAGGGTCGTCCCCACGACTACGGGCCAAAGTTGCCCAGCCGCCGACATGTCCGACGACTATAGGGTAGTCCCCACGACCCCGGGACTAGGTTGGCCCGCCGCCGACTTTTCCGACGACTATAGGGTCGTCCCTACGACCCTGGGCCTACGTTGTCCCGCCGCCGACATGTCCGACGACTATAGGGTCGTCTCCACGAACCCGGGACTAGGTTGGCCAGACGCCAACATGTCCGACGTCTATAGGGTCGTCCCCACGACCCCGGGGCTAGATTGGCCCGCCACCGTCATGTCCGACGACTATAGGGTCGTCCCCACTACCACGGGCCAAAGTTGGCCCGCCACCGTCATGTCCGACGACTATACGGTCGTCCCCACGTGCCCGGGACTAAATTGGCCCGCCACCGACTTTTCCGACGATTATAGGGTCGTCCCTATGACCCTGGGCCTACGTTGGCCCGCCTCCATCATGTCCGACGACTATAGGGTCGTCCCCACGACCCCGGGACTAGGTTGGCCCGCCGCCGCCTTGTCCGACGACTATAGGGTCGTCCCCACGACCCCGGGACTAGATTGGCCAGCCACCATCATGTCCGACGACTACAGGGTCGTCCCCACGACCCCGGGACTAGGTTGGCCCGCCGCCGCGTTGTCCGACGACTATAGGGTCGTCCCTACGACCCAGGGCCTACGTTGGCCCGCCGCCGACATGTCCGACGACTATACGGTCGTCCCCACGACCCCGGGACTAGGTTGGCCCGCCGCCGCGTTGTCCGACGACTATAGGGTCGTCCCCACGACCCCGGGACTAGGTTGGCCCGCCGCCGACTTGTCCGACGACTATAGGTTCGTCCCCACGACCCCGCGAGTAGGTTGGCCCGCCTTCGACTTGTCCGACGACTACAGGGTCGTCCCTACCACCCCGGGACTAGGTTGGCCAGCCGCCGACATGTTCGACGACTATAGGGTCGTCCCCACGACCCCGGGAGTAGATTGGCCCGCCACCGTCATGTCCGACGACTATAGGGTCGTCTCCACGACCCCCGGAATAGGTTGGCCCGACGCCAACATTTCCGACGACTATAGGGTCGTCCCTACGACCCATGGCCTACGTTGTCCCGCCGCCGACATGTCCGACGACTATAGGGTCGTCTCCACGAACCCGGGACTAGGTTGGCCAGACGCCAACATGTCCGACGTCTATAGGGTCGTCCCCACGACCCCGGGGCTAGATTGGCCCGCCACCGTCATGTCCGACGACTATAGGGTCGTCCCCACGAACCCGGGACTAGTTTGGCTAGCCGCCAACATGTCCGACGTCTATAGGGTCGTCCCCACGTCCCCGGGGCTAGATTGGCCCGCCACCGTCATGTCCGACGACTATAGGGTCGTCCCCACGAGCCCGGGAGTAGATTGGCCCGCCACCGTCATGTCCGACGACTATAGAGTCGTCTCCACGACCCCGGGACTAGGTTGGCCAGCCACCGACATGTCCGACGACTATATGGTCGTCCCCACGACCACGGGACTAGGTTGGCCCACCGCCGACTTGTCCGACAACTATAGGGTCGTCCCCACGATCCCGGGACTAGGTTGGCCCGCCGCCGACTTCTCCGACGACTATAGGATCGTCTCCACGACCCCGGGAATAGGTTGGCCCGACGCCGACTTGTCCGACGACTACAGGGTCGTCCCTACCACCCCGGGACTAGGTTGGCCAGCCGCCGACATGTCCGACGACTATAGGGTCGTCCCCATGACCCCGGGACTAGGATGACCCGCCGACGACTTGTCCGACGACAATAGGGTCGTCCCCACGACCCCGGGACTAGGTTGGCCAGCCTCCGACATATCCGACGACTATAGGGTCGTCCCCACCACCGCGGGACTAGGTTGGCCCGCCGCCGATTTGTCCGACGACTACAGGGTCGTCCCTACCACCCCGGGACTAGGTTGGCCAGCCGCCGACATGTCCGACGACTATAGGGTCGTTCCCACGACCACGGGCCAAAGTTGGACAGCCGCCGACATGTCCGACGACTATAGGGTCGTCCCACGACCCCGGGACTAGGTTGGCCCGCCGCCGACATGTCCGACGACTATAGGGTCGTCCCCACGGCCCTGGGACTAGATTGGCCCGCCACCGTCATTTCCGAAGACTACAGGGTCGTCCCCACGAACCCGGGACTAGAGTGGCCCGCCACCGTCATGTTCGACGACTATAGGGTCGTCCCCATGACCCCGGGAGGAGATTGGCCCGCCACGGTCATGTCGGACGACTATAGGGTCGTCCCCACGACCCAGGAACTAGGTTGGCCCGCCGCCGACATGTCCGACGACTATAGGGTCGTCCCCACGACCCCGGGACTAGGTTGGCCAGCCGCCGACATGTCCGACGACTATTGGGTCGTCCCCCCGACACCGGGACTAGGTTGCCCTGCCGCCGACATGTCCGACGACTATATGGTCATCCCCACGACCACGGGCCAAAGTTGCCCTGCCGCCGAAATGTCCGACGTCTGTAGGGTCGTCCCCACGACCCCGGGACTAGATTGGCCCGCCACCATAATGTCCGACGACTATAGGGTCGTCCCCACGACCACGGGACTAGGTTGGCCCACCGCCGACTTGTCCGAAAACTATAGGGTCGTCCCCACGACCACTGGCCAATGTTGACCAGCAGCCGACATATCCGACGACCTTAGGGTCGTCCCCACGACCCCGGGACTAGATTGGCCCGCCACCATCATGTCCGACGTCTATTGGGTCGTCCCCCCGACACCGGGACTAGGTTGCCCTGCCGCCGACATGTCCGATGACTATATGGTCATCCCCACGACCACGGGCCAAAGTTGCCCTGCCGCCGAAATGTCCGACGTCTGTAGGGTCGTCCCCACGACCCCGGGACTAGATTGGCCCGCCACCATAATGTCCGACGACTATAGGGTCGTCCCCACGACCCCGGGACTAGGTTGGCCAGCCGCCGACATGTCCGACGACGATGCGGTCGTCCCCACGACCCAGGGACTAGGTTGGCTCGCCACCGTCATGTCCGACGACTATAGGGTCGTCCCCACGGCCCCGGGAATAGATTCGCCCACCACCGACATGTCCGACGACTACAGGGTCGTCCCCACGACCCCCGGACTAGGTTGCCCCGCCACCGTCATGTCCGACGACTATAGGGTCGTCTCCACGACCCGGGGACTAGGTTGCCCTGCCGCCGACTTGTCCGACGACTATCGGGTCGTCCCCACGGCCACGGGCCAAAGTTGGCCAGCCACCGACATGTCCGACGAATATAATGTCGTCCCCACGACCCCGGGACAAGATTGGCCCGCCACAATCATGTCCGACGACTATAGGGTCGTCCCCACGGCCCCGGGACTAGATTGGCCCGCCACCATCATGTCCGACGACTATAGGGTCGTCCCCACGATCCCGGGACTAGGTTGGCCCGCCGCCGACTTGTCCGACGACTATAGGGTCGTCCCCACGACCACTGGCCAATGTTGACCAGCAGCCGACATATCCGACGACTATAGGGTCGTCCCCACGACCCCGGGAGTAGATTGGCCCGCCACCGTCATGTCCGACGACTATAGGGTCGTCTCCACGACCCCGGGAATAGGTTGGCCCGACGCCAACATTTCCGACGACTATAGGGTCGTCCCTACGACCCAGGGCCTACGTTGGCCCGCCGCCGACATGTCCGACGACTATAGGGTCGTCCCACGACCCCGGGACTAGGTTGGCCAGCCACCATCATGTCCGACGTCTATAGGGTCGTCCCCCCGACCCCGGGACTAGGTTGCCCTGCCGCCGACATGTCCGACGACTATATGGTCATCCCCACGACCACGGGCCAAAGTTGCCCTGCCGCCGAAATGTCCGACGACTGTAGGGTCGTCCCCACGACCCCGGGACTAGATTGGCCCGCCACCATAATGTCCGACGACTATAGGGTCGTCCCCACGACCCCGGGACTAGGTTGGCCAGCCGCCGACATGTCCGACGACGATGCGGTCGTCCCCACGACCCAGGGACTAGGTTGGCTCGCCACCGTCATGTCCGACGACTATAGGGTCGTCCCCACGGCCCCGGGAATAGATTGGCCCGCCGCCGACTTGTCCGACGACTATATGGTCGTCCCTACCACCCCGGGACTAGGTTGGCCAGCTGCCGACATGTCCGACGACTATAGGGTCGTCCCCACGGCCACGGGCCAAAGTTGGCCAGCCGCCGACATGTCCGACGACTATACGGTCGTCCCCACGACCCCGGGACTAGGTTGGCCCGCCGCCGACTTGTCCGACGACTATATGGTCGTCCCTACCACCCCGGGACTGGATTGGCCCGCCACCATCCTGTGCGACGACTATAGGGTCGTCCCCACGACCCCGGGACTAGGTTGGCCCGCCGCCGACTTGTCCGACGACTATATGGTCGTCCCTACCACCCCGGGACTAGGTTGGCCAGCTGCCGACATGTCCGACGACTATCGGGTCGTCCCCACGGCCACGGGCCAAAGTTGGCCAGCCACCGACATGTCCGACGAATATAGGGTCGTCCCCACGACCCCGGGACAAGATTGGCCCGCCACAATCATGTCCGACGACTATAGGGTCGTCCCCACGGCCCCGGGACTAGATTGGCCCGCCACCATCATGTCCGACGACTATAGGGTCGTGCCCACGATCCCGGGACTAGGTTGGCCCGCCGCCGACTTGTCCGACGACTATAGGGTCGTCCCTACCACCCCGGGACTAAATTGGCCCGCCGCCGACTTGTCCGACGACTATACGGACGTCCCCACGACCACGGGACTAGGTTGGCCCGCCGCCGACTTGTCCGACGACTATACGGACGTCCCCACGACCACGGGACTAGGTTGGCCCGCCGCCGACTTGTCCGACGACTATATGGTCGTCCCTACCACCCCGGGACTGGATTGGCCCGCCACCATCATGTGCGACGACTATAGGGTCGTCCCCACGACCCCGGGACTAGGTTGGCCCGCCGCCGACTTGTCCGACGACTATAGGGTCGTCCCCACGACCCCGGGTCTACGTTGGCCAGCCGCCGACGTGTCCGACGACTATCGGGTCGTCCCCACGGCCACGGGCCAAAGTTGGCCAGCCACCGACATGTCCGACGAATATAGGGTCGTCCCTACCACCCCGGGACTAAATTGGCCCGCCGCCGACTTGTCCGACGACTATACGGACGTCCCCACGACCACGGGACTAGGTTGGCCCGCCGCCGACTTGTCCGACGACTATACGGACGTCCCCACGACCACGGGACTAGGTTGGCCCGCCGCCGACTTGTCCGACGACTATATGGTCGTCCCTACCACCCCGGGACTGGATTGGCCCGCCACCATCATGTGCGACGACTATAGGGTCGTCCCCACGACCCCGGGACTAGGTTGGCCCGCCGCCGACTTGTCCGACGACTATAGGGTCGTCCCCACGACCCCGGGACTAGATTGGCCCGCCACCATAATGTCCGACGACTATAGGGTCGTCCCCACGACCCCGGGACTAGGTTGGCCAGCCGCCGACATGTCCGACGACGATGCGGTCGTCCCCACGACCCAGGGACTAGGTTGGCTCGCCACCGTCATGTCCGACGACTATAGGGTCGTCCCCACGGCCCCGGGAATAGATTGGCCCGCCGCCGACTTGTCCGACGACTATATGGTCGTCCCTACCACCCCGGGACTAGGTTGGCCAGCTGCCGACATGTCCGACGACTATAGGGTCGTCCCCACGGCCACGGGCCAAAGTTGGCCAGCCGCCGACATGTCCGACGACTATACGGTCGTCCCCACGACCCCGGGACTAGGTTGGCCCGCCGCCGACTTGTCCGACGACTATATGGTCGTCCCTACCACCCCGGGACTGGATTGGCCCGCCACCATCCTGTGCGACGACTATAGGGTCGTCCCCACGACCCCGGGACTAGGTTGGCCCGCCGCCGACTTGTCCGACGACTATATGGTCGTCCCTACCACCCCGGGACTAGGTTGGCCAGCTGCCGACATGTCCGACGACTATCGGGTCGTCCCCACGGCCACGGGCCAAAGTTGGCCAGCCACCGACATGTCCGACGAATATAGGGTCGTCCCCACGACCCCGGGACAAGATTGGCCCGCCACAATCATGTCCGACGACTATAGGGTCGTCCCCACGGCCCCGGGACTAGATTGGCCCGCCACCATCATGTCCGACGACTATAGGGTCGTGCCCACGATCCCGGGACTAGGTTGGCCCGCCGCCGACTTGTCCGACGACTATAGGGTCGTCCCTACCACCCCGGGACTAAATTGGCCCGCCGCCGACTTGTCCGACGACTATACGGACGTCCCCACGACCACGGGACTAGGTTGGCCCGCCGCCGACTTGTCCGACGACTATACGGACGTCCCCACGACCACGGGACTAGGTTGGCCCGCCGCCGACTTGTCCGACGACTATATGGTCGTCCCTACCACCCCGGGACTGGGTTGGCCCGCCGCCGACTTTTCCGACGACTATAGGGTCGTCCCTACGACCCTGGGCCTACGTTGTCCCGCCGCCGACATGTCCGACGACTATAGGGTCGTCTCCACGAACCCGGGACTAGGTTGGCCAGACGCCAACATGTCCGACGTCTATAGGGTCGTCCCCACGACCCCGGGGCTAGATTGGCCCGCCACCGTCATGTCCGACGACTATAGGGTCGTCCCCACTACCACGGGCCAAAGTTGGCCCGCCACCGTCATGTCCGACGACTATACGGTCGTCCCCACGTGCCCGGGACTAAATTGGCCCGCCACCGACTTTTCCGACGATTATAGGGTCGTCCCTATGACCCTGGGCCTACGTTGGCCCGCCTCCATCATGTCCGACGACTATAGGGTCGTCCCCACGACCCCGGGACTAGGTTGGCCCGCCGCCGCCTTGTCCGACGACTATAGGGTCGTCCCCACGACCCCGGGACTAGATTGGCCAGCCACCATCATGTCCGACGACTACAGGGTCGTCCCCACGACCCCGGGACTAGGTTGGCCCGCCGCCGCGTTGTCCGACGACTATAGGGTCGTCCCCACGACCCCGGGACTAGGTTGGCCCGCCGCCGACTTGTCCGACGACTATAGGTTCGTCCCCACGACCCCGCGAGTAGGTTGGCCCGCCTTCGACTTGTCCGACGACTACAGGGTCGTCCCTACCACCCCGGGACTAGGTTGGCCAGCCGCCGACATGTTCGACGACTATAGGGTCGTCCCCACGACCCCGGGAGTAGATTGGCCCGCCCCCGTCATGTCCGACGACTATAGTGTCGTCCCCACGATCCCGGGCCTAGGTTGGCCAGCCGCCGACATGTCCGACGACTATAGGGTCGTACCCACGACCCCGGGACTAGATTGGCCCGCCACCGTCATGTTCGACGACTATAGGGTCGTCCCCACGAACCCGGGACTAGTTTGGCTAGCCGCCAACATGTCCGACGTCTATAGGGTCGTCCCCACGTCCCCGGGGCTAGATTGGCCCCCCACCGTCATGTCCGACGACTATAGGGTCGTCCCCACGACCCCGGGAGTAGATTGGCCCGCCACCGTCATGTCCGACGACTATAGGGTCGTCTCCACGACTCCCGGAATAGGTTGGCCCGACGCCAACATTTCCGACGACTATAGGGTCGTCCCTACGACCCAGGGCCTACGTTGGCCCGCCGCCGACATGTCCGACGACTATACGGTCGTCCCCACGACCACGGGACTAGGTTGGCCCACCGCCGACTTGTCCGACGACTATAGGGTCGTCCCCACGACCCCGGGAGTAGATTGGCCCGCCACCGTCATGTCCGACGACTATAGGGTCGTCTCCACGACCCCCGGAATAGGTTGGCCCGACGCCAACATTTCCGACGACTATAGGGTCGTCCCTACGACCCATGGCCTACGTTGTCCCGCCGCCGACATGTCCGACGACTATAGGGTCGTCTCCACGAACCCGGGACTAGGTTGGCCAGACGCCAACATGTCCGACGTCTATAGGGTCGTCCCCACGACCCCGGGGCTAGATTGGCCCGCCACCGTCATGTCCGACGACTATAGGGTCGTCCCCACGAACCCGGGACTAGTTTGGCTAGCCGCCAACATGTCCGACGTCTATAGGGTCGTCCCCACGTCCCCGGGGCTAGATTGGCCCGCCACCGTCATGTCCGACGACTATAGGGTCGTCCCCACGAGCCCGGGAGTAGATTGGCCCGCCACCGTCATGTCCGACGACTATAGGGTCGTCTCCACGACCCCGGGACTAGGTTGGCCAGCCACCGACATGTCCGACGACTATATGGTCGTCCCCACGACCACGGGACTAGGTTGGCCCACCGCCGACTTGTCCGACAACTATAGGGTCGTCCCCACGATCCCGGGACTAGGTTGGCCCGCCGCCGACTTCTCCGACGACTATAGGATCGTCTCCACGACCCCGGGAATAGGTTGGCCCGACGCCGACTTGTCCGACGACTACAGGGTCGTCCCTACCACCCCGGGACTAGGTTGGCCAGCCGCCGACATGTCCGACGACTATAGGGTCGTCCCCACGATCCCGGGACTAGGTTGGCCCGCCGCCGACTTGTCCGACGACTATAGGGTCGTCCCCACGACCACTGGCCAATGTTGACCAGCAGCCGACATATCCGACGACTATAGGGTCGTCCCCACGACCCCGGGACTAGATTGGCCAGCCACCATCATGTCCGACGTCTATAGGGTCGTCCCCCCGACCCCGGGACTAGGTTGCCCTGCCGCCGACATGTCCGACGACTATATGGTCATCCCCACGACCACGGGCCAAAGTTGCCCTGCCGCCGAAATGTCCGACGACTGTAGGGTCGTCCCCACGACCCCGGGACTAGATTGGCCCGCCACCATAATGTCCGACGACTATAGGGTCGTCCCCACGACCCCGGGACTAGGTTGGCCAGCCGCCGACATGTCCGACGACGATGCGGTCGTCCCCACGACCCAGGGACTAGGTTGGCTCGCCACCGTCATGTCCGACGACTATAGGGTTGTCCCCACGGCCCCGGGAATAGATTGGCCCGCCGCCGACTTGTCCGACGACTATATGGTCGTCCCTACCACCACGGGCCAAAGTTGCCCAGCCGCCGGCATGTCCGACGACTACAGGGTTGTCCTCACGACCCCGGGTCTAGGTTGGCCCGCCGCCAACATGTCCGACGACAATAGGGTCGTCCCCACGACCCCGGGACTAGATTGGCCCGCCACCATCATATCCGACGACTATAGGGTCGCCCCCACGACCCCGGGACCAGGTTGGCCAGCCGCCGACTTGTCCGACGACTATAGGGTCGTCCCCACGACCCCGGGACAAGGTTGGCCAACCGCCGACATGTCCGACGACTATAGCGTAGTCCCGACGACCCCGGGACTAGTTTGGCCCTCCGCCGACTTTTCCAACGACTATCGGGTCGTCCCCACGACCCCGGGACTAGATTGGCCCGCCACCATCATATCCGACGACTATGGGGTCGTCCCCACGACCCCGGGACTAGGTTGGCCAGCCGATGACATGTCCGACGACTATTCGGTCGTCCCCACGACCCTGGGACTAGATTGGCCCGCCACCGTCATGTCCGACGACTATAGGGTCGTCCCCACTACGCCGGGACTAGGTTGGCCAGCCGCCGACATGTCCGACGACTATAAGTTCGTCCCAACGACCCCGGGGATAGATTGGCCCGCCACCGTCATGTCCGACGACTATAGCGTAGTCCCCACGACCCGGGGACTAGGTTGGCGCGCCGCCGACTTGTCCGACGACTATAGGGTCGTCCCCACGACCGCGGGACTAGGTTGGCCAACCGCCGACATGTCCGACGACTATAGCGTAGTCCCCACGACGCCGGGACTAGGTTGGCCCGCCGCCGACTTTTCCAACGACTATAGGGTCGTCCCCACGACCCCGGGACTAGGTTGCCCAGCCGCCGACATGTCCGACGACTACAGGGTTGTCCCCACGACCCCGGGACTAGATTGGCCCGCCGCCGACTTGTCCGACGACTATAGGGTGGTCCCCACGACCACGGGCCAAATTTGCCCAGCCGCCGACATGTCCGACGACTACAGGGTTGTCCCCACGACCCCGGGACTAGATTGGCCCGCCGCCGATTTGTCCGACGACTATAGGGTCGCCCCCACGACCCCGGGACCAGGTTGGCCAGCCGCCGACTTGTCCGACGACTATAGGGTCGTCCCCACGACCCCGGGACTAGGTTGCCCAGCCGCCGACATGTCCGACGACTACAGGGTTGTCCCCACGACCCCGGGACTAGATTGGCCCGCCGCCGACTTGTCCGACGACTATAGGGTGGTCCCCACGACCACGGGCCAAATTTGCCCAGCCGCCGACATGTCCGACGACTACAGGGTTGTCCCCACGACCCCGGGACTAGATTGGCCCGCCGCCGATTTGTCCGACGACTATAGGGTCGCCCCCACGACCCCGGGACCAGGTTGGCCAGCCGCCGACTTGTCCGACGACTATAGGGTTGCCCCCACGACCCCGGGACCAGGTTGGCCAGCCGTCGACTTGTCCGACGACTATAGGGTCGTCCCCACGACCCCGGGACTAGGATGGCCAACCGCCGACATGTCCGACGACTATAGCGTAGTCCCCACGACCCCGGATCTAGATTGGCCCGCCACCATCATGCCCGATGACTATAGGGTCGTCCCTACCACCCCGGGACTAGGTTGGCCAGCCGCCGACATGTCCGAAGACTATACGGTCGTCGCCACGACCCCGGGACTAGATTGGACCGCCACCGTCATGTCCGACGACTACGGGGTCGTCCCCACGACCGCGGGACAATTATGGCGCGCCGCCGACTTGTCCGCCGACTATAGGGTCGCCCCCACGACCACGGGACCAGGTTGGCGAGCCGCCGACTTGTCCGACGACTATAGGGTCGTCCCCACGACCCCGGGACTAGGTTGGCCAACCGCCAACATTTCCGACGACTATAGGGTCGTCGCTACGACCCCGGTACCAGGTTGGCCAGCCGCCGACATGTCCGAAGACTATACGGTCGTCGCCACGACCCCGGGACTAGATTGGACCGCCACCGTCATGTCCGACGACTACGGGGTCGTCCCCACGACCGCGGGACAAGGATGGCGCGCCGCCGACTTGTCCGACGACTATAGGGTCGCCCCCACGACCACGGGACCAGGTTGGCCAGCTGCCGACTTATCCGACGACTATAGGGTCGTCCCCACGACCCCGGGACTAGGTTGGCCAACCACCAACATTACCGACGACTATAGGGTCGTCGCTACGGCCCGGGGCCCACGTTGGCCCGCCGCCGACATGGCCGACGACTATAGGGTCGTCCCCACGACCCCGGGACCAGGTTGGCCAGCCGCCGACATGTCCGACGACTATTCGGTCGTCCCCACGGCCCCGGGACTAGTTTGGCCCGCCACCATCATGTCCGACGACTATAGGGTCGTCCCCACGACCGCGGGACAAGGATGGCGCGCCGCCGACTTGTCCGACGACTATAGGGTCGTCCCCACGACCCCGGGGATAGATTGGCCCGCCACCGTCATGTCCAACGACTATAGGGTCGTCCCCACGACCACGGGCCAAAGTTGCCCAGCCGCCGACATGTCCGACGACTACAGGGTTGTCCCCACGACCCCGGGACTAGATTGGCCCGCCGCCGATTTGTCCGACGACTATAGGGTCGCCCCCACGACCCCGGGACCAGGTTGGCCCGCCGCCGATTTGTCCGACGACTATAGGGTCGCCCCCACGACCCCGGGACCAGGTTGGCCAGCCGCCGACTTGTCCGACGACTATAGGGTTGCCCCCACGACCCCGGGACCAGGTTGGCCAGCCGCCGACTTGTCCGACGACTATAGGGTCGTCCCCACGACCCCGGGACTAGGTTGGCCAACCGCCGACATGTCCGACGACTATAGCGTAGTCCCCACGACCCGGGGACTAGGTTGGCGCGCCGCCGACTTGTCCGACGACTATGGGGTCGTCCCCACGACCCCGGGACTAGGTTGGCCAGCCGCCGAAATGTGCGACGACTATACGGTCGTCCCCACGGCCCCGGGACTAGGTTGGCCAACCGCCGACATGTCCGAAGACTATAGCGTAGTCCCCACGACCCCGGGACTAGGTTGGCCCCCCGCCGACTTTTCCAACGACTATAGGATCGTCCCCACGACCCCGGGACTATGTTGGCCAGCCGCCGACATGTCCGACGACTATTCGGTCGTCCCCACGGCCCCGGGACTAGATTGGCCCGCCACCATCATGTCCGACGACTATAGGGTCGTCCCCACGACCTCGGGACTAGGTTGGCCCGCCGCCGACATGTCCGACGACAATAGGGTCGTCCCCACGACCACGGGCCAAAGTTGCCCAGCCGCCGACATGCCCGACGACTACAGGGTTGCCCTCCCGACCCCGGGACTAGGTTGGCCCGCCGCCGACTTGTCCGACGACTATAGGGTGGTCCCCACGACCACGGGCCAATGTTGCCCAGCCGCCGACATGTCCGACGACTACAGGGTTGTCCCCACGACCCCGGGACTAGATTGGCCCGCCGCCGACTTGTCCGACGACTATAGGGTGGTCCCCACGACCACGGGCCAAATTTGCCCAGCCGCCGACATGTCCGACGACTCCAGGGTTGTCCCCACGACCCCGGGACTATGTTGGCCAGCCGCCGACATGTCCGACGACTATTCGGTCGTCCCCACGGCCCCGGGACTAGATTGGCCCGCCACCATCATGTCCGACGACTATAGGGTCGTCCCCACGACCTCGGGACTAGGTTGGCCCGCCGCCGACATGTCCGACGACAATAGGGTCGTCCCCACGACCACGGGCCAAAGTTGCCCAGCCGCCGACATGTCCGACGACTACAGGGTTGTCCCCACGACCCCGGGACTAGATTGGCCCGCCGCCGACTTGTCCGACGACTATAGGGTCGTCCCCACGGCCCTGGGACTAGGTTGGCCCGACGCCGACTTGTCCGACGACAATAGGGTCGTCCCCGCGACCCCGGGACTAGATTGGCCCGCCACCATCATATCCGACGACTATAGGGTCGTCCCCACGACCCCGGGACTAGGTTGGCCCGCCGCCGACTTGTCCGACGACTATAGGGTCGTCCCCACGACCCCGGGACTAGGTTGGCCAGCCGCCGACATGTCCGACGACTATAGGGTCGTCCCCACGACCCCGGGACTAGGTTGGCCAGCCGCCGACATGTCCGACGACTATAAGGTCGTCCCCACGAACTCGGGACTAGGTTGGCCAGACGCCAACATGTCCGACGTCTATAGGGTCGTCCCCACGACCCCGGGCCAAAGTTGGCCAGCCGCCGACATTTCCGACGACCATAGGGTCGTCCCCACGAACCCGGGACTATATTGGCCCGCCACCGTCATGTCCGACGACTATAGGGTCGTCCCCACGACCCCGGGACTAGGTTGGCCCGCCGCCGACTTGTCCGACGACTATAGGGTCGTCCCCACGACCCCGGGACTAGGTTGGCCCGCCACCAACATAGCCGACGACTATAGGGTCGTCTCCACGACCCCGGGACTAGGTTGGCCCGCCGCCAACATGTCTGACGACAATAGGGTCGTCCCCACGACCCCGGTACCAGGTTGGCCAGCCGCCGACATGTCCGAAGACTATACGGTCGTCGCCACGACCCCGGGACTAGATTGGACCGCCACCGTCATGTCCGACGACTACGGGGTCGTCCCCACGACCGCGGGACAAGGATGGCCCGCCGCCGACTTGTCCGACGACTATAGGGTCGTCGCTACGACCCCGGTACCAGGTTGGCCAGCCGCCGACATGTCCGAAGACTATACGGTCGTCGCCACGACCCCGGGACTAGATTGGACCGCCACCGTCATGTCCGACGACTACGGGGTCGTCCCCACGACCGCGGGACAAGGATGGCGCGCCGCCGACTTGTCCGACGACTATAGGGTCGCCCCCACGACCACGGGACCAGGTTGGCCAGCTGCCGACTTATCCGACGACTATAGGGTCGTCCCCACGACCCCGGGACTAGGTTGGCCAACCACCAACATTACCGACGACTATAGGGTCGTCGCTACGGCCCGGGGCCCACGTTGGCCCGCCGCCGACATGGCCGACGACTATAGGGTCGTCCCCACGACCCCGGGACCAGGTTGGCCAGCCGCCGACATGTCCGACGACTATTCGGTCGTCCCCACGGCCCCGGGACTAGTTTGGCCCGCCACCATCATGTCCGACGACTATAGGGTCGTCCCCACGACCGCGGGACAAGGATGGCGCGCCGCCGACTTGTCCGACGACTATAGGGTCGTCCCCACGACCCCGGGGATAGATTGGCCCGCCACCGTCATGTCCAACGACTATAGGGTCGTCCCCACGACCACGGGCCAAAGTTGCCCAGCCGCCGACATGTCCGACGACTACAGGGTTGTCCCCACGACCCCGGGACTAGATTGGCCCGCCGCCGATTTGTCCGACGACTATAGGGTCGCCCCCACGACCCCGGGACCAGGTTGGCCCGCCGCCGATTTGTCCGACGACTATAGGGTCGCCCCCACGACCCCGGGACCAGGTTGGCCAGCCGCCGACTTGTCCGACGACTATAGGGTTGCCCCCACGACCCCGGGACCAGGTTGGCCAGCCGCCGACTTGTCCGACGACTATAGGGTCGTCCCCACGACCCCGGGACTAGGTTGGCCAACCGCCGACATGTCCGACGACTATAGCGTAGTCCCCACGACCCGGGGACTAGGTTGGCGCGCCGCCGACTTGTCCGACGACTATAGGGTCGTCCCCACGACCCCGGGACTAGGTTGGCCAGCCGCCGAAATGTGCGACGACTATACGGTCGTCCCCACGGCCCCGGGACTAGGTTGGCCAACCGCCGACATGTCCGAAGACTATAGCGTAGTCCCCACGACCCCGGGACTAGGTTGGCCCCCCGCCGACTTTTCCAACGACTATAGGATCGTCCCCACGACCCCGGGACTATGTTGGCCAGCCGCCGACATGTCCGACGACTATTCGGTCGTCCCCACGGCCCCGGGACTAGATTGGCCCGCCACCATCATGTCCGACGACTATAGGGTCGTCCCCACGACCTCGGGACTAGGTTGGCCCGCCGCCGACATGTCCGACGACAATAGGGTCGTCCCCACGACCACGGGCCAAAGTTGCCCAGCCGCCGACATGCCCGACGACTACAGGGTTGCCCTCCCGACCCCGGGACTAGGTTGGCCCGCCGCCGACTTGTCCGACGACTATAGGGTGGTCCCCACGACCACGGGCCAATGTTGCCCAGCCGCCGACATGTCCGACGACTACAGGGTTGTCCCCACGACCCCGGGACTAGATTGGCCCGCCGCCGACTTGTCCGACGACTATAGGGTGGTCCCCACGACCACGGGCCAAATTTGCCCAGCCGCCGACATGTCCGACGACTCCAGGGTTGTCCCCACGACCACGGGACTAGATTGGCCCGCCGCCGATTTGTCCGACGACTATAGGGTCGTCCCTACCACCCCGGGACTAGGTTGGCCAGCCGCCGACATGTCCGACGACTACAGGGTTGTCCCCACGACCCCGGGACTAGATTGGCCCGCCGCCGACTTGTCCGACGACTATAGGGTCGTCCCCACGGCCCTGGGACTAGGTTGGCCCGACGCCGACTTGTCCGACGACAATAGGGTCGTCCCCGCGACCCCGGGACTAGATTGGCCCGCCACCATCATATCCGACGACTATAGGGTCGTCCCCACGACCCCGGGACTAGGTTGGCCCGCCGCCGACTTGTCCGACGACTATAGGGTCGTCCCCACGACCCCGGGACTAGGTTGGCCAGCCGCCGACATGTCCGACGACTATAGGGTCGTCCCCACGACCCCGGGACTAGGTTGGCCAGCCGCCGACATGTCCGACGACTATAAGGTCGTCCCCACGAACTCGGGACTAGGTTGGCCAGACGCCAACATGTCCGACGTCTATAGGGTCGTCCCCACGACCCCGGGCCAAAGTTGGCCAGCCGCCGACATTTCCGACGACCATAGGGTCGTCCCCACGAACCCGGGACTATATTGGCCCGCCACCGTCATGTCCGACGACTATAGGGTCGTCCCCACGACCCCGGGACTAGGTTGGCCCGCCGCCGACTTGTCCGACGACTATAGGGTCGTCCCCACGACCCCGGGACTAGGTTGGCCCGCCACCAACATAGCCGACGACTATAGGGTCGTCTCCACGACCCCGGGACTAGGTTGGCCCGCCGCCAACATGTCTGACGACAATAGGGTCGTCCCCACGACCCCGGGACTAGATTGGCCCGCCACCATCATATCCGACGACTATAGGGTCGTCCCCACGACCCCGGGACTAGGTTGGCCAGCCGACGACATGTCCGACGACTACAGGGTTGTCCCCACGACCCCGGGACTAGATTGGCCCGCCGCCGATTTGTCCGACGACTATAGGGTCGCCCCCACGACCCCGGGACCAGGTTGGCCAGCCGCCGACTTGTCCGACGACTATAGGGTTGCCCCCACGACCCCGGGACCAGGTTGGCCAGCCGTCGACTTGTCCGACGACTATAGGGTCGTCCCCACGACCCCGGGACTAGGATGGCCAACCGCCGACATGTCCGACGACTATAGCGTAGTCCCCACGACCCCGGATCTAGATTGGCCCGCCACCATCATGCCCGATGACTATAGGGTCGTCCCTACCACCCCGGGACTAGGTTGGCCAGCCGCCGACATGTCCGAAGACTATACGGTCGTCGCCACGACCCCGGGACTAGATTGGACCGCCACCGTCATGTCCGACGACTACGGGGTCGTCCCCACGACCGCGGGACAATTATGGCGCGCCGCCGACTTGTCCGCCGACTATAGGGTCGCCCCCACGACCACGGGACCAGGTTGGCGAGCCGCCGACTTGTCCGACGACTATAGGGTCGTCCCCACGACCCCGGGACTAGGTTGGCCAACCGCCAACATTTCCGACGACTATAGGGTCGTCGCTACGACCCCGGTACCAGGTTGGCCAGCCGCCGACATGTCCGAAGACTATACGGTCGTCGCCACGACCCCGGGACTAGATTGGACCGCCACCGTCATGTCCGACGACTACGGGGTCGTCCCCACGACCGCGGGACAAGGATGGCGCGCCGCCGACTTGTCCGACGACTATAGGGTCGCCCCCACGACCACGGGACCAGGTTGGCCAGCTGCCGACTTATCCGACGACTATAGGGTCGTCCCCACGACCCCGGGACTAGGTTGGCCAACCAACAACATTACCGACGACTATAGGGTCGTCGCTACGGCCCGGGGCCCACGTTGGCCGCCGCCGACATGGCCGACGACTATAGGGTCGTCCCCACGACCCCGGGACCAGGTTGGCCAGCCGCCGACATGTCCGACGACTATTCGGTCGTCCCCACGGCCCCGGGACTAGTTTGGCCCGCCACCATCATGTCCGACGACTATAGGGTCGTCCCCACGACCGCGGGACAAGGATGGCGCGCCGCCGACTTGTCCGACGACTATAGGGTCGTCCCCACGACCCCGGGGATAGATTGGCCCGCCACCGTCATGTCCAACGACTATAGGGTCGTCCCCACGACCACGGGCCAAAGTTGCCCAGCCGCCGACATGTCCGACGACTACAGGGTTGTCCCCACGACCCCGGGACTAGATTGGCCCGCCGCCGATTTGTCCGACGACTATAGGGTCGCCCCCACGACCCCGGGACCAGGTTGGCCCGCCGCCGATTTGTCCGACGACTATAGGGTCGCCCCCACGACCCCGGGACCAGGTTGGCCAGCCGCCGACTTGTCCGACGACTATAGGGTTGCCCCCACGACCCCGGGACCAGGTTGGCCAGCCGCCGACTTGTCCGACGACTATAGGGTCGTCCCCACGACCCCGGGACTAGGTTGGCCAACCGCCGACATGTCCGACGACTATAGCGTAGTCCCCACGACCCGGGGACTAGGTTGGCGCGCCGCCGACTTGTCCGACGACTATAGGGTCGTCCCCACGACCCCGGGACTAGGTTGGCCAGCCGCCGAAATGTGCGACGACTATACGGTCGTCCCCACGGCCCCGGGACTAGGTTGGCCAACCGCCGACATGTCCGAAGACTATAGCGTAGTCCCCACGACCCCGGGACTAGGTTGGCCCCCCGCCGACTTTTCCAACGACTATAGGATCGTCCCCACGACCCCGGGACTATGTTGGCCAGCCGCCGACATGTCCGACGACTATTCGGTCGTCCCCACGGCCCCGGGACTAGATTGGCCCGCCACCATCATGTCCGACGACTATAGGGTCGTCCCCACGACCTCGGGACTAGGTTGGCCCGCCGCCGACATGTCCGACGACAATAGGGTCGTCCCCACGACCACGGGCCAAAGTTGCCCAGCCGCCGACATGCCCGACGACTACAGGGTTGCCCTCCCGACCCCGGGACTAGGTTGGCCCGCCGCCGACTTGTCCGACGACTATAGGGTGGTCCCCACGACCACGGGCCAATGTTGCCCAGCCGCCGACATGTCCGACGACTACAGGGTTGTCCCCACGACCCCGGGACTAGATTGGCCCGCCGCCGACTTGTCCGACGACTATAGGGTGGTCCCCACGACCACGGGCCAAATTTGCCCAGCCGCCGACATGTCCGACGACTCCAGGGTTGTCCCCACGACCACGGGACTAGATTGGCCCGCCGCCGATTTGTCCGACGACTATAGGGTCGTCCCTACCACCCCGGGACTAGGTTGGCCAGCCGCCGACATGTCCGACGACTACAGGGTTGTCCCCACGACCCCGGGACTAGATTGGCCCGCCGCCGACTTGTCCGACGACTATAGGGTCGTCCCCACGGCCCTGGGACTAGGTTGGCCCGACGCCGACTTGTCCGACGACAATAGGGTCGTCCCCGCGACCCCGGGACTAGATTGGCCCGCCACCATCATATCCGACGACTATAGGGTCGTCCCCACGACCCCGGGACTAGGTTGGCCCGCCGCCGACTTGTCCGACGAGTATAGGGTCGTCCCCACGACCCCGGGACTAGGTTGGCCAGCCGCCGACATGTCCGACGACTATAGGGTCGTCCCCACGACCCCGGGACTAGGTTGGCCAGCCGCCGACATGTCCGACGACTATAAGGTCGTCCCCACGAACTCGGGACTAGGTTGGCCAGCCGACGACATGTCCGACGACTATTCGGTCGTCCCCACGGCCCCGGGACTAGATTGGCCCGCCACCATCATGTCCGACGACTATAGGGTCGTCCCCACGACCCCGGGACTAGGCTGGCCCGCCGCCGATATGTCCGATGACTATAGGGTGGTCCCCACGACCACGGGCCAAAGTTGCCCAGCCGCCGGCATGTCCGACGACTACAGGGTTGTCCTCACGACCCCGGGTCTAGGTTGGCCCGCCGCCAACATGTCCGACGACAATAGGGTCGTCCCCACGACCCCGGGACTAGATTGGCCCGCCACCATCATATCCGACGACTATAGGGTCGCCCCCACGACCCCGGGACCAGGTTGGCCAGCCGCCGACTTGTCCGACGACTATAGGGTCGTCCCCACGACCCCGGGACAAGGTTGGCCAACCGCCGACATGTCCGACGACTATAGCGTAGTCCCGACGACCCCGGGACTAGTTTGGCCCTCCGCCGACTTTTCCAACGACTATCGGGTCGTCCCCACGACCCCGGGACTAGATTGGCCCGCCACCATCATATCCGACGACTATGGGGTCGTCCCCACGACCCCGGGACTAGGTTGGCCAGCCGATGACATGTCCGACGACTATTCGGTCGTCCCCACGACCCTGGGACTAGATTGGCCCGCCACCGTCATGTCCGACGACTATAGGGTCGTCCCCACTACGCCGGGACTAGGTTGGCCAGCCGCCGACATGTCCGACGACTATAAGGTCGTCCCAACGACCCCGGGGATAGATTGGCCCGCCACCGTCATGTCCGACGACTATAGCGTAGTCCCCACGACCCGGGGACTAGGTTGGCGCGCCGCCGACTTGTCCGACGACTATAGGGTCGTCCCCACGACCGCGGGACTAGGTTGGCCAACCGCCGACATGTCCGACGACTATAGCGTAGTCCCCACGACGCCGGGACTAGGTTGGCCCGCCGCCGACTTTTCCAACGACTATAGGGTCGTCCCCACGACCCCGGGACTAGGTTGCCCAGCCGCCGACATGTCCGACGACTACAGGGTTGTCCCCACGACCCCGGGACTAGATTGGCCCGCCGCCGACTTGTCCGACGACTATAGGGTGGTCCCCACGACCACGGGCCAAATTTGCCCAGCCGCCGACATGTCCGACGACTACAGGGTTGTCCCCACGACCCCGGGACTAGATTGGCCCGCCGCCGATTTGTCCGACGACTATAGGGTCGCCCCCACGACCCCGGGACCAGGTTGGCCAGCCGCCGACTTGTCCGACGACTATAGGGTCGTCCCCACGACCCCGGGACTAGGTTGCCCAGCCGCCGACATGTCCGACGACTACAGGGTTGTCCCCACGACCCCGGGACTAGATTGGCCCGCCGCCGACTGGTCCGACGACTATAGGGTGGTCCCCACGACCACGGGCCAAATTTGCCCAGCCGCCGACATGTCCGACGACTACAGGGTTGTCCCCACGACCCCGGGACTAGATTGGCCCGCCGCCGATTTGTCCGACGACTATAGGGTCGCCCCCACGACCCCGGGACCAGGTTGGCCAGCCGCCGACTTGTCCGACGACTATAGGGTTGCCCCCACGACCCCGGGACCAGGTTGGCCAGCCGTCGACTTGTCCGACGACTATAGGGTCGTCCCCACGACCCCGGGACTAGGATGGCCAACCGCCGACATGTCCGACGACTATAGCGTAGTCCCCACGACCCCGGATCTAGATTGGCCCGCCACCATCATGCCCGATGACTATAGGGTCGTCCCTACCACCCCGGGACTAGGTTGGCCAGCCGCCGACATGTCCGAAGACTATACGGTCGTCGCCACGACCCCGGGACTAGATTGGACGGCCACCGTCATGTCCGACGACTACGGGGTCGTCCCCACGACCGCGGGACAATTATGGCGCGCCGCCGACTTGTCCGCCGACTATAGGGTCGCCCCCACGACCACGGGACCAGGTTGGCGAGCCGCCGACTTGTCCGACGACTATAGGGTCGTCCCCACGACCCCGGGACTAGGTTGGCCAACCGCCAACATTTCCGACGACTATAGGGTCGTCGCTACGACCCCGGTACCAGGTTGGCCAGCCGCCGACATGTCCGAAGACTATACGGTCGTCGCCACGACCCCGGGACTAGATTGGACCGCCACCGTCATGTCCGACGACTATAGGGTCGTCCCCACGACCGCGGGACAAGGATGGCGCGCCGCCGACTTGTCCGACGACTATAGGGTCGTCCCCACGACCCCGGGGATAGATTGGCCCGCCACCGTCATGTCCAACGACTATAGGGTCGTCCCCACGACCACGGGCCAAAGTTGCCCAGCCGCCGACATGTCCGACGACTACAGGGTTGTCCCCACGACCCCGGGACTAGATTGGCCCGCCGCCGATTTGTCCGACGACTATAGGGTCGCCCCCACGACCCCGGGACCAGGTTGGCCCGCCGCCGATTTGTCCGACGACTATAGGGTCGCCCCCACGACCCCGGGACCAGGTTGGCCAGCCGCCGACTTGTCCGACGACTATAGGGTTGCCCCCACGACCCCGGGACCAGGTTGGCCAGCCGCCGACTTGTCCGACGACTATAGGGTCGTCCCCACGACCCCGGGACTAGGTTGGCCAACCGCCGTCATGTCCGACGACTATAGCGTAGTCCCCACGACCCGGGGACTAGGTTGGCGCGCCGCCGACTTGTCCGACGACTATAGGGTCGTCCCCACGACCCCGGGACTAGGTTGGCCAGCCGCCGAAATGTGCGACGACTATACGGTCGTCCCCACGGCCCCGGGACTAGGTTGGCCAACCGCCGACATGTCCGAAGACTATAGCGTAGTCCCCACGACCCCGGGACTAGGTTGGCCCCCCGCCGACTTTTCCAACGACTATAGGATCGTCCCCACGACCCCGGGACTAGGTTGGCCAGCCGCCGACATGTCCGACGACTATTCGGTCGTCCCCACGGCCCCGGGACTAGATTGGCCCGCCACCATCATGTCCGACGACTATAGGGTCGTCCCCACGACCTCGGGACTAGGTTGGCCCGCCGCCGACATGTCCGACGACAATAGGGTCGTCCCCACGACCACGGGCCAAAGTTGCCCAGCCGCCGACATGCCCGACGACTACAGGGTTGCCCTCCCGACCCCGGGACTAGGTTGGCCCGCCGCCGACTTGTCCGACGACTATAGGGTGGTCCCCACGACCACGGGCCAATGTTGCCCAGCCGCCGACATGTCCGACGACTACAGGGTTGTCCCCACGACCCCGGGACTAGATTGGCCCGCCGCCGACTTGTCCGACGACTATAGGGTGGTCCCCACGACCACGGGCCAAATTTGCCCAGCCGCCGACATGTCCGACGACTCCAGGGTTGTCCCCACGACCACGGGACTAGATTGGCCCGCCGCCGATTTGTCCGACGACTATAGGGTCGTCCCTACCACCCCGGGACTAGGTTGGCCAGCCGCCGACATGTCCGACGACTACAGGGTTGTCCCCACGACCCCGGGACTAGATTGGCCCGCCGCCGACTTGTCCGACGACTATAGGGTCGTCCCCACGGCCCTGGGACTAGGTTGGCCCGACGCCGACTTGTCCGACGACTATAGGGTCGTCCCCACGACCCCGGCACCAGGTTGGCCAGCCGCCGACTTGTCCGACGACTATAGGGTCGTCCCCACGACCCCGGGACTAGGTTGGCCAACCGCTGACATGTCCGACGATTATAGCGTAGTCCCCACGACCCCGGGACTAGGTTGGCTCGCCGCCGACTTTTCCAACGACTATAGGGTCGTCCCCACGACCCCGGGACTAGGTTGGCCAGCCGCCGACATGTCCGACGAATATAGGGTCGTCCCCACGACCGCGGGACAAGGATGGCGCGCCGCCGACTTGTCCGACGACTATAGGGTCGCCCCCACGACACCGGCACCAGGTTGGCCCGCCCCCGACATGTCCGATGACTATTGTGTCGTCCCCACGACCCCGGGTCTAGATTGGCCCGCCACCATCATGTCCGACGACTATAGGGTCGTCCCCACGACCCCGGGACTAGGTTGGCCCGCCGCCGACTTGTCCGACGACTATAGGGTCGTCCCCACGGCCCCGGGACTAGGTTGGCCCGCCGCCGACTTGTCCGAAGACAATAGGGTCGTCCCCACGGCCCCGGGACTAGATTGGCCCGCCACCATCATATCCGACGACTATGGGGTCGTCCCCACGACCCCGGGACTAGGTTGGCCAGCCGACGACATGTCCGACGACTATTCGGTCGTCCCCACGGCCCCGGGACTAGGTTGGCCCGCCACCATCATGTCCGACGACTATAGGGTCGTCCCCACGACCGCGGGACAAGGATGGCGCGCCGCCGACTTGTCCGACGACTATTGGGTTGCCCCCACGACCCCGGGACCAGTTTGGCCAGCCGCCGACTTGTCCGACGACTATAGGGTCGTCCCCACGACCCCGGGACTAGGTTGGCCAACCGCCGACATGTCCGACGACTATAGCGCAGTCCCCACGACGCCGGGACTAGGATGGCCCGCCGCCGACTTTTCCAACGACTATAGGGTCGTCCCCACGACCCCGGGACTAGGTTGGCCAGCCGCCGACATGTCCGACGACTATAGGGTCGTCCCCACGACCACGGGCCAAAGTTGCCCAGCCGCCGACATGTCCGACGACTACAGGGTTGTCCCCACGACCCCGGGACTAGATTGGCCCGCCGCCGATTTGTCCGACGACTATAGGGTCGCCCCCACGACCCCGGGACCAGGTTGGCCAGCCGCCGACTTGTCCGACGACTATAGGGTTGCCCCCACGAACCCGGGACCAGGTTGGTCAGCCGCCGACTTGTCCGACGACTATAGGGTTGCCCCCACGAACCCGGGACCAGGTTGGCCAGCCGCCGACTTGTCCGACGACTATAGGGTCGTCCCCACGACCCCGGGACTAGATTGGCCCGCCGCCGATTTGTCCGACGACTATAGGGTCGCCCCCACGACCCCGGGACCAGGTTGGCCAGCCGCCGACTTGTCCGACGACTATAGGGTTGCCCCCACGAACCCGGGACCAGGTTGGCCAGCCGCCGACTTGTCCGACGACTATAGGGTCGTCCCCACGACCCCGGGACTAGGTTGGCCAGCCGCCGACAAGTCCGACGACTATAGGGTCGTCCCCTCGACCCGGGGACTAGGTTGGCGCGCCGCCGACTGGTCCGACGACTATAGGGTCGTCCCCACGACCCCGGGACCAGGTTGGCCCGCCACCGTCATGTCCGACGACAATAGGGTCGTCCCCACGACCACGGGCCAAAGTTGGCCCGCCACCGTCATGTCCGACGACAATAGGGTCGTCCCCACGACCCCGGGACTAGATTGGCCCGCCACCATCATATCCGACGACTATGGGGTCGTCCCCACGACCCCGGGACTAGGTTGGCCAGCCGACGACATGTCCGACGACTATTCGGTCGTCCCAACGGCCCCGGGATTAGATTGGCCCGCCACCATCATGTCCGACGACTATAGGGTAGTCCCCAGGACCCCGGGACTAGGTTGGCCCGCCGCCAACATGTCTGACGACAATAGGGTCGTCCCCACGACCCTGGGACTAGATTGGCCCGCCACCATCATATCCGACGACAATAGGGTCGTCTCCACGACCCCGGGACTAGATTGGCCCGCCACCATCATATACGACGACTATAGGGTGGTCCCCACGACCCCGGGACTAGGTTGGCCAGCCGCCAACATTTCCGACGACTACAGGGTTGTCCCCACGACCCCGGGACTAGATTGGCCCGCCGCCGACTTGTCCGACGACTATAGGGTCGTCCCCACGGCCCTGGGACTAGGTTGGCCCGACGCCGACTTGTCCGACGACTATAGGGTCGTCCCCACGACCCCGGCACCAGGTTGGCCAGCCGCCGACTTGTCCGACGACTATAGGGTCGTCCCCACGACCCCGGGACTAGGTTGGCCAACCGCTGACATGTCCGACGATTATAGCGTAGTCCCCACGACCCCGGGACTAGGTTGGCTCGCCGCCGACTTTTCCAACGACTATAGGGTCGTCCCCACGACCCCGGGACTAGGTTGGCCAGCCGCCGACATGTCCGACGAATATAGGGTCGTCCCCACGACCGCGGGACAAGGATGGCGCGCCGCCGACTTGTCCGACGACTATAGGGTCGCCCCCACGACACCGGCACCAGGTTGGCCCGCCCCCGACATGTCCGATGACTATTGTGTCGTCCCCACGACCCCGGGTCTAGATTGGCCCGCCACCATCATGTCCGACGACTATAGGGTCGTCCCCACGACCCCGGGACTAGGTTGGCCCGCCGCCGACTTGTCCGACGACTATAGGGTCGTCCCCACGGCCCCGGGACTAGGTTGGCCCGCCGCCGACTTGTCCGAAGACAATAGGGTCGTCCCCACGGCCCCGGGACTAGATTGGCCCGCCACCATCATATCCGACGACTATGGGGTCGTCCCCACGACCCCGGGACTAGGTTGGCCAGCCGACGACATGTCCGACGACTATTCGGTCGTCCCCACGGCCCCGGGACTAGGTTGGCCCGCCACCATCATGTCCGACGACTATAGGGTCGTCCCCACGACCGCGGGACAAGGATGGCGCGCCGCCGACTTGTCCGACGACTATTGGGTTGCCCCCACGACCCCGGGACCAGTTTGGCCAGCCGCCGACTTGTCCGACGACTATAGGGTCGTCCCCACGACCCCGGGACTAGGTTGGCCAACCGCCGACATGTCCGACGACTATAGCGCAGTCCCCACGACGCCGGGACTAGGATGGCCCGCCGCCGACTTTTCCAACGACTATAGGGTCGTCCCCACGACCCCGGGACTAGGTTGGCCAGCCGCCGACATGTCCGACGACTATAGGGTCGTCCCCACGACCACGGGCCAAAGTTGCCCAGCCGCCGACATGTCCGACGACTACAGGGTTGTCCCCACGACCCCGGGACTAGATTGGCCCGCCGCCGATTTGTCCGACGACTATAGGGTCGCCCCCACGACCCCGGGACCAGGTTGGCCAGCCGCCGACTTGTCCGACGACTATAGGGTTGCCCCCACGAACCCGGGACCAGGTTGGTCAGCCGCCGACTTGTCCGACGACTATAGGGTTGCCCCCACGAACCCGGGACCAGGTTGGCCAGCCGCCGACTTGTCCGACGACTATAGGGTCGTCCCCACGACCCCGGGACTAGATTGGCCCGCCGCCGATTTGTCCGACGACTATAGGGTCGCCCCCACGACCCCGGGACCAGGTTGGCCAGCCGCCGACTTGTCCGACGACTATAGGGTTGCCCCCACGAACCCGGGACCAGGTTGGCCAGCCGCCGACTTGTCCGACGACTATAGGGTCGTCCCCACGACCCCGGGACTAGGTTGGCCAGCCGCCGACAAGTCCGACGACTATAGGGTCGTCCCCTCGACCCGGGGACTAGGTTGGCGCGCCGCCGACTGGTCCGACGACTATAGGGTCGTCCCCACGACCCCGGGACCAGGTTGGCCCGCCACCGTCATGTCCGACGACAATAGGGTCGTCCCCACGACCACGGGCCAAAGTTGGCCCGCCACCGTCATGTCCGACGACAATAGGGTCGTCCCCACGACCCCGGGACTAGATTGGCCCGCCACCATCATATCCGACGACTATGGGGTCGTCCCCACGACCCCGGGACTAGGTTGGCCAGCCGACGACATGTCCGACGACTATTCGGTCGTCCCAACGGCCCCGGGATTAGATTGGCCCGCCACCATCATGTCCGACGACTATAGGGTAGTCCCCAGGACCCCGGGACTAGGTTGGCCCGCCGCCAACATGTCTGACGACAATAGGGTCGTCCCCACGACCCTGGGACTAGATTGGCCCGCCACCATCATATCCGACGACAATAGGGTCGTCTCCACGACCCCGGGACTAGATTGGCCCGCCACCATCATATACGACGACTATAGGGTGGTCCCCACGACCCCGGGACTAGGTTGGCCAGCCGCCAACATTTCCGACGACTATAGGGTCGTCCCTACGACCCGGGGCCCACGTTGGCCCGCCGCCGACATGGCCGACGACTATAGGGTCGTCCCCACGACCCCGGGACCAGGTTGGCCTGCCGCCGACATGTCCGACGACAATAGGGTCGTCTCCACGACCCCGGGACTAGGTTGGCCCGCCGCCAACATGTCCGACGACAATAGGGTCGTCCCCACGGCCCCGGGACTAGATTGGCCCGCCACCATCATATCCGACGACTATGGGGTCGTCCCCACGACCCCGGGACTAGGTTGGCCAGCCGACGACATGTCCGACGACTATTCGGTCGTCTCCACGGCCCCGGGACTAGGTTGGCCAGCCGCCGACATGTCCGACGACTATAGGGTCGTCCCCTCGACCCGGGGACTAGGTTGGCGCGCCGCCGAATGGTCCGACGACTATAGGGTCGTCCCCACGACCCCGGGACCAGGTTGGCCCGCCACCGTCATGTCCGACGACAATAGGGTCGTCCCCACGACCACGGGCCAAAGTTGGCCCGCCACCGTCATGTCCGACGACAATAGGGTCGTCCCCACGACCCCGGGACTAGATTGGCCCGCCACCATCATATCCGACGACTATGGGGTCGCCCCCACGACCCCGGGACTAGGTTGGCCAGCCGCCGACTTGTCCGACGACTATAGGGTCGTCCCCACGACCCCGGGACTAGGTTGGCCAACCGCCGACATGTCCGACGACTATAGCGTAGTCCCCACGACCCGGGGACTAGGTTGGCGCGCCGCCGACTTGTCCGATGACTATAGGGTCGTCCCCACGACCCCGGGACTAGGTTGGCCAGCCGCCGAAATGTGCGACGACTATACGGTCGTCCCCACGGCCCCGGGACTAGGTTGGCCAACCGCCGACATGTCCGACGACTATAGCGTAGTCCCCACGACCACGGGCCAAAGTTGCCCAGCCGCCGACATGTCCGACGACTACAGGGTTGTCCCCACGACGCCGGGACTAGATTGGCCCGCCGCCGATTTGTCCGACGACTATAGGGTCGCCCCCACGACCCCGGGACCAGGTTGGCCAGCCGCCGACTTGTCCGACGACTATAGGGTTGCCCCCACGAACCCGGGACCAGGTTGGCCAGCCGCCGACTTGTCCGACGACTATAGGGTTGCCCCCACGAACCCGGGACCAGGTTGGCCAGCCGCCGACTTGTCCGACGACTATAGGGTCGTCCCCACGACCCCGGGACTAGATTGGCCCGCCGCCGATTTGTCCGACGACTATAGGGTCGCCCCCACGACCCCGGGACCAGGTTGGCCAGCCGCCGACTTGTCCGACGACTATAGGGTTGCCCCCACGAACCCGGGACCAGGTTGGCCAGCCGCCGACTTGTCCGACGACTACAGGGTTGTCCCCACGGCCCCGGTACTAGGTTGGCCCGCCGCCGACTTGTCCGACGACTATAGGGTTGTCCCCACGACCACGGGCCAAAGTTGCCCAGCCGCCGACATGTCCGAAGACTACAGGGTTGTCCCCACGACCCCGGGACTAGATTGGCCCGCCGCCGATTTGTCCGACGACTATAGGGTCGTCCCTACCACCCCGGGACTAGGTTGGCCAGCCGCCGACATGTCCGACGACTATACGGTCGTCCCCACGGCCCCGGGAATAGGTTGGCCCGCCGCCGACTTGTCCGACGACTATAGGGTCGTCCCCACGGCCCTGGGACTAGGTTGGCCCGACGCCGACTTGTCCGACGACTATAGGGTCGTCCCCACGACCCCGGCACCAGGTTGGCCAGCCGCCGACTTGTCCGACGACTATAGGGTCGTCCCCACGACCCCGGGACTAGGTTGGCCAACCGCTGACATGTCCGACGATTATAGCGTAGTCCCCACGACCCCGGGACTAGGTTGGCTCGCCGCCGACTTTTCCAACGACTATAGGGTCGTCCCCACGACCCCGGGACTAGGTTGGCCAGCCGCCGACATGTCCGACGAATATAGGGTCGTCCCCACGACCGCGGGACAAGGATGGCGCGCCGCCGACTTGTCCGACGACTATAGGGTCGCCCCCACGACACCGGCACCAGGTTGGCCCGCCCCCGACATGTCCGATGACTATTGTGTCGTCCCCACGACCCCGGGTCTAGATTGGCCCGCCACCATCATGTCCGACGACTATAGGGTCGTCCCCACGACCCCGGGACTAGGTTGGCCCGCCACCATCATATCCGACGACTATGGGGTCGTCCCCACGACCCCGGGACTAGGTTGGCCAGCCGACGACATGTCCGACGACAATAGGGTCGTCCCCACGGCCCCGGGACTAGATTGGCCCGCCACCATCATATCCGACGACTATGGGGTCGTCCCCACGACCGCGGGACAAGGATGGCGCGCCGCCGACTTGTCCGACGACTATTGGGTTGCCCCCACGACCCCGGGACCAGTTTGGCCAGCCGCCGACTTGTCCGACGACTATAGGGTCGTCCCCACGACCCCGGGACTAGGTTGGCCAACCGCCGACATGTCCGACGACTATAGCGCAGTCCCCACGACGCCGGGACTAGGTTGGCCCGCCGCCGACTTTTCCAACGACTATAGGGTCGTCCCCACGACCCCGGGACTAGGTTGGCCAGCCGCCGACATGTCCGACGTCTATAGGGTCGTCCCCACGACCACGGGCCAAAGTTGCCCAGCCGCCGACATGTCCGACGACTACAGGGTTGTCCCCACGACCCCGGGACTAGATTGGCCCGCCGCCGATTTGTCCGACGACTATAGGGTCGCCCCCACGACCCCGGGACCAGGTTGGCCAGCCGCCGACTTGTCCGACGACTATAGGGTTGCCCCCACGAACCCGGGACCAGGTTGGTCAGCCGCCGACTTGTCCGACGACTATAGGGTTGCCCCCACGAACCCGGGACCAGGTTGGCCAGCCGCCGACTTGTCCGACGACTATAGGGTCGTCCCCACGACCCCGGGACTAGATTGGCCCGCCGCCGATTTGTCCGACGACTATAGGGTCGCCCCCACGACCCCGGGACCAGGTTGGCCAGCCGCCGACTTGTCCGACGACTATAGGGTTGCCCCCACGAACCCGGGACCAGGTTGGCCAGCCGCCGACTTGTCCGACGACTATAGGGTCGTCCCCACGACCCCGGGACTAGGTTGGCCAGCCGCCGACAAGTCCGACGACTATAGGGTCGTCCCCTCGACCCGGGGACTAGGTTGGCGCGCCGCCGACTGGTCCGACGACTATAGGGTCGTCCCCACGACCCCGGGACCAGGTTGGCCCGCCACCGTCATGTCCGACGACAATAGGGTCGTCCCCACGACCACGGGCCAAAGTTGGCCCGCCACCGTCATGTCCGACGACAATAGGGTCGTCCCCACGACCCCGGGACTAGATTGGCCCGCCACCATCATATCCGACGACTATGGGGTCGTCCCCACGACCCCGGGACTAGGTTGGCCAGCCGACGACATGTCCGACGACTATTCGGTCGTCCCAACGGCCCCGGGATTAGATTGGCCCGCCACCATCATGTCCGACGACTATAGGGTAGTCCCCAGGACCCCGGGACTAGGTTGGCCCGCCGCCAACATGTCTGACGACAATAGGGTCGTCCCCACGACCCTGGGACTAGATTGGCCCGCCACCATCATATCCGACGACAATAGGGTCGTCTCCACGACCCCGGGACTAGATTGGCCCGCCACCATCATATACGACGACTATAGGGTGGTCCCCACGACCCCGGGACTAGGTTGGCCAGCCGCCAACATTTCCGACGACTATAGGGTCGTCCCTACGACCCGGGGCCCACGTTGGCCCGCCGCCGACATGGCCGACGACTATAGGGTCGTCCCCACGACCCCGGGACCAGGTTGGCCTGCCGCCGACATGTCCGACGACAATAGGGTCGTCTCCACGACTCCGGGACTAGGTTGGCCCGCCGCCAACATGTCCGACGACAATAGGGTCGTCCCCACGGCCCCGGGACTAGATTGGCCCGCCACCATCATATCCGACGACTATGGGGTCGTCCCCACGACCCCGGGACTAGGTTGGCCAGCCGACGACATGTCCGACGACTATTCGGTCGTCTCCACGGCCCCGGGACTAGGTTGGCCAGCCGCCGACATGTCCGACGACTATAGGGTCGTCCCCTCGACCCGGGGACTAGGTTGGCGCGCCGCCGAATGGTCCGACGACTATAGGGTCGTCCCCACGACCCCGGGACCAGGTTGGCCCGCCACCGTCATGTCCGACGACAATAGGGTCGTCCCCACGACCACGGGCCAAAGTTGGCCCGCCACCGTCATGTCCGACGACAATAGGGTCGTCCCCACGACCCCGGGACTAGATTGGCCCGCCACCATCATATCCGACGACTATGGGGTCGTCCCCACGACCCCGGGACTAGGTTGGCCAGCCGCCGACTTGTCCGACGACTATAGGGTCGTCCCCACGACCCCGGGACTAGGTTGGCCAACCGCCGACATGTCCGACGACTATAGCGTAGTCCCCACGACCCGGGGACTAGGTTGGCGCGCCGCCGACTTGTCCGATGACTATAGGGTCGTCCCCACGACCCCGGGACTAGGTTGGCCAGCCGCCGAAATGTGCGACGACTATACGGTCGTCCCCACGGCCCCGGGACTAGGTTGGCCAACCGCCGACATGTCCGACGACTATAGCGTAGTCCCCACGACCACGGGCCAAAGTTGCCCAGCCGCCGACATGTCCGACGACTACAGGGTTGTCCCCACGACCCCGGGACTAGATTGGCCCGCCGCCGATTTGTCCGACGACTATAGGGTCGCCCCCACGACCCCGGGACCAGGTTGGCCAGCCGCCGACTTGTCCGACGACTATAGGGTTGCCCCCACGAACCCGGGACCAGGTTGGCCAGCCGCCGACTTGTCCGACGACTATAGGGTTGCCCCCACGAACCCGGGACCAGGTTGGCCAGCCGCCGACTTGTCCGACGACTATAGGGTCGTCCCCACGACCCCGGGACTAGATTGGCCCGCCGCCGATTTGTCCGACGACTATAGGGTCGCCCCCACGACCCCGGGACCAGGTTGGCCAGCCGCCGACTTGTCCGACGACTATAGGGTTGCCCCCACGAACCCGGGACCAGGTTGGCCAGCCGCCGACTTGTCCGACGACTACAGGGTTGTCCCCACGACCCCGGGACTAGATTGGCCCGCCGCCGATTTGTCCGACGACTATAGGGTCGTCCCTACCACCCCGGGACTAGGTTGGCCAGCCGCCGACTTGTCCGACGACTATTGGGTTGCCCCCACGACCCCGGGACCAGTTTGGCCAGCCAACGACTTGTCCGACGACTATAGGGTCGTCCCCACGACCCCGGGACTAGGTTGGCCAACCGCCGACATGTCCGACGACTATAGCGCAGTCCCCACGACGCCGGGACTAGGTTGGCCCGCCGCCGACTTTTCCAACGACTATAGGGTCGTCCCCACGACCCCGGGACTAGGTTGGCCAGCCGCCGACATGTCCGACGACTATAGGGTCGTCCCCACGACCACGGGCCAAAGTTGCCCAGCCGCCGACATGTCCGACGACTACAGGGTTGTCCCCACGACCCCGGGACTAGATTGGCCCGCCGCCGATTTGTCCGACGACTATAGGGTCGCCCCCACGACCCCGGGACCAGGTTGGCCAGCCGCCGACTTGTCCGACGACTATAGGGTTGCCCCCACGAACCCGGGACCAGGTTGGCCAGCCGCCGACTTGTCCGACGACTATAGGGTTGCCCCCACGAACCCGGGACCAGGTTGGCCAGCCGCCGACTTGTCCGACGACTATAGGGTCGTCCCCACGACCCCGGGACTAGATTGGCCCGCCGCCGATTTGTCCGACGACTATAGGGTCGCCCCCACGACCCCGGGACCAGGTTGGCCAGCCGCCGACTTGTCCGACGACTATAGGGTTGCCCCCACGAACCCGGGACCAGGTTGGCCAGCCGCCGACTTGTCCGACGACTACAGGGTTGTCCCCACGGCCCCGGTACTAGGTTGGCCCGCCGCCGACTTGTCCGACGACTATAGGGTTGTCCCCACGACCACGGGCCAAAGTTGCCCAGCCGCCGACATGTCCGAAGACTACAGGGTTGTCCCCACGACCCCGGGACTAGATTGGCCCGCCGCCGATTTGTCCGACGACTATAGGGTCGTCCCTACCACCCCGGGACTAGGTTGGCCAGCCGCCGACATGTCCGACGACTATACGGTCGTCCCCACGGCCCCGGGAATAGGTTGGCCCGCCGCCGACTTGTCCGACGACTATAGGGTCGTCCCCACGGCCCTGGGACTAGGTTGGCCCGACGCCGACTTGTCCGACGACTATAGGGTCGTCCCCACGACCCCGGCACCAGGTTGGCCAGCCGCCGACTTGTCCGACGACTATAGGGTCGTCCCCACGACCCCGGGACTAGGTTGGCCAACCGCTGACATGTCCGACGATTATAGCGTAGTCCCCACGACCCCGGGACTAGGTTGGCTCGCCGCCGACTTTTCCAACGACTATAGGGTCGTCCCCACGACCCCGGGACTAGGTTGGCCAGCCGCCGACATGTCCGACGAATATAGGGTCGTCCCCACGACCGCGGGACAAGGATGGCGCGCCGCCGACTTGTCCGACGACTATAGGGTCGCCCCCACGACACCGGCACCAGGTTGGCCCGCCCCCGACATGTCCGATGACTATTGTGTCGTCCCCACGACCCCGGGTCTAGATTGGCCCGCCACCATCATGTCCGACGACTATAGGGTCGTCCCCACGACCCCGGGACTAGGTTGGCCCGCCACCATCATATCCGACGACTATGGGGTCGTCCCCACGACCCCGGGACTAGGTTGGCCAGCCGACGACATGTCCGACGACAATAGGGTCGTCCCCACGGCCCCGGGACTAGATTGGCCCGCCACCATCATATCCGACGACTATGGGGTCGTCCCCACGACCGCGGGACAAGGATGGCGCGCCGCCGACTTGTCCGACGACTATTGGGTTGCCCCCACGACCCCGGGACCAGTTTGGCCAGCCGCCGACTTGTCCGACGACTATAGGGTCGTCCCCACGACCCCGGGACTAGGTTGGCCAACCGCCGACATGTCCGACGACTATAGCGCAGTCCCCACGACGCCGGGACTAGGTTGGCCCGCCGCCGACTTTTCCAACGACTATAGGGTCGTCCCCACGACCCCGGGACTAGGTTGGCCAGCCGCCGACATGTCCGACGTCTATAGGGTCGTCCCCACGACCACGGGCCAAAGTTGCCCAGCCGCCGACATGTCCGACGACTACAGGGTTGTCCCCACGACCCCGGGACTAGATTGGCCCGCCGCCGATTTGTCCGACGACTATAGGGTCGCCCCCACGACCCCGGGACCAGGTTGGCCAGCCGCCGACTTGTCCGACGACTATAGGGTTGCCCCCACGAACCCGGGACCAGGTTGGTCAGCCGCCGACTTGTCCGACGACTATAGGGTTGCCCCCACGAACCCGGGACCAGGTTGGCCAGCCGCCGACTTGTCCGACGACTATAGGGTCGTCCCCACGACCCCGGGACTAGATTGGCCCGCCGCCGATTTGTCCGACGACTATAGGGTCGCCCCCACGACCCCGGGACCAGGTTGGCCAGCCGCCGACTTGTCCGACGACTATAGGGTTGCCCCCACGAACCCGGGACCAGGTTGGCCAGCCGCCGACTTGTCCGACGACTATAGGGTCGTCCCCACGACCCCGGGACTAGGTTGGCCAGCCGCCGACAAGTCCGACGACTATAGGGTCGTCCCCTCGACCCGGGGACTAGGTTGGCGCGCCGCCGACTGGTCCGACGACTATAGGGTCGTCCCCACGACCCCGGGACCAGGTTGGCCCGCCACCGTCATGTCCGACGACAATAGGGTCGTCCCCACGACCACGGGCCAAAGTTGGCCCGCCACCGTCATGTCCGACGACAATAGGGTCGTCCCCACGACCCCGGGACTAGATTGGCCCGCCACCATCATATCCGACGACTATGGGGTCGTCCCCACGACCCCGGGACTAGGTTGGCCAGCCGACGACATGTCCGACGACTATTCGGTCGTCCCAACGGCCCCGGGATTAGATTGGCCCGCCACCATCATGTCCGACGAATATAGGGTAGTCCCCAGGACCCCGGGACTAGGTTGGCCCGCCGCCAACATGTCTGACGACAATAGGGTCGTCCCCACGACCCTGGGACTAGATTGGCCCGCCACCATCATATCCGACGACAATAGGGTCGTCTCCACGACCCCGGGACTAGATTGGCCCGCCACCATCATATACGACGACTATAGGGTGGTCCCCACGACCCCGGGACTAGGTTGGCCAGCCGCCAACATTTCCGACGACTATAGGGTCGTCCCTACGACCCGGGGCCCACGTTGGCCCGCCGCCGACATGGCCGACGACTATAGGGTCGTCCCCACGACCCCGGGACCAGGTTGGCCTGCCGCCGACATGTCCGACGACAATAGGGTCGTCTCCACGACCCCGGGACTAGGTTGGCCCGCCGCCAACATGTCCGACGACAATAGGGTCGTCCCCACGGCCCCGGGACTAGATTGGCCCGCCACCATCATATCCGACGACTATGGGGTCGTCCCCACGACCCCGGGACTAGGTTGGCCAGCCGACGACATGTCCGACGACTATTCGGTCGTCTCCACGGCCCCGGGACTAGGTTGGCCAGCCGCCGACATGTCCGACGACTATAGGGTCGTCCCCTCGACCCGGGGACTAGGTTGGCGCGCCGCCGAATGGTCCGACGACTATAGGGTCGTCCCCACGACCCCGGGACCAGGTTGGCCCGCCACCGTCATGTCCGACGACAATAGGGTCGTCCCCACGACCACGGGCCAAAGTTGGCCCGCCACCGTCATGTCCGACGACAATAGGGTCGTCCCCACGACCCCGGGACTAGATTGGCCCGCCACCATCATATCCGACGACTATGGGGTCGTCCCCACGACCCCGGGACTAGGTTGGCCAGCCGCCGACTTGTCCGACGACTATAGGGTCGTCCCCACGACCCCGGGACTAGGTTGGCCAACCGCCGACATGTCCGACGACTATAGCGTAGTCCCCACGACCCGGGGACTAGGTTGGCGCGCCGCCGACTTGTCCGATGACTATAGGGTCGTCCCCACGACCCCGGGACTAGGTTGGCCAGCCGCCGAAATGTGCGACGACTATACGGTCGTCCCCACGGCCCCGGGACTAGGTTGGCCAACCGCCGACATGTCCGACGACTATAGCGTAGTCCCCACGACCCCGGGACTAGGTTGGCCCCCCGCCGACTTTTCCAACGACTATAGGGTCGTCCCCACGACCGCGGGACAAGGATGGCGCGCCGCCGACTTGTCCGACGACTATAGGGTCGCCCCCACGACACCGGCACCAGGTTGGCCCGCCACCGACATGTCCGATGACTATTGTGTCGTCCCCACGACCCCGGGTCTAGATTGGCCCGCCACCATCATGTCCGACGACTATAGGGTCGTCCCCACGACCCCGGGACTAGGTTGGCCCGCCGCCGACTTGTCCGACGACTATAGGGTCGTCCCCACGGCCCCGGGACTAGGTTGGCCCGCCGCCGACTTGTCCGAAGACAATAGGGTCGTCCCCACGGCCCCGGGACTAGATTGGCCCGCCACCATCATATCCGACGACTATGGGGTCGTCCCCACGACCCCGGGACTAGGTTGGCCAGCCGACGACATGTCCGACGACTATTCGGTCGTCCCCACGGCCCCGGGACTAGGTTGGCCAGCCGCCGACATGTCCGACGACTATAGGGTCGTCCCCTCGACCCGGGGACTAGGTTGGCGCGCCGCCGACTGGTCCGACGACTATAGGGTGGTTCCCACGACCCCGGGACCAGGTTGGCCCGCCACCGTCATGTCCGACGACAATAGGGTCGTCCCCACGACCACGGGCCAAAGTTGGCCCGCCACCGTCATGTCCGACGACTATAGGGTCGTCCCCACTACCCCGGGACTAGGTTGGCCAGCCGCCGACATGTCCGACGACTATAGGGTCGTCCCCACGACCCCGGGGATAGATTGGCCCGCCACCGTCATGTCCGACGACTATAGCGTAGTCCCCACGACCCGGGGACTAGGTTGGCGCGCCGCCGACTTGTCCGACGACTATAGGGTCGTCCCCACGACCCCGGGACTAGGTTGGCCAGCCGCCGAAATGTGCGACGACTATACGGTCGTCCCCACGGCCCCGGGACTAGATTGGCCCGCCACCATCATGTCCGACGACTATAGGGTCGTCCCCACGACCGCGGGACAAGGATGGCGCGCCGCCGACTTGTCCGACGACTATTGGGTTGCCCCCACGACCCCGGGACCAGTTTGGCCAGCCAACGACTTGTCCGACGACTATAGGGTCGTCCCCACGACCCCGGGACTAGGTTGGCCAACCGCCGACATGTCCGACGACTATAGCGCAGTCCCCACGACGCCGGGACTAGGTTGGCCCGCCGCCGACTTTTCCAACGACTATAGGGTCGTCCCCACGACCCCGGGACTAGGTTGGCCAGCCGCCGACATGTCCGACGACTATAGGGTCGTCCCCACGACCACGGGCCAAAGTTGCCCAGCCGCCGACATGTCCGACGACTACAGGGTTGTCCCCACGACCCCGGGACTAGATTGGCCCGCCGCCGATTTGTCCGACGACTATAGGGTCGCCCCCACGACCCCGGGACCAGGTTGGCCAGCCGCCGACTTGTCCGACGACTATAGGGTTGCCCCCACGAACCCGGGACCAGGTTGGCCAGCCGCCGACTTGTCCGAAGACAATAGGGTCGTCCCCACGGCCCCGGGACTAGATTGGCCCGCCACCATCATATCCGACGACTATGGGGTCGTCCCCACGACCCCGGGACTAGGTTGGCCAGCCGACGACATGTCCGACGACTATTCGGTCGTCCCCACGGCCCCGGGACTAGGTTGGCCCGCCACCATCATGTCCGACGACTATAGGGTCGTCCCCACGACCGCGGGACAAGGATGGCGCGCCGCCGACTTGTCCGACGACTATTGGGTTGCCCCCACGACCCCGGGACCAGTTTGGCCAGCCGCCGACTTGTCCGACGACTATAGGGTCGTCCCCACGACCCCGGGACTAGGTTGGCCAACCGCCGACATGTCCGACGACTATAGCGCAGTCCCCACGACGCCGGGACTAGGTTGGCCCGCCGCCGACTTTTCCAACGACTATAGGGTCGTCCCCACGACCCCGGGACTAGGTTGGCCAGCCGCCGACATGTCCGACGACTATAGGGTCGTCCCCACGACCACGGGCCAAAGTTGCCCAGCCGCCGACATGTCCGACGACTACAGGGTTGTCCCCACGACCCCGGGACTAGATTGGCCCGCCGCCGATTTGTCCGACGACTATAGGGTCGCCCCCACGACCCCGGGACCAGGTTGGCCAGCCGCCGACTTGTCCGACGACTATAGGGTTGCCCCCACGAACCCGGGACCAGGTTGGTCAGCCGCCGACTTGTCCGACGACTATAGGGTTGCCCCCACGAACCCGGGACCAGGTTGGCCAGCCGCCGACTTGTCCGACGACTATAGGGTCGTCCCCACGACCCCGGGACTAGATTGGCCCGCCGCCGATTTGTCCGACGACTATAGGGTCGCCCCCACGACCCCGGGACCAGGTTGGCCAGCCGCCGACTTTTCCGACGACTATAGGGTTGCCCCCACGAACCCGGGACCAGGTTGGCCAGCCGCCGACTTGTCCGACGACTATAGGGTCGTCCCCACGACCCCGGGACTAGGTTGGCCAGCCGCCGACAAGTCCGACGACTATAGGGTCGTCCCCTCGACCCGGGGACTAGGTTGGCGCGCCGCCGACTGGTCCGACGACTATAGGGTCGTCCCCACGACCCCGGGACCAGGTTGGCCCGCCACCGTCATGTCCGACGACAATAGGGTCGTCCCCACGACCACGGGCCAAAGTTGGCCCGCCACCGTCATGTCCGACGACAATAGGGTCGTCCCCACGACCCCGGGACTAGATTGGCCCGCCACCATCATATCCGACGACTATGGGGTCGTCCCCACGACCCCGGGACTAGGTTGGCCAGCCGACGACATGTCCGACGACTATTCGGTCGTCCCAACGGCCCCGGGATTAGATTGGCCCGCCACCATCATGTCCGACGACTATAGGGTAGTCCCCACGACCCCGGGACTAGGTTGGCCCGCCGCCAACATGTCTGACGACAATAGGGTCGTCCCCACGACCCTGGGACTAGATTGGCCCGCCACCATCATATCCGACGACAATAGGGTCGTCTCCACGACCCCGGGACTAGATTGGCCCGCCACCATCATATCCGACGACTATGGGGTCGTCCCCACGACCCCGGGACTAGGTTGGCCAGCCGCCGACTTGTCCGACGACTATAGGGTCGTCCCCACGACCCCGGGACTAGGTTGGCCAACCGCCGACATGTCCGACGACTATAGCGTAGTCCCCACGACCCGGGGACTAGGTTGGCGCGCCGCCGACTTGTCCGATGACTATAGGGTCGTCCCCACGACCCCGGGACTAGGTTGGCCAGCCGCCGAAATGTGCGACGACTATAGCGCAGTCCCCACGAACCCGGGACCAGGTTGGCCAGCCGCCGACTTGTCCGACGACTATAGGGTTGCCCCCACGAACCCGGGACCAGGTTGGCCAGCCGCCGACTTGTCCGACGACTATAGGGTTGCCCCCACGAACCCGGGACCAGGTTGGCCAGCCGCCGACTTGTCCGACGACTATAGGGTCGTCCCCACGACCCCGGGACTAGATTGGCCCGCCGCCGATTTGTCCGACGACTATAGGGTCGCCCCCACGACCCCGGGACCAGGTTGGCCAGCCGCCGACTTGTCCGACGACTATAGGGTTGCCCCCACGAACCCGGGACCAGGTTGGCCAGCCGCCGACTTGTCCGACGACTACAGGGTTGTCCCCACGACCCCGGGACTAGATTGGCCAGCCGCCGACAAGTCCGACGACTATAGGGTCGTCCCCTCGACCCGGGGACTAGGTTGGCGCGCCGCCGACTGGTCCGACGACTATAGGGTCGTCCCCACGACCCCGGGACCAGGTTGGCCCGCCACCGTCATGTCCGACGACAATAGGGTCGTCCCCACGACCACGGGCCAAAGTTGGCCCGCCACCGTCATGTCCGACGACAATAGGGTCGTCCCCACGACCCCGGGACTAGATTGGCCCGCCACCATCATATCCGACGACTATGGGGTCGTCCCCACGACCCCGGGACTAGGTTGGCCAGCCGACGACATGTCCGACGACTATTCGGTCGTCCCAACGGCCCCGGGATTAGATTGGCCCGCCACCATCATGTCCGACGACTATAGGGTAGTCCCCACGACCCCGGGACTAGGTTGGCCCGCCGCCAACATGTCTGACGACAATAGGGTCGTCCCCACGACCCTGGGACTAGATTGGCCCGCCACCATCATATCCGACGACAATAGGGTCGTCTCCACGACCCCGGGACTAGATTGGCCCGCCACCATCATATCCGACGACTATGGGGTCGTCCCCACGACCCCGGGACTAGGTTGGCCAGCCGCCGACTTGTCCGACGACTATAGGGTCGTCCCCACGACCCCGGGACTAGGTTGGCCAACCGCCGACATGTCCGACGACTATAGCGTAGTCCCCACGACCCGGGGACTAGGTTGGCGCGCCGCCGACTTGTCCGATGACTATAGGGTCGTCCCCACGACCCCGGGACTAGGTTGGCCAGCCGCCGAAATGTGCGACGACTATACGGTCGTCCCCACGGCCCCGGGACTAGGTTGGCCAACCGCCGACATGTCCGACGACTATAGCGTAGTCCCCACGACCCCGGGACTAGGTTGGCCCCCCGCCGACTTTTCCAACGACTATAGGGTCGTCCCCACGACCGCGGGACAAGGATGGCGCGCCGCCGACTTGTCCGACGACTATAGGGTCGCCCCCACGACACCGGCACCAGGTTGGCCCGCCACCGACATGTCCGATGACTATTGTGTCGTCCCCACGACCCCGGGTCTAGATTGGCCCGCCACCATCATGTCCGACGACTATAGGGTCGTCCCCACGACCCCGGGACTAGGTTGGCCCGCCGCCGACTTGTCCGACGACTATAGGGTCGTCCCCACGGCCCCGGGACTAGGTTGGCCCGCCGCCGACTTGTCCGAAGACAATAGGGTCGTCCCCACGGCCCCGGGACTAGATTGGCCCGCCACCATCATATCCGACGACTATGGGGTCGTCCCCACGACCCCGGGACTAGGTTGGCCAGCCGCCGACTTGTCCGACGACTATAGGGTCGTCCCCACGGCCCCGGGACTAGGTTGGCCAGCCGCCGACATGTCCGACGACTATAGGGTCGTCCCCTCGACCCGGGGACTAGGTTGGCGCGCCGCCGACTGGTCCGACGACTATAGGGTGGTTCCCACGACCCCGGGACCAGGTTGGCCCGCCACCGTCATGTCCGACGACAATAGGGTCGTCCCCACGACCACGGGCCAAAGTTGGCCCGCCACCGTCATGTCCGACGACTATAGGGTCGTCCCCACTACCCCGGGACTAGGTTGGCCAGCCGCCGACATGTCCGACGAATATAGGGTCGTCCCCACGACCCCGGGGATAGATTGGCCCGCCACCGTCATGTCCGACGACTATAGCGTAGTCCCCACGACCCGGGGACTAGGTTGGCGCGCCGCCGACTTGTCCGACGACTATAGGGTCGTCCCCACGACCCCGGGACTAGGTTGGCCAGCCGCCGAAATGTGCGACGACTATACGGTCGTCCCCACGGCCCCGGGACTAGATTGGCCCGCCACCATCATGTCCGACGACTATAGGGTCGTCCCCACGACCGCGGGACAAGGATGGCGCGCCGCCGACTTGTCCGACGACTATTGGGTTGCCCCCACGACCCCGGGACCAGTTTGGCCAGCCAACGACTTGTCCGACGACTATAGGGTCGTCCCCACGACCCCGGGACTAGGTTGGCCAACCGCCGACATGTCCGACGACTATAGCGCAGTCCCCACGACGCCGGGACTAGGTTGGCCCGCCGCCGACTTTTCCAACGACTATAGGGTCGTCCCCACGACCCCGGGACTAGGTTGGCCAGCCGCCGACATGTCCGACGACTATAGGGTCGTCCCCACGACCACGGGCCAAAGTTGCCCAGCCGCCGACATGTCCGACGACTACAGGGTTGTCCCCACGACCCCGGGACTAGATTGGCCCGCCGCCGATTTGTCCGACGACTATAGGGTCGCCCCCACGACCCCGGGACCAGGTTGGCCAGCCGCCGACTTGTCCGACGACTATAGGGTTGCCCCCACGAACCCGGGACCAGGTTGGCCAGCCGCCGACTTGTCCGACGACTATAGGGTTGCCCCCACGAACCCGGGACCAGGTTGGCCAGCCGCCGACTTGTCCGACGACTATAGGGTCGTCCCCACGACCCCGGGACTAGATTGGCCAGCCACCATCATGTCCGACGACTACAGGGTCGTCCCCACGACCCCGGGACTAGGTTGGCCCGCCGCCGACTTGTCCGACGACTATAGGTTCGTCCCCACGACCCCGCGAGTAGGTTGGCCCGCCTTCGACTTGTCCGACGACTACAGGGTCGTCCCTACCACCCCGGGACTAGGTTGGCCAGCCGCCGACATGTTCGACGACTATAGGGTCGTCCCCACGACCCCGGGAGTAGATTGGCCCGCCCCCGTCATGTCCGACGACTATAGTGTCGTCCCCACGATCCCGGGCCTAGGTTGGCCAGCCGCCGACATGTCCGACGACTATAGGGTCGTACCCACGACCCCGGGACTAGATTGGCCCGCCACCGTCATGTTCGACGACTATAGGGTCGTCCCCACGAACCCGGGACTAGTTTGGCTAGCCGCCAACATGTCCGACGTCTATAGGGTCGTCCCCACGTCCCCGGGGCTAGATTGGCCCCCCACCGTCATGTCCGACGACTATAGGGTCGTCCCCACGACCCCGGGAGTAGATTGGCCCGCCACCGTCATGTCCGACGACTATAGGGTCGTCTCCACGACTCCCGGAATAGGTTGGCCCGACGCCAACATTTCCGACGACTATAGGGTCGTCCCTACGACCCAGGGCCTACGTTGGCCCGCCGCCGACATGTCCGACGACTATACGGTCGTCCCCACGACCACGGGACTAGGTTGGCCCACCGCCGACTTGTCCGACGACTATAGGGTCGTCCCCACGACCCCGGGAGTAGATTGGCCCGCCACCGTCATGTCCGACGACTATAGGGTCGTCTCCACGACCCCCGGAATAGGTTGGCCCGACGCCAACATTTCCGACGACTATAGGGTCGTCCCTACGACCCATGGCCTACGTTGTCCCGCCGCCGACATGTCCGACGACTATAGGGTCGTCTCCACGAACCCGGGACTAGGTTGGCCAGACGCCAACATGTCCGACGTCTATAGGGTCGTCCCCACGACCCCGGGGCTAGATTGGCCCGCCACCGTCATGTCCGACGACTATAGGGTCGTCCCCACGAACCCGGGACTAGTTTGGCTAGCCGCCAACATGTCCGACGTCTATAGGGTCGTCCCCACGTCCCCGGGGCTAGATTGGCCCGCCACCGTCATGTCCGACGACTATAGGGTCGTCCCCACGAGCCCGGGAGTAGATTGGCCCGCCACCGTCATGTCCGACGACTATAGGGTCGTCTCCACGACCCCGGGACTAGGTTGGCCAGCCACCGACATGTCCGACGACTATATGGTCGTCCCCACGACCACGGGACTAGGTTGGCCCACCGCCGACTTGTCCGACAACTATAGGGTCGTCCCCACGATCCCGGGACTAGGTTGGCCCGCCGCCGACTTCTCCGACGACTATAGGATCGCCTCCACGACCCCGGGAATAGGTTGGCCCGACGCCGACTTGTCCGACGACTACAGGGTCGTCCCTACCACCCCGGGACTAGGTTGGCCAGCCGCCGACATGTCCGACGACTATAGGGTCGTCCCCACGGCCACGGGCCAAAGTTGGCCAGCCGCCGACATGTCCGACGACTATACGGTCGTCCCCACGACCCCGGGACTAGGTTGGCCCGCCGCCGACTTGTCCGACGACTATATGGTCGTCCCTACCACCCCGGGACTGGATTGGCCCGCCACCATCCTGTGCGACGACTATAGGGTCGTCCCCACGACCCCGGGACTAGGTTGGCCCGCCGCCGACTTGTCCGACGACTATATGGTCGTCCCTACCACCCCGGGACTAGGTTGGCCAGCTGCCGACATGTCCGACGACTATAGGGTCGTCCCCACGGCCACGGGCCAAAGTTGGCCAGCCGCCGACATGTCCGACGACTATACGGTCGTCCCCACGACCCCGGGACTAGGTTGGCCCGCCGCCGACATTTCCGACGACTATACGGACGTCCCCACGACCACGGGACTAGGTTGGCCCGCCGCCGACTTGTCCGACGACTATATGGTCGTCCCTACCACCCCGGGACTGGATTGGCCCGCCACCATCCTGTGCGACGACTATAGGGTCGTCCCCACGACCCCGGGACTAGGTTGGCCCGCCGCCGACTTGTCCGACGACTATATGGTCGTCCCTACCACCCCGGGACTAGGTTGGCCAGCTGCCGACATGTCCGACGACTATACGGTCGTCCCCACGACCCCGGGACTAGGTTGGCCCGCCGCCGACTTGTCCGACGACTATATGGTCGTCCCTACCACCCCGGGACTGGATTGGCCCGCCACCATCCTGTGCGACGACTATAGGGTCGTCCCCACGACCCCGGGACTAGGTTGGCCCGCCGCCGACTTCTCCGACGACTATAGGATCGTCTCCACGACCCCGGGAATAGGTTGGCCCGACGCCGACTTGTCCGACGACTACAGGGTCGTCCCTACCACCCCGGGACTAGGTTGGCCAGCCGCCGACATGTCCGACGACTATAGGGTCGTCCCCACGGCCACGGGCCAAAGTTGGCCAGCCGCCGACATGTCCGACGACTATACGGTCGTCCCCACGACCCCGGGACTAGGTTGGCCCGCCGCCGACTTGTCCGACGACTATATGGTCGTCCCCACGGCCACGGGCCAAAGTTGGCCAGCCGCCGACATGTCCGACGACTATACGGTCGTCCCCACGACCCCGGGACTAGGTTGGCCCGCCGCCGACTTGTCCGACGACTATATGGTCGTCCCTACCACCCCGGGACTAGGTTGGCCAGCTGCCGACATGTCCGACGACTATAGGGTCGTCCCCACGGCCACGGGCCAAAGTTGGCCAGCCGCCGACATGTCCGACGACTATACGGTCGTCCCCACGACCCCGGGACTAGGTTGGCCCGCCGCCGACTTTTCCGACGACTATACGGACGTCCCCACGACCACGGGACTAGGTTGGCCCGCCGCCGACTTGTCCGACGACTATACGGACGTCCCCACGACCACGGGACTAGGTTGGCCCGCCGCCGACTTGTCCGACGACTATACGGACGTCCCCACGACCACGGGACTAGGTTGGCCCGCCGCCGACTTGTCCGACGACTATATGGTCGTCCCTACCACCCCGGGACTGGATTGGCCCGCCACCATCATGTGCGACGACTATAGGGTCGTCCCCACGACCCCGGGACTAGGTTGGCCCGCCGCCGACTTGTCCGACGACTATAGGGTCGTCCCCACGACCCCGGGACTAGATTGGCCCGCCACCATAATGTCCGACGACTATAGGGTCGTCCCCACGACCCCGGGACTAGGTTGGCCAGCCGCCGACATGTCCGACGACGATGCGGTCGTCCCCACGACCCAGGGACTAGGTTGGCTCGCCACCGTCATGTCCGACGACTATAGGGTCGTCCCCACGGCCCCGGGAATAGATTGGCCCGCCGCCGACTTGTCCGACGACTATATGGTCGTCCCTACCACCCCGGGACTAGGTTGGCCAGCTGCCGACATGTCCGACGACTATAGGGTCGTCCCCACGGCCACGGGCCAAAGTTGGCCAGCCGCCGACATGTCCGACGACTATACGGTCGTCCCCACGACCCCGGGACTAGGTTGGCCCGCCGCCGACTTGTCCGACGACTATATGGTCGTCCCTACCACCCCGGGACTGGATTGGCCCGCCACCATCCTGTGCGACGACTATAGGGTCGTCCCCACGACCCCGGGACTAGGTTGGCCCGCCGCCGACTTGTCCGACGACTATATGGTCGTCCCTACCACCCCGGGACTAGGTTGGCCAGCTGCCGACATGTCCGACGACTATCGGGTCGTCCCCACGGCCACGGGCCAAAGTTGGCCAGCCACCGACATGTCCGACGAATATAGGGTCGTCCCCACGACCCCGGGACAAGATTGGCCCGCCACAATCATGTCCGACGACTATAGGGTCGTCCCCACGGCCCCGGGACTAGATTGGCCCGCCACCATCATGTCCGACGACTATAGGGTCGTGCCCACGATCCCGGGACTAGGTTGGCCCGCCGCCGACTTGTCCGACGACTATAGGGTCGTCCCTACCACCCCGGGACTAAATTGGCCCGCCGCCGACTTGTCCGACGACTATACGGACGTCCCCACGACCACGGGACTAGGTTGGCCCGCCGCCGACTTGTCCGACGACTATACGGACGTCCCCACGACCACGGGACTAGGTTGGCCCGCCGCCGACTTGTCCGACGACTATATGGTCGTCCCTACCACCCCGGGACTGGATTGGCCCGCCACCATCATGTGCGACGACTATAGGGTCGTCCCCACGACCCCGGGACTAGGTTGGCCCGCCGCCGACTTGTCCGACGACTATAGGGTCGTCCAGACGAACCCTTGGACTAGGTTGGCCCGCCGTCGACTTCTCCGACGACTATAGGGTCGTCCCCACGACCCCGGGTCTAGGTTGGCCCGCCGCCGACTTTTCCGACGACTATAGGGTCGTCCCTACGACCCTGGGCCTACGTTGTCCCGCCGCCGACATGTCCGACGACTATAGGGTCGTCTCCACGAACCCGGGACTAGGTTGGCCAGACGCCAACATGTCCGACGTCTATAGGGTCGTCCCCACGACCCCGGGGCTAGATTGGCCCGCCACCGTCATGTCCGACGACTATAGGGTCGTCCCCACTACCACGGGCCAAAGTTGGCCCGCCACCGTCATGTCCGACGACTATACGGTCGTCCCCACGTGCCCGGGACTAAATTGGCCCGCCACCGACTTTTCCGACGATTATAGGGTCGTCCCTATGACCCTGGGCCTACGTTGGCCCGCCTCCATCATGTCCGACGACTATAGGGTCGTCCCCACGACCCCGGGACTAGGTTGGCCCGCCGCCGCCTTGTCCGACGACTATAGGGTCGTCCCCACGACCCCGGGACTAGATTGGCCAGCCACCATCATGTCCGACGACTACAGGGTCGTCCCCACGACCCCGGGACTAGGTTGGCCCGCCGCCGCGTTGTCCGACGACTATAGGGTCGTCCCCACGACCCCGGGACTAGGTTGGCCCGCCGCCGACTTGTCCGACGACTATAGGTTCGTCCCCACGACCCCGCGAGTAGGTTGGCCCGCCTTCGACTTGTCCGACGACTACAGGGTCGTCCCTACCACCCCGGGACTAGGTTGGCCAGCCGCCGACATGTTCGACGACTATAGGGTCGTCCCCACGACCCCGGGAGTAGATTGGCCCGCCCCCGTCATGTCCGACGACTATAGTGTCGTCCCCACGATCCCGGGCCTAGGTTGGCCAGCCGCCGACATGTCCGACGACTATAGGGTCGTACCCACGACCCCGGGACTAGATTGGCCCGCCACCGTCATGTTCGACGACTATAGGGTCGTCCCCACGAACCCGGGACTAGTTTGGCTAGCCGCCAACATGTCCGACGTCTATAGGGTCGTCCCCACGTCCCCGGGGCTAGATTGGCCCCCCACCGTCATGTCCGACGACTATAGGGTCGTCCCCACGACCCCGGGAGTAGATTGGCCCGCCACCGTCATGTCCGACGACTATAGGGTCGTCTCCACGACTCCCGGAATAGGTTGGCCCGACGCCAACATTTCCGACGACTATAGGGTCGTCCCTACGACCCAGGGCCTACGTTGGCCCGCCGCCGACATGTCCGACGACTATACGGTCGTCCCCACGACCACGGGACTAGGTTGGCCCACCGCCGACTTGTCCGACGACTATAGGGTCGTCCCCACGACCCCGGGAGTAGATTGGCCCGCCACCGTCATGTCCGACGACTATAGGGTCGTCTCCACGACCCCCGGAATAGGTTGGCCCGACGCCAACATTTCCGACGACTATAGGGTCGTCCCTACGACCCATGGCCTACGTTGTCCCGCCGCCGACATGTCCGACGACTATAGGGTCGTCTCCACGAACCCGGGACTAGGTTGGCCAGACGCCAACATGTCCGACGTCTATAGGGTCGTCCCCACGACCCCGGGGCTAGATTGGCCCGCCACCGTCATGTCCGACGACTATAGGGTCGTCCCCACGAACCCGGGACTAGTTTGGCTAGCCGCCAACATGTCCGACGTCTATAGGGTCGTCCCCACGTCCCCGGGGCTAGATTGGCCCGCCACCGTCATGTCCGACGACTATAGGGTCGTCCCCACGAGCCCGGGAGTAGATTGGCCCGCCACCGTCATGTCCGACGACTATAGGGTCGTCTCCACGACCCCGGGACTAGGTTGGCCAGCCACCGACATGTCCGACGACTATATGGTCGTCCCCACGACCACGGGACTAGGTTGGCCCACCGCCGACTTGTCCGACAACTATAGGGTCGTCCCCACGATCCCGGGACTAGGTTGGCCCGCCGCCGACTTCTCCGACGACTATAGGATCGTCTCCACGACCCCGGGACCAGGTTGGCCAGCCGCCGACTTGTCCGACGACTATAGGGTTGCCCCCACGAACCCGGGACCAGGTTGGTCAGCCGCCGACTTGTCCGACGACTATAGGGTTGCCCCCACGAACCCGGGACCAGGTTGGCCAGCCGCCGACTTGTCCGACGACTATAGGGTCGTCCCCACGACCCCGGGACTAGATTGGCCCGCCGCCGATTTGTCCGACGACTATAGGGTCGCCCCCACGACCCCGGGACCAGGTTGGCCAGCCGCCGACTTGTCCGACGACTATAGGGTTGCCCCCACGAACCCGGGACCAGGTTGGCCAGCCGCCGACTTGTCCGACGACTATAGGGTCGTCCCCACGACCCCGGGACTAGGTTGGCCAGCCGCCGACAAGTCCGACGACTATAGGGTCGTCCCCTCGACCCGGGGACTAGGTTGGCGCGCCGCCGACTGGTCCGACGACTATAGGGTCGTCCCCACGACCCCGGGACCAGGTTGGCCCGCCACCGTCATGTCCGACGACAATAGGGTCGTCCCCACGACCACGGGCCAAAGTTGGCCCGCCACCGTCATGTCCGACGACAATAGGGTCGTCCCCACGACCCCGGGACTAGATTGGCCCGCCACCATCATATCCGACGACTATGGGGTCGTCCCCACGACCCCGGGACTAGGTTGGCCAGCCGACGACATGTCCGACGACTATTCGGTCGTCCCAACGGCCCCGGGATTAGATTGGCCCGCCACCATCATGTCCGACGACTATAGGGTAGTCCCCACGACCCCGGGACTAGGTTGGCCCGCCGCCAACATGTCTGACGACAATAGGGTCGTCCCCACGACCCTGGGACTAGATTGGCCCGCCACCATCATATCCGACGACAATAGGGTCGTCTCCACGACCCCGGGACTAGATTGGCCCGCCACCATCATATCCGACGACTATGGGGTCGTCCCCACGACCCCGGGACTAGGTTGGCCAGCCGCCGACTTGTCCGACGACTATAGGGTCGTCCCCACGACCCCGGGACTAGGTTGGCCAACCGCCGACATGTCCGACGACTATAGCGTAGTCCCCACGACCCGGGGACTAGGTTGGCGCGCCGCCGACTTGTCCGATGACTATAGGGTCGTCCCCACGACCCCGGGACTAGGTTGGCCAGCCGCCGAAATGTGCGACGACTATACGGTCGTCCCCACGGCCCCGGGACTAGGTTGGCCAACCGCCGACATGTCCGACGACTATAGCGTAGTCCCCACGACCCCGGGACTAGGTTGGCCCCCCGCCGACTTTTCCAACGACTATAGGGTCGTCCCCACGACCGCGGGACAAGGATGGCGCGCCGCCGACTTGTCCGACGACTATAGGGTCGCCCCCACGACACCGGCACCAGGTTGGCCCGCCACCGACATGTCCGATGACTATTGTGTCGTCCCCACGACCCCGGGTCTAGATTGGCCCGCCACCATCATGTCCGACGACTATAGGGTCGTCCCCACGACCCCGGGACTAGGTTGGCCCGCCGCCGACTTGTCCGACGACTATAGGGTCGTCCCCACGGCCCCGGGACTAGGTTGGCCCGCCGCCGACTTGTCCGAAGACAATAGGGTCGTCCCCACGGCCCCGGGACTAGATTGGCCCGCCACCATCATATCCGACGACTATGGGGTCGTCCCCACGACCCCGGGACTAGGTTGGCCAGCCGCCGACTTGTCCGACGACTATAGGGTCGTCCCCACGGCCCCGGGACTAGGTTGGCCAGCCGCCGACATGTCCGACGACTATAGGGTCGTCCCCTCGACCCGGGGACTAGGTTGGCGCGCCGCCGACTGGTCCGACGACTATAGGGTGGTTCCCACGACCCCGGGACCAGGTTGGCCCGCCACCGTCATGTCCGACGACAATAGGGTCGTCCCCACGACCACGGGCCAAAGTTGGCCCGCCACCGTCATGTCCGACGACTATAGGGTCGTCCCCACTACCCCGGGACTAGGTTGGCCAGCCGCCGACATGTCCGACGAATATAGGGTCGTCCCCACGACCCCGGGGATAGATTGGCCCGCCACCGTCATGTCCGACGACTATAGCGTAGTCCCCACGACCCGGGGACTAGGTTGGCGCGCCGCCGACTTGTCCGACGACTATAGGGTCGTCCCCACGACCCCGGGACTAGGTTGGCCAGCCGCCGAAATGTGCGACGACTATACGGTCGTCCCCACGGCCCCGGGACTAGATTGGCCCGCCACCATCATGTCCGACGACTATAGGGTCGTCCCCACGACCGCGGGACAAGGATGGCGCGCCGCCGACTTGTCCGACGACTATTGGGTTGCCCCCACGACCCCGGGACCAGTTTGGCCAGCCAACGACTTGTCCGACGACTATAGGGTCGTCCCCACGACCCCGGGACTAGGTTGGCCAACCGCCGACATGTCCGACGACTATAGCGCAGTCCCCACGACGCCGGGACTAGGTTGGCCCGCCGCCGACTTTTCCAACGACTATAGGGTCGTCCCCACGACCCCGGGACTAGGTTGGCCAGCCGCCGACATGTCCGACGACTATAGGGTCGTCCCCACGACCACGGGCCAAAGTTGCCCAGCCGCCGACATGTCCGACGACTACAGGGTTGTCCCCACGACCCCGGGACTAGATTGGCCCGCCGCCGATTTGTCCGACGACTATAGGGTCGCCCCCACGACCCCGGGACCAGGTTGGCCAGCCGCCGACTTGTCCGACGACTATAGGGTTGCCCCCACGAACCCGGGACCAGGTTGGCCAGCCGCCGACTTGTCCGACGACTATAGGGTTGCCCCCACGAACCCGGGACCAGGTTGGCCAGCCGCCGACTTGTCCGACGACTATAGGGTCGTCCCCACGACCCCGGGACTAGATTGGCCAGCCACCATCATGTCCGACGACTACAGGGTCGTCCCCACGACCCCGGGACTAGGTTGGCCCGCCGCCGACTTGTCCGACGACTATAGGTTCGTCCCCACGACCCCGCGAGTAGGTTGGCCCGCCTTCGACTTGTCCGACGACTACAGGGTCGTCCCTACCACCCCGGGACTAGGTTGGCCAGCCGCCGACATGTTCGACGACTATAGGGTCGTCCCCACGACCCCGGGAGTAGATTGGCCCGCCCCCGTCATGTCCGACGACTATAGTGTCGTCCCCACGATCCCGGGCCTAGGTTGGCCAGCCGCCGACATGTCCGACGACTATAGGGTCGTACCCACGACCCCGGGACTAGATTGGCCCGCCACCGTCATGTTCGACGACTATAGGGTCGTCCCCACGAACCCGGGACTAGTTTGGCTAGCCGCCAACATGTCCGACGTCTATAGGGTCGTCCCCACGTCCCCGGGGCTAGATTGGCCCCCCACCGTCATGTCCGACGACTATAGGGTCGTCCCCACGACCCCGGGAGTAGATTGGCCCGCCACCGTCATGTCCGACGACTATAGGGTCGTCTCCACGACTCCCGGAATAGGTTGGCCCGACGCCAACATTTCCGACGACTATAGGGTCGTCCCTACGACCCAGGGCCTACGTTGGCCCGCCGCCGACATGTCCGACGACTATACGGTCGTCCCCACGACCACGGGACTAGGTTGGCCCACCGCCGACTTGTCCGACGACTATAGGGTCGTCCCCACGACCCCGGGAGTAGATTGGCCCGCCACCGTCATGTCCGACGACTATAGGGTCGTCTCCACGACCCCCGGAATAGGTTGGCCCGACGCCAACATTTCCGACGACTATAGGGTCGTCCCTACGACCCATGGCCTACGTTGTCCCGCCGCCGACATGTCCGACGACTATAGGGTCGTCTCCACGAACCCGGGACTAGGTTGGCCAGACGCCAACATGTCCGACGTCTATAGGGTCGTCCCCACGACCCCGGGGCTAGATTGGCCCGCCACCGTCATGTCCGACGACTATAGGGTCGTCCCCACGAACCCGGGACTAGTTTGGCTAGCCGCCAACATGTCCGACGTCTATAGGGTCGTCCCCACGTCCCCGGGGCTAGATTGGCCCGCCACCGTCATGTCCGACGACTATAGGGTCGTCCCCACGAGCCCGGGAGTAGATTGGCCCGCCACCGTCATGTCCGACGACTATAGGGTCGTCTCCACGACCCCGGGACTAGGTTGGCCAGCCACCGACATGTCCGACGACTATATGGTCGTCCCCACGACCACGGGACTAGGTTGGCCCACCGCCGACTTGTCCGACAACTATAGGGTCGTCCCCACGATCCCGGGACTAGGTTGGCCCGCCGCCGACTTCTCCGACGACTATAGGATCGTCTCCACGACCCCGGGAATAGGTTGGCCCGACGCCGACTTGTCCGACGACTACAGGGTCGTCCCTACCACCCCGGGACTAGGTTGGCCAGCCGCCGACATGTCCGACGACTATAGGGTCGTCCCCACGGCCACGGGCCAAAGTTGGCCAGCCGCCGACATGTCCGACGACTATACGGTCGTCCCCACGACCCCGGGACTAGGTTGGCCCGCCGCCGACTTGTCCGACGACTATATGGTCGTCCCTACCACCCCGGGACTGGATTGGCCCGCCACCATCCTGTGCGACGACTATAGGGTCGTCCCCACGACCCCGGGACTAGGTTGGCCCGCCGCCGACTTGTCCGACGACTATATGGTCGTCCCTACCACCCCGGGACTAGGTTGGCCAGCTGCCGACATGTCCGACGACTATAGGGTCGTCCCCACGGCCACGGGCCAAAGTTGGCCAGCCGCCGACATGTCCGACGACTATACGGTCGTCCCCACGACCCCGGGACTAGGTTGGCCCGCCGCCGACATTTCCGACGACTATACGGACGTCCCCACGACCACGGGACTAGGTTGGCCCGCCGCCGACTTGTCCGACGACTATATGGTCGTCCCTACCACCCCGGGACTGGATTGGCCCGCCACCATCCTGTGCGACGACTATAGGGTCGTCCCCACGACCCCGGGACTAGGTTGGCCCGCCGCCGACTTGTCCGACGACTATATGGTCGTCCCTACCACCCCGGGACTAGGTTGGCCAGCTGCCGACATGTCCGACGACTATACGGTCGTCCCCACGACCCCGGGACTAGGTTGGCCCGCCGCCGACTTGTCCGACGACTATATGGTCGTCCCTACCACCCCGGGACTGGATTGGCCCGCCACCATCCTGTGCGACGACTATAGGGTCGTCCCCACGACCCCGGGACTAGGTTGGCCCGCCGCCGACTTCTCCGACGACTATAGGATCGTCTCCACGACCCCGGGAATAGGTTGGCCCGACGCCGACTTGTCCGACGACTACAGGGTCGTCCCTACCACCCCGGGACTAGGTTGGCCAGCCGCCGACATGTCCGACGACTATAGGGTCGTCCCCACGGCCACGGGCCAAAGTTGGCCAGCCGCCGACATGTCCGACGACTATACGGTCGTCCCCACGACCCCGGGACTAGGTTGGCCCGCCGCCGACTTGTCCGACGACTATATGGTCGTCCCTACCACCCCGGGACTGGATTGGCCCGCCACCATCCTGTGCGACGACTATAGGGTCGTCCCCACGACCCCGGGACTAGGTTGGCCCGCCGCCGACTTGTCCGACGACTATATGGTCGTCCCTACCACCCCGGGACTAGGTTGGCCAGCTGCCGACATGTCCGACGACTATAGGGTCGTCCCCACGGCCACGGGCCAAAGTTGGCCAGCCGCCGACATGTCCGACGACTATACGGTCGTCCCCACGACCCCGGGACTAGGTTGGCCCGCCGCCGACTTTTCCGACGACTATACGGACGTCCCCACGACCACGGGACTAGGTTGGCCCGCCGCCGACCTGTCCGACGACTATACGGACGTCCCCACGACCACGGGACTAGGTTGGCCCGCCGCCGACTTGTCCGACGACTATACGGACGTCCCCACGACCACGGGACTAGGTTGGCCCGCCGCCGACTTGTCCGACGACTATATGGTCGTCCCTACCACCCCGGGACTGGATTGGCCCGCCACCATCATGTGCGACGACTATAGGGTCGTCCCCACGACCCCGGGACTAGGTTGGCCCGCCGCCGACTTGTCCGACGACTATAGGGTCGTCCCCACGACCCCGGGACTAGATTGGCCCGCCACCATAATGTCCGACGACTATAGGGTCGTCCCCACGACCCCGGGACTAGGTTGGCCAGCCGCCGACATGTCCGACGACGATGCGGTCGTCCCCACGACCCAGGGACTAGGTTGGCTCGCCACCGTCATGTCCGACGACTATAGGGTCGTCCCCACGGCCCCGGGAATAGATTGGCCCGCCGCCGACTTGTCCGACGACTATATGGTCGTCCCTACCACCCCGGGACTAGGTTGGCCAGCTGCCGACATGTCCGACGACTATAGGGTCGTCCCCACGGCCACGGGCCAAAGTTGGCCAGCCGCCGACATGTCCGACGACTATACGGTCGTCCCCACGACCCCGGGACTAGGTTGGCCCGCCGCCGACTTGTCCGACGACTATATGGTCGTCCCTACCACCCCGGGACTGGATTGGCCCGCCACCATCCTGTGCGACGACTATAGGGTCGTCCCCACGACCCCGGGACTAGGTTGGCCCGCCGCCGACTTGTCCGACGACTATATGGTCGTCCCTACCACCCCGGGACTAGGTTGGCCAGCTGCCGACATGTCCGACGACTATCGGGTCGTCCCCACGGCCACGGGCCAAAGTTGGCCAGCCACCGACATGTCCGACGAATATAGGGTCGTCCCCACGACCCCGGGACAAGATTGGCCCGCCACAATCATGTCCGACGACTATAGGGTCGTCCCCACGGCCCCGGGACTAGATTGGCCCGCCACCATCATGTCCGACGACTATAGGGTCGTGCCCACGATCCCGGGACTAGGTTGGCCCGCCGCCGACTTGTCCGACGACTATAGGGTCGTCCCTACCACCCCGGGACTAAATTGGCCCGCCGCCGACTTGTCCGACGACTATACGGACGTCCCCACGACCACGGGACTAGGTTGGCCCGCCGCCGACTTGTCCGACGACTATACGGACGTCCCCACGACCACGGGACTAGGTTGGCCCGCCGCCGACTTGTCCGACGACTATATGGTCGTCCCTACCACCCCGGGACTGGATTGGCCCGCCACCATCATGTGCGACGACTATAGGGTCGTCCCCACGACCCCGGGACTAGGTTGGCCCGCCGCCGACTTGTCCGACGACTATAGGGTCGTCCAGACGAACCCTTGGACTAGGTTGGCCCGCCGTCGACTTCTCCGACGACTATAGGGTCGTCCCCACGACCCCGGGACTAGGTTGGCCCGCCGCCGACTTTTCCGACGACTATAGGGTCGTCCCTACGACCCTGGGCCTACGTTGTCCCGCCGCCGACATGTCCGACGACTATAGGGTCGTCTCCACGAACCCGGGACTAGGTTGGCCAGACGCCAACATGTCCGACGTCTATAGGGTCGTCCCCACGACCCCGGGGCTAGATTGGCCCGCCACCGTCATGTCCGACGACTATAGGGTCGTCCCCACTACCACGGGCCAAAGTTGGCCCGCCACCGTCATGTCCGACGACTATACGGTCGTCCCCACGTGCCCGGGACTAAATTGGCCCGCCACCGACTTTTCCGACGATTATAGGGTCGTCCCTATGACCCTGGGCCTACGTTGGCCCGCCTCCATCATGTCCGACGACTATAGGGTCGTCCCCACGACCCCGGGACTAGGTTGGCCCGCCGAGGCCTTGTCCGACGACTATAGGGTCGTCCCCACGACCCCGGGACTAGATTGGCCAGCCACCATCATGTCCGACGACTACAGGGTCGTCCCCACGACCCCGGGACTAGGTTGGCCCGCCGCCGCGTTGTCCGACGACTATAGGGTCGTCCCCACGACCCCGGGACTAGGTTGGCCCGCCGCCGACTTGTCCGACGACTATAGGTTCGTCCCCACGACCCCGCGAGTAGGTTGGCCCGCCTTCGACTTGTCCGACGACTACAGGGTCGTCCCTACCACCCCGGGACTAGGTTGGCCAGCCGCCGACATGTTCGACGACTATAGGGTCGTCCCCACGACCCCGGGAGTAGATTGGCCCGCCCCCGTCATGTCCGACGACTATAGTGTCGTCCCCACGATCCCGGGCCTAGGTTGGCCAGCCGCCGACATGTCCGACGACTATAGGGTCGTACCCACGACCCCGGGACTAGATTGGCCCGCCACCGTCATGTTCGACGACTATAGGGTCGTCCCCACGAACCCGGGACTAGTTTGGCTAGCCGCCAACATGTCCGACGTCTATAGGGTCGTCCCCACGTCCCCGGGGCTAGATTGGCCCCCCACCGTCATGTCCGACGACTATAGGGTCGTCCCCACGACCCCGGGAGTAGATTGGCCCGCCACCGTCATGTCCGACGACTATAGGGTCGTCTCCACGACTCCCGGAATAGGTTGGCCCGACGCCAACATTTCCGACGACTATAGGGTCGTCCCTACGACCCAGGGCCTACGTTGGCCCGCCGCCGACATGTCCGACGACTATACGGTCGTCCCCACGACCACGGGACTAGGTTGGCCCACCGCCGACTTGTCCGACGACTATAGGGTCGTCCCCACGACCCCGGGAGTAGATTGGCCCGCCACCGTCATGTCCGACGACTATAGGGTCGTCTCCACGACCCCCGGAATAGGTTGGCCCGACGCCAACATTTCCGACGACTATAGGGTCGTCCCTACGACCCATGGCCTACGTTGTCCCGCCGCCGACATGTCCGACGACTATAGGGTCGTCTCCACGAACCCGGGACTAGGTTGGCCAGACGCCAACATGTCCGACGTCTATAGGGTCGTCCCCACGACCCCGGGGCTAGATTGGCCCGCCACCGTCATGTCCGACGACTATAGGGTCGTCCCCACGAACCCGGGACTAGTTTGGCTAGCCGCCAACATGTCCGACGTCTATAGGGTCGTCCCCACGTCCCCGGGGCTAGATTGGCCCGCCACCGTCATGTCCGACGACTATAGGGTCGTCCCCACGAGCCCGGGAGTAGATTGGCCCGCCACCGTCATGTCCGACGACTATAGGGTCGTCTCCACGACCCCGGGACTAGGTTGGCCAGCCACCGACATGTCCGACGACTATATGGTCGTCCCCACGACCACGGGACTAGGTTGGCCCACCGCCGACTTGTCCGACAACTATAGGGTCGTCCCCACGATCCCGGGACTAGGTTGGCCCGCCGCCGACTTCTCCGACGACTATAGGATCGTCTCCACGACCCCGGGACCAGGTTGGCCAGCCGCCGACTTGTCCGACGACTATAGGGTTGCCCCCACGAACCCGGGACCAGGTTGGTCAGCCGCCGACTTGTCCGACGACTATAGGGTTGCCCCCACGAACCCGGGACCAGGTTGGCCAGCCGCCGACTTGTCCGACGACTATAGGGTCGTCCCCACGACCCCGGGACTAGATTGGCCCGCCGCCGATTTGTCCGACGACTATAGGGTCGCCCCCACGACCCCGGGACCAGGTTGGCCAGCCGCCGACTTGTCCGACGACTATAGGGTTGCCCCCACGAACCCGGGACCAGGTTGGCCAGCCGCCGACTTGTCCGACGACTATAGGGTCGTCCCCACGACCCCGGGACTAGGTTGGCCAGCCGCCGACAAGTCCGACGACTATAGGGTCGTCCCCTCGACCCGGGGACTAGGTTGGCGCGCCGCCGACTGGTCCGACGACTATAGGGTCGTCCCCACGACCCCGGGACCAGGTTGGCCCGCCACCGTCATGTCCGACGACAATAGGGTCGTCCCCACGACCACGGGCCAAAGTTGGCCCGCCACCGTCATGTCCGACGACAATAGGGTCGTCCCCACGACCCCGGGACTAGATTGGCCCGCCACCATCATATCCGACGACTATGGGGTCGTCCCCACGACCCCGGGACTAGGTTGGCCAGCCGACGACATGTCCGACGACTATTCGGTCGTCCCAACGGCCCCGGGATTAGATTGGCCCGCCACCATCATGTCCGACGACTATAGGGTAGTCCCCACGACCCCGGGACTAGGTTGGCCCGCCGCCAACATGTCTGACGACAATAGGGTCGTCCCCACGACCCTGGGACTAGATTGGCCCGCCACCATCATATCCGACGACAATAGGGTCGTCTCCACGACCCCGGGACTAGATTGGCCCGCCACCATCATATCCGACGACTATGGGGTCGTCCCCACGACCCCGGGACTAGGTTGGCCAGCCGCCGACTTGTCCGACGACTATAGGGTCGTCCCCACGACCCCGGGACTAGGTTGGCCAACCGCCGACATGTCCGACGACTATAGCGTAGTCCCCACGACCCGGGGACTAGGTTGGCGCGCCGCCGACTTGTCCGATGACTATAGGGTCGTCCCCACGACCCCGGGACTAGGTTGGCCAGCCGCCGAAATGTGCGACGACTATACGGTCGTCCCCACGGCCCCGGGACTAGGTTGGCCAACCGCCGACATGTCCGACGACTATAGCGTAGTCCCCACGACCCCGGGACTAGGTTGGCCCCCCGCCGACTTTTCCAACGACTATAGGGTCGTCCCCACGACCGCGGGACAAGGATGGCGCGCCGCCGACTTGTCCGACGACTATAGGGTCGCCCCCACGACACCGGCACCAGGTTGGCCCGCCACCGACATGTCCGATGACTATTGTGTCGTCCCCACGACCCCGGGTCTAGATTGGCCCGCCACCATCATGTCCGACGACTATAGGGTCGTCCCCACGACCCCGGGACTAGGTTGGCCCGCCGCCGACTTGTCCGACGACTATAGGGTCGTCCCCACGGCCCCGGGACTAGGTTGGCCCGCCGCCGACTTGTCCGAAGACAATAGGGTCGTCCCCACGGCCCCGGGACTAGATTGGCCCGCCACCATCATATCCGACGACTATGGGGTCGTCCCCACGACCCCGGGACTAGGTTGGCCAGCCGCCGACTTGTCCGACGACTATAGGGTCGTCCCCACGGCCCCGGGACTAGGTTGGCCAGCCGCCGACATGTCCGACGACTATAGGGTCGTCCCCTCGACCCGGGGACTAGGTTGGCGCGCCGCCGACTGGTCCGACGACTATAGGGTGGTTCCCACGACCCCGGGACCAGGTTGGCCCGCCACCGTCATGTCCGACGACAATAGGGTCGTCCCCACGACCACGGGCCAAAGTTGGCCCGCCACCGTCATGTCCGACGACTATAGGGTCGTCCCCACTACCCCGGGACTAGGTTGGCCAGCCGCCGACATGTCCGACGAATATAGGGTCGTCCCCACGACCCCGGGGATAGATTGGCCCGCCACCGTCATGTCCGACGACTATAGCGTAGTCCCCACGACCCGGGGACTAGGTTGGCGCGCCGCCGACTTGTCCGACGACTATAGGGTCGTCCCCACGACCCCGGGACTAGGTTGGCCAGCCGCCGAAATGTGCGACGACTATACGGTCGTCCCCACGGCCCCGGGACTAGATTGGCCCGCCACCATCATGTCCGACGACTATAGGGTCGTCCCCACGACCGCGGGACAAGGATGGCGCGCCGCCGACTTGTCCGACGACTATTGGGTTGCCCCCACGACCCCGGGACCAGTTTGGCCAGCCAACGACTTGTCCGACGACTATAGGGTCGTCCCCACGACCCCGGGACTAGGTTGGCCAACCGCCGACATGTCCGACGACTATAGCGCAGTCCCCACGACGCCGGGACTAGGTTGGCCCGCCGCCGACTTTTCCAACGACTATAGGGTCGTCCCCACGACCCCGGGACTAGGTTGGCCAGCCGCCGACATGTCCGACGACTATAGGGTCGTCCCCACGACCACGGGCCAAAGTTGCCCAGCCGCCGACATGTCCGACGACTACAGGGTTGTCCCCACGACCCCGGGACTAGATTGGCCCGCCGCCGATTTGTCCGACGACTATAGGGTCGCCCCCACGACCCCGGGACCAGGTTGGCCAGCCGCCGACTTGTCCGACGACTATAGGGTTGCCCCCACGAACCCGGGACCAGGTTGGCCAGCCGCCGACTTGTCCGACGACTATAGGGTTGCCCCCACGAACCCGGGACCAGGTTGGCCAGCCGCCGACTTGTCCGACGACTATAGGGTCGTCCCCACGACCCCGGGACTAGATTGGCCAGCCACCATCATGTCCGACGACTACAGGGTCGTCCCCACGACCCCGGGACTAGGTTGGCCCGCCGCCGACTTGTCCGACGACTATAGGTTCGTCCCCACGACCCCGCGAGTAGGTTGGCCCGCCTTCGACTTGTCCGACGACTACAGGGTCGTCCCTACCACCCCGGGACTAGGTTGGCCAGCCGCCGACATGTTCGACGACTATAGGGTCGTCCCCACGACCCCGGGAGTAGATTGGCCCGCCCCCGTCATGTCCGACGACTATAGTGTCGTCCCCACGATCCCGGGCCTAGGTTGGCCAGCCGCCGACATGTCCGACGACTATAGGGTCGTACCCACGACCCCGGGACTAGATTGGCCCGCCACCGTCATGTTCGACGACTATAGGGTCGTCCCCACGAACCCGGGACTAGTTTGGCTAGCCGCCAACATGTCCGACGTCTATAGGGTCGTCCCCACGTCCCCGGGGCTAGATTGGCCCCCCACCGTCATGTCCGACGACTATAGGGTCGTCCCCACGACCCCGGGAGTAGATTGGCCCGCCACCGTCATGTCCGACGACTATAGGGTCGTCTCCACGACTCCCGGAATAGGTTGGCCCGACGCCAACATTTCCGACGACTATAGGGTCGTCCCTACGACCCAGGGCCTACGTTGGCCCGCCGCCGACATGTCCGACGACTATACGGTCGTCCCCACGACCACGGGACTAGGTTGGCCCACCGCCGACTTGTCCGACGACTATAGGGTCGTCCCCACGACCCCGGGAGTAGATTGGCCCGCCACCGTCATGTCCGACGACTATAGGGTCGTCTCCACGACCCCCGGAATAGGTTGGCCCGACGCCAACATTTCCGACGACTATAGGGTCGTCCCTACGACCCATGGCCTACGTTGTCCCGCCGCCGACATGTCCGACGACTATAGGGTCGTCTCCACGAACCCGGGACTAGGTTGGCCAGACGCCAACATGTCCGACGTCTATAGGGTCGTCCCCACGACCCCGGGGCTAGATTGGCCCGCCACCGTCATGTCCGACGACTATAGGGTCGTCCCCACGAACCCGGGACTAGTTTGGCTAGCCGCCAACATGTCCGACGTCTATAGGGTCGTCCCCACGTCCCCGGGGCTAGATTGGCCCGCCACCGTCATGTCCGACGACTATAGGGTCGTCCCCACGAGCCCGGGAGTAGATTGGCCCGCCACCGTCATGTCCGACGACTATAGGGTCGTCTCCACGACCCCGGGACTAGGTTGGCCAGCCACCGACATGTCCGACGACTATATGGTCGTCCCCACGACCACGGGACTAGGTTGGCCCACCGCCGACTTGTCCGACAACTATAGGGTCGTCCCCACGATCCCGGGACTAGGTTGGCCCGCCGCCGACTTCTCCGACGACTATAGGATCGTCTCCACGACCCCGGGAATAGGTTGGCCCGACGCCGACTTGTCCGACGACTACAGGGTCGTCCCTACCACCCCGGGACTAGGTTGGCCAGCCGCCGACATGTCCGACGACTATAGGGTCGTCCCCACGGCCACGGGCCAAAGTTGGCCAGCCGCCGACATGTCCGACGACTATACGGTCGTCCCCACGACCCCGGGACTAGGTTGGCCCGCCGCCGACTTGTCCGACGACTATATGGTCGTCCCTACCACCCCGGGACTGGATTGGCCCGCCACCATCCTGTGCGACGACTATAGGGTCGTCCCCACGACCCCGGGACTAGGTTGGCCCGCCGCCGACTTGTCCGACGACTATATGGTCGTCCCTACCACCCCGGGACTAGGTTGGCCAGCTGCCGACATGTCCGACGACTATAGGGTCGTCCCCACGGCCACGGGCCAAAGTTGGCCAGCCGCCGACATGTCCGACGACTATACGGTCGTCCCCACGACCCCGGGACTAGGTTGGCCCGCCGCCGACATTTCCGACGACTATACGGACGTCCCCACGACCACGGGACTAGGTTGGCCCGCCGCCGACTTGTCCGACGACTATATGGTCGTCCCTACCACCCCGGGACTGGATTGGCCCGCCACCATCCTGTGCGACGACTATAGGGTCGTCCCCACGACCCCGGGACTAGGTTGGCCCGCCGCCGACTTGTCCGACGACTATATGGTCGTCCCTACCACCCCGGGACTAGGTTGGCCAGCTGCCGACATGTCCGACGACTATACGGTCGTCCCCACGACCCCGGGACTAGGTTGGCCCGCCGCCGACATGTCCGACGACTATATGGTCGTCCCTACCACCCCGGGACTGGATTGGCCCGCCACCATCCTGTGCGACGACTATAGGGTCGTCCCCACGACCCCGGGACTAGGTTGGCCCGCCGCCGACTTCTCCGACGACTATAGGATCGTCTCCACGACCCCGGGAATAGGTTGGCCCGACGCCGACTTGTCCGACGACTACAGGGTCGTCCCTACCACCCCGGGACTAGGTTGGCCAGCCGCCGACATGTCCGACGACTATAGGGTCGTCCCCACGGCCACGGGCCAAAGTTGGCCAGCCGCCGACATGTCCGACGACTATACGGTCGTCCCCACGACCCCGGGACTAGGTTGGCCCGCCGCCGACTTGTCCGACGACTATATGGTCGTCCCTACCACCCCGGGACTGGATTGGCCCGCCACCATCCTGTGCGACGACTATAGGGTCGTCCCCACGACCCCGGGACTAGGTTGGCCCGCCGCCGACTTGTCCGACGACTATATGGTCGTCCCTACCACCCCGGGACTAGGTTGGCCAGCTGCCGACATGTCCGACGACTATAGGGTCGTCCCCACGGCCACGGGCCAAAGTTGGCCAGCCGCCGACATGTCCGACGACTATACGGTCGTCCCCACGACCCCGGGACTAGGTTGGCCCGCCGCCGACTTTTCCGACGACTATACGGACGTCCCCACGACCACGGGACTAGGTTGGCCCGCCGCCGACCTGTCCGACGACTATACGGACGTCCCCACGACCACGGGACTAGGTTGGCCCGCCGCCGACTTGTCCGACGACTATACGGACGTCCCCACGACCACGGGACTAGGTTGGCCCGCCGCCGACTTGTCCGACGACTATATGGTCGTCCCTACCACCCCGGGACTGGATTGGCCCGCCACCATCATGTGCGACGACTATAGGGTCGTCCCCACGACCCCGGGACTAGGTTGGCCCGCCGCCGACTTGTCCGACGACTATAGGGTCGTCCCCACGACCCCGGGACTAGATTGGCCCGCCACCATAATGTCCGACGACTATAGGGTCGTCCCCACGACCCCGGGACTAGGTTGGCCAGCCGCCGACATGTCCGACGACGATGCGGTCGTCCCCACGACCCAGGGACTAGGTTGGCTCGCCACCGTCATGTCCGACGACTATAGGGTCGTCCCCACGGCCCCGGGAATAGATTGGCCCGCCGCCGACTTGTCCGACGACTATATGGTCGTCCCTACCACCCCGGGACTAGGTTGGCCAGCTGCCGACATGTCCGACGACTATAGGGTCGTCCCCACGGCCACGGGCCAAAGTTGGCCAGCCGCCGACATGTCCGACGACTATACGGTCGTCCCCACGACCCCGGGACTAGGTTGGCCCGCCGCCGACTTGTCCGACGACTATATGGTCGTCCCTACCACCCCGGGACTGGATTGGCCCGCCACCATCCTGTGCGACGACTATAGGGTCGTCCCCACGACCCCGGGACTAGGTTGGCCCGCCGCCGACTTGTCCGACGACTATATGGTCGTCCCTACCACCCCGGGACTAGGTTGGCCAGCTGCCGACATGTCCGACGACTATCGGGTCGTCCCCACGGCCACGGGCCAAAGTTGGCCAGCCACCGACATGTCCGACGAATATAGGGTCGTCCCCACGACCCCGGGACAAGATTGGCCCGCCACAATCATGTCCGACGACTATAGGGTCGTCCCCACGGCCCCGGGACTAGATTGGCCCGCCACCATCATGTCCGACGACTATAGGGTCGTGCCCACGATCCCGGGACTAGGTTGGCCCGCCGCCGACTTGTCCGACGACTATAGGGTCGTCCCTACCACCCCGGGACTAAATTGGCCCGCCGCCGACTTGTCCGACGACTATACGGACGTCCCCACGACCACGGGACTAGGTTGGCCCGCCGCCGACTTGTCCGACGACTATACGGACGTCCCCACGACCACGGGACTAGGTTGGCCCGCCGCCGACTTGTCCGACGACTATATGGTCGTCCCTACCACCCCGGGACTGGATTGGCCCGCCACCATCATGTGCGACGACTATAGGGTCGTCCCCACGACCCCGGGACTAGGTTGGCCCGCCGCCGACTTGTCCGACGACTATAGGGTCGTCCAGACGAACCCTTGGACTAGGTTGGCCCGCCGTCGACTTCTCCGACGACTATAGGGTCGTCCCCACGACCCCGGGACTAGGTTGGCCCGCCGCCGACTTTTCCGACGACTATAGGGTCGTCCCTACGACCCTGGGCCTACGTTGTCCCGCCGCCGACATGTCCGACGACTATAGGGTCGTCTCCACGAACCCGGGACTAGGTTGGCCAGACGCCAACATGTCCGACGTCTATAGGGTCGTCCCCACGACCTGGGGGCTAGATTGGCCCGCCACCGTCATGTCCGACGACTATAGGGTCGTCCCCACTACCACGGGCCAAAGTTGGCCCGCCACCGTCATGTCCGACGACTATACGGTCGTCCCCACGTGCCCGGGACTAAATTGGCCCGCCACCGACTTTTCCGACGATTATAGGGTCGTCCCTATGACCCTGGGCCTACGTTGGCCCGCCTCCATCATGTCCGACGACTATAGGGTCGTCCCCACGACCCCGGGACTAGGTTGGCCCGCCGCCGCCTTGTCCGACGACTATAGGGTCGTCCCCACGACCCCGGGACTAGATTGGCCAGCCACCATCATGTCCGACGACTACAGGGTCGTCCCCACGACCCCGGGACTAGGTTGGCCCGCCGCCGCGTTGTCCGACGACTATAGGGTCGTCCCCACGACCCCGGGACTAGGTTGGCCCGCCGCCGACTTGTCCGACGACTATAGGTTCGTCCCCACGACCCCGCGAGTAGGTTGGCCCGCCTTCGACTTGTCCGACGACTACAGGGTCGTCCCTACCACCCCGGGACTAGGTTGGCCAGCCGCCGACATGTTCGACGACTATAGGGTCGTCCCCACGACCCCGGGAGTAGATTGGCCCGCCCCCGTCATGTCCGACGACTATAGTGTCGTCCCCACGATCCCGGGCCTAGGTTGGCCAGCCGCCGACATGTCCGACGACTATAGGGTCGTACCCACGACCCCGGGACTAGATTGGCCCGCCACCGTCATGTTCGACGACTATAGGGTCGTCCCCACGAACCCGGGACTAGTTTGGCTAGCCGCCAACATGTCCGACGTCTATAGGGTCGTCCCCACGTCCCCGGGGCTAGATTGGCCCCCCACCGTCATGTCCGACGACTATAGGGTCGTCCCCACGACCCCGGGAGTAGATTGGCCCGCCACCGTCATGTCCGACGACTATAGGGTCGTCTCCACGACTCCCGGAATAGGTTGGCCCGACGCCAACATTTCCGACGACTATAGGGTCGTCCCTACGACCCAGGGCCTACGTTGGCCCGCCGCCGACATGTCCGACGACTATACGGTCGTCCCCACGACCACGGGACTAGGTTGGCCCACCGCCGACTTGTCCGACGACTATAGGGTCGTCCCCACGACCCCGGGAGTAGATTGGCCCGCCACCGTCATGTCCGACGACTATAGGGTCGTCTCCACGACCCCCGGAATAGGTTGGCCCGACGCCAACATTTCCGACGACTATAGGGTCGTCCCTACGACCCATGGCCTACGTTGTCCCGCCGCCGACATGTCCGACGACTATAGGGTCGTCTCCACGAACCCGGGACTAGGTTGGCCAGACGCCAACATGTCCGACGTCTATAGGGTCGTCCCCACGACCCCGGGGCTAGATTGGCCCGCCACCGTCATGTCCGACGACTATAGGGTCGTCCCCACGAACCCGGGACTAGTTTGGCTAGCCGCCAACATGTCCGACGTCTATAGGGTCGTCCCCACGTCCCCGGGGCTAGATTGGCCCGCCACCGTCATGTCCGACGACTATAGGGTCGTCCCCACGAGCCCGGGAGTAGATTGGCCCGCCACCGTCATGTCCGACGACTATAGGGTCGTCTCCACGACCCCGGGACTAGGTTGGCCAGCCACCGACATGTCCGACGACTATATGGTCGTCCCCACGACCACGGGACTAGGTTGGCCCACCGCCGACTTGTCCGACAACTATAGGGTCGTCCCCACGATCCCGGGACTAGGTTGGCCCGCCGCCGACTTCTCCGACGACTATAGGATCGTCTCCACGACCCCGGGAATAGGTTGGCCCGACGCCGACTTGTCCGACGACTACAGGGTCGTCCCTACCACCCCGGGACTAGGTTGGCCAGCCGCCGACATGTCCGACGACTATAGGGTCGTCCCCACGGCCACGGGCCAAAGTTGGCCAGCCGCCGACATGTCCGACGACTATACGGTCGTCCCCACGACCCCGGGACTAGGTTGGCCCGCCGCCGACTTGTCCGACGACTATATGGTCGTCCCTACCACCCCGGGACTGGATTGGCCCGCCACCATCCTGTGCGACGACTATAGGGTCGTCCCCACGACCCCGGGACTAGGTTGGCCCGCCGCCGACTTGTCCGACGACTATATGGTCGTCCCTACCACCCCGGGACTAGGTTGGCCAGCTGCCGACATGTCCGACGACTATAGGGTCGTCCCCACGGCCACGGGCCAAAGTTGGCCAGCCGCCGACATGTCCGACGACTATACGGTCGTCCCCACGACCCCGGGACTAGGTTGGCCCGCCGCCGACATTTCCGACGACTATACGGACGTCCCCACGACCACGGGACTAGGTTGGCCCGCCGCCGACTTGTCCGACGACTATATGGTCGTCCCTACCACCCCGGGACTGGATTGGCCCGCCACCATCCTGTGCGACGACTATAGGGTCGTCCCCACGACCCCGGGACTAGGTTGGCCCGCCGCCGACTTGTCCGACGACTATATGGTCGTCCCTACCACCCCGGGACTAGGTTGGCCAGCTGCCGACATGTCCGACGACTATACGGTCGTCCCCACGACCCCGGGACTAGGTTGGCCCGCCGCCGACTTGTCCGACGACTATATGGTCGTCCCTACCACCCCGGGACTGGATTGGCCCGCCACCATCCTGTGCGACGACTATAGGGTCGTCCCCACGACCCCGGGACTAGGTTGGCCCGCCGCCGACTTCTCCGACGACTATAGGATCGTCTCCACGACCCCGGGAATAGGTTGGCCCGACGCCGACTTGTCCGACGACTACAGGGTCGTCCCTACCACCCCGGGACTAGGTTGGCCAGCCGCCGACATGTCCGACGACTATAGGGTCGTCCCCACGGCCACGGGCCAAAGTTGGCCAGCCGCCGACATGTCCGACGACTATACGGTCGTCCCCACGACCCCGGGACTAGGTTGGCCCGCCGCCGACTTGTCCGACGACTATATGGTCGTCCCTACCACCCCGGGACTGGATTGGCCCGCCACCATCCTGTGCGACGACTATAGGGTCGTCCCCACGACCCCGGGACTAGGTTGGCCCGCCGCCGACTTGTCCGACGACTATATGGTCGTCCCTACCACCCCGGGACTAGGTTGGCCAGCTGCCGACATGTCCGACGACTATAGGGTCGTCCCCACGGCCACGGGCCAAAGTTGGCCAGCCGCCGACATGTCCGACGACTATACGGTCGTCCCCACGACCCCGGGACTAGGTTGGCCCGCCGCCGACTTTTCCGACGACTATACGGACGTCCCCACGACCACGGGACTAGGTTGGCCCGCCGCCGACTTGTCCGACGACTATACGGACGTCCCCACGACCACGGGACTAGGTTGGCCCGCCGCCGACTTGTCCGACGACTATACGGACGTCCCCACGACCACGGGACTAGGTTGGCCCGCCGCCGACTTGTCCGACGACTATATGGTCGTCCCTACCACCCCGGGACTGGATTGGCCCGCCACCATCATGTGCGACGACTATAGGGTCGTCCCCACGACCCCGGGACTAGGTTGGCCCGCCGCCGACTTGTCCGACGACTATAGGGTCGTCCCCACGACCCCGGGACTAGATTGGCCCGCCACCATAATGTCCGACGACTATAGGGTCGTCCCCACGACCCCGGGACTAGGTTGGCCAGCCGCCGACATGTCCGACGACGATGCGGTCGTCCCCACGACCCAGGGACTAGGTTGGCTCGCCACCGTCATGTCCGACGACTATAGGGTCGTCCCCACGGCCCCGGGAATAGATTGGCCCGCCGCCGACTTGTCCGACGACTATATGGTCGTCCCTACCACCCCGGGACTAGGTTGGCCAGCTGCCGACATGTCCGACGACTATAGGGTCGTCCCCACGGCCACGGGCCAAAGTTGGCCAGCCGCCGACATGTCCGACGACTATACGGTCGTCCCCACGACCCCGGGACTAGGTTGGCCCGCCGCCGACTTGTCCGACGACTATATGGTCGTCCCTACCACCCCGGGACTGGATTGGCCCGCCACCATCCTGTGCGACGACTATAGGGTCGTCCCCACGACCCCGGGACTAGGTTGGCCCGCCGCCGACTTGTCCGACGACTATATGGTCGTCCCTACCACCCCGGGACTAGGTTGGCCAGCTGCCGACATGTCCGACGACTATCGGGTCGTCCCCACGGCCACGGGCCAAAGTTGGCCAGCCACCGACATGTCCGACGAATATAGGGTCGTCCCCACGACCCCGGGACAAGATTGGCCCGCCACAATCATGTCCGACGACTATAGGGTCGTCCCCACGGCCCCGGGACTAGATTGGCCCGCCACCATCATGTCCGACGACTATAGGGTCGTGCCCACGATCCCGGGACTAGGTTGGCCCGCCGCCGACTTGTCCGACGACTATAGGGTCGTCCCTACCACCCCGGGACTAAATTGGCCCGCCGCCGACTTGTCCGACGACTATACGGACGTCCCCACGACCACGGGACTAGGTTGGCCCGCCGCCGACTTGTCCGACGACTATACGGACGTCCCCACGACCACGGGACTAGGTTGGCCCGCCGCCGACTTGTCCGACGACTATATGGTCGTCCCTACCACCCCGGGACTGGATTGGCCCGCCACCATCATGTGCGACGACTATAGGGTCGTCCCCACGACCCCGGGACTAGGTTGGCCCGCCGCCGACTTGTCCGACGACTATAGGGTCGTCCAGACGAACCCTTGGACTAGGTTGGCCCGCCGTCGACTTCTCCGACGACTATAGGGTCGTCCCCACGACCCCGGGACTAGGTTGGCCCGCCGCCGACTTTTCCGACGACTATAGGGTCGTCCCTACGACCCTGGGCCTACGTTGTCCCGCCGCCGACATGTCCGACGACTATAGGGTCGTCTCCACGAACCCGGGACTAGGTTGGCCAGACGCCAACATGTCCGACGTCTATAGGGTCGTCCCCACGACCCCGGGGCTAGATTGGCCCGCCACCGTCATGTCCGACGACTATAGGGTCGTCCCCACTACCACGGGCCAAAGTTGGCCCGCCACCGTCATGTCCGACGACTATACGGTCGTCCCCACGTGCCCGGGACTAAATTGGCCCGCCACCGACTTTTCCGACGATTATAGGGTCGTCCCTATGACCCTGGGCCTACGTTGGCCCGCCTCCATCATGTCCGACGACTATAGGGTCGTCCCCACGACCCCGGGACTAGGTTGGCCCGCCGCCGCCTTGTCCGACGACTATAGGGTCGTCCCCACGACCCCGGGACTAGATTGGCCAGCCACCGTCATGTCCGACGACTATAGTGTCGTCCCCACGATCCCGGGCCTAGGTTGGCCAGCCGCCGACATGTCCGACGACTATAGGGTCGTACCCACGACCCCGGGACTAGATTGGCCCGCCACCGTCATGTCCGACGACTATAGGGTCGTCCCCACGACCCCGGGAGTAGATTGGCCCGCCACCGTCATGTCCGACGACTATAGGGTCGTCTCCACGACTCCCGGAATAGGTTGGCCCGACGCCAACATTTCCGACGACTATAGGGTCGTCCCTACGACCCAGGGCCTACGTTGGCCCGCCGCCGACATGTCCGACGACTATACGGTCGTCCCCACGACCACGGGACTAGGTTGGCCCACCGCCGACTTGTCCGACGACTATAGGGTCGTCCCCACGACCCCGGGAGTAGATTGGCCCGCCACCGTCATGTCCGACGACTATAGGGTCGTCTCCACGACCCCCGGAATAGGTTGGCCCGACGCCAACATTTCCGACGACTATAGGGTCGTCCCTACGACCCATGGCCTACGTTGTCCCGCCGCCGACATGTCCGACGACTATAGGGTCGTCTCCACGAACCCGGGACTAGGTTGGCCAGACGCCAACATGTCCGACGTCTATAGGGTCGTCCCCACGACCCCGGGGCTAGATTGGCCCGCCACCGTCATGTCCGACGACTATAGGGTCGTCCCCACGAACCCGGGACTAGTTTGGCTAGCCGCCAACATGTCCGACGTCTATAGGGTCGTCCCCACGTCCCCGGGGCTAGATTGGCCCGCCACCGTCATGTCCGACGACTATAGGGTCGTCCCCACGAGCCCGGGAGTAGATTGGCCCGCCACCGTCATGTCCGACGACTATAGGGTCGTCTCCACGACCCCGGGACTAGGTTGGCCAGCCACCGACATGTCCGACGACTATATGGTCGTCCCCACGACCACGGGACTAGGTTGGCCCACCGCCGACTTGTCCGACAACTATAGGGTCGTCCCCACGATCCCGGGACTAGGTTGGCCCGCCGCCGACTTCTCCGACGACTATAGGATCGTCTCCACGACCCCGGGAATAGGTTGGCCCGACGCCGACTTGTCCGACGACTACAGGGTCGTCCCTACCACCCCGGGACTAGGTTGGCCAGCCGCCGACATGTCCGACGACTATAGGGTCGTCCCCACGATCCCGGGACTAGGTTGGCCCGCCGCCGACTTGTCCGACGACTATAGGGTCGTCCCCACGACCACTGGCCAATGTTGACCAGCAGCCGACATATCCGACGACTATAGGGTCGTCCCCACGACCCCGGGACTAGATTGGCCAGCCACCATCATGTCCGACGTCTATAGGGTCGTCCCCCCGACCCCGGGACTAGGTTGCCCTGCCGCCGACATGTCCGACGACTATATGGTCATCCCCACGACCACGGGCCAAAGTTGCCCTGCCGCCGAAATGTCCGACGACTGTAGGGTCGTCCCCACGACCCCGGGACTAGATTGGCCCGCCACCATAATGTCCGACGACTATAGGGTCGTCCCCACGACCCCGGGACTAGGTTGGCCAGCCGCCGACATGTCCGACGACGATGCGGTCGTCCCCACGACCCAGGGACTAGGTTGGCTCGCCACCGTCATGTCCGACGACTATAGGGTTGTCCCCACGGCCCCGGGAATAGATTGGCCCGCCGCCGACTTGTCCGACGACTATATGGTCGTCCCTACCACCACGGGCCAAAGTTGCCCAGCCGCCGGCATGTCCGACGACTACAGGGTTGTCCTCACGACCCCGGGTCTAGGTTGGCCCGCCGCCAACATGTCCGACGACAATAGGGTCGTCCCCACGACCCCGGGACTAGATTGGCCCGCCACCATCATATCCGACGACTATAGGGTCGCCCCCACGACCCCGGGACCAGGTTGGCCAGCCGCCGACTTGTCCGACGACTATAGGGTCGTCCCCACGACCCCGGGACAAGGTTGGCCAACCGCCGACATGTCCGACGACTATAGCGTAGTCCCGACGACCCCGGGACTAGTTTGGCCCTCCGCCGACTTTTCCAACGACTATCGGGTCGTCCCCACGACCCCGGGACTAGATTGGCCCGCCACCATCATATCCGACGACTATGGGGTCGTCCCCACGACCCCGGGACTAGGTTGGCCAGCCGATGACATGTCCGACGACTATTCGGTCGTCCCCACGACCCTGGGACTAGATTGGCCCGCCACCGTCATGTCCGACGACTATAGGGTCGTCCCCACTACGCCGGGACTAGGTTGGCCAGCCGCCGACATGTCCGACGACTATAAGTTCGTCCCAACGACCCCGGGGATAGATTGGCCCGCCACCGTCATGTCCGACGACTATAGCGTAGTCCCCACGACCCGGGGACTAGGTTGGCGCGCCGCCGACTTGTCCGACGACTATAGGGTCGTCCCCACGACCGCGGGACTAGGTTGGCCAACCGCCGACATGTCCGACGACTATAGCGTAGTCCCCACGACGCCGGGACTAGGTTGGCCCGCCGCCGACTTTTCCAACGACTATAGGGTCGTCCCCACGACCCCGGGACTAGGTTGCCCAGCCGCCGACATGTCCGACGACTACAGGGTTGTCCCCACGACCCCGGGACTAGATTGGCCCGCCGCCGACTTGTCCGACGACTATAGGGTGGTCCCCACGACCACGGGCCAAATTTGCCCAGCCGCCGACATGTCCGACGACTACAGGGTTGTCCCCACGACCCCGGGACTAGATTGGCCCGCCGCCGATTTGTCCGACGACTATAGGGTCGCCCCCACGACCCCGGGACCAGGTTGGCCAGCCGCCGACTTGTCCGACGACTATAGGGTCGTCCCCACGACCCCGGGACTAGGTTGCCCAGCCGCCGACATGTCCGACGACTACAGGGTTGTCCCCACGACCCCGGGACTAGATTGGCCCGCCGCCGACTTGTCCGACGACTATAGGGTGGTCCCCACGACCACGGGCCAAATTTGCCCAGCCGCCGACATGTCCGACGACTACAGGGTTGTCCCCACGACCCCGGGACTAGATTGGCCCGCCGCCGATTTGTCCGACGACTATAGGGTCGCCCCCACGACCCCGGGACCAGGTTGGCCAGCCGCCGACTTGTCCGACGACTATAGGGTTGCCCCCACGACCCCGGGACCAGGTTGGCCAGCCGTCGACTTGTCCGACGACTATAGGGTCGTCCCCACGACCCCGGGACTAGGATGGCCAACCGCCGACATGTCCGACGACTATAGCGTAGTCCCCACGACCCCGGATCTAGATTGGCCCGCCACCATCATGCCCGATGACTATAGGGTCGTCCCTACCACCCCGGGACTAGGTTGGCCAGCCGCCGACATGTCCGAAGACTATACGGTCGTCGCCACGACCCCGGGACTAGATTGGACCGCCACCGTCATGTCCGACGACTACGGGGTCGTCCCCACGACCGCGGGACAATTATGGCGCGCCGCCGACTTGTCCGCCGACTATAGGGTCGCCCCCACGACCACGGGACCAGGTTGGCGAGCCGCCGACTTGTCCGACGACTATAGGGTCGTCCCCACGACCCCGGGACTAGGTTGGCCAACCGCCAACATTTCCGACGACTATAGGGTCGTCGCTACGACCCCGGTACCAGGTTGGCCAGCCGCCGACATGTCCGAAGACTATACGGTCGTCGCCACGACCCCGGGACTAGATTGGACCGCCACCGTCATGTCCGACGACTACGGGGTCGTCCCCACGACCGCGGGACAAGGATGGCGCGCCGCCGACTTGTCCGACGACTATAGGGTCGCCCCCACGACCACGGGACCAGGTTGGCCAGCTGCCGACTTATCCGACGACTATAGGGTCGTCCCCACGACCCCGGGACTAGGTTGGCCAACCACCAACATTACCGACGACTATAGGGTCGTCGCTACGGCCCGGGGCCCACGTTGGCCCGCCGCCGACATGGCCGACGACTATAGGGTCGTCCCCACGACCCCGGGACCAGGTTGGCCAGCCGCCGACATGTCCGACGACTATTCGGTCGTCCCCACGGCCCCGGGACTAGTTTGGCCCGCCACCATCATGTCCGACGACTATAGGGTCGTCCCCACGACCGCGGGACAAGGATGGCGCGCCGCCGACTTGTCCGACGACTATAGGGTCGTCCCCACGACCCCGGGGATAGATTGGCCCGCCACCGTCATGTCCAACGACTATAGGGTCGTCCCCACGACCACGGGCCAAAGTTGCCCAGCCGCCGACATGTCCGACGACTACAGGGTTGTCCCCACGACCCCGGGACTAGATTGGCCCGCCGCCGATTTGTCCGACGACTATAGGGTCGCCCCCACGACCCCGGGACCAGGTTGGCCCGCCGCCGATTTGTCCGACGACTATAGGGTCGCCCCCACGACCCCGGGACCAGGTTGGCCAGCCGCCGACTTGTCCGACGACTATAGGGTTGCCCCCACGACCCCGGGACCAGGTTGGCCAGCCGCCGACTTGTCCGACGACTATAGGGTCGTCCCCACGACCCCGGGACTAGGTTGGCCAACCGCCGACATGTCCGACGACTATAGCGTAGTCCCCACGACCCGGGGACTAGGTTGGCGCGCCGCCGACTTGTCCGACGACTATAGGGTCGTCCCCACGACCCCGGGACTAGGTTGGCCAGCCGCCGAAATGTGCGACGACTATACGGTCGTCCCCACGGCCCCGGGACTAGGTTGGCCAACCGCCGACATGTCCGAAGACTATAGCGTAGTCCCCACGACCCCGGGACTAGGTTGGCCCCCCGCCGACTTTTCCAACGACTATAGGATCGTCCCCACGACCCCGGGACTATGTTGGCCAGCCGCCGACATGTCCGACGACTATAGGGTCGTCCCCACGACCCCGGGACTAGGTTGGCCAGCCGCCGACATGTCCGACGACTATAAGGTCGTCCCCACGAACTCGGGACTAGGTTGGCCAGACGCCAACATGTCCGACGTCTATAGGGTCGTCCCCACGACCCCGGGCCAAAGTTGGCCAGCCGCCGACATTTCCGACGACCATAGGGTCGTCCCCACGAACCCGGGACTATATTGGCCCGCCACCGTCATGTCCGACGACTATAGGGTCGTCCCCACGACCCCGGGACTAGGTTGGCCCGCCGCCGACTTGTCCGACGACTATAGGGTCGTCCCCACGACCCCGGGACTAGGTTGGCCCGCCACCAACATAGCCGACGACTATAGGGTCGTCTCCACGACCCCGGGACTAGGTTGGCCCGCCGCCAACATGTCTGACGACAATAGGGTCGTCCCCACGACCCCGGTACCAGGTTGGCCAGCCGCCGACATGTCCGAAGACTATACGGTCGTCGCCACGACCCCGGGACTAGATTGGACCGCCACCGTCATGTCCGACGACTACGGGGTCGTCCCCACGACCGCGGGACAAGGATGGCCCGCCGCCGACTTGTCCGACGACTATAGGGTCGTCGCTACGACCCCGGTACCAGGTTGGCCAGCCGCCGACATGTCCGAAGACTATACGGTCGTCGCCACGACCCCGGGACTAGATTGGACCGCCACCGTCATGTCCGACGACTACGGGGTCGTCCCCACGACCGCGGGACAAGGATGGCGCGCCGCCGACTTGTCCGACGACTATAGGGTCGCCCCCACGACCACGGGACCAGGTTGGCCAGCTGCCGACTTATCCGACGACTATAGGGTCGTCCCCACGACCCCGGGACTAGGTTGGCCAACCACCAACATTACCGACGACTATAGGGTCGTCGCTACGGCCCGGGGCCCACGTTGGCCCGCCGCCGACATGGCCGACGACTATAGGGTCGTCCCCACGACCCCGGGACCAGGTTGGCCAGCCGCCGACATGTCCGACGACTATTCGGTCGTCCCCACGGCCCCGGGACTAGTTTGGCCCGCCACCATCATGTCCGACGACTATAGGGTCGTCCCCACGACCGCGGGACAAGGATGGCGCGCCGCCGACTTGTCCGACGACTATAGGGTCGTCCCCACGACCCCGGGGATAGATTGGCCCGCCACCGTCATGTCCAACGACTATAGGGTCGTCCCCACGACCACGGGCCAAAGTTGCCCAGCCGCCGACATGTCCGACGACTACAGGGTTGTCCCCACGACCCCGGGACTAGATTGGCCCGCCGCCGATTTGTCCGACGACTATAGGGTCGCCCCCACGACCCCGGGACCAGGTTGGCCAGCCGCCGACATGTCCGACGACTATTCGGTCGTCCCCACGGCCCCGGGACTAGTTTGGCCCGCCACCATCATGTCCGACGACTATAGGGTCGTCCCCACGACCGCGGGACAAGGATGGCGCGCCGCCGACTTGTCCGACGACTATAGGGTCGTCCCCACGACCCCGGGGATAGATTGGCCCGCCACCGTCATGTCCAACGACTATAGGGTCGTCCCCACGACCACGGGCCAAAGTTGCCCAGCCGCCGACATGTCCGACGACTACAGGGTTGTCCCCACGACCCCGGGACTAGATTGGCCCGCCGCCGATTTGTCCGACGACTATAGGGTCGCCCCCACGACCCCGGGACCAGGTTGGCCCGCCGCCGATTTGTCCGACGACTATAGGGTCGCCCCCACGACCCCGGGACCAGGTTGGCCAGCCGCCGACTTGTCCGACGACTATAGGGTTGCCCCCACGACCCCGGGACCAGGTTGGCCAGCCGCCGACTTGTCCGACGACTATAGGGTCGTCCCCACGACCCCGGGACTAGGTTGGCCAACCGCCGACATGTCCGACGACTATAGCGTAGTCCCCACGACCCGGGGACTAGGTTGGCGCGCCGCCGACTTGTCCGACGACTATAGGGTCGTCCCCACGACCCCGGGACTAGGTTGGCCAGCCGCCGAAATGTGCGACGACTATACGGTCGTCCCCACGGCCCCGGGACTAGGTTGGCCAACCGCCGACATGTCCGAAGACTATAGCGTAGTCCCCACGACCCCGCGACTAGGTTGGCCCCCCGCCGACTTTTCCAACGACTATAGGATCGTCCCCACGACCCCGGGACTATGTTGGCCAGCCGCCGACATGTCCGACGACTATTCGGTCGTCCCCACGGCCCCGGGACTAGATTGGCCCGCCACCATCATGTCCGACGACTATAGGGTCGTCCCCACGACCTCGGGACTAGGTTGGCCCGCCGCCGACATGTCCGACGACAATAGGGTCGTCCCCACGACCACGGGCCAAAGTTGCCCAGCCGCCGACATGCCCGACGACTACAGGGTTGCCCTCCCGACCCCGGGACTAGGTTGGCCCGCCGCCGACTTGTCCGACGACTATAGGGTGGTCCCCACGACCACGGGCCAATGTTGCCCAGCCGCCGACATGTCCGACGACTACAGGGTTGTCCCCACGACCCCGGGACTAGATTGGCCCGCCGCCGACTTGTCCGACGACTATAGGGTGGTCCCCACGACCACGGGCCAAATTTGCCCAGCCGCCGACATGTCCGACGACTCCAGGGTTGTCCCCACGACCACGGGACTAGATTGGCCCGCCGCCGATTTGTCCGACGACTATAGGGTCGTCCCTACCACCCCGGGACTAGGTTGGCCAGCCGCCGACATGTCCGACGACTACAGGGTTGTCCCCACGACCCCGGGACTAGATTGGCCCGCCGCCGACTTGTCCGACGACTATAGGGTCGTCCCCACGGCCCTGGGACTAGGTTGGCCCGACGCCGACTTGTCCGACGACAATAGGGTCGTCCCCGCGACCCCGGGACTAGATTGGCCCGCCACCATCATATCCGACGACTATAGGGTCGTCCCCACGACCCCGGGACTAGGTTGGCCCGCCGCCGACTTGTCCGACGAGTATAGGGTCGTCCCCACGACCCCGGGACTAGGTTGGCCAGCCGCCGACATGTCCGACGACTATAGGGTCGTCCCCACGACCCCGGGACTAGGTTGGCCAGCCGCCGACATGTCCGACGACTATAAGGTCGTCCCCACGAACTCGGGACTAGGTTGGCCAGACGCCAACATGTCCGACGTCTATAGGGTCGTCCCCACGACCCCGGGCCAAAGTTGGCCAGCCGCCGACATTTCCGACGACCATAGGGTCGTCCCCACGAACCCGGGACTATATTGGCCCGCCACCGTCATGTCCGACGACTATAGGGTCGTCCCCACGACCCCGGGACTAGGTTGGCCCGCCGCCGACTTGTCCGACGACTATAGGGTCGTCCCCACGACCCCGGGACTAGGTTGGCCCGCCACCAACATAGCCGACGACTATAGGGTCGTCTCCACGACCCCGGGACTAGGTTGGCCCGCCGCCAACATGTCTGACGACAATAGGGTCGTCCCCACGACCCCGGGACTAGATTGGCCCGCCACCATCATATCCGACGACTATAGGGTCGTCCCCACGACCCCGGGACTAGGTTGGCCAGCCGACGACATGTCCGACGACTACAGGGTTGTCCCCACGACCCCGGGACTAGATTGGCCCGCCGCCGATTTGTCCGACGACTATAGGGTCGCCCCCACGACCCCGGGACCAGGTTGGCCAGCCGCCGACTTGTCCGACGACTATAGGGTTGCCCCCACGACCCCGGGACCAGGTTGGCCAGCCGTCGACTTGTCCGACGACTATAGGGTCGTCCCCACGACCCCGGGACTAGGATGGCCAACCGCCGACATGTCCGACGACTATAGCGTAGTCCCCACGACCCCGGATCTAGATTGGCCCGCCACCATCATGCCCGATGACTATAGGGTCGTCCCTACCACCCCGGGACTAGGTTGGCCAGCCGCCGACATGTCCGAAGACTATACGGTCGTCGCCACGACCCCGGGACTAGATTGGACCGCCACCGTCATGTCCGACGACTACGGGGTCGTCCCCACGACCGCGGGACAATTATGGCGCGCCGCCGACTTGTCCGCCGACTATAGGGTCGCCCCCACGACCACGGGACCAGGTTGGCGAGCCGCCGACTTGTCCGACGACTATAGGGTCGTCCCCACGACCCCGGGACTAGGTTGGCCAACCGCCAACATTTCCGACGACTATAGGGTCGTCGCTACGACCCCGGTACCAGGTTGGCCAGCCGCCGACATGTCCGAAGACTATACGGTCGTCGCCACGACCCCGGGACTAGATTGGACCGCCACCGTCATGTCCGACGACTACGGGGTCGTCCCCACGACCGCGGGACAAGGATGGCGCGCCGCCGACTTGTCCGACGACTATAGGGTCGCCCCCACGACCACGGGACCAGGTTGGCCAGCTGCCGACTTATCCGACGACTATAGGGTCGTCCCCACGACCCCGGGACTAGGTTGGCCAACCACCAACATTACCGACGACTATAGGGTCGTCGCTACGGCCCGGGGCCCACGTTGGCCCGCCGCCGACATGGCCGACGACTATAGGGTCGTCCCCACGACCCCGGGACCAGGTTGGCCAGCCGCCGACATGTCCGACGACTATTCGGTCGTCCCCACGGCCCCGGGACTAGTTTGGCCCGCCACCATCATGTCCGACGACTATAGGGTCGTCCCCACGACCGCGGGACAAGGATGGCGCGCCGCCGACTTGTCCGACGACTATAGGGTCGTCCCCACGACCCCGGGGATAGATTGGCCCGCCACCGTCATGTCCAACGACTATAGGGTCGTCCCCACGACCACGGGCCAAAGTTGCCCAGCCGCCGACATGTCCGACGACTACAGGGTTGTCCCCACGACCCCGGGACTAGATTGGCCCGCCGCCGATTTGTCCGACGACTATAGGGTCGCCCCCACGACCCCGGGACCAGGTTGGCCCGCCGCCGATTTGTCCGACGACTATAGGGTCGCCCCCACGACCCCGGGACCAGGTTGGCCAGCCGCCGACTTGTCCGACGACTATAGGGTTGCCCCCACGACCCCGGGACCAGGTTGGCCAGCCGCCGACTTGTCCGACGACTATAGGGTCGTCCCCACGACCCCGGGACTAGGTTGGCCAACCGCCGACATGTCCGACGACTATAGCGTAGTCCCCACGACCCGGGGACTAGGTTGGCGCGCCGCCGACTTGTCCGACGACTATAGGGTCGTCCCCACGACCCCGGGACTAGGTTGGCCAGCCGCCGAAATGTGCGACGACTATACGGTCGTCCCCACGGCCCCGGGACTAGGTTGGCCAACCGCCGACATGTCCGAAGACTATAGCGTAGTCCCCACGACCCCGGGACTAGGTTGGCCCCCCGCCGACTTTTCCAACGACTATAGGATCGTCCCCACGACCCCGGGACTATGTTGGCCAGCCGCCGACATGTCCGACGACTATTCGGTCGTCCCCACGGCCCCGGGACTAGATTGGCCCGCCACCATCATGTCCGACGACTATAGGGTCGTCCCCACGACCTCGGGACTAGGTTGGCCCGCCGCCGACATGTCCGACGACAATAGGGTCGTCCCCACGACCACGGGCCAAAGTTGCCCAGCCGCCGACATGCCCGACGACTACAGGGTTGCCCTCCCGACCCCGGGACTAGGTTGGCCCGCCGCCGACTTGTCCGACGACTATAGGGTGGTCCCCACGACCACGGGCCAATGTTGCCCAGCCGCCGACATGTCCGACGACTATAGGGTCGTCCCCACGACCCCGGGGATAGATTGGCCCGCCACCGTCATGTCCAACGACTATAGGGTCGTCCCCACGACCACGGGCCAAAGTTGCCCAGCCGCCGACATGTCCGACGACTACAGGGTTGTCCCCACGACCCCGGGACTAGATTGGCCCGCCGCCGATTTGTCCGACGACTATAGGGTCGCCCCCACGACCCCGGGACCAGGTTGGCCCGCCGCCGATTTGTCCGACGACTATAGGGTCGCCCCCACGACCCCGGGACCAGGTTGGCCAGCCGCCGACTTGTCCGACGACTATAGGGTTGCCCCCACGACCCCGGGACCAGGTTGGCCAGCCGCCGACTTGTCCGACGACTATAGGGTCGTCCCCACGACCCCGGGACTAGGTTGGCCAACCGCCGACATGTCCGACGACTATAGCGTAGTCCCCACGACCCGGGGACTAGGTTGGCGCGCCGCCGACTTGTCCGACGACTATAGGGTCGTCCCCACGACCCCGGGACTAGGTTGGCCAGCCGCCGAAATGTGCGACGACTATACGGTCGTCCCCACGGCCCCGGGACTAGGTTGGCCAACCGCCGACATGTCCGAAGACTATAGCGTAGTCCCCACGACCCCGGGACTAGGTTGGCCCCCCGCCGACTTTTCCAACGACTATAGGATCGTCCCCACGACCCCGGGACTATGTTGGCCAGCCGCCGACATGTCCGACGACTATTCGGTCGTCCCCACGGCCCCGGGACTAGATTGGCCCGCCACCATCATGTCCGACGACTATAGGGTCGTCCCCACGACCTCGGGACTAGGTTGGCCCGCCGCCGACATGTCCGACGACAATAGGGTCGTCCCCACGACCACGGGCCAAAGTTGCCCAGCCGCCGACATGCCCGACGACTACAGGGTTGCCCTCCCGACCCCGGGACTAGGTTGGCCCGCCGCCGACTTGTCCGACGACTATAGGGTGGTCCCCACGACCACGGGCCAATGTTGCCCAGCCGCCGACATGTCCGACGACTACAGGGTTGTCCCCACGACCCCGGGACTAGATTGGCCCGCCGCCGACTTGTCCGACGACTATAGGGTGGTCCCCACGACCACGGGCCAAATTTGCCCAGCCGCCGACATGTCCGACGACTCCAGGGTTGTCCCCACGACCACGGGACTAGATTGGCCCGCCGCCGATTTGTCCGACGACTATAGGGTCGTCCCTACCACCCCGGGACTAGGTTGGCCAGCCGCCGACATGTCCGACGACTACAGGGTTGTCCCCACGACCCCGGGACTAGATTGGCCCGCCGCCGACTTGTCCGACGACTATAGGGTCGTCCCCACGGCCCTGGGACTAGGTTGGCCCGACGCCGACTTGTCCGACGACAATAGGGTCGTCCCCGCGACCCCGGGACTAGATTGGCCCGCCACCATCATATCCGACGACTATAGGGTCGTCCCCACGACCCCGGGACTAGGTTGGCCCGCCGCCGACTTGTCCGACGACTATAGGGTCGTCCCCACGACCCCGGGACTAGGTTGGCCAGCCGCCGACATGTCCGACGACTATAGGGTCGTCCCCACGACCCCGGGACTAGGTTGGCCAGCCGCCGACATGTCCGACGACTATAAGGTCGTCCCCACGAACTCGGGACTAGGTTGGCCAGACGCCAACATGTCCGACGTCTATAGGGTCGTCCCCACGACCCCGGGCCAAAGTTGGCCAGCCGCCGACATTTCCGACGACCATAGGGTCGTCCCCACGAACCCGGGACTATATTGGCCCGCCACCGTCATGTCCGACGACTATAGGGTCGTCCCCACGACCCCGGGACTAGGTTGGCCCGCCGCCGACTTGTCCGACGACTATAGGGTCGTCCCCACGACCCCGGGACTAGGTTGGCCCGCCACCAACATAGCCGACGACTATAGGGTCGTCTCCACGACCCCGGGACTAGGTTGGCCCGCCGCCAACATGTCTGACGACAATAGGGTCGTCCCCACGACCCCGGGACTAGATTGGCCCGCCACCATCATATCCGACGACTATAGGGTCGTCCCCACGACCCCGGGACTAGGTTGGCCAGCCGACGACATGTCCGACGACTATTCGGTCGTCCCCACGGCCCCGGGACTAGATTGGCCCGCCACCATCATGTCCGACGACTATAGGGTCGTCCCCACGACCCCGGGACTAGGCTGGCCCGCCGCCGATATGTCCGATGACTATAGGGTGGTCCCCACGACCACGGGCCAAAGTTGCCCAGCCGCCGGCATGTCCGACGACTACAGGGTTGTCCTCACGACCCCGGGTCTAGGTTGGCCCGCCGCCAACATGTCCGACGACAATAGGGTCGTCCCCACGACCCCGGGACTAGATTGGCCCGCCACCATCATATCCGACGACTATAGGGTCGCCCCCACGACCCCGGGACCAGGTTGGCCAGCCGCCGACTTGTCCGACGACTATAGGGTCGTCCCCACGACCCCGGGACAAGGTTGGCCAACCGCCGACATGTCCGACGACTATAGCGTAGTCCCGACGACCCCGGGACTAGTTTGGCCCTCCGCCGACTTTTCCAACGACTATCGGGTCGTCCCCACGACCCCGGGACTAGATTGGCCCGCCACCATCATATCCGACGACTATGGGGTCGTCCCCACGACCCCGGGACTAGGTTGGCCAGCCGATGACATGTCCGACGACTATTCGGTCGTCCCCACGACCCTGGGACTAGATTGGCCCGCCACCGTCATGTCCGACGACTATAGGGTCGTCCCCACTACGCCGGGACTAGGTTGGCCAGCCGCCGACATGTCCGACGACTATAAGGTCGTCCCAACGACCCCGGGGATAGATTGGCCCGCCACCGTCATGTCCGACGACTATAGCGTAGTCCCCACGACCCGGGGACTAGGTTGGCGCGCCGCCGACTTGTCCGACGACTATAGGGTCGTCCCCACGACCGCGGGACTAGGTTGGCCAACCGCCGACATGTCCGACGACTATAGCGTAGTCCCCACGACGCCGGGACTAGGTTGGCCCGCCGCCGACTTTTCCAACGACTATAGGGTCGTCCCCACGACCCCGGGACTAGGTTGCCCAGCCGCCGACATGTCCGACGACTACAGGGTTGTCCCCACGACCCCGGGACTAGATTGGCCCGCCGCCGACTTGTCCGACGACTATAGGGTGGTCCCCACGACCACGGGCCAAATTTGCCCAGCCGCCGACATGTCCGACGACTACAGGGTTGTCCCCACGACCCCGGGACTAGATTGGCCCGCCGCCGATTTGTCCGACGACTATAGGGTCGCCCCCACGACCCCGGGACCAGGTTGGCCAGCCGCCGACTTGTCCGACGACTATAGGGTCGTCCCCACGACCCCGGGACTAGGTTGCCCAGCCGCCGACATGTCCGACGACTACAGGGTTGTCCCCACGACCCCGGGACTAGATTGGCCCGCCGCCGACTTGTCCGACGACTATAGGGTGGTCCCCACGACCACGGGCCAAATTTGCCCAGCCGCCGACATGTCCGACGACTACAGGGTTGTCCCCACGACCCCGGGACTAGATTGGCCCGCCGCCGATTTGTCCGACGACTATAGGGTCGCCCCCACGACCCCGGGACCAGGTTGGCCAGCCGCCGACTTGTCCGACGACTATAGGGTTGCCCCCACGACCCCGGGACCAGGTTGGCCAGCCGTCGACTTGTCCGACGACTATAGGGTCGTCCCCACGACCCCGGGACTAGGATGGCCAACCGCCGACATGTCCGACGACTATAGCGTAGTCCCCACGACCCCGGATCTAGATTGGCCCGCCACCATCATGCCCGATGACTATAGGGTCGTCCCTACCACCCCGGGACTAGGTTGGCCAGCCGCCGACATGTCCGAAGACTATACGGTCGTCGCCACGACCCCGGGACTAGATTGGACGGCCACCGTCATGTCCGACGACTACGGGGTCGTCCCCACGACCACGGGCCAAAGTTGCCCAGCCGCCGACATGTCCGACGACTACAGGGTTGTCCCCACGACCCCGGGACTAGATTGGCCCGCCGCCGATTTGTCCGACGACTATAGGGTCGCCCCCACGACCCCGGGACCAGGTTGGCCCGCCGCCGATTTGTCCGACGACTATAGGGTCGCCCCCACGACCCCGGGACCAGGTTGGCCAGCCGCCGACTTGTCCGACGACTATAGGGTTGCCCCCACGACCCCGGGACCAGGTTGGCCAGCCGCCGACTTGTCCGACGACTATAGGGTCGTCCCCACGACCCCGGGACTAGGTTGGCCAACCGCCGTCATGTCCGACGACTATAGCGTAGTCCCCACGACCCGGGGACTAGGTTGGCGCGCCGCCGACTTGTCCGACGACTATAGGGTCGTCCCCACGACCCCGGGACTAGGTTGGCCAGCCGCCGAAATGTGCGACGACTATACGGTCGTCCCCACGGCCCCGGGACTAGGTTGGCCAACCGCCGACATGTCCGAAGACTATAGCGTAGTCCCCACGACCCCGGGACTAGGTTGGCCCCCCGCCGACTTTTCCAACGACTATAGGATCGTCCCCACGACCCCGGGACTAGGTTGGCCAGCCGCCGACATGTCCGACGACTATTCGGTCGTCCCCACGGCCCCGGGACTAGATTGGCCCGCCACCATCATGTCCGACGACTATAGGGTCGTCCCCACGACCTCGGGACTAGGTTGGCCCGCCGCCGACATGTCCGACGACAATAGGGTCGTCCCCACGACCACGGGCCAAAGTTGCCCAGCCGCCGACATGCCCGACGACTACAGGGTTGCCCTCCCGACCCCGGGACTAGGTTGGCCCGCCGCCGACTTGTCCGACGACTATAGGGTGGTCCCCACGACCACGGGCCAATGTTGCCCAGCCGCCGACATGTCCGACGACTACAGGGTTGTCCCCACGACCCCGGGACTAGATTGGCCCGCCGCCGACTTGTCCGACGACTATAGGGTGGTCCCCACGACCACGGGCCAAATTTGCCCAGCCGCCGACATGTCCGACGACTCCAGGGTTGTCCCCACGACCACGGGACTAGATTGGCCCGCCGCCGATTTGTCCGACGACTATAGGGTCGTCCCTACCACCCCGGGACTAGGTTGGCCAGCCGCCGACATGTCCGACGACTACAGGGTTGTCCCCACGACCCCGGGACTAGATTGGCCCGCCGCCGACTTGTCCGACGACTATAGGGTCGTCCCCACGGCCCTGGGACTAGGTTGGCCCGACGCCGACTTGTCCGACGACTATAGGGTCGTCCCCACGACCCCGGCACCAGGTTGGCCAGCCGCCGACTTGTCCGACGACTATAGGGTCGTCCCCACGACCCCGGGACTAGGTTGGCCAACCGCTGACATGTCCGACGATTATAGCGTAGTCCCCACGACCCCGGGACTAGGTTGGCTCGCCGCCGACTTTTCCAACGACTATAGGGTCGTCCCCACGACCCCGGGACTAGGTTGGCCAGCCGCCGACATGTCCGACGAATATAGGGTCGTCCCCACGACCCCGGGTCTAGATTGGCCCGCCACCATCATGTCCGACGACTATAGGGTCGTCCCCACGACCCCGGGACTAGGTTGGCCCGCCGCCGACTTGTCCGACGACTATAGGGTCGTCCCCACGGCCCCGGGACTAGGTTGGCCCGCCGCCGACTTGTCCGAAGACAATAGGGTCGTCCCCACGGCCCCGGGACTAGATTGGCCCGCCACCATCATATCCGACGACTATGGGGTCGTCCCCACGACCCCGGGACTAGGTTGGCCAGCCGACGACATGTCCGACGACTATTCGGTCGTCCCCACGGCCCCGGGACTAGGTTGGCCCGCCACCATCATGTCCGACGACTATAGGGTCGTCCCCACGACCGCGGGACAAGGATGGCGCGCCGCCGACTTGTCCGACGACTATTGGGTTGCCCCCACGACCCCGGGACCAGTTTGGCCAGCCGCCGACTTGTCCGACGACTATAGGGTCGTCCCCACGACCCCGGGACTAGGTTGGCCAACCGCCGACATGTCCGACGACTATAGCGCAGTCCCCACGACGCCGGGACTAGGTTGGCCCGCCGCCGACTTTTCCAACGACTATAGGGTCGTCCCCACGACCCCGGGACTAGGTTGGCCAGCCGCCGACATGTCCGACGACTATAGGGTCGTCCCCACGACCACGGGCCAAAGTTGCCCAGCCGCCGACATGTCCGACGACTACAGGGTTGTCCCCACGACCCCGGGACTAGATTGGCCCGCCGCCGATTTGTCCGACGACTATAGGGTCGCCCCCACGACCCCGGGACCAGGTTGGCCAGCCGCCGACTTGTCCGACGACTATAGGGTTGCCCCCACGAACCCGGGACCAGGTTGGTCAGCCGCCGACTTGTCCGACGACTATAGGGTTGCCCCCACGAACCCGGGACCAGGTTGGCCAGCCGCCGACTTGTCCGACGACTATAGGGTCGTCCCCACGACCCCGGGACTAGATTGGCCCGCCGCCGATTTGTCCGACGACTATAGGGTCGCCCCCACGACCCCGGGACCAGGTTGGCCAGCCGCCGACTTGTCCGACGACTATAGGGTTGCCCCCACGAACCCGGGACCAGGTTGGCCAGCCGCCGACTTGTCCGACGACTATAGGGTCGTCCCCACGACCCCGGGACTAGGTTGGCCAGCCGCCGACAAGTCCGACGACTATAGGGTCGTCCCCTCGACCCGGGGACTAGGTTGGCGCGCCGCCGACTGGTCCGACGACTATAGGGTCGTCCCCACGACCCCGGGACCAGGTTGGCCCGCCACCGTCATGTCCGACGACAATAGGGTCGTCCCCACGACCACGGGCCAAAGTTGGCCCGCCACCGTCATGTCCGACGACAATAGGGTCGTCCCCACGACCCCGGGACTAGATTGGCCCGCCACCATCATATCCGACGACTATAGGGTCGTCCCCACGACCCCGGGACTAGGTTGGCCAACCACCAACATTACCGACGACTATAGGGTCGTCGCTACGGCCCGGGGCCCACGTTGGCCCGCCGCCGACATGGCCGACGACTATAGGGTCGTCCCCACGACCCCGGGACCAGGTTGGCCAGCCGCCGACATGTCCGACGACTATTCGGTCGTCCCCACGGCCCCGGGACTAGTTTGGCCCGCCACCATCATGTCCGACGACTATAGGGTCGTCCCCACGACCGCGGGACAAGGATGGCGCGCCGCCGACTTGTCCGACGACTATAGGGTCGTCCCCACGACCCCGGGGATAGATTGGCCCGCCACCGTCATGTCCAACGACTATAGGGTCGTCCCCACGACCACGGGCCAAAGTTGCCCAGCCGCCGACATGTCCGACGACTACAGGGTTGTCCCCACGACCCCGGGACTAGATTGGCCCGCCGCCGATTTGTCCGACGACTATAGGGTCGCCCCCACGACCCCGGGACCAGGTTGGCCAGCCGCCGACATGTCCGACGACTATTCGGTCGTCCCCACGGCCCCGGGACTAGTTTGGCCCGCCACCATCATGTCCGACGACTATAGGGTCGTCCCCACGACCGCGGGACAAGGATGGCGCGCCGCCGACTTGTCCGACGACTATAGGGTCGTCCCCACGACCCCGGGGATAGATTGGCCCGCCACCGTCATGTCCAACGACTATAGGGTCGTCCCCACGACCACGGGCCAAAGTTGCCCAGCCGCCGACATGTCCGACGACTACAGGGTTGTCCCCACGACCCCGGGACTAGATTGGCCCGCCGCCGATTTGTCCGACGACTATAGGGTCGCCCCCACGACCCCGGGACCAGGTTGGCCCGCCGCCGATTTGTCCGACGACTATAGGGTCGCCCCCACGACCCCGGGACCAGGTTGGCCAGCCGCCGACTTGTCCGACGACTATAGGGTTGCCCCCACGACCCCGGGACCAGGTTGGCCAGCCGCCGACTTGTCCGACGACTATAGGGTCGTCCCCACGACCCCGGGACTAGGTTGGCCAACCGCCGACATGTCCGACGACTATAGCGTAGTCCCCACGACCCGGGGACTAGGTTGGCGCGCCGCCGACTTGTCCGACGACTATAGGGTCGTCCCCACGACCCCGGGACTAGGTTGGCCAGCCGCCGAAATGTGCGACGACTATACGGTCGTCCCCACGGCCCCGGGACTAGGTTGGCCAACCGCCGACATGTCCGAAGACTATAGCGTAGTCCCCACGACCCCGGGACTAGGTTGGCCCCCCGCCGACTTTTCCAACGACTATAGGATCGTCCCCACGACCCCGGGACTATGTTGGCCAGCCGCCGACATGTCCGACGACTATTCGGTCGTCCCCACGGCCCCGGGACTAGATTGGCCCGCCACCATCATGTCCGACGACTATAGGGTCGTCCCCACGACCTCGGGACTAGGTTGGCCCGCCGCCGACATGTCCGACGACAATAGGGTCGTCCCCACGACCACGGGCCAAAGTTGCCCAGCCGCCGACATGCCCGACGACTACAGGGTTGCCCTCCCGACCCCGGGACTAGGTTGGCCCGCCGCCGACTTGTCCGACGACTATAGGGTGGTCCCCACGACCACGGGCCAATGTTGCCCAGCCGCCGACATGTCCGACGACTACAGGGTTGTCCCCACGACCCCGGGACTAGATTGGCCCGCCGCCGACTTGTCCGACGACTATAGGGTGGTCCCCACGACCACGGGCCAAATTTGCCCAGCCGCCGACATGTCCGACGACTCCAGGGTTGTCCCCACGACCACGGGACTAGATTGGCCCGCCGCCGATTTGTCCGACGACTATAGGGTCGTCCCTACCACCCCGGGACTAGGTTGGCCAGCCGCCGACATGTCCGACGACTACAGGGTTGTCCCCACGACCCCGGGACTAGATTGGCCCGCCGCCGACTTGTCCGACGACTATAGGGTCGTCCCCACGGCCCTGGGACTAGGTTGGCCCGACGCCGACTTGTCCGACGACAATAGGGTCGTCCCCGCGACCCCGGGACTAGATTGGCCCGCCACCATCATATCCGACGACTATAGGGTCGTCCCCACGACCCCGGGACTAGGTTGGCCCGCCGCCGACTTGTCCGACGACTATAGGGTCGTCCCCACGACCCCGGGACTAGGTTGGCCAGCCGCCGACATGTCCGACGACTATAGGGTCGTCCCCACGACCCCGGGACTAGGTTGGCCAGCCGCCGACATGTCCGACGACTATAAGGTCGTCCCCACGAACTCGGGACTAGGTTGGCCAGACGCCAACATGTCCGACGTCTATAGGGTCGTCCCCACGACCCCGGGCCAAAGTTGGCCAGCCGCCGACATTTCCGACGACCATAGGGTCGTCCCCACGAACCCGGGACTATATTGGCCCGCCACCGTCATGTCCGACGACTATAGGGTCGTCCCCACGACCCCGGGACTAGGTTGGCCCGCCGCCGACTTGTCCGACGACTATAGGGTCGTCCCCACGACCCCGGGACTAGGTTGGCCCGCCACCAACATAGCCGACGACTATAGGGTCGTCTCCACGACCCCGGGACTAGGTTGGCCCGCCGCCAACATGTCTGACGACAATAGGGTCGTCCCCACGACCCCGGGACTAGATTGGCCCGCCACCATCATATCCGACGACTATAGGGTCGTCCCCACGACCCCGGGACTAGGTTGGCCAGCCGACGACATGTCCGACGACTATTCGGTCGTCCCCACGGCCCCGGGACTAGATTGGCCCGCCACCATCATGTCCGACGACTATAGGGTCGTCCCCACGACCCCGGGACTAGGCTGGCCCGCCGCCGATATGTCCGATGACTATAGGGTGGTCCCCACGACCACGGGCCAAAGTTGCCCAGCCGCCGGCATGTCCGACGACTACAGGGTTGTCCTCACGACCCCGGGTCTAGGTTGGCCCGCCGCCAACATGTCCGACGACAATAGGGTCGTCCCCACGACCCCGGGACTAGATTGGCCCGCCACCATCATATCCGACGACTATAGGGTCGCCCCCACGACCCCGGGACCAGGTTGGCCAGCCGCCGACTTGTCCGACGACTATAGGGTCGTCCCCACGACCCCGGGACAAGGTTGGCCAACCGCCGACATGTCCGACGACTATAGCGTAGTCCCGACGACCCCGGGACTAGTTTGGCCCTCCGCCGACTTTTCCAACGACTATCGGGTCGTCCCCACGACCCCGGGACTAGATTGGCCCGCCACCATCATATCCGACGACTATGGGGTCGTCCCCACGACCCCGGGACTAGGTTGGCCAGCCGATGACATGTCCGACGACTATTCGGTCGTCCCCACGACCCTGGGACTAGATTGGCCCGCCACCGTCATGTCCGACGACTATAGGGTCGTCCCCACTACGCCGGGACTAGGTTGGCCAGCCGCCGACATGTCCGACGACTATAAGGTCGTCCCAACGACCCCGGGGATAGATTGGCCCGCCACCGTCATGTCCGACGACTATAGCGTAGTCCCCACGACCCGGGGACTAGGTTGGCGCGCCGCCGACTTGTCCGACGACTATAGGGTCGTCCCCACGACCGCGGGACTAGGTTGGCCAACCGCCGACATGTCCGACGACTATAGCGTAGTCCCCACGACGCCGGGACTAGGTTGGCCCGCCGCCGACTTTTCCAACGACTATAGGGTCGTCCCCACGACCCCGGGACTAGGTTGCCCAGCCGCCGACATGTCCGACGACTACAGGGTTGTCCCCACGACCCCGGGACTAGATTGGCCCGCCGCCGACTTGTCCGACGACTATAGGGTGGTCCCCACGACCACGGGCCAAATTTGCCCAGCCGCCGACATGTCCGACGACTACAGGGTTGTCCCCACGACCCCGGGACTAGATTGGCCCGCCGCCGATTTGTCCGACGACTATAGGGTCGCCCCCACGACCCCGGGACCAGGTTGGCCAGCCGCCGACTTGTCCGACGACTATAGGGTCGTCCCCACGACCCCGGGACTAGGTTGCCCAGCCGCCGACATGTCCGACGACTACAGGGTTGTCCCCACGACCCCGGGACTAGATTGGCCCGCCGCCGACTTGTCCGACGACTATAGGGTGGTCCCCACGACCACGGGCCAAATTTGCCCAGCCGCCGACATGTCCGACGACTACAGGGTTGTCCCCACGACCCCGGGACTAGATTGGCCCGCCGCCGATTTGTCCGACGACTATAGGGTCGCCCCCACGACCCCGGGACCAGGTTGGCCAGCCGCCGACTTGTCCGACGACTATAGGGTTGCCCCCACGACCCCGGGACCAGGTTGGCCAGCCGTCGACTTGTCCGACGACTATAGGGTCGTCCCCACGACCCCGGGACTAGGATGGCCAACCGCCGACATGTCCGACGACTATAGCGTAGTCCCCACGACCCCGGATCTAGATTGGCCCGCCACCATCATGCCCGATGACTATAGGGTCGTCCCTACCACCCCGGGACTAGGTTGGCCAGCCGCCGACATGTCCGAAGACTATACGGTCGTCGCCACGACCCCGGGACTAGATTGGACGGCCACCGTCATGTCCGACGACTACGGGGTCGTCCCCACGACCACGGGCCAAAGTTGCCCAGCCGCCGACATGTCCGACGACTACAGGGTTGTCCCCACGACCCCGGGACTAGATTGGCCCGCCGCCGATTTGTCCGACGACTATAGGGTCGCCCCCACGACCCCGGGACCAGGTTGGCCCGCCGCCGATTTGTCCGACGACTATAGGGTCGCCCCCACGACCCCGGGACCAGGTTGGCCAGCCGCCGACTTGTCCGACGACTATAGGGTTGCCCCCACGACCCCGGGACCAGGTTGGCCAGCCGCCGACTTGTCCGACGACTATAGGGTCGTCCCCACGACCCCGGGACTAGGTTGGCCAACCGCCGTCATGTCCGACGACTATAGCGTAGTCCCCACGACCCGGGGACTAGGTTGGCGCGCCGCCGACTTGTCCGACGACTATAGGGTCGTCCCCACGACCCCGGGACTAGGTTGGCCAGCCGCCGAAATGTGCGACGACTATACGGTCGTCCCCACGGCCCCGGGACTAGGTTGGCCAACCGCCGACATGTCCGAAGACTATAGCGTAGTCCCCACGACCCCGGGACTAGGTTGGCCCCCCGCCGACTTTTCCAACGACTATAGGATCGTCCCCACGACCCCGGGACTAGGTTGGCCAGCCGCCGACATGTCCGACGACTATTCGGTCGTCCCCACGGCCCCGGGACTAGATTGGCCCGCCACCATCATGTCCGACGACTATAGGGTCGTCCCCACGACCTCGGGACTAGGTTGGCCCGCCGCCGACATGTCCGACGACAATAGGGTCGTCCCCACGACCACGGGCCAAAGTTGCCCAGCCGCCGACATGCCCGACGACTACAGGGTTGCCCTCCCGACCCCGGGACTAGGTTGGCCCGCCGCCGACTTGTCCGACGACTATAGGGTGGTCCCCACGACCACGGGCCAATGTTGCCCAGCCGCCGACATGTCCGACGACTACAGGGTTGTCCCCACGACCCCGGGACTAGATTGGCCCGCCGCCGACTTGTCCGACGACTATAGGGTGGTCCCCACGACCACGGGCCAAATTTGCCCAGCCGCCGACATGTCCGACGACTCCAGGGTTGTCCCCACGACCACGGGACTAGATTGGCCCGCCGCCGATTTGTCCGACGACTATAGGGTCGTCCCTACCACCCCGGGACTAGGTTGGCCAGCCGCCGACATGTCCGACGACTACAGGGTTGTCCCCACGACCCCGGGACTAGATTGGCCCGCCGCCGACTTGTCCGACGACTATAGGGTCGTCCCCACGGCCCTGGGACTAGGTTGGCCCGACGCCGACTTGTCCGACGACTATAGGGTCGTCCCCACGACCCCGGCACCAGGTTGGCCAGCCGCCGACTTGTCCGACGACTATAGGGTCGTCCCCACGACCCCGGGACTAGGTTGGCCAACCGCTGACATGTCCGACGATTATAGCGTAGTCCCCACGACCCCGGGACTAGGTTGGCTCGCCGCCGACTTTTCCAACGACTATAGGGTCGTCCCCACGACCCCGGGACTAGGTTGGCCAGCCGCCGACATGTCCGACGAATATAGGGTCGTCCCCACGACCCCGGGTCTAGATTGGCCCGCCACCATCATGTCCGACGACTATAGGGTCGTCCCCACGACCCCGGGACTAGGTTGGCCCGCCGCCGACTTGTCCGACGACTATAGGGTCGTCCCCACGGCCCCGGGACTAGGTTGGCCCGCCGCCGACTTGTCCGAAGACAATAGGGTCGTCCCCACGGCCCCGGGACTAGATTGGCCCGCCACCATCATATCCGACGACTATGGGGTCGTCCCCACGACCCCGGGACTAGGTTGGCCAGCCGACGACATGTCCGACGACTATTCGGTCGTCCCCACGGCCCCGGGACTAGGTTGGCCCGCCACCATCATGTCCGACGACTATAGGGTCGTCCCCACGACCGCGGGACAAGGATGGCGCGCCGCCGACTTGTCCGACGACTATTGGGTTGCCCCCACGACCCCGGGACCAGTTTGGCCAGCCGCCGACTTGTCCGACGACTATAGGGTCGTCCCCACGACCCCGGGACTAGGTTGGCCAACCGCCGACATGTCCGACGACTATAGCGCAGTCCCCACGACGCCGGGACTAGGTTGGCCCGCCGCCGACTTTTCCAACGACTATAGGGTCGTCCCCACGACCCCGGGACTAGGTTGGCCAGCCGCCGACATGTCCGACGACTATAGGGTCGTCCCCACGACCACGGGCCAAAGTTGCCCAGCCGCCGACATGTCCGACGACTACAGGGTTGTCCCCACGACCCCGGGACTAGATTGGCCCGCCGCCGATTTGTCCGACGACTATAGGGTCGCCCCCACGACCCCGGGACCAGGTTGGCCAGCCGCCGACTTGTCCGACGACTATAGGGTTGCCCCCACGAACCCGGGACCAGGTTGGTCAGCCGCCGACTTGTCCGACGACTATAGGGTTGCCCCCACGAACCCGGGACCAGGTTGGCCAGCCGCCGACTTGTCCGACGACTATAGGGTCGTCCCCACGACCCCGGGACTAGATTGGCCCGCCGCCGATTTGTCCGACGACTATAGGGTCGCCCCCACGACCCCGGGACCAGGTTGGCCAGCCGCCGACTTGTCCGACGACTATAGGGTTGCCCCCACGAACCCGGGACCAGGTTGGCCAGCCGCCGACTTGTCCGACGACTATAGGGTCGTCCCCACGACCCCGGGACTAGGTTGGCCAGCCGCCGACAAGTCCGACGACTATAGGGTCGTCCCCTCGACCCGGGGACTAGGTTGGCGCGCCGCCGACTGGTCCGACGACTATAGGGTCGTCCCCACGACCCCGGGACCAGGTTGGCCCGCCACCGTCATGTCCGACGACAATAGGGTCGTCCCCACGACCACGGGCCAAAGTTGGCCCGCCACCGTCATGTCCGACGACAATAGGGTCGTCCCCACGACCCCGGGACTAGATTGGCCCGCCACCATCATATCCGACGACTATGGGGTCGTCCCCACGACCCCGGGACTAGGTTGGCCAGCCGACGACATGTCCGACGACTATTCGGTCGTCCCAACGGCCCCGGGATTAGATTGGCCCGCCACCATCATGTCCGACGACTATAGGGTAGTCCCCAGGACCCCGGGACTAGGTTGGCCCGCCGCCAACATGTCTGACGACAATAGGGTCGTCCCCACGACCCTGGGACTAGATTGGCCCGCCACCATCATATCCGACGACAATAGGGTCGTCTCCACGACCCCGGGACTAGATTGGCCCGCCACCATCATATACGACGACTATAGGGTGGTCCCCACGACCCCGGGACTAGGTTGGCCAGCCGCCAACATTTCCGACGACTATAGGGTCGTCCCTACGACCCGGGGCCCACGTTGGCCCGCCGCCGACATGGCCGACGACTATAGGGTCGTCCCCACGACCCCGGGACCAGGTTGGCCTGCCGCCGACATGTCCGACGACAATAGGGTCGTCTCCACGACCCCGGGACTAGGTTGGCCCGCCGCCAACATGTCCGACGACAATAGGGTCGTCCCCACGGCCCCGGGACTAGATTGGCCCGCCACCATCATATCCGACGACTATGGGGTCGTCCCCACGACCCCGGGACTAGGTTGGCCAGCCGACGACATGTCCGACGACTATTCGGTCGTCTCCACGGCCCCGGGACTAGGTTGGCCAGCCGCCGACATGTCCGACGACTATAGGGTCGTCCCCTCGACCCGGGGACTAGGTTGGCGCGCCGCCGAATGGTCCGACGACTATAGGGTCGTCCCCACGACCCCGGAACCAGGTTGGCCCGCCACCGTCATGTCCGACGACAATAGGGTCGTCCCCACGACCACGGGCCAAAGTTGGCCCGCCACCGTCATGTCCGACGACAATAGGGTCGTCCCCACGACCCCGGGACTAGATTGGCCCGCCACCATCATATCCGACGACTATGGGGTCGTCCCCACGACCCCGGGACTAGGTTGGCCAGCCGCCGACTTGTCCGACGACTATAGGGTCGTCCCCACGACCCCGGGACTAGGTTGGCCAACCGCCGACATGTCCGACGACTATAGCGTAGTCCCCACGACCCGGGGACTAGGTTGGCGCGCCGCCGACTTGTCCGATGACTATAGGGTCGTCCCCACGACCCCGGGACTAGGTTGGCCAGCCGCCGAAATGTGCGACGACTATACGGTCGTCCCCACGGCCCCGGGACTAGGTTGGCCAACCGCCGACATGTCCGACGACTATAGCGTAGTCCCCACGACCACGGGCCAAAGTTGCCCAGCCGCCGACATGTCCGACGACTACAGGGTTGTCCCCACGACCCCGGGACTAGATTGGCCCGCCGCCGATTTGTCCGACGACTATAGGGTCGCCCCCACGACCCCGGGACCAGGTTGGCCAGCCGCCGACTTGTCCGACGACTATAGGGTTGCCCCCACGAACCCGGGACCAGGTTGGCCAGCCGCCGACTTGTCCGACGACTATAGGGTTGCCCCCACGAACCCGGGACCAGGTTGGCCAGCCGCCGACTTGTCCGACGACTATAGGGTCGTCCCCACGACCCCGGGACTAGATTGGCCCGCCGCCGATTTGTCCGACGACTATAGGGTCGCCCCCACGACCCCGGGACCAGGTTGGCCAGCCGCCGACTTGTCCGACGACTATAGGGTTGCCCCCACGAACCCGGGACCAGGTTGGCCAGCCGCCGACTTGTCCGACGACTACAGGGTTGTCCCCACGACCCCGGGACTAGATTGGCCCGCCGCCGATTTGTCCGACGACTATAGGGTCGTCCCTACCACCCCGGGACTAGGTTGGCCAGCCGCCGACTTGTCCGACGACTATTGGGTTGCCCCCACGACCCCGGGACCAGTTTGGCCAGCCAACGACTTGTCCGACGACTATAGGGTCGTCCCCACGACCCCGGGACTAGGTTGGCCAACCGCCGACATGTCCGACGACTATAGCGCAGTCCCCACGACGCCGGGACTAGGTTGGCCCGCCGCCGACTTTTCCAACGACTATAGGGTCGTCCCCACGACCCCGGGACTAGGTTGGCCAGCCGCCGACATGTCCGACGACTATAGGGTCGTCCCCACGACCACGGGCCAAAGTTGCCCAGCCGCCGACATGTCCGACGACTACAGGGTTGTCCCCACGACCCCGGGACTAGATTGGCCCGCCGCCGATTTGTCCGACGACTATAGGGTCGCCCCCACGACCCCGGGACCAGGTTGGCCAGCCGCCGACTTGTCCGACGACTATAGGGTTGCCCCCACGAACCCGGGACCAGGTTGGCCAGCCGCCGACTTGTCCGACGACTATAGGGTTGCCCCCACGAACCCGGGACCAGGTTGGCCAGCCGCCGACTTGTCCGACGACTATAGGGTCGTCCCCACGACCCCGGGACTAGATTGGCCCGCCGCCGATTTGTCCGACGACTATAGGGTCGCCCCCACGACCCCGGGACCAGGTTGGCCAGCCGCCGACTTGTCCGACGACTATAGGGTTGCCCCCACGAACCCGGGACCAGGTTGGCCAGCCGCCGACTTGTCCGACGACTACAGGGTTGTCCCCACGGCCCCGGTACTAGGTTGGCCCGCCGCCGACTTGTCCGACGACTATAGGGTTGTCCCCACGACCACGGGCCAAAGTTGCCCAGCCGCCGACATGTCCGAAGACTACAGGGTTGTCCCCACGACCCCGGGACTAGATTGGCCCGCCGCCGATTTGTCCGACGACTATAGGGTCGTCCCTACCACCCCGGGACTAGGTTGGCCAGCCGCCGACATGTCCGACGACTATACGGTCGTCCCCACGGCCCCGGGAATAGGTTGGCCCGCCGCCGACTTGTCCGACGACTATAGGGTCGTCCCCACGGCCCTGGGACTAGGTTGGCCCGACGCCGACTTGTCCGACGACTATAGGGTCGTCCCCACGACCCCGGCACCAGGTTGGCCAGCCGCCGACTTGTCCGACGACTATAGGGTCGTCCCCACGACCCCGGGACTAGGTTGGCCAACCGCTGACATGTCCGACGATTATAGCGTAGTCCCCACGACCCCGGGACTAGGTTGGCTCGCCGCCGACTTTTCCAACGACTATAGGGTCGTCCCCACGACCCCGGGACTAGGTTGGCCAGCCGCCGACATGTCCGACGAATATAGGGTCGTCCCCACGACCGCGGGACAAGGATGGCGCGCCGCCGACTTGTCCGACGACTATAGGGTCGCCCCCACGACACCGGCACCAGGTTGGCCCGCCCCCGACATGTCCGATGACTATTGTGTCGTCCCCACGACCCCGGGTCTAGATTGGCCCGCCACCATCATGTCCGACGACTATAGGGTCGTCCCCACGACCCCGGGACTAGGTTGGCCCGCCACCATCATATCCGACGACTATGGGGTCGTCCCCACGACCCCGGGACTAGGTTGGCCAGCCGACGACATGTCCGACGACAATAGGGTCGTCCCCACGGCCCCGGGACTAGATTGGCCCGCCACCATCATATCCGGCGACTATGGGGTCGTCCCCACGACCGCGGGACAAGGATGGCGCGCCGCCGACTTGTCCGACGACTATTGGGTTGCCCCCACGACCCCGGGACCAGTTTGGCCAGCCGCCGACTTGTCCGACGACTATAGGGTCGTCCCCACGACCCCGGGACTAGGTTGGCCAACCGCCGACATGTCCGACGACTATAGCGCAGTCCCCACGACGCCGGGACTAGGTTGGCCCGCCGCCGACTTTTCCAACGACTATAGGGTCGTCCCCACGACCCCGGGACTAGGTTGGCCAGCCGCCGACATGTCCGACGTCTATAGGGTCGTCCCCACGACCACGGGCCAAAGTTGCCCAGCCGCCGACATGTCCGACGACTACAGGGTTGTCCCCACGACCCCGGGACTAGATTGGCCCGCCGCCGATTTGTCCGACGACTATAGGGTCGCCCCCACGACCCCGGGACCAGGTTGGCCAGCCGCCGACTTGTCCGACGACTATAGGGTTGCCCCCACGAACCCGGGACCAGGTTGGTCAGCCGCCGACTTGTCCGACGACTATAGGGTTGCCCCCACGAACCCGGGACCAGGTTGGCCAGCCGCCGACTTGTCCGACGACTATAGGGTCGTCCCCACGACCCCGGGACTAGATTGGCCCGCCGCCGATTTGTCCGACGACTATAGGGTCGCCCCCACGACCCCGGGACCAGGTTGGCCAGCCGCCGACTTGTCCGACGACTATAGGGTTGCCCCCACGAACCCGGGACCAGGTTGGCCAGCCGCCGACTTGTCCGACGACTATAGGGTCGTCCCCACGACCCCGGGACTAGGTTGGCCAGCCGCCGACAAGTCCGACGACTATAGGGTCGTCCCCTCGACCCGGGGACTAGGTTGGCGCGCCGCCGACTGGTCCGACGACTATAGGGTCGTCCCCACGACCCCGGGACCAGGTTGGCCCGCCACCGTCATGTCCGACGACAATAGGGTCGTCCCCACGACCACGGGCCAAAGTTGGCCCGCCACCGTCATGTCCGACGACAATAGGGTCGTCCCCACGACCCCGGGACTAGATTGGCCCGCCACCATCATATCCGACGACTATGGGGTCGTCCCCACGACCCCGGGACTAGGTTGGCCAGCCGACGACATGTCCGACGACTATTCGGTCGTCCCAACGGCCCCGGGATTAGATTGGCCCGCCACCATCATGTCCGACGACTATAGGGTAGTCCCCAGGACCCCGGGACTAGGTTGGCCCGCCGCCAACATGTCTGACGACAATAGGGTCGTCCCCACGACCCTGGGACTAGATTGGCCCGCCACCATCATATCCGACGACAATAGGGTCGTCTCCACGACCCCGGGACTAGATTGGCCCGCCACCATCATATACGACGACTATAGGGTGGTCCCCACGACCCCGGGACTAGGTTGGCCAGCCGCCAACATTTCCGACGACTATAGGGTCGTCCCTACGACCCGGGGCCCACGTTGGCCCGCCGCCGACATGGCCGACGACTATAGGGTCGTCCCCACGACCCCGGGACCAGGTTGGCCTGCCGCCGACATGTCCGACGACAATAGGGTCGTCTCCACGACCCCGGGACTAGGTTGGCCCGCCGCCAACATGTCCGACGACAATAGGGTCGTCCCCACGGCCCCGGGACTAGATTGGCCCGCCACCATCATATCCGACGACTATGGGGTCGTCCCCACGACCCCGGGACTAGGTTGGCCAGCCGACGACATGTCCGACGACTATTCGGTCGTCTCCACGGCCCCGGGACTAGGTTGGCCAGCCGCCGACATGTCCGACGACTATAGGGTCGTCCCCTCGACCCGGGGACTAGGTTGGCGCGCCGCCGAATGGTCCGACGACTATAGGGTCGTCCCCACGACCCCGGGACCAGGTTGGCCCGCCACCGTCATGTCCGACGACAATAGGGTCGTCCCCACGACCACGGGCCAAAGTTGGCCCGCCACCGTCATGTCCGACGACAATAGGGTCGTCCCCACGACCCCGGGACTAGATTGGCCCGCCACCATCATATCCGACGACTATGGGGTCGTCCCCACGACCCCGGGACTAGGTTGGCCAGCCGCCGACTTGTCCGACGACTATAGGGTCGTCCCCACGGCCCCGGGACTAGGTTGGCCAACCGCCGACATGTCCGACGACTATAGCGTAGTCCCCACGACCCCGGGACTAGGTTGGCCCCCCGCCGACTTTTCCAACGACTATAGGGTCGTCCCCACGACCGCGGGACAAGGATGGCGCGCCGCCGACTTGTCCGACGACTATAGGGTCGCCCCCACGACACCGGCACCAGGTTGGCCCGCCACCGACATGTCCGATGACTATTGTGTCGTCCCCACGACCCCGGGTCTAGATTGGCCCGCCACCATCATGTCCGACGACTATAGGGTCGTCCCCACGACCCCGGGACTAGGTTGGCCCGCCGCCGACTTGTCCGACGACTATAGGGTCGTCCCCACGGCCCCGGGACTAGGTTGGCCCGCCGCCGACTTGTCCGAAGACAATAGGGTCGTCCCCACGGCCCCGGGACTAGATTGGCCCGCCACCATCATATCCGACGACTATGGGGTCGTCCCCACGACCCCGGGACTAGGTTGGCCAGCCGCCGACTTGTCCGACGACTATAGGGTCGTCCCCACGACCCCGGGACTAGGTTGGCCAACCGCCGACATGTCCGACGACTATAGCGTAGTCCCCACGACCCGGGGACTAGGTTGGCGCGCCGCCGACTTGTCCGATGACTATAGGGTCGTCCCCACGACCCCGGGACTAGGTTGGCCAGCCGCCGAAATGTGCGACGACTATACGGTCGTCCCCACGGCCCCGGGACTAGGTTGGCCAACCGCCGACATGTCCGACGACTATAGCGTAGTCCCCACGACCACGGGCCAAAGTTGCCCAGCCGCCGACATGTCCGACGACTACAGGGTTGTCCCCACGACCCCGGGACTAGATTGGCCCGCCGCCGATTTGTCCGACGACTATAGGGTCGCCCCCACGACCCCGGGACCAGGTTGGCCAGCCGCCGACTTGTCCGACGACTATAGGGTTGCCCCCACGAACCCGGGACCAGGTTGGCCAGCCGCCGACTTGTCCGACGACTATAGGGTTGCCCCCACGAACCCGGGACCAGGTTGGCCAGCCGCCGACTTGTCCGACGACTATAGGGTCGTCCCCACGACCCCGGGACTAGATTGGCCCGCCGCCGATTTGTCCGACGACTATAGGGTCGCCCCCACGACCCCGGGACCAGGTTGGCCAGCCGCCGACTTGTCCGACGACTATAGGGTTGCCCCCACGAACCCGGGACCAGGTTGGCCAGCCGCCGACTTGTCCGACGACTACAGGGTTGTCCCCACGACCCCGGGACTAGATTGGCCCGCCGCCGATTTGTCCGACGACTATAGGGTCGTCCCTACCACCCCGGGACTAGGTTGGCCAGCCGCCGACTTGTCCGACGACTATTGGGTTGCCCCCACGACCCCGGGACCAGTTTGGCCAGCCAACGACTTGTCCGACGACTATAGGGTCGTCCCCACGACCCCGGGACTAGGTTGGCCAACCGCCGATATGTCCGACGACTATAGCGCAGTCCCCACGACGCCGGGACTAGGTTGGCCCGCCGCCGACTTTTCCAACGACTATAGGGTCGTCCCCACGACCCCGGGACTAGGTTGGCCAGCCGCCGACATGTCCGACGACTATAGGGTCGTCCCCACGACCACGGGCCAAAGTTGCCCAGCCGCCGACATGTCCGACGACTACAGGGTTGTCCCCACGACCCCGGGACTAGATTGGCCCGCCGCCGATTTGTCCGACGACTATAGGGTCGCCCCCACGACCCCGGGACCAGGTTGGCCAGCCGCCGACTTGTCCGACGACTATAGGGTTGCCCCCACGAACCCGGGACCAGGTTGGCCAGCCGCCGACTTGTCCGACGACTATAGGGTTGCCCCCACGAACCCGGGACCAGGTTGGCCAGCCGCCGACTTGTCCGACGACTATAGGGTCGTCCCCACGACCCCGGGACTAGATTGGCCCGCCGCCGATTTGTCCGACGACTATAGGGTCGCCCCCACGAACCCGGGACCAGGTTGGCCAGCCGCCGACTTGTCCGACGACTACAGGGTTGTCCCCACGACCCCGGGACTAGATTGGCCCGCCGCCGATTTGTCCGACGACTATAGGGTCGCCCCCACGACCCCGGGACCAGGTTGGCCAGCCGCCGACTTGTCCGACGAGTATAGGGTTGCCCCCACGAACCCGGGACCAGGTTGGCCAGCCGCCGACTTGTCCGACGACTATAGGGTTGCCCCCACGAACCCGGGACCAGGTTGGCCAGCCGCCGACTTGTCCGACGACTATAGGGTCGTCCCCACGACCCCGGGACTAGATTGGCCCGCCGCCGATTTGTCCGACGACTATAGGGTCGCCCCCACGATCCCGGGACCAGGTTGGCCAGCCGCCGACTTGTCCGACGACTATAGGGTTGCCCCCACGAACCCGGGACCAGGTTGGCCAGCCGCCGACTTGTCCGACGACTACAGGGTTGTCCCCACGGCCCCGGTACTAGGTTGGCCCGCCGCCGACTTGTCCGACGACTATAGGGTTGTCCCCACGACCACGGGCCAAAGTTGCCCAGCCGCCGACATGTCCGAAGACTACAGGGTTGTCCCCACGACCCCGGGACTAGATTGGCCCGCCGCCGATTTGTCCGACGACTATAGGGTCGCCCCCACGACCCCGGGACCAGGTTGGCCAGCCGCCGACTTGTCCGACGACTATAGGGTTGCCCCCACGAACCCGGGACCAGGTTGGTCAGCCGCCGACTTGTCCGACGACTATAGGGTCGCCCCCACGAACCCGGGACCAGGTTGGCCAGCCGCCGACTTGTCCGACGACTATAGGGTCGTCCCCACGACCCCGGGACTAGATTGGCCCGCCGCCGATTTGTCCGACGACTATAGGGTCGCCCCCACGACCCCGGGACCAGGTTGGCCAGCCGCCGACTTGTCCGACGACTATAGGGTTGCCCCCACGAACCCGGGACCAGGTTGGCCAGCCGCCGACTTGTCCGACGACTATAGGGTCGTCCCCACGACCCCGGGACTAGGTTGGCCAGCCGCCGACAAGTCCGACGACTATAGGGTCGTCCCCTCGACCCGGGGACTAGGTTGGCGCGCCGCCGACTGGTCCGACGACTATAGGGTCGTCCCCACGACCCCGGGACCAGGTTGGCCCGCCACCGTCATGTCCGACGACAATAGGGTCGTCCCCACGACCACGGGCCAAAGTTGGCCCGCCACCGTCATGTCCGACGACAATAGGGTCGTCCCCACGACCCCGGGACTAGATTGGCCCGCCACCATCATATCCGACGACTATGGGGTCGTCCCCACGACCCCGGGACTAGGTTGGCCAGCCGACGACATGTCCGACGACTATTCGGTCGTCCCAACGGCCCCGGGATTAGATTGGCCCGCCACCATCATGTCCGACGACTATAGGGTAGTCCCCAGGACCCCGGGACTAGGTTGGCCCGCCGCCAACATGTCTGACGACAATAGGGTCGTCCCCACGACCCTGGGACTAGATTGGCCGTCCACCATCATATCCGACGACAATAGGGTCGTCTCCACGACCCCGGGACTAGATTGGCCCGCCACCATCATATACGACGACTATAGGGTGGTCCCCACGACCCCGGGACTAGGTTGGCCAGCCGCCAACATTTCCGACGACTATAGGGTCGTCCCTACGACCCGGGGCCCACGTTGGCCCGCCGCCGACATGGCCGACGACTATAGGGTCGTCCCCACGACCCCGGGACCAGGTTGGCCTGCCGCCGACATGTCCGACGACAATAGGGTCGTCTCCACGACCCCGGGACTAGGTTGGCCCGCCGCCAACATGTCCGACGACAATAGGGTCGTCCCCACGGCCCCGGGACTAGATTGGCCCGCCACCATCATATCCGACGACTATGGGGTCGTCCCCACGACCCCGGGACTAGGTTGGCCAGCCGACGACATGTCCGACGACTATTCGGTCGTCTCCACGGCCCCGGGACTAGGTTGGCCAGCCGCCGACATGTCCGACGACTATAGGGTCGTCCCCTCGACCCGGGGACTAGGTTGGCCCGCCGCCGAATGGTCCGACGACTATAGGGTCGTCCCCACGACCCCGGGACCAGGTTGGCCCGCCACCGTCATGTCCGACGACAATAGGGTCGTCCCCACGACCACGGGCCAAAGTTGGCCCGCCACCGTCATGTCCGACGACAATAGGGTCGTCCCCACGACCCCGGGACTAGATTGGCCCGCCACCATCATATCCGACGACTATGGGGTCGTCCCCACGACCCCGGGACTAGGTTGGCCAGCCGCCGACTTGTCCGACGACTATAGGGTCGTCCCCACGACCCCGGGACTAGGTTGGCCAACCGCCGACATGTCCGACGACTATAGCGTAGTCCCCACGACCCGGGGACTAGGTTGGCGCGCCGCCGACTTGTCCGATGACTATAGGGTCGTCCCCACGACCCCGGGACTAGGTTGGCCAGCCGCCGAAATGTGCGACGACTATACGGTCGTCCCCACGGCCCCGGGACTAGGTTGGCCAACCGCCGACATGTCCGACGACTATAGCGTAGTCCCCACGACCCCGGGACTAGGTTGGCCCCCCGCCGACTTTTCCAACGACTATAGGGTCGTCCCCACGACCGCGGGACAAGGATGGCGCGCCGCCGACTTGTCCGACGACTATAGGGTCGCCCCCACGACACCGGCACCAGGTTGGCCCGCCACCGACATGTCCGATGACTATTGTGTCGTCCCCACGACCCCGGGTCTAGATTGGCCCGCCACCATCATGTCCGACGACTATAGGGTCGTCCCCACGACCCCGGGACTAGGTTGGCCCGCCGCCGACTTGTCCGACGACTATAGGGTCGTCCCCACGGCCCCGGGACTAGGTTGGCCCGCCGCCGACTTGTCCGAAGACAATAGGGTCGTCCCCACGGCCCCGGGACTAGATTGGCCCGCCACCATCATATCCGACGACTATGGGGTCGTCCCCACGACCCCGGGACTAGGTTGGCCAGCCGCCGACTTGTCCGACGACTATAGGGTCGTCCCCACGACCCCGGGACTAGGTTGGCCAACCGCCGACATGTCCGACGACTATAGCGTAGTCCCCACGACCCGGGGACTAGGTTGGCGCGCCGCCGACTTGTCCGATGACTATAGGGTCGTCCCCACGACCCCGGGACTAGGTTGGCCAGCCGCCGAAATGTGCGACGACTATACGGTCGTCCCCACGGCCCCGGGACTAGGTTGGCCAACCGCCGACATGTCCGACGACTATAGCGTAGTCCCCACGACCACGGGCCAAAGTTGCCCAGCCGCCGACATGTCCGACGACTACAGGGTTGTCCCCACGACCCCGGGACTAGATTGGCCCGCCGCCGATTTGTCCGACGACTATAGGGTCGCCCCCACGACCCCGGGACCAGGTTGGCCAGCCGCCGACTTGTCCGACGACTATAGGGTTGCCCCCACGAACCCGGGACCAGGTTGGCCAGCCGCCGACTTGTCCGACGACTATAGGGTTGCCCCCACGAACCCGGGACCAGGTTGGCCAGCCGCCGACTTGTCCGACGAGTATAGGGTCGTCCCCACGACCCCGGGACTAGATTGGCCCGCCGCCGATTTGTCCGACGACTATAGGGTCGCCCCCACGACCCCGGGACCAGGTTGGCCAGCCGCCGACTTGTCCGACGACTATAGGGTTGCCCCCACGAACCCGGGACCAGGTTGGCCAGCCGCCGACTTGTCCGACGACTACAGGGTTGTCCCCACGACCCCGGGACTAGATTGGCCCGCCGCCGATTTGTCCGACGACTATAGGGTCGTCCCTACCACCCCGGGACTAGGTTGGCCAGCCGCCGACTTGTCCGACGACTATTGGGTTGCCCCCACGACCCCGGGACCAGTTTGGCCAGCCAACGACTTGTCCGACGACTATAGGGTCGTCCCCACGACCCCGGGACTAGGTTGGCCAACCGCCGACATGTCCGACGACTATAGCGCAGTCCCCACGACGCCGGGACTAGGTTGGCCCGCCGCCGACTTTTCCAACGACTATAGGGTCGTCCCCACGACCCCGGGACTAGGTTGGCCAGCCGCCGACATGTCCGACGACTATAGGGTCGTCCCCACGACCACGGGCCAAAGTTGCCCAGCCGCCGACATGTCCGACGACTACAGGGTTGTCCCCACGACCCCGGGACTAGATTGGCCCGCCGCCGATTTGTCCGACGACTATAGGGTCGCCCCCACGACCCCGGGACCAGGTTGGCCAGCCGCCGACTTGTCCGACGACTATAGGGTTGCCCCCACGAACCCGGGACCAGGTTGGCCAGCCGCCGACTTGTCCGACGACTATAGGGTTGCCCCCACGAACCCGGGACCAGGTTGGCCAGCCGCCGACTTGTCCGACGACTATAGGGTCGTCCCCACGACCCCGGGACTAGATTGGCCCGCCGCCGATTTGTCCGACGACTATAGGGTCGCCCCCACGACCCCGGGACCAGGTTGGCCAGCCGCCGACTTGTCCGACGACTATAGGGTTGCCCCCACGAACCCGGGACCAGGTTGGCCAGCCGCCGACTTGTCCGACGACTACAGGGTTGTCCCCACGGCCCCGGTACTAGGTTGGCCCGCCGCCGACTTGTCCGACGACTATAGGGTTGTCCCCACGACCACGGGCCAAAGTTGCCCAGCCGCCGACATGTCCGAAGACTACAGGGTTGTCCCCACGACCCCGGGACTAGATTGGCCCGCCGCCGATTTGTCCGACGACTATAGGGTCGTCCCTACCACCCCGGGACTAGGTTGGCCAGCCGCCGACATGTCCGACGACTATACGGTCGTCCCCACGGCCCCGGGAATAGGTTGGCCCGCCGCCGACTTGTCCGACGACTATAGGGTCGTCCCCACGGCCCTGGGACTAGGTTGGCCCGACGCCGACTTGTCCGACGACTATAGGGTCGTCCCCACGACCCCGGCACCAGGTTGGCCAGCCGCCGACTTGTCCGACGACTATAGGGTCGTCCCCACGACCCCGGGACTAGGTTGGCCAACCGCTGACATGTCCGACGATTATAGCGTAGTCCCCACGACCCCGGGACTAGGTTGGCTCGCCGCCGACTTTTCCAACGACTATAGGGTCGTCCCCACGACCCCGGGACTAGGTTGGCCAGCCGCCGACATGTCCGACGAATATAGGGTCGTCCCCACGACCGCGGGACAAGGATGGCGCGCCGCCGACTTGTCCGACGACTATAGGGTCGCCCCCACGACACCGGCACCAGGTTGGCCCGCCCCCGACATGTCCGATGACTATTGTGTCGTCCCCACGACCCCGGGTCTAGATTGGCCCGCCACCATCATGTCCGACGACTATAGGGTCGCCCCCACGACCCCGGGACTAGGTTGGCCCGCCACCATCATATCCGACGACTATGGGGTCGTCCCCACGACCCCGGGACTAGGTTGGCCAGCCGACGACATGTCCGACGACAATAGGGTCGTCCCCACGGCCCCGGGACTAGATTGGCCCGCCACCATCATATCCGACGACTATGGGGTCGTCCCCACGACCGCGGGACAAGGATGGCGCGCCGCCGACTTGTCCGACGACTATTGGGTTGCCCCCACGACCCCGGGACCAGTTTGGCCAGCCGCCGACTTGTCCGACGACTATAGGGTCGTCCCCACGACCCCGGGACTAGGTTGGCCAACCGCCGACATGTCCGACGACTATAGCGCAGTCCCCACGACGCCGGGACTAGGTTGGCCCGCCGCCGACTTTTCCAACGACTATAGGGTCGTCCCCACGACCCCGGGACTAGGTTGGCCAGCCGCCGACATGTCCGACGTCTATAGGGTCGTCCCCACGACCACGGGCCAAAGTTGCCCAGCCGCCGACATGTCCGACGACTACAGGGTTGTCCCCACGACCCCGGGACTAGATTGGCCCGCCGCCGATTTGTCCGACGACTATAGGGTCGCCCCCACGACCCCGGGACCAGGTTGGCCAGCCGCCGACTTGTCCGACGACTATAGGGTTGCCCCCACGAACCCGGGACCAGGTTGGTCAGCCGCCGACTTGTCCGACGACTATAGGGTTGCCCCCACGAACCCGGGACCAGGTTGGCCAGCCGCCGACTTGTCCGACGACTATAGGGTCGTCCCCACGACCCCGGGACTAGATTGGCCCGCCGCCGATTTGTCCGACGACTATAGGGCCGCCCCCACGACCCCGGGACCAGGTTGGCCAGCCGCCGACTTGTCCGACGACTATAGGGTTGCCCCCACGAACCCGGGACCAGGTTGGCCAGCCGCCGACTTGTCCGACGACTATAGGGTCGTCCCCACGACCCCGGGACTAGGTTGGCCAGCCGCCGACAAGTCCGACGACTATAGGGTCGTCCCCTCGACCCGGGGACTAGGTTGGCGCGCCGCCGACTGGTCCGACGACTATAGGGTCGTCCCCACGACCCCGGGACCAGGTTGGCCCGCCACCGTCATGTCCGACGACAATAGGGTCGTCCCCACGACCACGGGCCAAAGTTGGCCCGCCACCGTCATGTCCGACGACAATAGGGTCGTCCCCACGACCCCGGGACTAGATTGGCCCGCCACCATCATATCCGACGACTATGGGGTCGTCCCCACGACCCCGGGACTAGGTTGGCCAGCCGACGACATGTCCGACGACTATTCGGTCGTCCCAACGGCCCCGGGATTAGATTGGCCCGCCACCATCATGTCCGACGACTATAGGGTAGTCCCCAGGACCCCGGGACTAGGTTGGCCCGCCGCCAACATGTCTGACGACAATAGGGTCGTCCCCACGACCCTGGGACTAGATTGGCCCGCCACCATCATATCCGACGACAATAGGGTCGTCTCCACGACCCCGGGACTAGATTGGCCCGCCACCATCATATACGACGACTATAGGGTGGTCCCCACGACCCCGGGACTAGGTTGGCCAGCCGCCAACATTTCCGACGACTATAGGGTCGTCCCTACGACCCGGGGCCCACGTTGGCCCGCCGCCGACATGGCCGACGACTATAGGGTCGTCCCCACGACCCCGGGACCAGGTTGGCCTGCCGCCGACATGTCCGACGACAATAGGGTCGTCTCCACGACCCCGGGACTAGGTTGGCCCGCCGCCAACATGTCCGACGACAATAGGGTCGTCCCCACGGCCCCGGGACTAGATTGGCCCGCCACCATCATATCCGACGACTATGGGGTCGTCCCCACGACCCCGGGACTAGGTTGGCCAGCCGACGACATGTCCGACGACTATTCGGTCGTCTCCACGGCCCCGGGACTAGGTTGGCCAGCCGCCGACATGTCCGACGACTATAGGGTCGTCCCCTCGACCCGGGGACTAGGTTGGCGCGCCGCCGAATGGTCCGACGACTATAGGGTCGTCCCCACGACCCCGGGACCAGGTTGGCCCGCCACCGTCATGTCCGACGACAATAGGGTCGTCCCCACGACCACGGGCCAAAGTTGGCCCGCCACCGTCATGTCCGACGACAATAGGGTCGTCCCCACGACCCCGGGACTAGATTGGCCCGCCACCATCATATCCGACGACTATGGGGTCGTCCCCACGACCCCGGGACTAGGTTGGCCAGCCGCCGACTTGTCCGACGACTATAGGGTCGTCCCCACGACCCCGGGACTAGGTTGGCCAACCGCCGACATGTCCGACGACTATAGCGTAGTCCCCACGACCCGGGGACTAGGTTGGCGCGCCGCCGACTTGTCCGATGACTATAGGGTCGTCCCCACGACCCCGGGACTAGGTTGGCCAGCCGCCGAAATGTGCGACGACTATACGGTCGTCCCCACGGCCCCGGGACTAGGTTGGCCAACCGCCGACATGTCCGACGACTATAGCGTAGTCCCCACGACCCCGGGACTAGGTTGGCCCCCCGCCGACTTTTCCAACGACTATAGGGTCGTCCCCACGACCGCGGGACAAGGATGGCGCGCCGCCGACTTGTCCGACGACTATAGGGTCGCCCCCACGACACCGGCACCAGGTTGGCCCGCCACCGACATGTCCGATGACTATTGTGTCGTCCCCACGACCCCGGGTCTAGATTGGCCCGCCACCATCATGTCCGACGACTATAGGGTCGTCCCCACGACCCCGGGACTAGGTTGGCCCGCCGCCGACTTGTCCGACGACTATAGGGTCGTCCCCACGGCCCCGGGACTAGGTTGGCCCGCCGCCGACTTGTCCGAAGACAATAGGGTCGTCCCCACGGCCCCGGGACTAGATTGGCCCGCCACCATCATATCCGACGACTATGGGGTCGTCCCCACGACCCCGGGACTAGGTTGGCCAGCCGACGACATGTCCGACGACTATTCGGTCGTCCCCACGGCCCCGGGACTAGGTTGGCCAGCCGCCGACATGTCCGACGACTATAGGGTCGTCCCCTCGACCCGGGGACTAGGTTGGCGCGCCGCCGACTGGTCCGACGACTATAGGGTGGTTCCCACGACCCCGGGACCAGGTTGGCCCGCCACCGTCATGTCCGACGACAATAGGGTCGTCCCCACGACCACGGGCCAAAGTTGGCCCGCCACCGTCATGTCCGACGACTATAGGGTCGTCCCCACTACCCCGGGACTAGGTTGGCCAGCCGCCGACATGTCCGACGACTATAGGGTCGTCCCCACGACCCCGGGGATAGATTGGCCCGCCACCGTCATGTCCGACGACTATAGCGTAGTCCCCACGACCCGGGGACTAGGTTGGCGCGCCGCCGACTTGTCCGACGACTATAGGGTCGTCCCCACGACCCCGGGACTAGGTTGGCCAGCCGCCGAAATGTGCGACGACTATACGGTCGTCCCCACGGCCCCGGGACTAGATTGGCCCGCCACCATCATGTCCGACGACTATAGGGTCGTCCCCACGACCGCGGGACAAGGATGGCGCGCCGCCGACTTGTCCGACGACTATTGGGTTGCCCCCACGACCCCGGGACCAGTTTGGCCAGCCAACGACTTGTCCGACGACTATAGGGTCGTCCCCACGACCCCGGGACTAGGTTGGCCAACCGCCGACATGTCCGACGACTATAGCGCAGTCCCCACGACGCCGGGACTAGGTTGGCCCGCCGCCGACTTTTCCAACGACTATAGGGTCGTCCCCACGACCCCGGGACTAGGTTGGCCAGCCGCCGACATGTCCGACGACTATAGGGTCGTCCCCACGACCACGGGCCAAAGTTGCCCAGCCGCCGACATGTCCGACGACTACAGGGTTGTCCCCACGACCCCGGGACTAGATTGGCCCGCCGCCGATTTGTCCGACGACTATAGGGTCGCCCCCACGACCCCGGGACCAGGTTGGCCAGCCGCCGACTTGTCCGACGACTATAGGGTTGCCCCCACGAACCCGGGACCAGGTTGGCCAGCCGCCGACTTGTCCGAAGACAATAGGGTCGTCCCCACGGCCCCGGGACTAGATTGGCCCGCCACCATCATATCCGACGACTATGGGGTCGTCCCCACGACCCCGGGACTAGGTTGGCCAGCCGACGACATGTCCGACGACTATTCGGTCGTCCCCACGGCCCCGGGACTAGGTTGGCCCGCCACCATCATGTCCGACGACTATAGGGTCGTCCCCACGACCGCGGGACAAGGATGGCGCGCCGCCGACTTGTCCGACGACTATTGGGTTGCCCCCACGACCCCGGGACCAGTTTGGCCAGCCGCCGACTTGTCCGACGACTATAGGGTCGTCCCCACGACCCCGGGACTAGGTTGGCCAACCGCCGACATGTCCGACGACTATAGCGCAGTCCCCACGACGCCGGGACTAGGTTGGCCCGCCGCCGACTTTTCCAACGACTATAGGGTCGTCCCCACGACCCCGGGACTAGGTTGGCCAGCCGCCGACATGTCCGACGACTATAGGGTCGTCCCCACGACCACGGGCCAAAGTTGCCCAGCCGCCGACATGTCCGACGACTACAGGGTTGTCCCCACGACCCCGGGACTAGATTGGCCCGCCGCCGATTTGTCCGACGACTATAGGGTCGCCCCCACGACCCCGGGACCAGGTTGGCCAGCCGCCGACTTGTCCGACGACTATAGGGTTGCCCCCACGAACCCGGGACCAGGTTGGTCAGCCGCCGACTTGTCCGACGACTATAGGGTTGCCCCCACGAACCCGGGACCAGGTTGGCCAGCCGCCGACTTGTCCGACGACTATAGGGTCGTCCCCACGACCCCGGGACTAGATTGGCCCGCCGCCGATTTGTCCGACGACTATAGGGTCGCCCCCACGACCCCGGGACCAGGTTGGCCAGCCGCCGACTTGTCCGACGACTATAGGGTTGCCCCCACGAACCCGGGACCAGGTTGGCCAGCCGCCGACTTGTCCGACGACTATAGGGTCGTCCCCACGACCCCGGGACTAGGTTGGCCAGCCGCCGACAAGTCCGACGACTATAGGGTCGTCCCCTCGACCCGGGGACTAGGTTGGCGCGCCGCCGACTGGTCCGACGACTATAGGGTCGTCCCCACGACCCCGGGACCAGGTTGGCCCGCCACCGTCATGTCCGACGACAATAGGGTCGTCCCCACGACCACGGGCCAAAGTTGGCCCGCCACCGTCATGTCCGACGACAATAGGGTCGTCCCCACGACCCCGGGACTAGATTGGCCCGCCACCATCATATCCGACGACTATGGGGTCGTCCCCACGACCCCGGGACTAGGTTGGCCAGCCGACGACATGTCCGACGACTATTCGGTCGTCCCAACGGCCCCGGGATTAGATTGGCCCGCCACCATCATGTCCGACGACTATAGGGTAGTCCCCACGACCCCGGGACTAGGTTGGCCCGCCGCCAACATGTCTGACGACAATAGGGTCGTCCCCACGACCCTGGGACTAGATTGGCCCGCCACCATCATATCCGACGACAATAGGGTCGTCTCCACGACCCCGGGACTAGATTGGCCCGCCACCATCATATCCGACGACTATGGGGTCGTCCCCACGACCCCGGGACTAGGTTGGCCAGCCGCCGACTTGTCCGACGACTATAGGGTCGTCCCCACGACCCCGGGACTAGGTTGGCCAACCGCCGACATGTCCGACGACTATAGCGTAGTCCCCACGACCCGGGGACTAGGTTGGCGCGCCGCCGACTTGTCCGATGACTATAGGGTCGTCCCCACGACCCCGGGACTAGGTTGGCCAGCCGCCGAAATGTGCGACGACTATAGCGCAGTCCCCACGAACCCGGGACCAGGTTGGCCAGCCGCCGACTTGTCCGACGACTATAGGGTTGCCCCCACGAACCCGGGACCAGGTTGGCCAGCCGCCGACTTGTCCGACGACTATAGGGTTGCCCCCACGAACCCGGGACCAGGTTGGCCAGCCGCCGACTTGTCCGACGACTACAGGGTTGTCCCCACGACCCCGGGGCTAGATTGGCCCGCCGCCGATTTGTCCGACGACTATAGGGTCGTCCCTACCACCCCGGGACTAGGTTGGCCAGCCGCCGACATGTCCGACGACTATACGGTCGTCCCCACGGCCCCGGGAATAGGTTGGCCCGCCGCCGACTTGTCCGAAGACAATAGGGTCGTCCCCACGGCCCCGGGACTAGATTGGCCCGCCACCATCATATCCGACGACTATGGGGTCGTCCCCACGACCCCGAGACTAGGTTGGCCAGCCGACGACATGTCCGACGACTATTCGGTCGTCCCCACGGCCCCGGGACTAGGTTGGCGCGCCGCCGACTGGTCCGACGACTATAGGGTGGTTCCCACGACCCCGGGACCAGGTTGGCCCGCCACCATCATGTCCGACGACTATAGGGTCGTCCCCACGACCGCGGGACAAGGATGGCGCGCCGCCGACTTGTCCGACGACTATAGGGTCGTCCCCACGACCCCGGGACTAGGTTGGCCAACCGCCGACATGTCCGACGACTATAGCGCAGTCCCCACGACGCCGGGACTAGGTTGGCCCGCCGCCGACTTTTCCAACGACTATAGGGTCGTCCCCACGACCCCGGGACTAGGTTGGCCAGCCGCCGACATGTCCGACGACTATAGGGTCGTCCCCACGACCACGGGCCAAAGTTGCCCAGCCGCCGACATGTCCGACGACTACAGGGTTGTCCCCACGACCCCGGGACTAGATTGGCCCGCCGCCGATTTGTCCGACGACTATAGGGTCGCCCCCACGACCCCGGGACCAGGTTGGCCAGCCGCCGACTTGTCCGACGACTATAGGGTTGCCCCCACGAACCCGGGACCAGGTTGGCCAGCCGCCGACTTGTCCGAAGACAATAGGGTCGTCCCCACGGCCCCGGGACTAGATTGGCCCGCCACCATCATATCCGACGACTATGGGGTCGTCCCCACGACCCCGGGACTAGGTTGGCCAGCCGACGACATGTCCGACGACTATTCGGTCGTCCCCACGGCCCCGGGACTAGGTTGGCCCGCCACCATCATGTCCGACGACTATAGGGTCGTCCCCACGACCGCGGGACAAGGATGGCGCGCCGCCGACTTGTCCGACGACTATTGGGTTGCCCCCACGACCCCGGGACCAGTTTGGCCAGCCGCCGACTTGTCCGACGACTATAGGGTCGTCCCCACGACCCCGGGACTAGGTTGGCCAACCGCCGACATGTCCGACGACTATAGCGCAGTCCCCACGACGCCGGGACTAGGTTGGCCCGCCGCCGACTTTTCCAACGACTATAGGGTCGTCCCCACGACCCCGGGACTAGGTTGGCCAGCCGCCGACATGTCCGACGACTATAGCGTAGTCCCCACGACCCCGGGACTAGATTGGCCCGCCGCCGATTTGTCCGACGACTATAGGGTCGCCCCCACGACCCCGGGACCAGGTTGGCCAGCCGCCGACTTGTCCGACGACTATAGGGTTGCCCCCACGAACCCGGGACCAGGTTGGTCAGCCGCCGACTTGTCCGACGACTATAGGGTTGCCCCCACGAACCCGGGACCAGGTTGGCCAGCCGCCGACTTGTCCGACGACTATAGGGTCGTCCCCACGACCCCGGGACTAGATTGGCCCGCCGCCGATTTGTCCGACGACCATAGGGTCGCCCCCACGACCCCGGGACCAGGTTGGCCAGCCGCCGACTTGTCCGACGACTATAGGGTTGCCCCCACGAACCCGGGACCAGGTTGGCCAGCCGCCGACTTGTCCGACGACTATAGGGTCGTCCCCACGACCCCGGGACTAGGTTGGCCAGCCGCCGACAAGTCCGACGACTATAGGGTCGTCCCCTCGACCCGGGGACTAGGTTGGCGCGCCGCCGACTGGTCCGACGACTATAGGGTCGTCCCCACGACCCCGGGACCAGGTTGGCCCGCCACCGTCATGTCCGACGACAATAGGGTCGTCCCCACGACCACGGGCCAAAGTTGGCCCGCCACCGTCATGTCCGACGACAATAGGGTCGTCCCCACGACCCCGGGACTAGATTGGCCCGCCACCATCATATCCGACGACTATGGGGTCGTCCCCACGACCCCGGGACTAGGTTGGCCAGCCGACGACATGTCCGACGACTATTCGGTCGTCCCAACGGCCCCGGGATTAGATTGGCCCGCCACCATCATGTCCGACGACTATAGGGTAGTCCCCACGACCCCGGGACTAGGTTGGCCCGCCGCCAACATGTCTGACGACAATAGGGTCGTCCCCACGACCCTGGGACTAGATTGGCCCGCCACCATCATATCCGACGACAATAGGGTCGTCTCCACGACCCCGGGACTAGATTGGCCCGCCACCATCATATCCGACGACTATGGGGTCGTCCCCACGACCCCGGGACTAGGTTGGCCAGCCGCCGACATGTCCGACGACTATACGGTCGTCCCCACGACACCGGCACCAGGTTGGCCCGCCACCGACATGTCCGATGACTATTGTGTCGTCCCCACGACCCCGGGTCTAGATTGGCCCGCCACCATCATGTCCGACGACTATAGGGTCGTCCCCACGACCCCGGGACTAGGTTGGCCCGCCGCCGACTTGTCCGACGACTATAGGGTCGTCCCCACGGCCCCGGGACTAGGTTGGCCCGCCGCCGACTTGTCCGAAGACAATAGGGTCGTCCCCACGGCCCCGGGACTAGATTGGCCCGCCACCATCATGTCCGACGACTATAGGGTCGTCCCCACGACCCCGGGACTAGATTGGCCCGCCACCATCATATCCGACGACTATGGGGTCGTCCCCACGACCCCGGGACTAGGTTGGCCAGCCGACGACATGTCCGACGACTATTCGGTCGTCCCAACGGCCCCGGGATTAGATTGGCCCGCCACCATCATGTCCGACGACTATAGGGTAGTCCCCAGGACCCCGGGACTAGGTTGGCCAGCCGCCGACAAGTCCGACGACTATAGGGTCGTCCCCTCGACCCGGGGACTAGGTTGGCCCGCCGCCGATTTGTCCGACGACTATAGGGTCGCCCCCACGACACCGGGACCAGGTTGGCCAGCCGACGACATGTCCGACGACTATTCGGTCGTCTCCACGGCCCCGGGACTAGGTTGGCCAGCCGCCGACATGTCCGACGACTATAGGGTCGTCCCCTCGACCCGGGGACTAGGTTGGCGCGCCGCCGAATGGTCCGACGACTATAGGGTCGTCCCCACGACCCCGGGACCAGGTTGGCCCGCCACCGTCATGTCCGACGACAATAGGGTCGTCCCCACGACCACGGGCCAAAGTTGGCCCGCCACCGTCATGTCCGACGACAATAGGGTCGTCCCCACGACCCCGGGACTAGATTGGCCCGCCACCATCATATCCGACGACTATGGGGTCGTCCCCACGACCCCGGGACTAGGTTGGCCAGCCGCCGACTTGTCCGACGACTATAGGGTCGTCCCCACGACCCCGGGACTAGGTTGGCCAACCGCCGACATGTCCGACGACTATAGCGTAGTCCCCACGACCCGGGGACTAGGTTGGCGCGCCGCCGACTTGTCCGATGACAATAGGGTCGTCCCCACGACCCCGGGACTAGGTTGGCCAGCCGCCGAAATGTGCGACGACTATACGGTCGTCCCCACGGCCCCGGGACTAGGTTGGCCAACCGCCGACATGTCCGACGACTATAGCGTAGTCCCCACGACCCCGGGACTAGGTTGGCCCCCCGCCGACTTTTCCAACGACTATAGGGTCGTCCCCACGACCGCGGGACAAGGATGGCGCGCCGCCGACTTGTCCGACGACTATAGGGTCGCCCCCACGACACCGGCACCAGGTTGGCCCGCCACCGACATGTCCGATGACTATTGTGTCGTCCCCACGACCCCGGGTCTAGATTGGCCCGCCACCATCATGTCCGACGACTATAGGGTCGTCCCCACGACCCCGGGACTAGGTTGGCCCGCCGCCGACTTGTCCGACGACTATAGGGTCGTCCCCACGGCCCCGGGACTAGGTTGGCCCGCCGCCGACTTGTCCGAAGACAATAGGGTCGTCCCCACGGCCCCGGGACTAGATTGGCCCGCCACCATCATATCCGACGACTATGGGGTCGTCCCCACGACCCCGGGACTAGGTTGGCCAGCCGACGACATGTCCGACGACTATTCGGTCGTCCCCACGGCCCCGGGACTAGGTTGGCCCGCCGCCGACTTGTCCGACGACTATAGGGTCGTCCCCACGGCCCCGGGACTAGGTTGGCCCGCCGCCGACTTGTCCGAAGACAATAGGGTCGTCCCCACGGCCCCGGGACTAGATTGGCCCGCCACCATCATATCCGACGACTATGGGGTCGTCCCCACGACCCCGGGACTAGGTTGGCCAGCCGACGACATGTCCGACGACTATTCGGTCGTCCCCACGGCCCCGGGACTAGGTTGGCCAGCCGCCGACATGTCCGACGACTATAGGGTCGTCCCCTCGACCCGGGGACTAGGTTGGCGCGCCGCCGACTGGTCCGACGACTATAGGGTGGTTCCCACGACCCCGGGACCAGGTTGGCCCGCCACCGTCATGTCCGACGACAATAGGGTCGTCCCCACGACCACGGGCCAAAGTTGGCCCGCCACCGTCATGTCCGACGACTATAGGGTCGTCCCCACTACCCCGGGACTAGGTTGGCCAGCCGCCGACATGTCCGACGACTATAGGGTCGTCCCCACGACCCCGGGGATAGATTGGCCCGCCACCGTCATGTCCGACGACTATAGCGTAGTCCCCACGACCCGGGGACTAGGTTGGCGCGCCGCCGACTTGTCCGACGACTATAGGGTCGTCCCCACGACCCCGGGACTAGGTTGGCCAGCCGCCGAAATGTGCGACGACTATACGGTCGTCCCCACGGCCCCGGGACTAGATTGGCCCGCCACCATCATGTCCGACGACTATAGGGTCGTCCCCACGACCGCGGGACAAGGATGGCGCGCCGCCGACTTGTCCGACGACTATTGGGTTGCCCCCACGACCCCGGGACCAGTTTGGCCAGCCAACGACTTGTCCGACGACTATAGGGTCGTCCCCACGACCCCGGGACTAGGTTGGCCAACCGCCGACATGTCCGACGACTATAGCGCAGTCCCCACGACGCCGGGACTAGGTTGGCCCGCCGCCGACTTTTCCAACGACTATAGGGTCGTCCCCACGACCCCGGGACTAGGTTGGCCAGCCGCCGACATGTCCGACGACTATAGGGTCGTCCCCACGACCACGGGCCAAAGTTGCCCAGCCGCCGACATGTCCGACGACTACAGGGTTGTCCCCACGACCCCGGGACTAGATTGGCCCGCCGCCGATTTGTCCGACGACTATAGGGTCGCCCCCACGACCCCGGGACCAGGTTGGCCAGCCGCCGACTTGTCCGACGACTATAGGGTTGCCCCCACGAACCCGGGACCAGGTTGGCCAGCCGCCGACTTGTCCGACGACTATAGGGTTGCCCCCACGAACCCGGGACCAGGTTGGCCAGCCGCCGACTTGTCCGACGACTATAGGGTCGTCCCCACGACCCCGGGACTAGATTGGCCCGCCGCCGATTTGTCCGACGACTATAGGGTCGCCCCCACGACCCCGGGACCAGGTTGGCCAGCCGCCGACTTGTCCGACGACTATAGGGTTGCCCCCACGAACCCGGGACCAGGTTGGCCAGCCGCCGACTTGTCCGACGACTACAGGGTTGTCCCCACGACCCCGGGACTAGATTGGCCCGCCGCCGATTTGTCCGACGACTATAGGGTCGTCCCTACCACCCCGGGACTAGGTTGGCCAGCCGCCGACATGTCCGACGACTATACGGTCGTCCCCACGGCCCCGGGAATAGGTTGGCCCGCCGCCGACTTGTCCGAAGACTATAGGGTCGTCCCCACGGCCCTGGGACTAGGTTGGCCCGACGCCGACTTGTCCGACGACTATAGGGTCGTCCCCACGACCCCGGCACCAGGTTGGCCAGCCGCCGACTTGTCCGACGACTATAGGGTCGTCCCCACGACCCCGGGACTAGGTTGGCCCGCCGCCGACTTGTCCGACGATTATAGGGTCGTCCCCACGGCCCCGGGACTAGGTTGGCCCGCCGCCGACTTGTCCGAAGACAATAGGGTCGTCCCCACGGCCCCGGGACTAGATTGGCCCGCCACCATCATATCCGACGACTATGGGGTCGTCCCCACGACCCCGGGACTAGGTTGGCCAGCCGACGACATGTCCGACGACTATTCGGTCGTCCCCACGGCCCCGGGACTAGGTTGGCCCGCCACCATCATGTCCGACGACTATAGGGTCGTCCCCACGACCGCGGGACAAGGATGGCGCGCCGCCGACTTGTCCGACGACTATTGGGTTGCCCCCACGACCCCGGGACCAGTTTGGCCAGCCGCCGACTTGTCCGACGACTATAGGGTCGTCCCCACGACCCCGGGACTAGGTTGGCCAACCGCCGACATGTCCGACGACTATAGCGCAGTCCCCACGACGCCGGGACTAGGTTGGCCCGCCGCCGACTTTTCCAACGACTATAGGGTCGTCCCCACGACCCCGGGACTAGGTTGGCCAGCCGCCGACATGTCCGACGACTATAGGGTCGTCCCCACGACCACGGGCCAAAGTTGCCCAGCCGCCGACATGTCCGACGACTACAGGGTTGTCCCCACGACCCCGGGACTAGATTGGCCCGCCGCCGATTTGTCCGACGACTATAGGGTCGCCCCCACGACCCCGGGACCAGGTTGGCCAGCCGCCGACTTGTCCGACGACTATAGGGTTGCCCCCACGAACCCGGGACCAGGTTGGTCAGCCGCCGACTTGTCCGACGACTATAGGGTTGCCCCCACGAACCCGGGACCAGGTTGGCCAGCCGCCGACTTGTCCGACGACTATAGGGTCGTCCCCACGACCCCGGGACTAGATTGGCCCGCCGCCGATTTGTCCGACGACTATAGGGTCGCCCCCACGACCCCTGGACCAGGTTGGCCAGCCGCCGACTTGTCCGACGACTATAGGGTTGCCCCCACGAACCCGGGACCAGGTTGGCCAGCCGCCGACTTGTCCGACGACTATAGGGTCGTCCCCACGACCCCGGGACTAGGTTGGCCAGCCGCCGACAAGTCCGACGACTATAGGGTCGTCCCCTCGACCCGGGGACTAGGTTGGCGCGCCGCCGACTGGTCCGACGACTATAGGGTCGTCCCCACGACCCCGGGACCAGGTTGGCCCGCCACCGTCATGTCCGACGACAATAGGGTCGTCCCCACGACCACGGGCCAAAGTTGGCCCGCCACCGTCATGTCCGACGACAATAGGGTCGTCCCCACGACCCCGGGACTAGATTGGCCCGCCACCATCATATCCGACGACTATGGGGTCGTCCCCACGACCCCGGGACTAGGTTGGCCAGCCGACGACATGTCCGACGACTATTCGGTCGTCCCAACGGCCCCGGGATTAGATTGGCCCGCCACCATCATGTCCGACGACTATAGGGTAGTCCCCACGACCCCGGGACTAGGTTGGCCCGCCGCCAACATGTCTGACGACAATAGGGTCGTCCCCACGACCCTGGGACTAGATTGGCCCGCCACCATCATATCCGACGACAATAGGGTCGTCTCCACGACCCCGGGACTAGATTGGCCCGCCACCATCATATCCGACGACTATGGGGTCGTCCCCACGACCCCGGGACTAGGTTGGCCAGCCGCCGAAATGTGCGACGACTATAGCGCAGTCCCCACGAACCCGGGACCAGGTTGGCCAGCCGCCGACTTGTCCGACGACTATAGGGTTGCCCCCACGAACCCGGGACCAGGTTGGTCAGCCGCCGACTTGTCCGACGACTATAGGGTTGCCCCCACGAACCCGGGACCAGGTTGGCCAGCCGCCGACTTGTCCGACGACTATAGGGTCGTCCCCACGACCCCGGGACTAGATTGGCCCGCCGCCGATTTGTCCGACGACTATAGGGTCGCCCCCACGACCCCGGGACCAGGTTGGCCAGCCGCCGACTTGTCCGACGACTATAGGGTTGCCCCCACGAACCCGGGACCAGGTTGGCCAGCCGCCGACTTGTCCGACGACTATAGGGTCGTCCCCACGACCCCGGGACTAGGTTGGCCAGCCGCCGACAAGTCCGACGACTATAGGGTCGTCCCCTCGACCCGGGGACTAGGTTGGCGCGCCGCCGACTGGTCCGACGACTATAGGGTCGTCCCCACGACCCCGGGACCAGGTTGGCCCGCCACCGTCATGTCCGACGACAATAGGGTCGTCCCCACGACCACGGGCCAAAGTTGGCCCGCCACCGTCATGTCCGACGACAATAGGGTCGTCCCCACGACCCCGGGACTAGATTGGCCCGCCACCATCATATCCGACGACTATGGGGTCGTCCCCACGACCCCGGGACTAGGTTGGCCAGCCGACGACATGTCCGACGACTATTCGGTCGTCCCAACGGCCCCGGGATTAGATTGGCCCGCCACCATCATGTCCGACGACTATAGGGTAGTCCCCACGACCCCGGGACTAGGTTGGCCCGCCGCCAACATGTCTGACGACAATAGGGTCGTCCCCACGACCCTGGGACTAGATTGGCCCGCCACCATCATATCCGACGACAATAGGGTCGTCTCCACGACCCCGGGACTAGATTGGCCCGCCACCATCATATCCGACGACTATGGGGTCGTCCCCACGACCCCGGGACTAGGTTGGCCAGCCGCCGACTTGTCCGACGACTATAGGGTCGTCCCCACGACCCCGGGACTAGGTTGGCCAACCGCCGACATGTCCGACGACTATAGCGTAGTCCCCACGACCCGGGGACTAGGTTGGCGCGCCGCCGACTTGTCCGATGACTATAGGGTCGTCCCCACGACCCCGGGACTAGGTTGGCCAGCCGCCGAAATGTGCGACGACTATACGGTCGTCCCCACGGCCCCGGGACTAGGTTGGCCAACCGCCGACATGTCCGACGACTATAGCGTAGTCCCCACGACCCCGGGACTAGGTTGGCCCCCCGCCGACTTTTCCAACGACTATAGGGTCGTCCCCACGACCGCGGGACAAGGATGGCGCGCCGCCGACTTGTCCGACGACTATAGGGTCGCCCCCACGACACCGGCACCAGGTTGGCCCGCCACCGACATGTCCGATGACTATTGTGTCGTCCCCACGACCCCGGGTCTAGATTGGCCCGCCACCATCATGTCCGACGACTATAGGGTCGTCCCCACGACCCCGGGACTAGGTTGGCCCGCCGCCGACTTGTCCGACGACTATAGGGTCGTCCCCACGGCCCCGGGACTAGGTTGGCCCGCCGCCGACTTGTCCGAAGACAATAGGGTCGTCCCCACGGCCCCGGGACTAGATTGGCCCGCCACCATCATATCCGACGACTATGGGGTCGTCCCCACGACCCCGGGACTAGGTTGGCCAGCCGCCGACTTGTCCGACGACTATAGGGTCGTCCCCACGGCCCCGGGACTAGGTTGGCCAGCCGCCGACATGTCCGACGACTATAGGGTCGTCCCCTCGACCCGGGGACTAGGTTGGCGCGCCGCCGACTGGTCCGACGACTATAGGGTGGTTCCCACGACCCCGGGACCAGGTTGGCCCGCCACCGTCATGTCCGACGACAATAGGGTCGTCCCCACGACCACGGGCCAAAGTTGGCCCGCCACCGTCATGTCCGACGACTATAGGGTCGTCCCCACTACCCCGGGACTAGGTTGGCCAGCCGCCGACATGTCCGACGAATATAGGGTCGTCCCCACGACCCCGGGGATAGATTGGCCCGCCACCGTCATGTCCGACGACTATAGCGTAGTCCCCACGACCCGGGGACTAGGTTGGCGCGCCGCCGACTTGTCCGACGACTATAGGGTCGTCCCCACGACCCCGGGACTAGGTTGGCCAGCCGCCGAAATGTGCGACGACTATACGGTCGTCCCCACGGCCCCGGGACTAGATTGGCCCGCCACCATCATGTCCGACGACTATAGGGTCGTCCCCACGACCGCGGGACAAGGATGGCGCGCCGCCGACTTGTCCGACGACTATTGGGTTGCCCCCACGACCCCGGGACCAGTTTGGCCAGCCAACGACTTGTCCGACGACTATAGGGTCGTCCCCACGACCCCGGGACTAGGTTGGCCAACCGCCGACATGTCCGACGACTATAGCGCAGTCCCCACGACGCCGGGACTAGGTTGGCCCGCCGCCGACTTTTCCAACGACTATAGGGTCGTCCCCACGACCCCGGGACTAGGTTGGCCAGCCGCCGACATGTCCGACGACTATAGGGTCGTCCCCACGACCACGGGCCAAAGTTGCCCAGCCGCCGACATGTCCGACGACTACAGGGTTGTCCCCACGACCCCGGGACTAGATTGGCCCGCCGCCGATTTGTCCGACGACTATAGGGTCGCCCCCACGACCCCGGGACCAGGTTGGCCAGCCGCCGACTTGTCCGACGACTATAGGGTTGCCCCCACGAACCCGGGACCAGGTTGGCCAGCCGCCGACTTGTCCGACGACTATAGGGTTGCCCCCACGAACCCGGGACCAGGTTGGCCAGCCGCCGACTTGTCCGACGACTATAGGGTCGTCCCCACGACCCCGGGACTAGATTGGCCAGCCACCATCATGTCCGACGACTACAGGGTCGTCCCCACGACCCCGGGACTAGGTTGGCCCGCCGCCGACTTGTCCGACGACTATAGGTTCGTCCCCACGACCCCGCGAGTAGGTTGGCCCGCCTTCGACTTGTCCGACGACTACAGGGTCGTCCCTACCACCCCGGGACTAGGTTGGCCAGCCGCCGACATGTTCGACGACTATAGGGTCGTCCCCACGACCCCGGGAGTAGATTGGCCCGCCCCCGTCATGTCCGACGACTATAGTGTCGTCCCCACGATCCCGGGCCTAGGTTGGCCAGCCGCCGACATGTCCGACGACTATAGGGTCGTACCCACGACCCCGGGACTAGATTGGCCCGCCACCGTCATGTTCGACGACTATAGGGTCGTCCCCACGAACCCGGGACTAGTTTGGCTAGCCGCCAACATGTCCGACGTCTATAGGGTCGTCCCCACGTCCCCGGGGCTAGATTGGCCCCCCACCGTCATGTCCGACGACTATAGGGTCGTCCCCACGACCCCGGGAGTAGATTGGCCCGCCACCGTCATGTCCGACGACTATAGGGTCGTCTCCACGACTCCCGGAATAGGTTGGCCCGACGCCAACATTTCCGACGACTATAGGGTCGTCCCTACGACCCAGGGCCTACGTTGGCCCGCCGCCGACATGTCCGACGACTATACGGTCGTCCCCACGACCACGGGACTAGGTTGGCCCACCGCCGACTTGTCCGACGACTATAGGGTCGTCCCCACGACCCCGGGAGTAGATTGGCCCGCCACCGTCATGTCCGACGACTATAGGGTCGTCTCCACGACCCCCGGAATAGGTTGGCCCGACGCCAACATTTCCGACGACTATAGGGTCGTCCCTACGACCCATGGCCTACGTTGTCCCGCCGCCGACATGTCCGACGACTATAGGGTCGTCTCCACGAACCCGGGACTAGGTTGGCCAGACGCCAACATGTCCGACGTCTATAGGGTCGTCCCCACGACCCCGGGGCTAGATTGGCCCGCCACCGTCATGTCCGACGACTATAGGGTCGTCCCCACGAACCCGGGACTAGTTTGGCTAGCCGCCAACATGTCCGACGTCTATAGGGTCGTCCCCACGTCCCCGGGGCTAGATTGGCCCGCCACCGTCATGTCCGACGACTATAGGGTCGTCCCCACGAGCCCGGGAGTAGATTGGCCCGCCACCGTCATGTCCGACGACTATAGGGTCGTCTCCACGACCCCGGGACTAGGTTGGCCAGCCACCGACATGTCCGACGACTATATGGTCGTCCCCACGACCACGGGACTAGGTTGGCCCACCGCCGACTTGTCCGACAACTATAGGGTCGTCCCCACGATCCCGGGACTAGGTTGGCCCGCCGCCGACTTCTCCGACGACTATAGGATCGTCTCCACGACCCCGGGAATAGGTTGGCCCGACGCCGACTTGTCCGACGACTACAGGGTCGTCCCTACCACCCCGGGACTAGGTTGGCCAGCCGCCGACATGTCCGACGACTATAGGGTCGTCCCCATGACCCCGGGACTAGGATGACCCGCCGACGACTTGTCCGACGACAATAGGGTCGTCCCCACGACCCCGGGACTAGGTTGGCCAGCCTCCGACATATCCGACGACTATAGGGTCGTCCCCACCACCGCGGGACTAGGTTGGCCCGCCGCCGATTTGTCCGACGACTACAGGGTCGTCCCTACCACCCCGGGACTAGGTTGGCCAGCCGCCGACATGTCCGACGACTATAGGGTCGTTCCCACGACCACGGGCCAAAGTTGGACAGCCGCCGACATGTCCGACGACTATAGGGTCGTCCCACGACCCCGGGATTAGGTTGGCCCGCCGCCGACATGTCCGACGACTATAGGGTCGTCCCCACGGCCCTGGGACTAGATTGGCCCGCCACCGTCATTTCCGACGACTACAGGGTCGTCCCCACGAACCCGGGACTAGAGTGGCCCGCCACCGTCATGTTCGACGACTATAGGGTCGTCCCCATGACCCCGGGAGGAGGTTGGCCCGCCACGGTCATGTCGGACGACTATAGGGTCGTCCCCACGACCCAGGAACTAGGTTGGCCCGCCGCCGACATGTCCGACGACTATAGGGTCGTCCCCACGACCCCGGGACTAGGTTGGCCAGCCGCCGACATGTCCGACGACTATTGGGTCGTCCCCCCGACACCGGGACTAGGTTGCCCTGCCGCCGACATGTCCGACGACTATATGGTCATCCCCACGACCACGGGCCAAAGTTGCCCTGCCGCCGAAATGTCCGACGTCTGTAGGGTCGTCCCCACGACCCCGGGACTAGGTTGGCCAGCCGCCGACATGTCCGACGACGATGCGGTCGTCCCCACGACCCAGGGACTAGGTTGGCTCGCCACCGTCATGTCCGACGACTATAGGGTCGTCCCCACGGCCCCGGGAATAGATTCGCCCACCACCGACATGTCCGACGACTACAGGGTCGTCCCCACGACCCCCGGACTAGGTTGCCCCGCCACCGTCATGTCCGACGACTATAGGGTCGTCTCCACGACCCGGGGACTAGGTTGCCCTGCCGCCGACTTGTCCGACGACTATCGGGTCGTCCCCACGGCCACGGGCCAAAGTTGGCCAGCCACCGACATGTCCGACGAATATAATGTCGTCCCCACGACCCCGGGACAAGATTGGCCCGCCACAATCATGTCCGACGACTATAGGGTCGTCCCCACGGCCCCGGGACTAGATTGGCCCGCCACCATCATGTCCGACGACTATAGGGTCGTCCCCACGATCCCGGGACTAGGTTGGCCCGCCGCCGACTTGTCCGACGACTATAGGGTCGTCCCCACGACCACTGGCCAATGTTGACCAGCAGCCGACATATCCGACGACTATAGGGTCGTCCCCACGACCCCGGGAGTAGATTGGCCCGCCACCGTCATGTCCGACGACTATAGGGTCGTCTCCACGACCCCGGGAATAGGTTGGCCCGACGCCAACATTTCCGACGACTATAGGGTCGTCCCTACGACCCAGGGCCTACGTTGGCCCGCCGCCGACATGTCCGGCGACTATAGGGTCGTCCCACGACCCCGGGACTAGGTTGGCCAGCCACCATCATGTCCGACGTCTATAGGGTCGTCCCCCCGACCCCGGGACTAGGTTGCCCTGCCGCCGACATGTCCGACGACTATAGGGTCGTCCAGACGACCCCTTGGACTAGGTTGGCCCGCCGTCGACTTCTCCGACGACTATAGGGCCGTCCCCACGACCCCGGGACTAGGTTGGCCAGCCGCCGACATGTCCGACGACTATACGGTCGTCCCCACGGCCCCGGGACTAGATTGGCCCGCCGCCGACTTGTCCGACGACTACAGGGTCGTCCCCACGACCCCGGGACTAGGTTGGCCAGCCGGCGACATGTCGGACGACTATACGGTCGTCCCCACGGCCCCGGGACTAGATTCGCCCACCACCATCATGTCCGACGACTATAGGGTCGTCCCCACGGCCCCGGGACTAGATTGGCCCGCCACCATCATGTCCGACGACTATAGGGTCGTGCCCACGATCCCGGGACTAGGTTGGCCCGCCGCCGACTTGTCCGACGACTATAGGGTCGTCCCTACCACCCCGGGACTAAATTGGCCCGCCGCCGACTTGTCCGACGACTATACGGACGTCCCCACGACCACGGGACTAGGTTGGCCCGCCGCCGACTTGTCCGACGACTATACGGACGTCCCCACGACCACGGGACTAGGTTGGCCCGCCGCCGACTTGTCCGACGACTATATGGTCGTCCCTACCACCCCGGGACTGGATTGGCCCGCCACCATCATGTGCGACGACTATAGGGTCGTCCCCACGACCCCGGGACTAGGTTGGCCCGCCGCCGACTTGTCCGACGACTATATGGTCGTCCCTACCACCCCGGGACTAGGTTGGCCAGCTGCCGACATGTCCGACGACTATCGGGTCGTCCCCACGGCCACGGGCCAAAGTTGGCCAGCCACCGACATGTCCGACGAATATAGGGTCGTCCCCACGACCCCGGGACAAGATTGGCCCGCCACAATCATGTCCGACGACTATAGGGTCGTCCCCACGGCCCCGGGACGAGATTGGCCCGCCACCATCATGTCCGACGACTATAGGGTCGTCCCCACGATCCCGGGACTAGGTTGGCCCGCCGCCGACATGTCCGACGACTATACGGTCGTCCCCACGGCCCGGGGTCTAGATTCGCCCACCACCATCATGTCCGACGACTATAGGGTCGTCCCCACGACCCCGGAACTAGGTTGGCCAGCCGCCGACCTGTCCGCCGACTATAGGGTCGTCCAGACGACCCCTTGGACTAGGTTGGCCCGCCGTCGACTTCTCCGACGACTATAGGGTCGTCCCCACGACCACGGGACAAAGTTGGCCAGCCGCCGACATGTTCGACGACTATAGGGTCGTCCCCACGACCCCGGGACTAGATTGGCCAGCCACCGTCATGTCCGACGACTATATGGTCGTCCCCACGACCACGGGCCAAAGTTGCCCTGCCACCGTCATGTCCGACGACTATAGGGTCGTCCCCACGAACCCGGGACTAGATTGGCCCGCCACCATCATGTCCGACGTCTATTGGGTCGTCCCGCCGACCCCGGGACTAGGTTGGCCCGCCGCCGACTTGTCCGACGACTATAGGGTCGTCCCTACCACCCCGGGACTAAATTGGCCCGCCGCCGACTTGTCCGACGACTATACGGACGTCCCCACGACCACGGGACTAGGTTGGCCCGCCGCCGACTTGTCCGACGACTATAGGGTCGCCTCCGCGACCCCGGGACTAGGATGACCCGCCGCCGACTTGTCCGATGACAATAGGCTCGTCCCCACGACCCCGGGACTAGGTTGGCCACCCTCCGACATATCCGACGACTATAGGGTCGTCCCCACGACCCCGGGACTAGATTGGCCCGCCACCGTCATGTCCGACGAGTTTAGGGTCGTACCCACGACGCCGGGACTAGATTGGCCCGTCACCGACATGTCCGACGACTATAGGGTCGTACCCACGACCCCGGGACTAGATTGGCCCGCCACCGTCATGTCCGACGACTATAGGGTCGTCCCCACGACACCGGGACCAGGTTGGCCAGCCGCCGAAATGTCCGACGACTATAGGGTCGTCTCCACGACCCCGGGACTAGGTTGGCCCGCCGCCGACTTGTCCGACGACTATAGGGTCGTCCCCACGTCCCCGGGGCTAGATTGGCCCGCCACCGTCATGTCCGACGACTATAGGGTCGTCCCCACGACCACTGGCCAATGTTGGCCAGCAGCCGACATGTCCGACGACTATAGGGTCGTCCCCACGAACACGGGACTAGGTTGGCCAGCCGCCGACATGTCCGACGACTATAGGGTCGTTCCCACGACCCCGGGACTAAGTTGGCTAGCCGCCGACCTGTCCGCCGACTATACGGTCGTCCCCACGGCCCCGGGACTAGCTTGGCCCGCCATTATCATGTTCGACGACTATAGAGTCGTCCCCACGACACCGGGACTAGGTTGGCCAGCCGCCGACATGTCCGACGACGATGCGGTCGTCCCCACGATCCCGGGCCTAGGATGGCCAGCCGCCGACATGTCCGACGACTATAGGGTCGTCCCCACGGCCCCGAGACTAGATTGGCCTACGACCGTCATGTCCGACGACTACAAGGTCGTCCCCACGACCCCAGGACTAGATTGCCCCGCCACCATCATGTCCGACGACTATAGGGTCGTCCCCACGACCACGGGACAAAGTTGGCCAGCCGCCGACATGTTCGACGACTATAGGGTCGTCCCCACGACCCCGGGACTAGATTGGCCAGCCACCGTCATGTCCGACGACTATATGGTCGTCCCCACGACCACGGGCCAAAGTTGCCCTGCCACCGTCATGTCCGACGACTATAGGGTCGTCCCCACGAACCCGGGACTAGATTGGCCCGCCACCATCATGTCCGACGTCTATTGGGTCGTCCCGCCGACCCCGGGACTAGGTTGCCCTGCCGCCGACATGTCCGACGACTATATGGTCATCCCCACGACCACGGGCCAAAGTTGCCCTGCCGCCGAAATGTCCGACGTCTGTAGGGTCGTCCCCACGTCCCCGGGACTAGATTGGCCCGCCACCATAATGTCCGACGACTATAGGGTCGTCCCCACGACCCCGGGACTATGTTGGCCAGCCGCCGTCATGTCCGACGACGATGCGGTCGTCCCCACGACCCAGGGACTAGGTTGGCTCGCCACCGTCGTGTCCGACGACTATAGGGTCGCCCCCACGGCCCCGGGAATAGATTCGCCCACCACCGTCATGTCCGACGACTACAGGGTCGTCCCCACGACCCCCGGACTAGATTGCCCCGCCAACGTCATGTCCGACGACTATAGGGTCGTCTCCACGACCCGGGGACTATGTTGGCCCGCCGCCGACTTGTCCGACGACTATAGGGTCGTCCCCACGACCACGGGCCAAAGTTGCCCAGCCGCCGAAATGTCCGACGACTATAGGGTCGTCCCCACGACCCTGGGACTAGGTTGGCCCGCCGCCGACTTGTCCGACAACTACAGGGTCGTCCCCACGAACCCGGGACTAGATTGTCCCGCCACCATCATGTCCGACGTCTATAGGGTCGTCCCCACGACCACGGGCCAAAGTTGCCCAGCCGCCGAAATGTCCGACGACTATAGGGTCGTCCCCACGACCCTGGGACTAGGTTGGCCCGCCGCCGACTTGTCCGACAACTACAGGGTCGTCCCCACGAACCCGGGACTAGATTGTCCCGCCACCATCATGTCCGACGTCTATAGGGTCGTCCCCCCGACCCCGGGACTAGGTTGCCCTGCCGCCGACATGTCCGACGACTATATGGTCATCCCCACGACCACGGGCCAAAGTTGCCCTGCCGCCGAAATGTCCGACGACTGTAGGGTCGTCCCCACGACCCCGGGACTAGATTGGCCCGCCACCATAATGTCCGACGACTATAGGGACGTCCCCACGACCCCAGGACTAGGTTGGCCAGCCGCCGACATGTCCGACGACGATGCGGTCGTCCCCACGACCCAGGGACTAGGTTGGCTCGCCACCGTCATGTCCGACGACAATAGGGTCGTCCCCACGGCCCCGGGAATAGATTCGCCCACCACCGTCATGTCCGACGACTACAGGGTCGTCCCCACGAACCCGGGACTAGATTGTCCCGCCACCATCATGTCCAACGACTATAGGGTCGTCCCCACGACCCCGGGACTAGGTTGGCCAGCCGCCGACATGTCCGACGACTATACGGTCGTCCCCACGGCCCCGGGACTAGATTGGCCCGCCGCCGACTTGTCCGACAACTATTGGGTCGTCCACACGATCCCGGGTCTAGATTGGCCGCCACCATCATGTCCGACGACTATAGGGTCGTCCCCACGACCCCGGGACTAGGTTGGCCCGCCGCCGACTTGTCCGACGACTATAGGGTCGTCCCCACGACCCCGGGACTACGTTGGCCAGCCGCCGACATGTCAGACGACTATACGGTCGTCCCCACGTCCCCGGGACTAGATTGGCCCGCCACCGTCATGTCCGACGACTATAGGGTCGTCCCCACGACCCAGGGACTAGGTTGGCCCGCCGCCGACTTGTCCGACGACTATATGGTCGTCCCTACCACCCCGGGACTAGGTTGGCCAGCTGCCGACATGTCCGACGACTATAGGGTCGTCCCCACGGCCACGGGCCAAAGTTGGCCAGCCACCGACATGTCCGACGACTATATGGTCGTCCCCACGACCACGGGACTAGGTTGGCCCACCGCCGACTTGTCCGACAACTATAGGGTCGTCCCCACGATCCCGGGACTAGGTTGGCCCGCCGCCGACTTCTCCGACGACTATAGGATCGTCTCCACGACCCCGGGAATAGGTTGGCCCGACGCCGACTTGTCCGACGACTACAGGGTCGTCCCTACCACCCCGGGACTAGGTTGGCCAACCGCCGACATGTCCGACGACTATAGGGTCGTCCCCATGACCCCGGGACTAGGATGACCCGCCGACGACTTGTCCGACGACAATAGGGTCGTCCCCACGACCCCGGGACTAGGTTGGCCAGCCTCCGACATATCCGACGACTATAGGGTCGTCCCCACCACCGCGGGACTAGGTTGGCCCGCCGCCGATTTGTCCGACGACTACAGGGTCGTCCCTACCACCCCGGGACTAGGTTGGCCAGCCGCCGACATGTCCGACGACTATAGGGTCGTCCCCACGACCCCGGGACTAGGATGACCCGCCGACGACTTGTCCGACGACAATAGGGTCGTCCCCACGACCCCGGGACTAGGTTGGCCAGCCTCCGACATATCCGACGACTATAGGGTCGTTCCCACGACCACGGGCCAAAGTTGGACAGCCGACGACATGTCCGACGACTATAGGGTCGTCCCCACGACCCCGGGAGTAGATTGGCCCGCCACCGTCATGTCCGACGACTATAGGGTCGTCTCCACGACCCCGGGAATAGGTTGGCCCGACGCCAACATTTCCGACGACTATAGGGTCGTCCCTACGACCCAGGGCCTACGTTGGCCCGCCGCCGACATGTCCGACGACTATAGGGTCGTCCCACGACTCCGGGACTAGGTTGGCCCGCCGCCGACATGTCCGACGACTATAGGGTCGTCCCCACGGCCCTGGGACTAGATTGGCCCGCCACCGTCATGTCCGACGACTACAGGGTCGTCCCCACGAACCCGGGACTAGAGTGGCCCGCCACCGTCATGTTCGACGACTATAGGGTCGTCCCCATGACCCCGGGAGGAGATTGGCCCGCCACCGTCATGTCGGACGACTATAGGGTCGTCCCCACGACCCAGGAACTAGGTTGGCCCGCCGCCGACATGTCCGACGACTATAGGGTCGTCCCCACGACCCCGGGACTAGGTTGGCCAGCCGCCGACATGTCCGACGACTATTGGGTCGTCCCCCCGACACCGGGACTAGGTTGCCCTGCCGCCGACATGTCCGACGAATATATGGTCATCCCCACGACCACGGGCCAAAGTTGCCCTGCCGCCGAAATGTCCGACGTCTGTAGGGTCGCCCCACGACCCCGGGACTAGATTGGCCCGCCACCATAATGTCCGACGACTATAGGGTCGTCCCCACGACCACGGGACTAGGTTGGCCCACCGCCGACTTGTCCGACAACTATAGGGTCGTCCCCACGATCCCGGGACTAGGTTGGCCCGCCGCCGACTTCTCCGACGACTATAGGATCGTCCCCACGACCACGGACCAAAGGTGCCCAGCCGCCGGCATGTCCGTTGACTATAGGGTCGTCCCCACGACCCCGGGACTAGGTTGGCCCGCCGCCGACTTGTCCGACGACTATAGGGTCGTCCCCACGACCACTGGCCAATGTTGACCAGCAGCCGACATATCCGACGACCTTAGGGTCGTCCCCACGACCCCGGGACTAGATTGGCCCGCCACCATCATGTCCGACGTCTATTGGGTCGTCCCCCCGACACCGGGACTAGGTTGCCCTGCCGCCGACATGTCCGACGACTATATGGTCATCCCCACGACCACGGGCCAAAGTTGCCCTGCCGCCGAAATGTCCGACGTCTGTAGGGTCGTCCCCACGACCCCGGGACTAGATTGGCCCGCCACCATAATGTCCGACGACTATAGGGTCGTCCCCACGACCCCGGGACTAGGTTGGCCAGCCGCCGACATGTCCGACGACGATGCGGTCGTCCCCACGACCCAGGGACTAGGTTGGCTCGCCACCGTCATGTCCGACGACTATAGGGTCGTCCCCACGGCCCCGGGAATAGATTCGCCCACCACCGTCATGTCCGACGACTACAGGGTCGTCCCCACGACCCCCGGACTAGATTGCCCCGCCACCGTCATGTCCGACGACTATTGGGTCGTCTCCACGACCCGGGGACTAGGTTGCCCTGCCGCCGACTTGTCCGACGACTATCGGGTCGTCCCCACGGCCACGGGCCAAAGTTGGTCAGCCACCGACATGTCCGACGAATATAGGGTCGTCCCCACGACCCCGGGACAAGATTGGCCCGCCACAATCATGTCCGACGACTATAGGGTCGTCCCCACGATCCCGGGACTAGGTTGGCCCGCCGCCGACTTGTCCGACGACTATAGGGTCGTCCCCACGACCACTGGCCAATGTTGACCAGCAGCCGACATATCCGACGACTATAGGGTCGTCCCCACGACCCCGGGACTAGATTGGCCAGCCACCATCATGTCCGACGTTTATAGGGTCGTCCCCCCGACCCCGGGACTAGGTTGCCCTGCCGCCGACATGTCCGACGACTATATGGTCATCCCCACGACCACGGGCCAAAGTTGCCCTGCCGCCGAAATGTCCGACGACTGTAGGGTCGTCCCCACGACCCCGGGACTAGATTGGCCCGCCACCATAATGTCCGACGACTATAGGGTCGTCCCCACGACCCCGGGTCTAGGTTGGCCAGCCGCCGACATGTCCGACGACGATGCGGTCGTCCCCACGACCCAGGGACTAGGTTGGCTCGCCACCGTCATGTCCGACGACTATAGGGTCGTCCCCACGGCCCCGGGAATAGATTGGCCCGCCGCCGACTTGTCCGACGACTATATGGTCGTCCCTACCACCCCGGGACTAGGTTGGCCAGCTGCCGACATGTCCGACGACTATAGGGTCGTCCCCACGGCCACGGGCCAAAGTTGGCCAGCCGCCGACATGTCCGACGACTATACGGTCGTCCCCACGACCCCGGGTCTAGGTTGGCCCGCCGCCGACTTGTCCGACGACTATATGGTCGTCCCTACCACCCCTGGACTGGATTGGCCCGCCACCATCATGTGCGACGACTATAGGGTCGTCCCCACGACCCCGGGACTAGGTTGGCCCGCCGCCGACTTGTCCGACGACTATATGGTCGTCCCTACCACCCCGGGACTAGGTTGGCCAGCTGCCGACATGTCCGACGACTATCGGGTCGTCCCCACGGCCACGGGCCAAAGTTGGCCAGCCACCGACATGTCCGACGAATATAGGGTCGTCCCCACGACCCCGGGACAAGATTGGCCCGCCACAATCATGTCCGACGACTATAGGGTCGTCCCCACGATCCCGGGACTAGGTTGGCCCGCCGCCGACATGTCCGACGACTATACGGTCGTCCCCACGGCCCCGGGTCTAGATTCGCCCACCACCATCATGTCCGACGACTATAGGGTCGTCCCCACGACCCCGGAACTAGGTTGGCCAGCCGCCGACCTGTCCGCCGACTATAGGGTCGTCCAGACGACCCCTTGGACTAGGTTGGCCCGCCGTCGACTTCTCCGACGACTATAGGGTCGTCCCCACGACCCCGGGACTAGGTTGGCCAGCCGCCGACATGTCCGACGACTATACGGTCGTCCCCACGGCCCCGGGACAAGATTGGCCCGCCACCGACTTGTCCGACGACTACAGGGTCGTCCCCACGACCCCGGGACTAGGTTGGCCAGCCGCCGACATGTCCGACGACTATACGGTCGTCCCCACGGCCCCGGGACTAGATTCGCCCACCACCATCATGTCCGACGACTATAGGGTCGTCCCCACGGCCCCGGGACTAGATTGGCCCGCCACCATCATGTCCGACGACTATAGGGTCGTGCCCACGAACCCGGGACTAGGTTGGCCCGCCGCCGACTTGTCCGACGACTATAGGGTCGTCCCTACCACCCCGGGACTAAATTGGCCCGCCGCCGACTTGTCCGACGACTATACGGACGTCCCCACGACCACGGGACTAGGTTGGCCCGCCGCCGACTTGTCCGACGACTATACGGACGTCCCCACGACCACGGGACTAGGTTGGCCCGCCGCCGACTTGTCCGACGACTATATGGTCGTCCCTACCACCCCGGGACTGGATTGGCCCGCCACCATCATGTGCGACGACTATAGGGTCGTCCCCACGACCCCGGGACTAGGTTGGCCCGCCGCCGACTTGTCCGACGACTATATGGTCGTCCCTACCACCCCGGGACTAGGTTGGCCAGCTGCCGACATGTCCGACGACTATCGGGTCGTCCCCACGGCCACGGGCCAAAGTTGGCCAGCCACCGACATGTCCGACGAATATAGGGTCGTCCCCACGACCCCGGGACAAGATTGGCCCGCCACAATCATGTCCGACGACTATAGGGTCGTCCCCACGGCCCCGGGACTAGATTGGCCCGCCACCATCATGTCCGACGACTATAGGGTCGTCCCCACGATCCCGGGACTAGGTTGGCCCGCCGCCGACATGTCCGACGACTATACGGTCGTCCCCACGGCCCCGGGTCTAGATTCGCCCACCACCATCATGTCCGACGACTATAGGGTCGTCCCCACGATCCCGGGACTAGATTGGCCCGCCACCAACATATCCGACGACTATAGGGTCGTCTCCACGACCCCGGGACTAGGTTGGCCCGCCGCCAACATGTCTGACGACAATAGGGTCGTCCCCACGACCCCGGGACTAGATTGGCCCGCCTCCATCATATCCGACGACGATAGGGTCGTCTCCACGACCCCGGGACTAGGTTGGCCCGCCGCCAACATGTCCGACGACAATAGGGTCGTCCCCGCGACCCCGGGACTAGATTGGCCCGCCACCATCATATCCGACGACTATAGGGTCGTCCCCACGACCCCGGGACTAGGTTGGCCCGCCGCCGACTTGTCCGACGACTATAGGGTCGTCCCCACGACCCCGGGACTAGGTTGGCCAGCCGCCGACATGTCCGACGACTATAGGGTCGTCCCCACGACCCCGGGACTAGGTTGGCCAGCCGCCGACATGTCCGACGACTATAAGGTCGTCCCCACGAACTCGGGACTAGGTTGGCCAGACGCCAACATGTCCGACGTCTATAGGGTCGTCCCCACGACCCCGGGCCAAAGTTGGCCAGCCGCCGACATTTCCGACGACCATAGGGTCGTCCCCACGAACCCGGGACTATATTGGCCCGCCACCGTCATGTCCGACGACTATAGGGTCGTCCCCACGACCCCGGGACTAGGTTGGCCCGCCGCCGACTTGTCCGACGACTATAGGGTCGTCCCCACGACCCCGGGACTAGGTTGGCCCGCCACCAACATAGCCGACGACTATAGGGTCGTCTCCACGACCCCGGGACTAGGTTGGCCCGCCGCCAACATGTCTGACGACAATAGGGTCGTCCCCACGACCCCGGGACTAGATTGGCCCGCCACCATCATATCCGACGACTATAGGGTCGTCCCCACGACCCCGGGACTAGGTTGGCCAGCCGACGACATGTCCGACGACTATTCGGTCGTCCCCACGGCCCCGGGACTAGATTGGCCCGCCACCATCATGTCCGACGACTATAGGGTCGTCCCCACGACCCCGGGACTAGGCTGGCCCGCCGCCGATATGTCCGATGACTATAGGGTGGTCCCCACGACCACGGGCCAAAGTTGCCCAGCCGCCGGCATGTCCGACGACTACAGGGTTGTCCTCACGACCCCGGGTCTAGGTTGGCCCGCCGCCAACATGTCCGACGACAATAGGGTCGTCCCCACGACCCCGGGACTAGATTGGCCCGCCACCATCATATCCGACGACTATAGGGTCGCCCCCACGACCCCGGGACCAGGTTGGCCAGCCGCCGACTTGTCCGACGACTATAGGGTCGTCCCCACGACCGCGGGACAAGGTTGGCCAACCGCCGACATGTCCGACGACTATAGCGTAGTCCCGACGACCCCGGGACTAGTTTGGCCCTCCGCCGACTTTTCCAACGACTATCGGGTCGTCCCCACGACCCCGGGACTAGATTGGCCCGCCACCATCATATCCGACGACTATGGGGTCGTCCCCACGACCCCGGGACTAGGTTGGCCAGCCGATGACATGTCCGACGACTATTCGGTCGTCCCCACGACCCTGGGACTAGATTGGCCCGCCACCGTCATGTCCGACGACTATAGGGTCGTCCCCACTACGCCGGGACTAGGTTGGCCAGCCGCCGACATGTCCGACGACTATAAGGTCGTCCCAACGACCCCGGGGATAGATTGGCCCGCCACCGTCATGTCCGACGACTATAGCGTAGTCCCCACGACCCGGGGACTAGGTTGGCGCGCCGCCGACTTGTCCGACGACTATAGGGTCGTCCCCACGACCGCGGGACTAGGTTGGCCAACCGCCGACATGTCCGACGACTATAGCGTAGTCCCCACGACGCCGGGACTAGGTTGGCCCGCCGCCGACTTTTCCAACGACTATAGGGTCGTCCCCACGACCCCGGGACTAGGTTGCCCAGCCGCCGACATGTCCGACGACTACAGGGTTGTCCCCACGACCCCGGGACTAGATTGGCCCGCCGCCGACTTGTCCGACGACTATAGGGTGGTCCCCACGACCACGGGCCAAATTTGCCCAGCCGCCGACATGTCCGACGACTACAGGGTTGTCCCCACGACCCCGGGACTAGATTGGCCCGCCGCCGATTTGTCCGACGACTATAGGGTCGCCCCCACGACCCCGGGACCAGGTTGGCCAGCCGCCGACTTGTCCGACGACTATAGGGTTGCCCCCACGACCCCGGGACCAGGTTGGCCAGCCGTCGACTTGTCCGACGACTATAGGGTCGTCCCCACGACCCCGGGACTAGGATGGCCAACCGCCGACATGTCCGACGACTATAGCGTAGTCCCCACGACCCCGGATCTAGATTGGCCCGCCACCATCATGCCCGATGACTATAGGGTCGTCCCTACCACCCCGGGACTAGGTTGGCCAGCCGCCGACATGTCCGAAGACTATACGGTCGTCGCCACGACCCCGGGACTAGATTGGACCGCCACCGTCATGTCCGACGACTACGGGGTCGTCCCCACGACCGCGGGACAATTATGGCGCGCCGCCGACTTGTCCGCCGACTATAGGGTCGCCCCCACGACCACGGGACCAGGTTGGCGAGCCGCCGACTTGTCCGACGACTATAGGGTCGTCCCCACGACCCCGGGACTAGGTTGGCCAACCGCCAACATTTCCGACGACTATAGGGTCGTCGCTACGACCCCGGGACCAGGTTGGCCAGCCGCCGACATGTCCGAAGACTATACGGTCGTCGCCACGACCCCGGGACTAGATTGGACCGCCACCGTCATGTCCGACGACTACGGGGTCGTCCCCACGACCGCGGGACAAGGATGGCGCGCCGCCGACTTGTCCGACGACTATAGGGTCGCCCCCACGACCACGGGACCAGGTTGGCCAGCTGCCGACTTATCCGACGACTATAGGGTCGTCCCCACGGCCCTGGGACTAGGTTGGCCCGACGCCGACTTGTCCGACGACTATAGGGTCGTCCCCACGACCCCGGCACCAGGTTGGCCAGCCGCCGACTTGTCCGACGACTATAGGGTCGTCCCCACGACCCCGGGACTAGGTTGGCCAACCGCTGACATGTCCGACGATTATAGCGTAGTCCCCACGACCCCGGGACTAGGTTGGCTCGCCGCCGACTTTTCCAACGACTATAGGGTCGTCCCCACGACCCCGGGACTAGGTTGGCCAGCCGCCGACATGTCCGACGAATATAGGGTCGTCCCCACGACCGCGGGACAAGGATGGCGCGCCGCCGACTTGTCCGACGACTATAGGGTCGCCCCCACGACACCGGCACCAGGTTGGCCCGCCACCGACATGTCCGATGACTATTGTGTCGTCCCCACGACCCCGGGTCTAGATTGGCCCGCCACCATCATGTCCGACGACTATAGGGTCGTCCCCACGACCCCGGGACTAGGTTGGCCCGCCGCCGACTTGTCCGACGACTATAGGGTCGTCCCCACGGCCCCGGGACTAGGTTGGCCCGCCGCCGACTTGTCCGAAGACAATAGGGTCGTCCCCACGGCCCCGGGACTAGATTGGCCCGCCACCATCATATCCGACGACTATGGGGTCGTCCCCACGACCCCGGGACTAGGTTGGCCAGCCGACGACATGTCCGACGACTATTCGGTCGTCCCCACGGCCCCGGGACTAGGTTGGCCAGCCGCCGACATGTCCGACGACTATAGGGTCGTCCCCTCGACCCGGGGACTAGGTTGGCGCGCCGCCGACTGGTCCGACGACTATAGGGTGGTTCCCACGACCCCGGGACCAGGTTGGCCCGCCACCGTCATGTCCGACGACAATAGGGTCGTCCCCACGACCACGGGCCAAAGTTGGCCCGCCACCGTCATGTCCGACGACTATAGGGTCGTCCCCACTACCCCGGGACTAGGTTGGCCAGCCGCCGACATGTCCGACGACTATAGGGTCGTCCCCACGACCCCGGGGATAGATTGGCCCGCCACCGTCATGTCCGACGACTATAGCGTAGTCCCCACGACCCGGGGACTAGGTTGGCGCGCCGCCGACTTGTCCGACGACTATAGGGTCGTCCCCACGACCCCGGGACTAGGTTGGCCAGCCGCCGAAATGTGCGACGACTATACGGTCGTCCCCACGGCCCCGGGACTAGATTGGCCCGCCACCATCATGTCCGACGACTATAGGGTCGTCCCCACGACCGCGGGACAAGGATGGCGCGCCGCCGACTTGTCCGACGACTATTGGGTTGCCCCCACGACCCCGGGACCAGTTTGGCCAGCCAACGACTTGTCCGACGACTATAGGGTCGTCCCCACGACCCCGGGACTAGGTTGGCCAACCGCCGACATGTCCGACGACTATAGCGCAGTCCCCACGACGCCGGGACTAGGTTGGCCCGCCGCCGACTTTTCCAACGACTATAGGGTCGTCCCCACGACCCCGGGACTAGGTTGGCCAGCCGCCGACATGTCCGACGACTATAGGGTCGTCCCCACGACCACGGGCCAAAGTTGCCCAGCCGCCGACATGTCCGACGACTACAGGGTTGTCCCCACGACCCCGGGACTAGATTGGCCCGCCGCCGATTTGTCCGACGACTATAAGGTCGCCCCCACGACCCCGGGACCAGGTTGGCCAGCCGCCGACTTGTCCGACGACTATAGGGTTGCCCCCACGAACCCGGGACCAGGTTGGCCAGCCGCCGACTTGTCCGACGACTATAGGGTTGCCCCCACGAACCCGGGACCAGGTTGGCCAGCCGCCGACTTGTCCGACGACTATAGGGTTGTCCCCACGACCCCGGGACTAGATTGGCCCGCCGCCGATTTGTCCGACGACTATAGGGTCGCCCCCACGACCCCGGGACCAGGTTGGCCAGCCGCCGACTTGTCCGACGACTATAGGGTTGCCCCCACGAACCCGGGACCAGGTTGGCCAGCCGCCGACTTGTCCGACGACTACAGGGTTGTCCCCACGACCCCGGTACTAGGTTGGCCCGCCGCCGACTTGTCCGACGACTATAGGGTGGTCCCCACGACCACGGGCCAAAGTTGCCCAGCCGCCGACATGTCCGACGACTACAGGGTTGTCCCCACGACCCCGGGACTAGATTGGCCCGCCGCCGATTTGTCCGACGACTATAGGGTCGTCCCTACCACCCCGGGACTAGGTTGGCCAGCCGCCGACATGTCCGACGACTATACGGTCGTCCCCACGGCCCCGGGAATAGGTTGGCCCGCCGCCGACTTGTCCGACGACTATAGGGTCGTCCCCACGACCCCGGCACCAGGTTGGCCAGCCGCCGACTTGTCCGACGACTATAGGGTCGTCCCCACGACCCCGGGACTAGGTTGGCCAACCGCCGACATGTCCGACGACTATAGCGCAGTCCCCACGACGCCGGGACTAGGTTGGCCCGCCGCCGACTTTTCCAACGACTATAGGGTCGTCCCCACGACCCCGGGACTAGGTTGGCCAGCCGCCAACATTTCCGACGACTATAGGGTCGTCCCTACGACCCGGGGCCCACGTTGGCCCGCCGCCGACATGGCCGACGACTATAGGGTCGTCCCCACGACCCCGGGACCAGGTTGGCCTGCCGCCGACATGTCCGACGACAATAGGGTCGTCTCCACGACCCCGGGACTAGGTTGGCCCGCCGCCAACATGTCCGACGACAATAGGGTCGTCCCCACGGCCCCGGGACTAGATTGGCCCGCCACCATCATGTCCGACGACTATAGGGTCGTCCCCACGACCGCGGGACAAGGATGGCGCGCCGCCGACTTGTCCGACGACTATAGGGTCGTCCCCACGACCCCGGGGATAGATTGGCCCGCCACCGTCATGTCCAACGACTATAGGGTCGTCCCCACGACCACGGGCCAAAGTTGCCCAGCCGCCGACATGTCCGACGACTACAGGGTTGTCCCCACGACCCCGGGACTAGATTGGCCCGCCGCCGATTTGTCCGACGACTATAGGGTCGTCCCCACGACCCCGGGACTAGGTTGGCCAACCGCCGACATGTCCGACGACTATAGCGTAGTCCCCACGACCCGGGGACTAGGTTGGCGCGCCGCCGACTTGTCCGACGACTATAGGGTCGTCCCCACGACCCCGGGACTAGGTTGGCCAGCCGCCGAAATGTGCGACGACTATACGGTCGTCCCCACGGCCCCGGGACTAGGTTGGCCAACCGCCGACATGTCCGAAGACTATAGCGTAGTCCCCACGACCCCGGGACTAGGTTGGCCCCCCGCCGACTTTTCCAACGACTATAGGATCGTCCCCACGACCCCGGGACTAGGTTGGCCAGCCGCCGACATGTCCGACGACTATTCGGTCGTCCCCACGGCCCCGGGACTAGATTGGCCCGCCACCATCATGTCCGACGACTATAGGGTCGTCCCCACGACCTCGGGACTAGGTTGGCCCGCCGCCGACATGTCCGACGACAATAGGGTCGTCCCCACGACCACGGGCCAAAGTTGCCCAGCCGCCGACATGCCCGACGACTACAGGGTTGTCCTCCCGACCCCGGGACTAGGTTGGCCCGCCGCCGACTTGTCCGACGACTATAGGGTGGTCCCCACGACCACGGGCCAATGTTGCCCAGCCGCCGACATGTCCGACGACTACAGGGTTGTCCCCACGACCCCGGGACTCGATTGGCCCGCCGCCGACTTGTCCGACGACTATAGGGTGGTCCCGACGACCACGGGCCAAATTTGCCCAGCCGCCGACATGTCCGACGACTCCAGGGTTGTCCCCACGACCACGGGACTAGATTGGCCCGCCGCCGATTTGTCCGACGACTATAGGGTCGTCCCTACCACCCCGGGACTAGGTTGGCCAGCCGCCGACATGTCGGACGACTACAGGGTTGTCCCCACGACCCCGGGACTAGATTGGCCCGCCGCCGATTTGTCCGACGACTATAGGGTCGTCCCCACGACCGCGGGACAAGGATGGCGCGCCGCCGACTTGTCCGACGACTATAGGGTCGCCCCCACGACACCGGCACCAGGTTGGCCCGCCACCGACATGTCCGATGACTATTGGGTCGTCCCCACGACCCCGGGTCTAGATTGGCCCGCCACCATCATGTCCGACGACTATAGGGTCGTCCCCACGGCCCCGGGACTAGGTTGGCCCGCCGCCGACTTGTCCGACGACTATAGGGTGGTTCCCACGACCACGGGCCAAAGTTGCCCAGCCGCCGGCATGTCCGACGACTACAGGGTTGTCCCCACGACCCCGGTACTAGGTTGGCCCGCCGCCGACTTGTCCGACGACTATAGGGTGGTCCCCACGACCACGGGCCAAAGTTGCCCAGCCGCCGACATGTCCGACGACTACAGGGTTGTCCCCACGACCCCGGGACTAGATTGGCCCGCCGCCGATTTGTCCGACGACTATAGGGTCGTCCCTACCACCCCGGGACTAGGTTGGCCAGCCGCCGACATGTCCGACGACTATACGGTCGTCCCCACGTCCCCGGGAATAGGTTGGCCCGCCGCCGACTTGTCCGACGACTATAGGGTCGTCCCCACGGCCCTGGGACTAGGTTGGCCCGACGCCGACTTGTCCGACGACTATAGGGTCGTCCCCACGACCCCGGCACCAGGTTGGCCAGCCGCCGACTTGTCCGACGACTATAGGGTCGTCCCCACGACCCCGGGACTAGGTTGGCCAACCGCTGACATGTCCGACGATTATAGCGTAGTCCCCACGACCCCGGGACTAGGTTGGCTCGCCGCCGACTTTTCCAACGACTATAGGGTCGTCCCCACGACCCCGGGACTAGGTTGGCCAGCCGCCGACATGTCCGACGAATATAGGGTCGTCCCCACGACCGCGGGACAAGGATGGCGCGCCGCCGACTTGTCCGACGACTATAGGGTCGCCCCCACGACACCGGCACCAGGTTGGCCCGCCACCGACATGTCCGATGACTATTGTGTCGTCCCCACGACCCCGGGTCTAGATTGGCCCGCCGCCGACTTGTCCGAAGACAATAGGGTCGTCCCCACGGCCCCGGGACTAGATTGGCCCGCCACCATCATATCCGACGACTATGGGGTCGTCCCCACGACCCCGGGACTAGGTTGGCCAGCCGACGACATGTCCGACGACTATTCGGTCGTCCCCAGGGCCCCGGGACTAGGTTGGCCAGCCGCCGACATGTCCGACGACTATAGGGTCGTCCCCTCGACCCGGGGACTAGGTTGGCGCGCCGCCGACTGGTCCGACGACTATAGGGTGGTTCCCACGACCCCGGGACCAGGTTGGCCCGCCACCGTCATGTCCGACGACAATAGGGTCGTCCCCACTACCCCGGGACTAGGTTGGCCAGCCGCCGACATGTCCGACGACTATAGGGTCGTCCCCACGACCCCGGGGATAGATTGGCCCGCCACCGTCATGTCCGACGACTATAGCGTAGTCCCCACGACCCGGGGACTAGGTTGGCGCGCCGCCGACTTGTCCGACGACTATAGGGTCGTCCCCACGACCCCGGGACTAGGTTGGCCAGCCGCCGAAATGTGCGACGACTATACGGTCGTCCCCACGGCCCCGGGACTAGATTGGCCCGCCACCATCATGTCCGACGACTATAGGGTCGTCCCCACGACCGCGGGACAAGGATGGCGCGCCGCCGACTTGTCCGACGACTATTGGGTTGCCCCCACGACCCCGGGACCAGTTTGGCCAGCCAACGACTTGTCCGACGACTATAGGGTCGTCCCCACGACCCCGGGACTAGGTTGGCCAACCGCCGACATGTCCGAAGACTATAGCGCAGTCCCCACGACGCCGGGACTAGGTTGGCCCGCCGCCGACTTTTCCAACGACTATAGGGTCGTCCCCACGACCCCGGGACTAGGTTGGCCAGCCGCCGACATGTCCGACGACTATAGGGTCGTCCCCACGACCACGGGCCAAAGTTGCCCAGCCGCCGACATGTCCGACGACTACAGGGTTGTCCCCACGACCCCGGGACTAGATTGGCCCGCCGCCGATTTGTCCGACGACTATAGGGTCGCCCCCACGACCCCGGGACCAGGTTGGCCAGCCGCCGACTTGTCCGACGACTATAGGGTTGCCCCCACGAACCCGGGACCAGGTTGGCCAGCCGCCGACTTGTCCGACGACTATAGGGTTGCCCCCACGAACCCGGGACCAGGTTGGCCAGCCGCCGACTTGTCCGACGACTATAGGGTCGTCCCCACGACCGCGGGACAAGGATGGCGCGCCGCCGACTTGTCCGACGACTATAGGGTCGCCCCCACGACCCCGGGACCAGGTTGGCCAGCCGCCGACTTGTCCGACGACTATAGGGTTGTCCCCACGACCCCGGTACTAGGTTGGCCCGCCGCCGACTTGTCCGACGACTATAGGGTGGTCCCCACGACCACGGGCCAAAGTTGCCCAGCCGCCGACATGTCCGACGACTACAGGGTTGTCCACACGACCCCGGGACTAGATTGGCCCGCCGCCGATTTGTCCGACGACTATAGGGTCGTCCCTACCACCCCGGGACTAGGTTGGCCAGCCGCCGACATGTCCGACGACTATACGGTCGTCCCCACGGCCCCGGGAATAGGTTGGCCCGCCGCCGACTTGTCCGACGACTATAGGGTCGTCCCCACGGCCCTGGGACTAGGTTGGCCCGACGCCGACTTGTCCGACGACTATAGGGTCGTCCCCACGACCCCGGCACCAGGTTGGCCAGCCGCCGACTTGTCCGACGACTATAGGGTCGTCCCCACGACCCCGGGACTAGGTTGGCCAACCGCTGACATGTCCGACGATTATAGCGTAGTCCCCACGACCCCGGGACTAGGTTGGCTCGCCGCCGACTTTTCCAACGACTATAGGGTCGTCCCCACGACCCCGGGACTAGGTTGGCCAGCCGCCGACATGTCCGACGAATATAGGGTCGTCCCCACGACCGCGGGACAAGGATGGCGCGCCGCCGACTTGTCCGACGACTATAGGGTCGTCCCCACGACCGCGGGACAAGGATGGCGCGCCGCCGACTTGTCCGACGACTATAGGGTCGCCCCCACGACACCGGCACCAGGTTGGCCCGCCCCCGACATGTCCGATGACTATTGTGTCGTCCCCACGACCCCGGGTCTAGATTGGCCCGCCACCATCATGTCCGACGACTATAGGGTCGTCCCCACGACCCCGGGACTAGGTTGGCCCGCCGCCGACTTGTCCGACGACTATAGGGTCGTCCCCACGGCCCCGGGACTAGGTTGGCCCGCCGCCGACTTGTCCGAAGACAATAGGGTCGTCCCCACGGCCCCGGGACTAGATTGGCCCGCCACCATCATATCCGACGACTATGGGGTCGTCCCCACGACCCCGGGACTAGGTTGGCCAGCCGACGACATGTCCGACGACTATTCGGTCGTCCCCACGGCCCCGGGACTAGGTTGGCCCGCCACCATCATGTCCGACGACTATAGGGTCGTCCCCACGACCGCGGGACAAGGATGGCGCGCCGCCGACTTGTCCGACGACTATTGGGTTGCCCCCACGACCCCGGGACCAGTTTGGCCAGCCGCCGACTTGTCCGACGACTATAGGGTCGTCCCCACGACCCCGGGACTAGGTTGGCCAACCGCCGACATGTCCGACGACTATAGCGCAGTCCCCACGACGCCGGGACTAGGTTGGCCCGCCGCCGACTTTTCCAACGACTATAGGGTCGTCCCCACGACCCCGGGACCAGGTTGGCCCGCCACCGTCATGTCCGACGACAATAGGGTCGTCCCCACGACCACGGGCCAAAGTTGGCCCGCCACCGTCATGTCCGACGACAATAGGGTCGTCCCCACGACCCCGGGACTAGATTGGCCCGCCACCATCATATCCGACGACTATGGGGTCGTCCCCACGACCCCGGGACTAGGTTGGCCAGCCGACGACATGTGCGACGACTATTCGGTCGTCCCAACGGCCCCGGGATTAGATTGGCCCGCCACCATCATGTCCGACGACTATAGGGTAGTCCCCACGACCCCGGGACTAGGTTGGCCCGCCGCCAACATGTCTGACGACAATAGGGTCGTCCCCACGACCCTGGGACTAGATTGGCCCGCCACCATCATATCCGACGACAATAGGGTAGTCTCCACGACCCCGGGACTAGATTGGCCCGCCACCATCATATACGACGACTATAGGGTGGTCCCCACGACCCCGGGACTAGGTTGGCCAGCCGCCAACATTTCCGACGACTATAGGGTCGTCCCTACGACCCGGAGCCCACGTTGGCCCGCCGCCGACATGGCCGACGACTATAGGGTCGTCCCCACGACCCCGGGACCAGGTTGGCCTGCCGCCGACATGTCCGACGACAATAGGGTCGTCTCCACGACCCCGGGACTAGGTTGGCCCGCCGCCAACATGTCCGACGACAATAGGGTCGTCCCCACGGCCCCGGGACTAGATTGGCCCGCCACCATCATATCCGACGACTATGGGGTCGTCCCCACGACCCCGGGACTAGGTTGGCCAGCCGACGACATGTCCGACGACTATTCGGTCGTCTCCACGGCCCCGGGACTAGGTTGGCCAGCCGCCGACATGTCCGACGACTATAGGGTCGTCCCCTCGACCCGGGGACTAGGTTGGCGCGCCGCCGAATGGTCCGACGACTATAGGGTCGTCCCCACGACCCCGGGACCAGGTTGGCCCGCCACCGTCATGTCCGACGACAATAGGGTCGTCCCCACGACCACGGGCCAAAGTTGGCCCGCCACCGTCATGTCCGACGACAATAGGGTCGTCCCCACGACCCCGGGACTAGATTGGCCCGCCACCATCATATCCGACGACTATGGGGTCGTCCCCACGACCCCGGGACTAGGTTGGCCAGCCGCCGACTTGTCCGACGACTATAGGGTCGTCCCCACGACCCCGGGACTAGGTTGGCCAACCGCCGACATGTCCGACGACTATAGCGTAGTCCCCACGACCCGGGGACTAGGTTGGCGCGCCGCCGACTTGTCCGATGACTATATGAGGTCGTCCCCACGACCCCGGGACTAGGTTGGCCAGCCGCCGAAATGTGCGACGACTATACGGTCGTCCCCACGGCCCCGGGACTAGGTTGGCCAACCGCCGACATGTCCGACGACTATAGCGTAGTCCCCACGACCCCGGGACTAGGTTGGCCCCCCGCCGACTTTTCCAACGACTATAGGGTCGTCCCCACGACCGCGGGACAAGGATGGCGCGCCGCCGACTTGTCCGACGACTATAGGGTCGCCCCCACGACACCGGCACCAGGTTGGCCCGCCACCGACATGTCCGATGACTATTGTGTCGTCCCCACGACCCCGGGTCTAGATTGGCCCGCCACCATCATGTCCGACGACTATAGGGTCGTCCCCACGACCCCGGGACTAGGTTGGCCCGCCGCCGACTTGTCCGACGACTATAGGGTCGTCCCCACGGCCCCGGGACTAGGTTGGCCCGCCGCCGACTTGTCCGAAGACAATAGGGTCGTCCCCACGGCCCCGGGACTAGATTGGCCCGCCACCATCATATCCGACGACTATGGGGTCGTCCCCACGACCCCGGGACTAGGTTGGCCAGCCGACGACATGTCCGACGACTATTCGGTCGTCCCCACGGCCCCGGGACTAGGTTGGCCCGCCACCATCATGTCCGACGACTATAGGGTCGTCCCCACGACCGCGGGACAAGGATGGCGCGCCGCCGACTTGTCCGACGACTATTGGGTTGCCCCCACGACCCCGGGACCAGTTTGGCCAGCCGCCGACTTGTCCGACGACTATAGGGTCGTCCCCACGACCCCGGGACCAGGTTGGCCAGCCGCCGACTTGTCCGACGACTATAGGGTCGTCCCCACGACCCCGGGACTAGATTGGCCCGCCGCCGATTTGTCCGACGACTATAGCGCAGTCCCCACGACGCCGGGACTAGGTTGGCCCGCCGCCGACTTTTCCAACGACTATAGGGTCGTCCCCACGACCCCGGGACTAGGTTGGCCAGCCGCCGACATGTCCGACGACTATAGGGTCGTCCCCACGACCACGGGCCAAAGTTGCCCAGCCGCCGACATGTCCGACGACTACAGGGTTGTCCCCACGACCCCGGGACTAGATTGGCCCGCCGCCGATTTGTCCGACGACTATAGGGTCGCCCCCACGACCCCGGGACCAGGTTGGCCAGCCGCCGACTTGTCCGACGACTATAGGGTTGCCCCCACGAACCCGGGACCAGGTTGGTCAGCCGCCGACTTGTCCGACGACTATAGGGTTGCCCCCACGAACCCGGGACCAGGTTGGCCAGCCGCCGACTTGTCCGACGACTATAGGGTCGTCCCCACGACCCCGTGACTAGATTGGCCCGCCGCCGATTTGTCCGACGACTATAGGGTCGCCCCCACGACCCCGGGACCAGGTTGGCCAGCCGCCGACTTGTCCGACGACTATAGGGTTGCCCCCACGAACCCGGGACCAGGTTGGCCAGCCGCCGACTTGTCCGACGACTATAGGGTCGTCCCCACGACCCCGGGACTAGGTTGGCCAGCCGCCGACAAGTCCGACGACTATAGGGTCGTCCCCTCGACCCGGGGACTAGGTTGGCGCGCCGCCGACTGGTCCGACGACTATAGGGTCGTCCCCACGACCCCGGGACCAGGTTGGCCCGCCACCGTCATGTCCGACGACAATAGGGTCGTCCCCACGACCACGGGCCAAAGTTGGCCCGCCACCGTCATGTCCGACGACAATAGGGTCGTCCCCACGACCCCGGGACTAGATTGGCCCGCCACCATCATATCCGACGACTATGGGGTCGTCCCCACGACCCCGGGACTAGGTTGGCCAGCCGACGACATGTCCGACGACTATTCGGTCGTCCCAACGGCCCCGGGATTAGATTGGCCCGCCACCATCATGTCCGACGACTATAGGGTAGTCCCCACGACCCCGGGACTAGGTTGGCCCGCCGCCAACATGTCTGACGACAATAGGGTCGTCCCCACGACCCTGGGACTAGATTGGCCCGCCACCATCATATCCGACGACAATAGGGTCGTCTCCACGACCCCGGGACTAGATTGGCCCGCCACCATCATATACGACGACTATAGGGTGGTCCCCACGACCCCGGGACTAGGTTGGCCAGCCGCCAACATTTCCGACGACTATAGGGTCGTCCCTACGACCCGGGGCCCACGTTGGCCCGCCGCCGACATGGCCGACGACTATAGGGTCGTCCCCACGACCCCGGGACCAGGTTGGCCTGCCGCCGACATGTCCGACGACTATAGCGTAGTCCCCACGACCCGGGGACTAGGTTGGCGCGCCGCCGACTTGTCCGATGACTATAGGGTCGTCCCCACGACCCCGGGACTAGGTTGGCCAGCCGCCGAAATGTGCGACGACTATACGGTCGTCCCCACGGCCCCGGGACTAGGTTGGCCAACCGCCGACATGTCCGACGACTATAGCGTAGTCCCCACGACCCCGGGACTAGGTTGGCCCCCCGCCGACTTTTCCAACGACTATAGGGTCGTCCCCACGACCGCGGGACAAGGATGGCGCGCCGCCGACTTGTCCGACGACTATAGGGTCGCCCCCACGACACCGGCACCAGGTTGGCCCGCCACCGACATGTCCGATGACTATTGTGTCGTCCCCACGACCCCGGGTCTAGATTGGCCCGCCACCGTCATGTCCGACGACTATAGGGTCGTCCCCACGACCCCGGGACTAGGTTGGCCCGCCGCCGACTTGTCCGACGACTATAGGGTCGTCCCCACGGCCCCGGGACTAGGTTGGCCCGCCGCCGACTTGTCCGAAGACAATAGGGTCGTCCCCACGGCCCCGGGACTAGATTGGCCCGCCACCATCATATCCGACGACAATGGGGTCGTCCCCACGACCCCGGGACTAGGTTGGCCAGCCGACGACATGTCCGACGACTATTCGGTCGTCCCCACGGCCCCGGGACTAGGTTGGCCAGCCGCCGACATGTCCGACGACTATAGGGTCGTCCCCTCGACCCGGGGACTAGGTTGGCGCGCCGCCGACTGGTCCGACGACTATAGGGTGGTTCCCACGACCCCGGGACCAGGTTGGCCCGCCACCGTCATGTCCGACGACAATAGGGTCGTCCCCACGACCACGGGCCAAAGTTGGCCCGCCACCGTCATGTCCGACGACTATAGGGTCGTCCCCACTACCCCGGGACTAGGTTGGCCAGCCGCCGACATGTCCGACGACTATAGGGTCGTCCCCACGACCCCGAGGATAGATTGGCCCGCCACCGTCATGTCCGACGACTATAGCGTAGTCCCCACGACCCGGGGACTAGGTTGGCGCGCCGCCGACCTGTCCGACGACTATAGGGTCGTCCCCACGACCCCGGGACTAGGTTGGCCAGCCGCCGAAATGTGCGACGACTATACGGTCGTCCCCACGGCCCCGGGACTAGATTGGCCCGCCACCATCATGTCCGACGACTATAGGGTCGTCCCCACGACCGCGGGACAAGGATGGCGCGCCGCCGACTTGTCCGACGACTATTGGGTTGCCCCCACGACCCCGGGACCAGTTTGGCCAGCCAACGACTTGTCCGACGACTATAGGGTCGTCCCCACGACCCCGGGACTAGGTTGGCCAACCGCCGACATGTCCGACGACTATAGCGCAGTCCCCACGACGCCGGGACTAGGTTGGCCCGCCGCCGACTTTTCCAACGACTATAGGGTCGTCCCCACGACCCCGGGACTAGGTTGGCCAGCCGCCGACATGTCCGACGACTATAGGGTCGTCCCCACGACCACGGGCCAAAGTTGCCCAGCCGCCGACATGTCCGACGACTACAGGGTTGTCCCCACGACCCCGGGACTAGATTGGCCCGCCACCGATTTGTCCGACGACTATAGGGTCGCCCCCACGACCCCGGGACCAGGTTGGCCAGCCGCCGACTTGTCCGACGACTATAGGGTTGCCCCCACGAACCCGGGACCAGGTTGGCCAGCCGCCGACTTGTCCGACGACTATAGGGTTGCCCCCACGAACCCGGGACCAGGTTGGCCAGCCGCCGACTTGTCCGACGACTATAGGGTCGTCCCCACGACCCCGGGACTAGATTGGCCCGCCGCCGATTTGTCCGACGACTATAGGGTCGCCCCCACGACCCCGGGACCAGGTTGGCCAGCCGCCGACTTGTCCGACGACTATAGGGTTGCCCCCACGAACCCGGGACCAGGTTGGCCAGCCGCCGACTTGTCCGACGACTACAGGGTTGTCCCCACGACCCCGGTACTAGGTTGGCCCGCCGCCGACTTGTCCGACGACTATAGGGTGGTCCCCACGACCACGGGCCAAAGTTGCCCAGCCGCCGACATGTCCGACGACTACAGGGTTGTCCCCACGACCCCGGGACTAGATTGGCCCGCCGCCGATTTGTCCGACGACTATAGGGTCGTCCCTACCACCCCGGGACTAGGTTGGCCAGCCGCCGACATGTCCGACGACTATACGGTCGTCCCCACGGCCCCGGGAATAGGTTGGCCCGCCGCCGACTTGTCCGACGACTATAGGGTCGTCCCCACGGCCCTGGGACTAGGTTGGCCCGACGCCGACTTGTCCGACGACTATAGGGTCGTCCCCACGACCCCGGCACCAGGTTGGCCAGCCGCCGAATTGTCCGACGACTATAGGGTCGTCCCCACGACCCCGGGACTAGGTTGGCCAACCGCTGACATGTCCGACGATTATAGCGTAGTCCCCACGACCCCGGGACTAGGTTGGCTCGCCGCCGACTTTTCCAACGACTATAGGGTCGTCCCCACGACCCCGGGACTAGGTTGGCCAGCCGCCGACATGTCCGACGAATATAGGGTCGTCCCCACGACCGCGGGACAAGGATGGCGCGCCGCCGACTTGTCCGACGACTATAGGGTCGCCCCCACGACACCGGCACCAGGTTGGCCCGCCCCCGACATGTCCGATGACTATTGTGTCGTCTCCACGACCCCGGGTCTAGATTGGCCCGCCACCATCATGTCCGACGACTATAGGGTCGTCCCCACGACCCCGGGACTAGGTTGGCCCGCCGCCGACTTGTCCGACGACTATAGGGTCGTCCCCACGGCCCCGGGACTAGGTTGGCCCGCCGCCGACTTGTCCGAAGACAATAGGGTCGTCCCCACGGCCCCGGGACTAGATTGGCCCGCCACCATCATATCCGACGACTATGGGGTCGTCCCCACGACCCCGGGACTAGGTTGGCCAGCCGACGACATGTCCGACGACTATTCGGTCGTCCCCACGGCCCCGGGACTAGGTTGGCCCGCCACCATCATGTCCGACGACTATAGGGTCGTCCCCACGACCGCGGGACAAGGATGGCGCGCCGCCGACTTGTCCGACGACTATTGGGTTGCCCCCACGACCCCGGGACCAGTTTGGCCAGCCGCCGACTTGTCCGACGACTATAGGGTCGTCCCCACGACCCCGGGACTAGGTTGGCCAACCGCCGACATGTCCGACGACTATAGCGCAGTCCCCACGACGCCGGGACTAGGTTGGCCCGCCGCCGACTTTTCCAACGACTATAGGGTCGTCCCCACGACCCCGGGACTAGGTTGGCCAGCCGCCGACATGTCCGACGACTATAGGGTCGTCCCCACGACCACGGGCCAAAGTTGCCCAGCCGCCGACATGTCCGACGACTACAGGGTCGTCCCCACGACCCCGGGACTAGATTGGCCCGCCGCCGATTTGTCCGACGACTATAGGGTCGCCCCCACGACCCCGGGACCAGGTTGGCCAGCCGCCGACTTGTCCGACGACTATAGGGTTGCCCCCACGAACCCGGGACCAGGTTGGCCAGCCGCCGACTTGTCCGACGACTACAGGGTTGTCCCCACGACCCCGGTACTAGGTTGGCCCGCCGCCGACTTGCCCGACGACTATAGGGTGGTCCCCACGACCACGGGCCAAAGTTGCCCAGCCGCCGACATGTCCGACGACTACAGGGTTGTCCCCACGACCCCGGGACTAGATTGGCCCGCCGCCGATTTGTCCGACGACTATAGGGTCGTCCCTACCACCCCGGGACTAGGTTGGCCAGCCGCCGACATGTCCGACGACTATACGGTCGTCCCCACGGCCCCGGGAATAGGTTGGCCCGCCGCCGACTTGTCCGACGACTATAGGGTCGTCCCCACGGCCCTGGGACTAGGTTGGCCCGACGCCGACTTGTCCGACGACTATAGGGTCGTCCCCACGACCCCGGCACCAGGTTGGCCAGCCGCCGACTTGTCCGACGACTATAGGGTCGTCCCCACGACCCCGGGACTAGGTTGGCCAGCCGCCGACATGTCCGACGAATATAGGGTCGTCCCCACGACCGCGGGACAAGGATGGCGCGCCGCCGACTTGTCCGACGACTATAGGGTCGCCCCCACGACACCGGCACCAGGTTGGCCCGCCCCCGACATGTCCGATGACTATTGTGTCGTCCCCACGACCCCGGGTCTAGATTGGCCCGCCACCATCATGTCCGACGACTATAGGGTCGTCCCCACGACCCCGGGACTAGGTTGGCCCGCCGCCGACTTGTCCGACGACTATAGGGTCGTCCCCACGGCCCCGGGACTAGATTGGCCCGCCACCATCATATCCGACGACTATGGGGTCGTCCCCACGACCCCGGGACTAGGTTGGCCAGCCGACGACATGTCCGACGACTATTCGGTCGTCCCCACGGCCCCGGGACAAGGTTGGCCCGCCACCATCATGTCCGACGACTATAGGGTCGTCCCCACGACCGCGGGACAAGGATGGCGCGCCGCCGACTTGTCCGACGACTATTGGGTTGCCCCCACGACCCCGGGACCAGTTTGGCCAGCCGCCGACTTGTCCGACGACTATAGGGTCGTCCCCACGACCCCGGGACTAGGTTGGCCAACCGCCGACATGTCCGACGACTATAGCGCAGTCCCCACGACGCCGGGACTAGGTTGGCCCGCCGCCGACTTTTCCAACGACTATAGGGTCGTCCCCACGACCCCGGGACTAGGTTGGCCAGCCGCCGACATGTCCGACGACTATAGGGTCGTCCCCACGACCACGGGCCAAAGTTGCCCAGCCGCCGACATGTCCGACGACTACAGGGTTGTCCCCACGACCCCGGGACTAGATTGGCCCGCCGCCGATTTGTCCGACGACTATAGGGTCGCCCCCACGACACCGGGACCAGGTTGGCCAGCCGCCGACTTGTCCGACGACTATAGGGTTGCCCCCACGAACCCGGGACCAGGTTGGTCAGCCGCCGACTTGTCCGACGACTATAGGGTTGCCCCCACGAACCCGGGACCAGGTTGGCCAGCCGCCGACTTGTCCGACGACTATAGGGTCGTCCCCACGACCCCGGGACTAGATTGGCCCGCCGCCGATTTGTCCGACGACTATAGGGTCGCCCCAACGACCCCGGGACCAGGTTGGCCAGCCGCCGACTTGTCCGACGACTATAGGGTTGCCCCCACGAACCCGGGACCAGGTTGGCCAGCCGCCGACTTGTCCGACGACTATAGGGTCGTCCCCACGACCCCGGGACTAGGTTGGCCAGCCGCCGACATGTCCGACGACTATAGGGTCGTCCCCTCGACCCGGGGACTAGGTTGGCGCGCCGCCGACTGGTCCGACGACTATAGGGTCGTCCCCACGACCCCGGGACCAGGTTGGCCCGCCACCGTCATGTCCGACGACAATAGGGTCGTCCCCACGACCACGGGCCAAAGTTGGCCCGCCACCGTCATGTCCGACGACAATAGGGTCGTCCCCACGACCCCGGGACTAGATTGGCCCGCCACCATCATATCCGACGACTATGGGGTCGTCCCCACGACCCCGGGACTAGGTTGGCCAGCCGACGACATGTCCGACGACTATTCGGTCGTCCCAACGGCCCCGGGATTAGATTGGCCCGCCACCATCATGTCCGACGACTATAGGGTAGTCCCCACGACCCCGGGACTAGGTTGGCCCGCCGCCAACATGTCTGACGACAATAGGGTCGTCCCCACGACCCTGGGACTAGATTGGCCCGCCACCATCATATCCGACGACAATAGGGTCGTCTCCACGACCCCGGGACTAGATTGGCCCGCCACCATCATATACGACGACTATAGGGTGGTCCCCACGACCCCGGGACTAGGTTGGCCAGCCGCCAACATTTCCGACGACTATAGGGTCGTCCCTACGACCCGGGGCCCACGTTGGCCCGCCGCCGACATGGCCGACGACTATAGGGTCGTCCCCACGACCCCGGGACCAGGTTGGCCTGCCGCCGACATGTCCGACGACAATAGGGTCGTCTCCACGACCCCGGGACTAGGTTGGCCAGCCGCCGACTTGTCCGACGACTATAGGGTCGTCCCCACGACCCCGGGACTAGGTTGGCCAACCCCCGACATGTCCGACGACTATAGCGTAGTCCCCACGACCCCGGGACTAGGTTGGCCCCCCGCCGACTTTTCCAACGACTATAGGATCGTCCCCACGACCCCGGGACTAGGTTGGCCAGCCGCCGACATGTCCGACGACTATAGGGTCGTCCCCTCGACCCGGGGACTAGGTTGGCGCGCCGCCGACTGGTCCGACGACTATAGGGTCGTACCCACGACCCCGGGACCAGGTTGGCCCGCCACCGTCATGCCCGACGACAATAGGGTCGTCCCCACGACCACGGGCCAAAGTTGCCCAGCCGCCGACATGTCCGACGACTACAGGGTTGTCCCCACGACCCCGGGACTAGATTGGCCCGCCGCCGATTTGTCCGACGACTATAGGGTCGTCCCCACGACCGCGGGACAAGGATGGCGCGCCGCCGACTTGTCCGACGACTATAGGGTTGCCCCCACGACCCCGGGACCAGGTTGGCCAGCCGCCGACTTGTCCGACGACTATAGGGTCGTCCCCACGACCCCGGGACTAGATTGGCCCGCCGCCGATTTGTCCGACGACTATAGGGTCGCCCCCACGACCCCGGGACCAGGTTGGCCAGCCGCCGACTTGTGCGACGACTATAGGGTCGTCCCCACGACGCCGGATCTAGATTGGCCCGCCACCATCATGCCCGATGACTATAGGGTCGTCCCTACCACCCCGGGACTAGGTTGGCCAGCCGCCGACATGTCCGACGACTATAGGGTCGTCCCCACGACCCCGGGGATAGATTGGCCCGCCACCGTCATGTCCGACGACTATAGCGTAGTCCCCACGACCCGGGGACTAGGTTGGCCCGCCACCATCATGTCCGACGACTATAGGGTCGTCCCCACGACCGCGGGACAAGGATGGCGCGCCGCCGACTTGTCTGACGACTATAGGGTTGCCCCCACGACCCCGGGACCAGTTTGGCCAGCCGCCGACTTGTCCGACGACTATAGGGTCGTCCCCACGACCCCCGGACTAGGTTGGCCAACCGCCGACATGTCCGACGACTATAGCGTAGTCCCCACGACGCCGGGACTAGGTTGGCCAGCCGCCGACATGTCCGACGACTATAGGGTCGCCCCCTCGACCCGGGGACTAGGTTGGCGCGCCGCCGACTGGTCCGACGACTATAGGGTCGTCCCCACGACCCCGGGACCAGGTTGGCCCGCCACCGTCATGTCCGACGACAATAGGGTCGTCCCCACGACCACGGGCCAAAGTTGGCCCGCCACCGTCATGTCCGACGACTATAGGGTCGTCCCCACTACCCCGGGACTAGGTTGGCCAGCCGCCGACATGTCCGACGACTATAGGGTCGTCCCCACGACCCCGGGGATAGATTGGCCCGCCACCGTCATGTCCGACGACTATAGCGTAGTCCCCACGACCCGGGGACTAGGTTGGCGCGCCGCCGACTTGTCCGACGACTATAGGGTCGTCCCCACGACCCCGGGACTAGGTTGGCCAGCCGCCGAAATGTGCGACGACTATACGGTCGTCCCCACGGCCCCGGGACTATATTGGCCCGCCACCATCATGTCCGACGACTATAGGGTCGTCCCCACGACCGCGGGACAAGGATGGCGCGCCGCCGACTTGTCCGACGACTATAGGGTTGCCCCCACGACCCCGGGACCAGTTTGGCCAGCCGCCGACTTGTCCGCCGACTATAGGGTCGTCCCCACGACCCCGGGACTAGGTTGGGCAACCGCCGACATGTCCGACGACTATAGCGCAGTCCCCACGAAGCCGGGACTAGGTTGGCCCGCCGCCGACTTTTCCAACGACTATAGGGTCGTCCCCACGACCCCGGGACTAGGTTGGCCAGCCGCCGACATGTCCGGCGACTATAGGGTCGTCCCCACGACCACGGGCCAAAGTTGCCCAGCCGCCCACATGTCCGACGACTACAGGGTTGTCCCCACGACCCCGGGACTAGATTGGCCCGCCGCCTATTTGTCCGACGACTATAGGGTCGCCCCCACGACCCCGGGACCAGGTTGGCCCGCCACCGTCATGTCCGACGCAATAGGGTCGTCCCCACGCCCGCGGGACAAGGATGGCGCGCCGCCGACTTGTCCGACGACTATAGGGTTGCCCCCACGACCCCGGGACCAGTTTGGCCAGCCGCCGACTTGTCCGACGACTATAGGGTCGTCCCCACGACCCCGGGACTAGGTTGGCCAACCGCCGACATGTCCGACGACTATAGCGTAGTCCCCACGACGCCGGGACTAGGTTGGCCCGCCGCCGACTTTTCCAACGACTATAGGGTCGTCCCCACGACCCCGGGACTAGGTTGGCCAGCCGCCGACATGTCCGACGACAATAGGGTCGTCTCCACGACCCCGGGACTAGGTTGGCCCGCCGCCAACATGTCCGAAGACAATAGGGTCGTCCCCACGGCCCCGGGACTAGATTGGCCCGCCACCATCATATCCGACGACTATGGGGTCGTCCCCTCGACCCGGGGACTAGGTTGGCGCGCCGCCGACTGGTCCGACGACTATAGGGTCGTCCCCACGACCCCGGGACCAGGTTGGCCCGCCACCGTCATGTCCGACGACAATAGGGTCGTCCCCACGACCACGGGCCAAAGTTGGCCCGCCACCGTCATGTCCGACGACTATAGGGTCGTCCCCACTACCCCGGGACTAGGTTGGCCAGCCGCCGACATGTCCGACGACTATAGGGTCGTCCCCACGACCCCGGGGATAGATTGGCCCGCCACCGTCATGTCCGACGACTATAGCGTAGTCCCCACGACCCGGGGACTAGGTTGGCGCGCCGCCGACTTGTCCGACGACTATAGGGTCGTCCCCACGACCCCGGGACTAGGTTGGCCAGCCGCCGAAATGTGCGACGACTATACGGTCGTCCCCACGGCCCCGGGACTATATTGGCCCGCCACCATCATGTCCGACGACTATAGGGTCGTCCCCACGACCGCGGGACAAGGATGGCGCGCCGCCGACATGTCCGACGACTATAGGGTTGCCCCCACGACCCCGGGACCAGTTTGGCCAGCCGCCGACTTGTCCGCCGACTATAGGGTCGTCCCCACGACCCCGGGACTAGGTTGGCCAACCGCCGACATGTCCGACGACTATAGCGCAGTCCCCACGAAGCCGGGACTAGGTTGGCCCGCCGCCGACTTTTCCAACGACTATAGGGTCGTCCCCACGACCCCGGGACTAGGTTGGCCAGCCGCCGACATGTCCGACGACTATAGGGTCGTCCCCACGACCACGGGCCAAAGTTGCCCAGCCGCCGACATGTCCGACGACTACAGGGTTGTCCCCACGACCCCGGGACTAGATTGGCACGCCGCCTATTTGTCCGACGACTATAGGGTCGCCCCCACGACCCCGGGACCAGGTTGGCCAGCCGCCGACTTGTCCGACGACTATAGGGTTGCCCCCACGAACCCGGGACCAGGTTGGCCAGCCGCCGACTTGTCCGACGACTATAGGGTTGCCCCCACGAACCCGGGACCAGGTTGGCCAGCCGCCGACTTGTCCGACGACTATAGGGTCGTCCCCACGACCCCGGGACTAGATTGGCCCGCCGCCGATTTGTCCGACGACTATAGGGTCGCCCCCACGACCTCGGGACCAGGTTGGCCAGCCGCCGACTTGTCCGACGACTATAGGGTTGCCCCCACGAACCCGGGACCAGGTTGGCCAGCCGCCGACTTGTCCGACGACTATAGGGTCGTCCCCACGACCCCGGGACTAGGTTGGCCAGCCGCCGACATGTCCGACGACTATAGGGTCGTCCCCTCGACCCGGGGACTAGGTTGGCGCGCCGCCGACTGGTCCGACGACTATAGGGTCGTCCCCACGACCCCGGGACCAGGTTGGCCCGCCACCGTCATGTCCGACGACAATAGGGTCGTCCCCACGACCACGGGCCAAAGTTGGCCCGCCACCGTCATGTCCGACGACAATAGGGTCGTCCCCACGACCCCGGGACTAGATTGGCCCGCCACCATCATATCCGACGACTATGGGGTTGTCCCCACGACCCCGGGACTAGGTTGGCCAGCCGACGACATGTCCGACGACTATTCGGTCGTCCCCACGGCCCCGGGACTAGATTGGCTCGCCACCATCATGTCCGACGACTATAGGGTAGTCCCCACGACCCCGGGACTAGGATGGCCCGCCGCCAACATGTCTGACGACAATAGGGTCGTCCCCACGACCCTGGGACTAGATTGGCCCGCCACCATCATATCCGACGACAATAGGGTCGTCTCCACGACCCCGGGACTAGATTGGCCCGCCACCATCATATACGACGACTATAGGGTGGTCCCCACGACCCCGGGACTAGGTTGGTCAGCCGCCAACATTTCCGACGACTATAGGGTCGTCCCCACGACCCCGGGACTAGGTTGGCCAGCCGACGACATGTCCGACGAATATTCGGTCGTCTCCACGGCCCCGGGACTAGGTTGGCCAGCCGCCGACATGTCCGACGACTATAGGGTCGTCCCCACGACCACTGGCGAATGTTGGCCAGCAGCCGACATGTCCGACGACTATAGGGTCGTCCCCACGACCCCGGGACTAGATTGGCCCGCCACCGTCATGTCCGAACACTATAGGGTCGTCCCCACGACCCAGGGATTAGGTTGGCCCGCCGCCGACTTGTCCGACGACTATAGGGTCGTCCCCACGACCCCGGGACCAGGTTGGCCAACCGCCGACATGTCCGACGACATTAGCGTAGTCCCCACGACCCCGGGACTAGGTTGGCCCGCCGCCGACTTTTCCAACGACTATAGGGTCGTCCCCACGACCCCGGGACTAGGTTGGCCAGGCGCCGACATGTCCGACGACTATAGGGTCGTCCCCTCGACCCGGGGACTAGGTTGGCGCGCCGCCGACTTGTCCGACGACTATAGGGTCGTCCCCACGACCCCGGGACTAGGTTGGCCAGCCGCCGAAATGTGCGACGACTATACGGTCGTCCCCACGGCCCCGGGCCATAGTTGCCCAGCCGCCGGCATGTCCGACGACTATAGGGTCGTCCCCACGACCCCCGGACAAGATTGCCCCGCCACCGTCATGTCCGACGATTATAGGGTCGTCCCCACGACCCCGGGACTAGTTTGGCCCGCCGCCGACATGTCCGACGACTATAGGGTCGTGCCTACCACCCCGGGACTAGGTTGGCCCGCCACCATCATGTCCGACGACTATAGGGTCGTCCCCACGACCCCGGGACTAGGATGGCCCGCCGCCGACTTGTCCGACGACTATAGGGACGTCCCCACGACTACGGGCCAAAGTTGCCCTCCCGCCGACATGTCCGACGACTGTAGGGTCGTCCCAACGACCCCGGGACTAGATAGGCCCGCCACCATAATGTCCGACGACTATAGGGTCGTTCCCACGACACCGGGACTATGTTGGCCAGCCGCCGACATGTCCGACGACTATAGGGTCGTCCCTACGACCCTGGGCATACGTTGGCCCGCCGCCGACATGTCCGACGACTATAGGGTCGTCCCCACGACCACGGGCCAAAGTTGGGCAGCCGCCGACATGTCCGACGACTATAGGGTCGTCTCCACGACCCCGGGACTAGGTTGGCCTGCCGCCGACTTTTCCAACGACTATAGGGTCGTCCCCACGACCCCGGGACTAGGTTGGCCAGGCGCCGACATGTCCGACGACTATAGGGTCGTCCCCACGACCACGGGCCAAAGTTGGCCAGCCGCCGACATGTTCGACGACTATAGGGTCGTCCCCACGACCCCGGAACTAGATTGGCCCGCCACCGTTATGTCCGACGAGTATAGGGTCGTCCCTACCACCCCGGGACTAGGATGGCCCGCCGCCGACTTGTCCGACGACTATAGGGTCGTCCCTACCACCCCGGGACTAGGTTGGCCAGCCTCCTACATATCCGACGACTATAGGGTCGTCTCCACGACCACAGGCCAAAGTTGGCCAGCCGCCGACATTTTCGACGACTATAGGGTCGTCCCCACGACCCCGGAACTAGATTGGCCCGCCACCGTCATGTCCGACGAGTATTGGGTCGTCCCCGCGACCCCTGGACTAGGATGGCCCGCCGACGACTTGTCCGACGACTATAGGGTCGTCCCTACCACCCCGGGACTAGGTTGGCCAGCCTCTGACATATCCGACGACTATAGGGTCGTCCCCACGACCCCGGGACTAGGTTGGCCCGCCGCCGACATGTTCGACGACTATAGGGTCGTCCCCACGACCCCGGAACTAGATTGGCTCGCACCGTCATGTCCGACGATTATAGGGTCGTCCCCACGACCCCGGGACTAGTTTGGCCAGCCGCCGACATGTCCGACGAGTATAGGGTCGTCCCTACCACCCCGGGACTAGGTTGGCCGCCGCCAACATGTCCAACGACTATAGGGTCGTCCCCACGACCCCGGGACTAGGATGGCCCGCCGCCGACTTGTCCGACGACTATAGGGTCGTCCCTACCACCCCGGGACTAGGTTGGCCAGCCTCCGACATATCCGACGACTATAGGGTCGTCCCCACGACCACAGGCCAAAGTTGGCCAGCCGCCGACATGTTCGACGACTATAGGATCGTCCCCACGACCCCGGAACTAGATTGGCCCGCCGCCGACTTGTCCGACGACTATAGGGTCGTCCCCACGACCACGGGCCAAAGTTGCCCAGCCGCCGGCATGTCCGATGACTATACGGTTGTCCCCACGACCACGGGACTAGGTTGGCCTGCCGCCGACATTTCCGACGACTATAGGGTCGTCCTTACGACCCTGGGCCTACGTTGGCCCGCCGCCGACATGTCCGACGACTATAGGGTCGTCCCCACGACCCCCGGACTAGATTGCCCCGCACCGTCATGTCCGACGATTATAGGGTCGTCCCCACGACCCCGGGACTAGTTTGGCCCGCCGCCGACTTGTCCGACGACTATAGGGTCGTCCCCACGACCACGGGCCTTAGTTGCCCAGCCGCCGGCATGTCCGGAGACTATAGGGTCGTCCCCACGACCCCGGGACTAGGTTGGCCCGCCGCCGACTTGTCCGACGACTATAGGGTCGTCCCCACGACCACAGGCCAAAGTTGGCCAGCCGCCGACATGTTCGACGACTATAGGATCGTCCCCACGACCCCGGAAATAGATTGGCCCGCCGCCGACTTGTCCGACGACTATAGGGTCGTCCCCACGACCACGGGCCAAAGTTGACCAGCCGCCGGCATGTCCGATGACTATACGGTCGTCCCCACGACCACGGGACTAGGTTGGCCCGCCGCCGACATTTCCGACGACTATAGGGTCGTCCCTACGACCCTGGGCCTACGTTGGCCCGCCGCCGACATATCCGACGACTATAGGGTCGTCCCCACGACCCCCGGACTAGATTGCCCCGCACCGTCATGTCCGACGATTATAGGGTCGTCCCCACGACCCCGGGACTAGTTTGGCCCGCCGCCGACTTGTCCGACGACTATAGGGTCGTCCCCACGACCACGGGCCTTAGTTGCCCAGCCGCCGGCATGTCCGGAGACTATAGGGTCGTCCCCACGACCCCGGGACTAGGTTGGCCCGCCGCCGACTTGTCCGACGACTATAGGGTCGGCCCCACGGCCCCGGGACTAGGTTGGCCAGCCTCCGACATATCCGACGACTATAGGGTCGTCCCCACGACCCCGGAACTAGATTGGCCCGCCACCGTTATGTCCGACGAGTATAGGGTCGTCCCTACCACCCCGGGACTAGGATGGCCCGCCGCCGACTTGTCCGACGACTATAGGGTCGTCCCTACCCCCCCGGGACTAGGTTGGCCAGCCTCCTACATATCCGACGACTATAGGGTCGTCTCCACGACCCCCGGACTAGATTGCCCCGCACCGTCATGTCCGACGATTATAGGGTCGTCCCCACGACCCCGGGACTAGTTTGGCCCGCCGCCGACTTGTCCGACGACTATAGGGTCGTCCCCACGACCACGGGCCTTAGTTGCCCAGCCACCATAATGTCCGACGACTATAGGGTCGTTCCCACGACACCGGGACTATGTTGGCCAGCCGCCGACATGTCCGACGACTATAGGGTCGTCCCTACCACCCTGGGCATACGTTGGCCCGCCGCCGACATGTCCGACGACTATAGGGTCGTCCCCACGACCACGGGCCAAAGTTGGGAAGCCGCCGACATGTCCGACGACTATAGGGTCGTCTCCACGACCCCGGGACTAGGTTGGCCTGCCGCCGACTTTTCCGGCGACTATAGTGTCGTCTCTACGAACCTGGGCTTACGATGGCCCGCCGCCGACATGTCCGACGACTATAGGGTCGTCCCCACGACCACAGGCCAAAGTTGGCCAGCCGCCGACATGTTCGACGACTATAGGGTCGTCCCCACGACCCCGGGACTAGATTGGCCCGCCACCGACATGTCCGACGACTATAGGGTCGTCCCCACGACCACAGGCCAAAGTTGGCCAGCCGCCGACATGTTCGACGACTATAGGGTCGTCCCCACGACCCCGGAACTAGATTGGCCCGCCACCGTTATGTCCGACGAGTATAGGGTCGTCCCTACCACCCCGGGACTAGGATGGCCCGCCGCCGACTTGTCCGACGACTATAGGGTCGTCCCTACCACCCCGGGACTAGGTTGGCCAGCCTCCTACATATCCGACGACTATAGGGTCGTCTCCACGACCACAGGCCAAAGTTGGCCAGCCGCCGACATTTTCGACGACTATAGGGTCGTCCCCACGACCCCGGAACTAGATTGGCCCGCCACCGTCATGTCCGACGAGTATTGGGTCGTCCCCCCGACCCCTGGACTAGGATGGCCCGCCGACGACTTGTCCGACGACTATAGGGTCGTCCCTACCACCCCGGGACTAGGTTGGCCAGCCTCTGACATATCCGACGACTATAGGGTCGTCCCCACGACCCCGGGACTAGGTTGGCCCGCCGCCGACATGTTCGACGACTATAGGGTCGTCCCCACGACCCCGGAACTTGATTGGCTCGCACCGTCATGTCCGACGATTATAGGGTCGTCCCCACGACCCCGGGACTAGTTTGGCCAGCCGCCGACATGTCCGACGAGTATAGGGTCGTCCCTACCACCCCGGGACTAGGTTGGCCGCCGCCAACATGTCCAACGACTATAGGGTCGTCCCCACGACCCCGGGACTAGGATGGCCCGCCGCCGACTTGTCCGACGACTATAGGGTCGTCCCTACCACCCCGGGACTAGGTTGGCCAGCCTCCGACATATCCGACGACTATAGGGTCGTCCCCACGACCACAGGCCAAAGTTGGCCAGCCGCCGACATGTTCGACGACTATAGGATCGTCCCCACGACCCCGGAACTAGATTGGCCCGCCGCCGACTTGTCCGACGACTATAGGGTCGTCCCCACGACCACGGGCCAAAGTTGCCCAGCCGCCGGCATGTCCGATGACTATACGGTTGTCCCCACGACCCCGGGACTAGGTTGGCCAGCCGACGACATGTCCGACGACTATTCGGTCGTCCCCACGGCCCCGGGACTAGATTGGCTCGCCACCATCATGTCCGACGACTATAGGGTAGTCCCCACGACCCCGGGACTAGGTTGGCCCGCCGCCAACATGTCTGACGACAATAGGGTCGTCCCCACGACCCTGGGACTAGATTGGCCCGCCACCATCATATCCGACGACAATAGGGTCGTCTCCACGACCCCGGGACTAGATTGGCCCGCCACCATCATATACGACGACTATAGGGTGGTCCCCACGACCCCGGGACTAGGTTGGTCAGCCGCCAACATTTCCGACGACTATAGGGTCGTCCCCACGACCCCGGGACTAGGTTGGCCAGCCGACGACATGTCCGACGAATATTCGGTCGTCTCCACGGCCCCGGGACTAGGTTGGCCAGCCGCCGACATGTCCGACGACTATAGGGTCGTCCCCTCGACCCGGGGACTAGGTTGGCGCGCCGCCGAATGTTCCGACGACTATAGGGTCGTCCCCACGACCCCGGGACCAGGTTGGCCCGCCACCGTCATGTCCGACGACAATAGGGTCGTCCCCACGACCACGGGCCAAAGTTGGCCCGCCACCGTCATGTCCGACGACTATAGGGTCGTCCCCACTACCCCGGGACTAGGTTGGCCAGCCGACGACATGTCCGACGAATATTCGGTCGTCTCCACGGCCCCGGGACTAGGTTGGCCAGCCGCCGACATGTCCGACGACTATAGGGTCGTCCCCTCGACCCGGGGACTAGGTTGGCGCGCCGCCGAATGGTCCGACGACTATAGGGTCGTCCCCACGACCCCGGGACCAGGTTGGCCCGCCACCGTCATGTCCGACGACAATAGGGTCGTCCCCACGACCACGGGCCAAAGTTGGCCCGCCACCGTCATGTCCGACGACTATAGGGTCGTCCCCACTACCCCGGGACTAGGTTGGCGCGCCGCCGAATGGTCCGACGACTATAGGGTCGTCCCCACGACCCCGGGACCAGGTTGGCCCGCCACCGTCATGTCCGACGACAATAGGGTCGTCCCCACGACCACGGGCCAAAGTTGCCCAGCCGCCGACATGTCCGACGACTACAGGGTTGTCCCCACGACCCCGGGACTAGATTGGCCCGCCGCCGATTTGTCCGACGACTATAGGGACGCCCCCACGACCCCGTGACCAGGTTGGCCAGCCGCCGACTTGTCCGACGACTATAGGGTCGTCCCCTCGACCCGGGGACTAGGTTGGCGCGCCGCCGAATGGTCCGACGACTATAGGGTCGTCCCCACGACCCGGGGACTAGGTTGGCGCGCCGCCGACTTGTCCGACGACTATAGGTTCGTCCCCACGACCCCGGGACTAGGTTGGCCAGCCGCCGAAATGTGCGACGACTATACGGTCGTCCCCACGGCCCCGGGACTAGATTGGCCCGCCACCATCATGTCCGACGACTATAGGGTCGACCCCACGACCGCGGGACAAGGATGGCGCGCCGCCGACTTGTCCGGCGACTATAGGGTTGCCCCCACGACCCCGGGACCAGTTTGGCCAGCCGCCGACTTGTCCGACGATTATAGGGTCGTCCCCACGACCCCGGGACCAGGTTGGCCCGCCACCGTCATGTCCGACGACAATAGGGTCGTCCCCACGACCACGGGCCAAAGTTGGCCCGCCACCGTCATGTCCGACGACTATAGGGTCGTCCCCACTACGCCGGGACTAGGATGGCCAGCCGCCGACATGTCCGACGACTATAGGGTCGTCCCCACGACCCCGGGTATAGATTGGCCCGCCACCGTCATGTCCAACGACTATAGGGTCGTCCCCACGACCACGGGCCAAAGTTGCCCAGCCGCCGACATGTCCGACGACTACAGGGTTGTCCCCACGACCCCGGGACTAGGTTGGCCAGCCGCCGACATGTCCGACGACTATAGGGTCGTCCCCTCGACCCGGGGACTAGGTTGGCGCGCAGCCGACTGGTCCGACGACTATAGGGTCGCCCCCCCCCCCGACCCCGGGACCAGGTTGGCCAGCCGCCGACTTGTCCGACGACTATAGGGTCGTCCCCACGACCACAGGCCAAAGTTGGCCAGCCGCCGACATGTTCGACGACTATAGGGTCGTCCCCACGACCCCGGGACTAGATTGGCCCGCCACCGTCATGTCCGACGACTATAGGGTCGTCCCCACGACCACAGGCCAAAGTTGGCCAGCCGCCGACATGTTCGACGACTATAGGGTCGTCCCCACGACCCCGGAACTAGATTGGCCCGCCACCGTTATGTCCGACGAGTATAGGGTCGTCCCTACCACCCCGGGACTAGGATGGCCCGCCGCCGACTTGTCCGACGACTATAGGGTCGTCCCTACCACCCCGGGACTAGGTTGGCCAGCCTCCTACATATCCGACGACTATAGGGTCGTCTCCACGACCACAGGCCAAAGTTGGCCAGCCGCCGACATTTTCGACGACTATAGGGTCGTCCCCACGACCCCGGAACTAGATTGGCCCGCCACCGTCATGTCCGACGAGTATTGGGTCGTCCCCACGACCCCTGGACTAGGATGGCCCGCCGACGACTTGTCCGACGACTATAGGGTCGTCCCTACCACCCCGGGACTAGGTTGGCCAGCCTCTGACATATCCGACGACTATAGGGTCGTCCCCACGACCCCGGGACTAGGTTGGCCCGCCGCCGACATGTTCGACGACTATAGGGTCGTCCCCACGACCCCGGAACTAGATTGGCTCGCACCGTCATGTCCGACGATTATAGGGTCGTCCCCACGACCACGGGACTAGGTTGGCCCGCCGCCGACATTTCCGACGACTATAGGGTCGTCCCTACGACCCTGGGCCTACGTTGGCCCGCCGCCGACATATCCGACGACTATAGGGTCGTCCCCACGACCCCCGGACTAGATTGCCCCGCACCGTCATGTCCGACGATTATAGGGTCGTCCCCACGACCCCGGGACTAGTTTGGCCCGCCGCCGACTTGTCCGACGACTATAGGGTCGTCCCCACGACCACGGGCCTTAGTTGCCCAGCCGCCGGCATGTCCGGAGACTATAGGGTCGTCCCCACGACCCCGGGACTAGGTTGGCCCGCCGCCGACTTGTCCGACGACTATAGGGTCGGCCCCACGGCCCCGGGACTAGGTTGGCCCGCCGCCGACATGTCCGACGACTATAGCGTAGTCCCCACGACCCCGGGACTAGGTTGGCCCGCCGCCGACTTTTCCAACGACTATAGGGTCGTCCCCACGACCCCGGGGATAGATTGGCCCGCCACCGTCATGTCCGACGACAATAGGGTCGTCCCCACGACCACGGGCCAAAGTTGGCCCGCCACCGTCATGTCCGACGACTATAGGGTCGTCCCCACTACCCCGGGACTAGGTTGGCCAGCCGCCGAAATGTCCGACGACTATAGGGTCGTCTCCACGACTCCGGGACTAGGTTGGCCCGCCGCCGACTTGTCCGACGACTATAGGGTCGTCCCCATGACCACGGGCCAAAGTTGCCCAGCCGCCGACATGTCCGACGACTATAGGGTCGTCCCCACGACCCCGGGACTAGATTGGCCAGCCGCCGACATGTCCGACGACTATATGGTCGTCCCCACGACCACGGGCCAAAGTTGGCCAGCCGCCGTCATGTCCGGCGACTATAGGGTCGTACCCACGACCCCGGGAATAGTTTGGCCCGCCGCCGACATGTCCGACGACTATAGGGTCGTCCCCACGACACCGGGACTAGATTGGCCCGCCACCGTCATGTCCGACGACTATAGGGTCGTTCCCACGGCCCCGGGACTAGGTTGGCCCGCCGCCGACTTCTCCGACGACTATATGGTCATCCCCACGACCACGGGCCAAAGTTGCCCTGCCGCCGAAATGTCCGATGACTGTAGGGTCCTCCCCACGACCCAGGGACTAGGTTGGCTCGCCACCGTCATGTCCGACGACTATAGGGTCGTCCCCACGACCACTGGCGAATGTTGGCCAGCAGCCGACATGTCCGACGACTATAGGGTCGTCCCCACGACCCCGGGACTAGATTGGCCCGCCACCGTCATGTCCGAACACTATAGGGTCGTCCCCACGACCCAGGGATTAGGTTGGCCCGCCGCCGACTTGTCCGACGACTATAGGGTCGTCCCCACGACCCCGGGACCAGGTTGGCCAACCGCCGACATGTCCGACGACATTAGCGTAGTCCCCACGACCCCGGGACTAGGTTGGCCCGCCGCCGACTTTTCCAACGACTATAGGGTCGTCCCCACGACCCCGGGACTAGGTTGGCCAGGCGCCGACATGTCCGACGACTATAGGGTCGTCCCCTCGACCCGGGGACTAGGTTGGCGCGCCGCCGACTTGTCCGACGACTATAGGGTCGTCCCCACGACCCCGGGACTAGGTTGGCCAGCCGCCGAAATGTGCGACGACTATACGGTCGTCCCCACGGCCCCGGGCCATAGTTGCCCAGCCGCCGGCATGTCCGACGACTATAGGGTCGTCCCCACGACCCCCGGACAAGATTGCCCCGCCACCGTCATGTCCGACGATTATAGGGTCGTCCCCACGACCCCGGGACTAGTTTGGCCCGCCGCCGACATGTCCGACGACTATAGGGTCGTGCCTACCACCCCGGGACTAGGTTGGCCCGCCACCATCATGTCCGACGACTATAGGGTCGTCCCCACGACCCCGGGACTAGGATGGCCCGCCGCCGACTTGTCCGACGACTATAGGGACGTCCCCACGACTACGGGCCAAAGTTGCCCTCCCGCCGACATGTCCGACGACTGTAGGGTCGTCCCAACGACCCCGGGACTAGATAGGCCCGCCACCATAATGTCCGACGACTATAGGGTCGTTCCCACGACACCGGGACTATGTTGGCCAGCCGCCGACATGTCCGACGACTATAGGGTCGTCCCTACGACCCTGGGCATACGTTGGCCCGCCGCCGACATGTCCGACGACTATAGGGTCGTCCCCACGACCACGGGCCAAAGTTGGGCAGCCGCCGACATGTCCGACGACTATAGGGTCGTCTCCACGACCCCGGGACTAGGTTGGCCTGCCGCCGACTTTTCCAACGACTATAGGGTCGTCCCCACGACCCCGGGACTAGGTTGGCCAGGCGCCGACATGTCCGACGACTATAGGGTCGTCCCCACGACCACGGGCCAAAGTTGGCCAGCCGCCGACATGTTCGACGACTATAGGGTCGTCCCCACGACCCCGGAACTAGATTGGCCCGCCACCGTTATGTCCGACGAGTATAGGGTCGTCCCTACCACCCCGGGACTAGGATGGCCCGCCGCCGACTTGTCCGACGACTATAGGGTCGTCCCTACCACCCCGGGACTAGGTTGGCCAGCCTCCTACATATCCGACGACTATAGGGTCGTCTCCACGACCACAGGCCAAAGTTGGCCAGCCGCCGACATTTTCGACGACTATAGGGTCGTCCCCACGACCCCGGAACTAGATTGGCCCGCCACCGTCATGTCCGACGAGTATTGGGTCGTCCCCACGACCCCTGGACTAGGATGGCCCGCCGACGACTTGTCCGACGACTATAGGGTCGTCCCTACCACCCCGGGACTAGGTTGGCCAGCCTCTGACATATCCGACGACTATAGGGTCGTCCCCACGACCCCGGGACTAGGTTGGCCCGCCGCCGACATGTTCGACGACTATAGGGTCGTCCCCACGACCCCGGAACTAGATTGGCTCGCACCGTCATGTCCGACGATTATAGGGTCGTCCCCACGACCCCGGGACTAGTTTGGCCAGCCGCCGACATGTCCGACGAGTATAGGGTCGTCCCTACCACCCCGGGACTAGGTTGGCCGCCGCCAACATGTCCAACGACTATAGGGTCGTCCCCACGACCCCGGGACTAGGATGGCCCGCCGCCGACTTGTCCGACGACTATAGGGTCGTCCCTACCACCCCGGGACTAGGTTGGCCAGCCTCCGACATATCCGACGACTATAGGGTCGTCCCCACGACCACAGGCCAAAGTTGGCCAGCCGCCGACATGTTCGACGACTATAGGATCGTCCCCACGACCCCGGAACTAGATTGGCCCGCCGCCGACTTGTCCGACGACTATAGGGTCGTCCCCACGACCACGGGCCAAAGTTGCCCAGCCGCCGGCATGTCCGATGACTATACGGTTGTCCCCACGACCACGGGACTAGGTTGGCCTGCCGCCGACATTTCCGACGACTATAGGGTCGTCCTTACGACCCTGGGCCTACGTTGGCCCGCCGCCGACATGTCCGACGACTATAGGGTCGTCCCCACGACCCCCGGACTAGATTGCCCCGCACCGTCATGTCCGACGATTATAGGGTCGTCCCCACGACCCCGGGACTAGTTTGGCCCGCCGCCGACTTGTCCGACGACTATAGGGTCGTCCCCACGACCACGGGCCTTAGTTGCCCAGCCGCCGGCATGTCCGGAGACTATAGGGTCGTCCCCACGACCCCGGGACTAGGTTGGCCCGCCGCCGACTTGTCCGACGACTATAGGGTCGTCCCCACGACCACAGGCCAAAGTTGGCCAGCCGCCGACATGTTCGACGACTATAGGATCGTCCCCACGACCCCGGAAATAGATTGGCCCGCCGCCGACTTGTCCGACGACTATAGGGTCGTCCCCACGACCACGGGCCAAAGTTGACCAGCCGCCGGCATGTCCGATGACTATACGGTCGTCCCCACGACCACGGGACTAGGTTGGCCCGCCGCCGACATTTCCGACGACTATAGGGTCGTCCCTACGACCCTGGGCCTACGTTGGCCCGCCGCCGACATATCCGACGACTATAGGGTCGTCCCCACGACCCCCGGACTAGATTGCCCCGCACCGTCATGTCCGACGATTATAGGGTCGTCCCCACGACCCCGGGACTAGTTTGGCCCGCCGCCGACTTGTCCGACGACTATAGGGTCGTCCCCACGACCACGGGCCTTAGTTGCCCAGCCGCCGGCATGTCCGGAGACTATAGGGTCGTCCCCACGACCCCGGGACTAGGTTGGCCCGCCGCCGACTTGTCCGACGACTATAGGGTCGGCCCCACGGCCCCGGGACTAGGTTGGCCAGCCTCCGACATATCCGACGACTATAGGGTCGTCCCCACGACCCCGGAACTAGATTGGCCCGCCACCGTTATGTCCGACGAGTATAGGGTCGTCCCTACCACCCCGGGACTAGGATGGCCCGCCGCCGACTTGTCCGACGACTATAGGGTCGTCCCTACCCCCCCGGGACTAGGTTGGCCAGCCTCCTACATATCCGACGACTATAGGGTCGTCTCCACGACCCCCGGACTAGATTGCCCCGCACCGTCATGTCCGACGATTATAGGGTCGTCCCCACGACCCCGGGACTAGTTTGGCCCGCCGCCGACTTGTCCGACGACTATAGGGTCGTCCCCACGACCACGGGCCTTAGTTGCCCAGCCACCATAATGTCCGACGACTATAGGGTCGTTCCCACGACACCGGGACTATGTTGGCCAGCCGCCGACATGTCCGACGACTATAGGGTCGTCCCTACCACCCTGGGCATACGTTGGCCCGCCGCCGACATGTCCGACGACTATAGGGTCGTCCCCACGACCACGGGCCAAAGTTGGGAAGCCGCCGACATGTCCGACGACTATAGGGTCGTCTCCACGACCCCGGGACTAGGTTGGCCTGCCGCCGACTTTTCCGGCGACTATAGTGTCGTCTCTACGAACCTGGGCTTACGATGGCCCGCCGCCGACATGTCCGACGACTATAGGGTCGTCCCCACGACCACAGGCCAAAGTTGGCCAGCCGCCGACATGTTCGACGACTATAGGGTCGTCCCCACGACCCCGGGACTAGATTGGCCCGCCACCGACATGTCCGACGACTATAGGGTCGTCCCCACGACCACAGGCCAAAGTTGGCCAGCCGCCGACATGTTCGACGACTATAGGGTCGTCCCCACGACCCCGGAACTAGATTGGCCCGCCACCGTTATGTCCGACGAGTATAGGGTCGTCCCTACCACCCCGGGACTAGGATGGCCCGCCGCCGACTTGTCCGACGACTATAGGGTCGTCCCTACCACCCCGGGACTAGGTTGGCCAGCCTCCTACATATCCGACGACTATAGGGTCGTCTCCACGACCACAGGCCAAAGTTGGCCAGCCGCCGACATTTTCGACGACTATAGGGTCGTCCCCACGACCCCGGAACTAGATTGGCCCGCCACCGTCATGTCCGACGAGTATTGGGTCGTCCCCACGACCCCTGGACTAGGATGGCCCGCCGACGACTTGTCCGACGACTATAGGGTCGTCCCTACCACCCCGGGACTAGGTTGGCCAGCCTCTGACATATCCGACGACTATAGGGTCGTCCCCACGACCCCGGGACTAGGTTGGCCCGCCGCCGACATGTTCGACGACTATAGGGTCGTCCCCACGACCCCGGAACTTGATTGGCTCGCACCGTCATGTCCGACGATTATAGGGTCGTCCCCACGACCCCGGGACTAGTTTGGCCAGCCGCCGACATGTCCGACGAGTATAGGGTCGTCCCTACCACCCCGGGACTAGGTTGGCCGCCGCCAACATGTCCAACGACTATAGGGTCGTCCCCACGACCCCGGGACTAGGATGGCCCGCCGCCGACTTGTCCGACGACTATAGGGTCGTCCCTACCACCCCGGGACTAGGTTGGCCAGCCTCCGACATATCCGACGACTATAGGGTCGTCCCCACGACCACAGGCCAAAGTTGGCCAGCCGCCGACATGTTCGACGACTATAGGATCGTCCCCACGACCCCGGAACTAGATTGGCCCGCCGCCGACTTGTCCGACGACTATAGGGTCGTCCCCACGACCACGGGCCAAAGTTGCCCAGCCGCCGGCATGTCCGATGACTATACGGTTGTCCCCACGACCCCGGGACTAGGTTGGCCAGCCGACGACATGTCCGACGACTATTCGGTCGTCCCCACGGCCCCGGGACTAGATTGGCTCGCCACCATCATGTCCGACGACTATAGGGTAGTCCCCACGACCCCGGGACTAGGTTGGCCCGCCGCCAACATGTCTGACGACAATAGGGTCGTCCCCACGACCCTGGGACTAGATTGGCCCGCCACCATCATATCCGACGACAATAGGGTCGTCTCCACGACCCCGGGACTAGATTGGCCCGCCACCATCATATACGACGACTATAGGGTGGTCCCCACGACCCCGGGACTAGGTTGGTCAGCCGCCAACATTTCCGACGACTATAGGGTCGTCCCCACGACCCCGGGACTAGGTTGGCCAGCCGACGACATGTCCGACGAATATTCGGTCGTCTCCACGGCCCCGGGACTAGGTTGGCCAGCCGCCGACATGTCCGACGACTATAGGGTCGTCCCCTCGACCCGGGGACTAGGTTGGCGCGCCGCCGAATGTTCCGACGACTATAGGGTCGTCCCCACGACCCCGGGACCAGGTTGGCCCGCCACCGTCATGTCCGACGACAATAGGGTCGTCCCCACGACCACGGGCCAAAGTTGGCCCGCCACCGTCATGTCCGACGACTATAGGGTCGTCCCCACTACCCCGGGACTAGGTTGGCCAGCCGACGACATGTCCGACGAATATTCGGTCGTCTCCACGGCCCCGGGACTAGGTTGGCCAGCCGCCGACATGTCCGACGACTATAGGGTCGTCCCCTCGACCCGGGGACTAGGTTGGCGCGCCGCCGAATGGTCCGACGACTATAGGGTCGTCCCCACGACCCCGGGACCAGGTTGGCCCGCCACCGTCATGTCCGACGACAATAGGGTCGTCCCCACGACCACGGGCCAAAGTTGGCCCGCCACCGTCATGTCCGACGACTATAGGGTCGTCCCCACTACCCCGGGACTAGGTTGGCGCGCCGCCGAATGGTCCGACGACTATAGGGTCGTCCCCACGACCCCGGGACCAGGTTGGCCCGCCACCGTCATGTCCGACGACAATAGGGTCGTCCCCACGACCACGGGCCAAAGTTGCCCAGCCGCCGACATGTCCGACGACTACAGGGTTGTCCCCACGACCCCGGGACTAGATTGGCCCGCCGCCGATTTGTCCGACGACTATAGGGACGCCCCCACGACCCCGTGACCAGGTTGGCCAGCCGCCGACTTGTCCGACGACTATAGGGTCGTCCCCTCGACCCGGGGACTAGGTTGGCGCGCCGCCGAATGGTCCGACGACTATAGGGTCGTCCCCACGACCCGGGGACTAGGTTGGCGCGCCGCCGACTTGTCCGACGACTATAGGTTCGTCCCCACGACCCCGGGACTAGGTTGGCCAGCCGCCGAAATGTGCGACGACTATACGGTCGTCCCCACGGCCCCGGGACTAGATTGGCCCGCCACCATCATGTCCGACGACTATAGGGTCGACCCCACGACCGCGGGACAAGGATGGCGCGCCGCCGACTTGTCCGGCGACTATAGGGTTGCCCCCACGACCCCGGGACCAGTTTGGCCAGCCGCCGACTTGTCCGACGATTATAGGGTCGTCCCCACGACCCCGGGACCAGGTTGGCCCGCCACCGTCATGTCCGACGACAATAGGGTCGTCCCCACGACCACGGGCCAAAGTTGGCCCGCCACCGTCATGTCCGACGACTATAGGGTCGTCCCCACTACGCCGGGACTAGGATGGCCAGCCGCCGACATGTCCGACGACTATAGGGTCGTCCCCACGACCCCGGGTATAGATTGGCCCGCCACCGTCATGTCCAACGACTATAGGGTCGTCCCCACGACCACGGGCCAAAGTTGCCCAGCCGCCGACATGTCCGACGACTACAGGGTTGTCCCCACGACCCCGGGACTAGGTTGGCCAGCCGCCGACATGTCCGACGACTATAGGGTCGTCCCCTCGACCCGGGGACTAGGTTGGCGCGCAGCCGACTGGTCCGACGACTATAGGGTCGCCCCCCCCCCCGACCCCGGGACCAGGTTGGCCAGCCGCCGACTTGTCCGACGACTATAGGGTCGTCCCCACGACCACAGGCCAAAGTTGGCCAGCCGCCGACATGTTCGACGACTATAGGGTCGTCCCCACGACCCCGGGACTAGATTGGCCCGCCACCGTCATGTCCGACGACTATAGGGTCGTCCCCACGACCACAGGCCAAAGTTGGCCAGCCGCCGACATGTTCGACGACTATAGGGTCGTCCCCACGACCCCGGAACTAGATTGGCCCGCCACCGTTATGTCCGACGAGTATAGGGTCGTCCCTACCACCCCGGGACTAGGATGGCCCGCCGCCGACTTGTCCGACGACTATAGGGTCGTCCCTACCACCCCGGGACTAGGTTGGCCAGCCTCCTACATATCCGACGACTATAGGGTCGTCTCCACGACCACAGGCCAAAGTTGGCCAGCCGCCGACATGTTCGACGACCATAGGGTCGTCCCCACGACCCCGGGACCAGGTTGGCCAACCGCCGACATGTCCGACGACATTAGCGTAGTCCCCACGACCCCGGGACTAGGTTGGCCCGCCGCCGACTTTTCCAACGACTATAGGGTCGTCCCCACGACCCCGGGACTAGGTTGGCCAGGCGCCGACATGTCCGACGACTATAGGGTCGTCCCCTCGACCCGGGGACCAGGTTGGCCAGCCGCCGACTTGTCCGACGACTATAGGGTCGTCCCCACGACCACAGGCCAAAGTTGGCCAGCCGCCGACATGTTCGACGACTATAGGGTCGTCCCCACGACCCCGGGACCAGGTTGGCCAACCGCCGACATGTCCGACGACATTAGCGTAGTCCCCACGACCCCGGGACTAGGTTGGCCCGCCGCCGACTTTTCCAACGACTATAGGGTCGTCCCCACGACCCCGGGACCAGTTTGGCCAGCCGCCGACTTGTCCGACGATTATAGGGTCGTCCCCACGACCCCGGGACCAGGTTGGCCAGCCGCCGACTTGTCCGACGACTATAGGGTCGTCCCCACGACCACAGGCCAAAGTTGGCCAGCCGCCGACATGTTCGACGACTATAGGGTCGTCCCCACGACCCCGGAACTAGATTGGCCCGCCACCGTCATGTCCGACGAGTATTGGGTCGTCCCCACGACCCCTGGACTAGGATGGCCCGCCGACGACTTGTCCGACGACTATAGGGTCGTCCCTACCACCCCGGGACTAGGTTGGCCAGCCTCTGACATATCCGACGACTATAGGGTCGTCCCCACGACCCCGGGACTAGGTTGGCCCGCCGCCGACATGTTCGACGACTATAGGGTCGTCCCCACGACCCCGGAACTAGATTGGCTCGCACCGTCATGTCCGACGATTATAGGGTCGTCCCCACGACCACGGGACTAGGTTGGCCCGCCGCCGACATTTCCGACGACTATAGGGTCGTCCCTACGACCCTGGGCCTACGTTGGCCCGCCGCCGACATATCCGACGACTATAGGGTCGTCCCCACGACCCCCGGACTAGATTGCCCCGCACCGTCATGTCCGACGATTATAGGGTCGTCCCCACGACCCCGGGACTAGTTTGGCCCGCCGCCGACTTGTCCGACGACTATAGGGTCGTCCCCACGACCACGGGCCTTAGTTGCCCAGCCGCCGGCATGTCCGGAGACTATAGGGTCGTCCCCACGACCCCGGGACTAGGTTGGCCCGCCGCCGACTTGTCCGACGACTATAGGGTCGGCCCCACGGCCCCGGGACTAGGTTGGCCCGCCGCCGACATGTCCGACGACTATAGCGTAGTCCCCACGACCCCGGGACTAGGTTGGCCCGCCGCCGACTTTTCCAACGACTATAGGGTCGTCCCCACGACCCCGGGGATAGATTGGCCCGCCACCGTCATGTCCGACGACAATAGGGTCGTCCCCACGACCACGGGCCAAAGTTGGCCCGCCACCGTCATGTCCGACGACTATAGGGTCGTCCCCACTACCCCGGGACTAGGTTGGCCAGCCGCCGAAATGTCCGACGACTATAGGGTCGTCTCCACGACTCCGGGACTAGGTTGGCCCGCCGCCGACTTGTCCGACGACTATAGGGTCGTCCCCATGACCACGGGCCAAAGTTGCCCAGCCGCCGACATGTCCGACGACTATAGGGTCGTCCCCACGACCCCGGGACTAGATTGGCCAGCCGCCGACATGTCCGACGACTATATGGTCGTCCCCACGACCACGGGCCAAAGTTGGCCAGCCGCCGTCATGTCCGGCGACTATAGGGTCGTACCCACGACCCCGGGAATAGTTTGGCCCGCCGCCGACATGTCCGACGACTATAGGGTCGTCCCCACGACACCGGGACTAGATTGGCCCGCCACCGTCATGTCCGACGACTATAGGGTCGTTCCCACGGCCCCGGGACTAGGTTGGCCCGCCGCCGACTTCTCCGACGACTATATGGTCATCCCCACGACCACGGGCCAAAGTTGCCCTGCCGCCGAAATGTCCGATGACTGTAGGGTCCTCCCCACGACCCAGGGACTAGGTTGGCTCGCCACCGTCATGTCCGACGACTATAGGGTCGTCCCCACGACCACTGGCGAATGTTGGCCAGCAGCCGACATGTCCGACGACTATAGGGTCGTCCCCACGACCCCGGGACTAGATTGGCCCGCCACCGTCATGTCCGAACACTATAGGGTCGTCCCCACGACCCAGGGATTAGGTTGGCCCGCCGCCGACTTGTCCGACGACTATAGGGTCGTCCCCACGACCCCGGGACCAGGTTGGCCAACCGCCGACATGTCCGACGACATTAGCGTAGTCCCCACGACCCCGGGACTAGGTTGGCCCGCCGCCGACTTTTCCAACGACTATAGGGTCGTCCCCACGACCCCGGGACTAGGTTGGCCAGGCGCCGACATGTCCGACGACTATAGGGTCGTCCCCTCGACCCGGGGACTAGGTTGGCGCGCCGCCGACTTGTCCGACGACTATAGGGTCGTCCCCACGACCCCGGGACTAGGTTGGCCAGCCGCCGAAATGTGCGACGACTATACGGTCGTCCCCACGGCCCCGGGCCATAGTTGCCCAGCCGCCGGCATGTCCGACGACTATAGGGTCGTCCCCACGACCCCCGGACAAGATTGCCCCGCCACCGTCATGTCCGACGATTATAGGGTCGTCCCCACGACCCCGGGACTAGTTTGGCCCGCCGCCGACATGTCCGACGACTATAGGGTCGTGCCTACCACCCCGGGACTAGGTTGGCCCGCCACCATCATGTCCGACGACTATAGGGTCGTCCCCACGACCCCGGGACTAGGATGGCCCGCCGCCGACTTGTCCGACGACTATAGGGACGTCCCCACGACTACGGGCCAAAGTTGCCCTCCCGCCGACATGTCCGACGACTGTAGGGTCGTCCCAACGACCCCGGGACTAGATAGGCCCGCCACCATAATGTCCGACGACTATAGGGTCGTTCCCACGACACCGGGACTATGTTGGCCAGCCGCCGACATGTCCGACGACTATAGGGTCGTCCCTACGACCCTGGGCATACGTTGGCCCGCCGCCGACATGTCCGACGACTATAGGGTCGTCCCCACGACCACGGGCCAAAGTTGGGCAGCCGCCGACATGTCCGACGACTATAGGGTCGTCTCCACGACCCCGGGACTAGGTTGGCCTGCCGCCGACTTTTCCAACGACTATAGGGTCGTCCCCACGACCCCGGGACTAGGTTGGCCAGGCGCCGACATGTCCGACGACTATAGGGTCGTCCCCACGACCACGGGCCAAAGTTGGCCAGCCGCCGACATGTTCGACGACTATAGGGTCGTCCCCACGACCCCGGAACTAGATTGGCCCGCCACCGTTATGTCCGACGAGTATAGGGTCGTCCCTACCACCCCGGGACTAGGATGGCCCGCCGCCGACTTGTCCGACGACTATAGGGTCGTCCCTACCACCCCGGGACTAGGTTGGCCAGCCTCCTACATATCCGACGACTATAGGGTCGTCTCCACGACCACAGGCCAAAGTTGGCCAGCCGCCGACATTTTCGACGACTATAGGGTCGTCCCCACGACCCCGGAACTAGATTGGCCCGCCACCGTCATGTCCGACGAGTATTGGGTCGTCCCCACGACCCCTGGACTAGGATGGCCCGCCGACGACTTGTCCGACGACTATAGGGTCGTCCCTACCACCCCGGGACTAGGTTGGCCAGCCTCTGACATATCCGACGACTATAGGGTCGTCCCCACGACCCCGGGACTAGGTTGGCCCGCCGCCGACATGTTCGACGACTATAGGGTCGTCCCCACGACCCCGGAACTAGATTGGCTCGCACCGTCATGTCCGACGATTATAGGGTCGTCCCCACGACCCCGGGACTAGTTTGGCCAGCCGCCGACATGTCCGACGAGTATAGGGTCGTCCCTACCACCCCGGGACTAGGTTGGCCGCCGCCAACATGTCCAACGACTATAGGGTCGTCCCCACGACCCCGGGACTAGGATGGCCCGCCGCCGACTTGTCCGACGACTATAGGGTCGTCCCTACCACCCCGGGACTAGGTTGGCCAGCCTCCGACATATCCGACGACTATAGGGTCGTCCCCACGACCACAGGCCAAAGTTGGCCAGCCGCCGACATGTTCGACGACTATAGGATCGTCCCCACGACCCCGGAACTAGATTGGCCCGCCGCCGACTTGTCCGACGACTATAGGGTCGTCCCCACGACCACGGGCCAAAGTTGCCCAGCCGCCGGCATGTCCGATGACTATACGGTTGTCCCCACGACCACGGGACTAGGTTGGCCTGCCGCCGACATTTCCGACGACTATAGGGTCGTCCTTACGACCCTGGGCCTACGTTGGCCCGCCGCCGACATGTCCGACGACTATAGGGTCGTCCCCACGACCCCCGGACTAGATTGCCCCGCACCGTCATGTCCGACGATTATAGGGTCGTCCCCACGACCCCGGGACTAGTTTGGCCCGCCGCCGACTTGTCCGACGACTATAGGGTCGTCCCCACGACCACGGGCCTTAGTTGCCCAGCCGCCGGCATGTCCGGAGACTATAGGGTCGTCCCCACGACCCCGGGACTAGGTTGGCCCGCCGCCGACTTGTCCGACGACTATAGGGTCGTCCCCACCACCACAGGCCAAAGTTGGCCAGCCGCCGACATGTTCGACGACTATAGGATCGTCCCCACGACCCCGGAAATAGATTGGCCCGCCGCCGACTTGTCCGACGACTATAGGGTCGTCCCCACGACCACGGGCCAAAGTTGACCAGCCGCCGGCATGTCCGATGACTATACGGTCGTCCCCACGACCACGGGACTAGGTTGGCCCGCCGCCGACATTTCCGACGACTATAGGGTCGTCCCTACGACCCTGGGCCTACGTTGGCCCGCCGCCGACATATCCGACGACTATAGGGTCGTCCCCACGACCCCCGGACTAGATTGCCCCGCACCGTCATGTCCGACGATTATAGGGTCGTCCCCACGACCCCGGGACTAGTTTGGCCCGCCGCCGACTTGTCCGACGACTATAGGGTCGTCCCCACGACCACGGGCCTTAGTTGCCCAGCCGCCGGCATGTCCGGAGACTATAGGGTCGTCCCCACGACCCCGGGACTAGGTTGGCCCGCCGCCGACTTGTCCGACGACTATAGGGTCGGCCCCACGGCCCCGGGACTAGGTTGGCCAGCCTCCGACAAATCCGACGACTATAGGGTCGTCCCCACGACCCCGGAACTAGATTGGCCCGCCACCGTTATGTCCGACGAGTATAGGGTCGTCCCTACCACCCCGGGACTAGGATGGCCCGCCGCCGACTTGTCCGACGACTATAGGGTCGTCCCTACCCCCCCGGGACTAGGTTGGCCAGCCTCCTACATATCCGACGACTATAGGGTCGTCTCCACGACCCCCGGACTAGATTGCCCCGCACCGTCATGTCCGACGATTATAGGGTCGTCCCCACGACCCCGGGACTAGTTTGGCCCGCCGCCGACTTGTCCGACGACTATAGGGTCGTCCCCACGACCACGGGCCTTAGTTGCCCAGCCACCATAATGTCCGACGACTATAGGGTCGTTCCCACGACACCGGGACTATGTTGGCCAGCCGCCGACATGTCCGACGACTATAGGGTCGTCCCTACCACCCTGGGCATACGTTGGCCCGCCGCCGACATGTCCGACGACTATAGGGTCGTCCCCACGACCACGGGCCAAAGTTGGGAAGCCGCCGACATGTCCGACGACTATAGGGTCGTCTCCACGACCCCGGGACTAGGTTGGCCTGCCGCCGACTTTTCCGGCGACTATAGTGTCGTCTCTACGAACCTGGGCTTACGATGGCCCGCCGCCGACATGTCCGACGACTATAGGGTCGTCCCCACGACCACAGGCCAAAGTTGGCCAGCCGCCGACATGTTCGACGACTATAGGGTCGTCCCCACGACCCCGGGACTAGATTGGCCCGCCACCGTCATGTCCGACGACTATAGGGTCGTCCCCACGACCACAGGCCAAAGTTGGCCAGCCGCCGACATGTTCGACGACTATAGGGTCGTCCCCACGACCCCGGAACTAGATTGGCCCGCCACCGTTATGTCCGACGAGTATAGGGTCGTCCCTACCACCCCGGGACTAGGATGGCCCGCCGCCGACTTGTCCGACGACTATAGGGTCGTCCCTACCACCCCGGGACTAGGTTGGCCAGCCTCCTACATATCCGACGACTATAGGGTCGTCTCCACGACCACAGGCCAAAGTTGGCCAGCCGCCGACATTTTCGACGACTATAGGGTCGTCCCCACGACCCCGGAACTAGATTGGCCCGCCACCGTCATGTCCGACGAGTATTGGGTCGTCCCCACGACCCCTGGACTAGGATGGCCCGCCGACGACTTGTCCGACGACTATAGGGTCGTCCCTACCACCCCGGGACTAGGTTGGCCAGCCTCTGACATATCCGACGACTATAGGGTCGTCCCCACGACCCCGGGACTAGGTTGGCCCGCCGCCGACATGTTCGACGACTATAGGGTCGTCCCCACGACCCCGGAACTAGATTGGCTCGCACCGTCATGTCCGACGATTATAGGGTCGTCCCCACGACCCCGGGACTAGTTTGGCCAGCCGCCGACATGTCCGACGAGTATAGGGTCGTCCCTACCACCCCGGGACTAGGTTGGCCGCCGCCAACATGTCCAACGACTATAGGGTCGTCCCCACGACCCCGGGACTAGGATGGCCCGCCGCCGACTTGTCCGACGACTATAGGGTCGTCCCTACCACCCCGGGACTAGGTTGGCCAGCCTCCGACATATCCGACGACTATAGGGTCGTCCCCACGACCACAGGCCAAAGTTGGCCAGCCGCCGACATGTTCGACGACTATAGGATCGTCCCCACGACCCCGGAACTAGATTGGCCCGCCGCCGACTTGTCCGACGACTATAGGGTCGTCCCCACGACCACGGGCCAAAGTTGCCCAGCCGCCGGCATGTCCGATGACTATACGGTTGTCCCCACGACCCCGGGACTAGGTTGGCCAGCCGACGACATGTCCGACGACTATTCGGTCGTCCCCACGGCCCCGGGACTAGATTGGCTCGCCACCATCATGTCCGACGACTATAGGGTAGTCCCCACGACCCCGGGACTAGGTTGGCCCGCCGCCAACATGTCTGACGACAATAGGGTCGTCCCCACGACCCTGGGACTAGATTGGCCCGCCACCATCATATCCGACGACAATAGGGTCGTCTCCACGACCCCGGGACTAGATTGGCCCGCCACCATCATATACGACGACTATAGGGTGGTCCCCACGACCCCGGGACTAGGTTGGTCAGCCGCCAACATTTCCGACGACTATAGGGTCGTCCCCACGACCCCGGGACTAGGTTGGCCAGCCGACGACATGTCCGACGAATATTCGGTCGTCTCCACGGCCCCGGGACTAGGTTGGCCAGCCGCCGACATGTCCGACGACTATAGGGTCGTCCCCTCGACCCGGGGACTAGGTTGGCGCGCCGCCGAATGTTCCGACGACTATAGGGTCGTCCCCACGACCCCGGGACCAGGTTGGCCCGCCACCGTCATGTCCGACGACAATAGGGTCGTCCCCACGACCACGGGCCAAAGTTGGCCCGCCACCGTCATGTCCGACGACTATAGGGTCGTCCCCACTACCCCGGGACTAGGTTGGCCAGCCGACGACATGTCCGACGAATATTCGGTCGTCTCCACGGCCCCGGGACTAGGTTGGCCAGCCGCCGACATGTCCGACGACTGTAGGGTCGTCCCCTCGACCCGGGGACTAGGTTGGCGCGCCGCCGACTGGTCCGACGACTATAGGGTCGTACCCACGACCCCGGGACCAGGTTGGCCCGCCACCGTCATGCCCGACGACAATAGGGTCGTCCCCACGACCACGGGCCAAAGTTGCCCAGCCGCCGACATGTCCGAAGACTACAGGGTTGTCCCCAAGACCCCGGGACTAGATTGGCCCGCCGCCGATTTGTCCGACGACTATAGGGACGCCCCCACGACCCCGGGACCAGGTTGGCCAGCCGCCGACTTGTCCGACGACTATAGGGTCGTCCCCTCGACCCGGGGACTAGGTTGGCGCGCCGCCGAATGGTCCGACGACTATAGGGTCGTCCCCACGACCCCGGGACCAGGTTGGCCCGCCACCGTCATGTCCGACGACAATAGGGTCGTCCCCACGACCACGGGCCAAAGTTGGCCCGCCACCGTCATGTCCGACGACTATAGGGTCGTCCCCACTACCCCGGGACTAGGTTGGCGCGCCGCCGAATGGTCCGACGACTATAGGGTCGTCCCCACGACCCCGGGACCAGGTTGGCCCGCCACCGTCATGTCCGACGACAATAGGGTCGTCCCCACGACCACGGGCCAAAGTTGCCCAGCCGCCGACATGTCCGACGACTACAGGGTTGTCCCCACGACCCCGGGACTAGATTGGCCCGCCGCCGATTTGTCCGACAACTATAGGGACGCCCCCACGACCCCGGGACCAGGTTGGCCAGCCGCCGACTTGTCCGACGACTATAGGGTCGTCCCCTCGACCCGGGGACTAGGTTGGCGCGCCGCCGAATGGTCCGACGACTATAGGGTCGTCCCCACGACCCGGGGACTAGGTTGGCGCGCCGCCGACTTGTCCGACGACTATAGGTTCGTCCCCACGACCCCGGGACTAGGTTGGCCAGCCGCCGAAATGTGCGACGACTATACGGTCGTCCCCACGGCCCCGGGACTAGATTGGCCCGCCACCATCATGTCCGACGACTATAGGGTCGACCCCACGACCGCGGGACAAGGATGGCGCGCCGCCGACTTGTCCGGCGACTATAGGGTTGCCCCCACGACCCCGGGACCAGTTTGGCCAGCCGCCGACTTGTCCGACGATTATAGGGTCGTCCCCACGACCCCGGGACCAGGTTGGCCCGCCACCGTCATGTCCGACGACAATAGGGTCGTCCCCACGACCACGGGCCAAAGTTGGCCCGCCACCGTCATGTCCGACGACTATAGGGTCGTCCCCACTACGCCGGGACTAGGATGGCCAGCCGCCGACATGTCCGACGACTATAGGGTCGTCCCCACGACCCCGGGTATAGATTGGCCCGCCACCGTCATGTCCAACGACTATAGGGTCGTCCCCACGACCACGGGCCAAAGTTGCCCAGCCGCCGACATGTCCGACGACTACAGGGTTGTCCCCACGACCCCGGGACTAGGTTGGCCAGCCGCCGACATGTCCGACGACTATAGGGTCGTCCCCTCGACCCGGGGACTAGGTTGGCGCGCAGCCGACTGGTCCGACGACTATAGGGTCGCCCCCCCCCCCGACCCCGGGACCAGGTTGGCCAGCCGCCGACTTGTCCGACGACTATAGGGTCGTCCCCACGACCACAGGCCAAAGTTGGCCAGCCGCCGACATGTTCGACGACTATAGGGTCGTCCCCACGACCCCGGGACTAGATTGGCCCGCCACCGTCATGTCCGACGACTATAGGGTCGTCCCCACGACCACAGGCCAAAGTTGGCCAGCCGCCGACATGTTCGACGACTATAGGGTCGTCCCCACGACCCCGGAACTAGATTGGCCCGCCACCGTTATGTCCGACGAGTATAGGGTCGTCCCTACCACCCCGGGACTAGGATGGCCCGCCGCCGACTTGTCCGACGACTATAGGGTCGTCCCTACCACCCCGGGACTAGGTTGGCCAGCCTCCTACATATCCGACGACTATAGGGTCGTCTCCACGACCACAGGCCAAAGTTGGCCAGCCGCCGACATTTTCGACGACTATAGGGTCGTCCCCACGACCCCGGAACTAGATTGGCCCGCCACCGTCATGTCCGACGAGTATTGGGTCGTCCCCACGACCCCTGGACTAGGATGGCCCGCCGACGACTTGTCCGACGACTATAGGGTCGTCCCTACCACCCCGGGACTAGGTTGGCCAGCCTCTGACATATCCGACGACTATAGGGTCGTCCCCACGACCCCGGGACTAGGTTGGCCCGCCGCCGACATGTTCGACGACTATAGGGTCGTCCCCACGACCCCGGAACTAGATTGGCTCGCACCGTCATGTCCGACGATTATAGGGTCGTCCCCACGACCACGGGACTAGGTTGGCCCGCCGCCGACATTTCCGACGACTATAGGGTCGTCCCTACGACCCTGGGCCTACGTTGGCCCGCCGCCGACATATCCGACGACTATAGGGTCGTCCCCACGACCCCCGGACTAGATTGCCCCGCACCGTCATGTCCGACGATTATAGGGTCGTCCCCACGACCCCGGGACTAGTTTGGCCCGCCGCCGACTTGTCCGACGACTATAGGGTCGTCCCCACGACCACGGGCCTTAGTTGCCCAGCCGCCGGCATGTCCGGAGACTATAGGGTCGTCCCCACGACCCCGGGACTAGGTTGGCCCGCCGCCGACTTGTCCGACGACTATAGGGTCGGCCCCACGGCCCCGGGACTAGGTTGGCCCGCCGCCGACATGTCCGACGACTATAGCGTAGTCCCCACGACCCCGGGACTAGGTTGGCCCGCCGCCGACTTTTCCAACGACTATAGGGTCGTCCCCACGACCCCGGGGATAGATTGGCCCGCCACCGTCATGTCCGACGACAATAGGGTCGTCCCCACGACCACGGGCCAAAGTTGGCCCGCCACCGTCATGTCCGACGACTATAGGGTCGTCCCCACTACCCCGGGACTAGGTTGGCCAGCCGCCGAAATGTCCGACGACTATAGGGTCGTCTCCACGACTCCGGGACTAGGTTGGCCCGCCGCCGACTTGTCCGACGACTATAGGGTCGTCCCCATGACCACGGGCCAAAGTTGCCCAGCCGCCGACATGTCCGACGACTATAGGGTCGTCCCCACGACCCCGGGACTAGATTGGCCAGCCGCCGACATGTCCGACGACTATATGGTCGTCCCCACGACCACGGGCCAAAGTTGGCCAGCCGCCGTCATGTCCGGCGACTATAGGGTCGTACCCACGACCCCGGGAATAGTTTGGCCCGCCGCCGACATGTCCGACGACTATAGGGTCGTCTCCACAACCACGGGACTAGGTTGGCCCGCCGCCGACTTGTCCGACGACTATAGGGCCGTCCCCACGACCACGGGCCAATGTTGCCCAGCCGCCGACATGTCCGTCGACTATTGGGTCGTCCCCACGACCCCGGGACTAGATTGGCCCGCCACCGTCATGTCCGACGACTATAGGGTCGTCTCCACGACCCCGGGACTAGGTTCGCCCGCCGCCGACTTGTCCGACGACTATAGGGTCGTCCCCACGACCCCGGGACTAGGTTGGCCAGCCGCCGACATGTTCGACGACTATGGGGTCGTCCCCACGACACCGGGACTAGATTGGCCCGCCACCGTCATGTCCGACGACTATAGGGTCGTTCCCACGGCCCCGGGACTAGGTTGGCCCGCCGCCGACTTCTCCGACGACTATATGGTCATCCCCACGACCACGGGCCAAAGTTGCCCTGCCGCCGAAATGTCCGATGACTGTAGGGTCCTCCCCACGACCCAGGGACTAGGTTGGCTCGCCACCGTCATGTCCGACGACTATAGGGTCGTCCCCACGACCACTGGCGAATGTTGGCCAGCAGCCGACATGTCCGACGACTATAGGGTCGTCCCCACGACCCCGGGACTAGATTGGCCCGCCACCGTCATGTCCGAACACTATAGGGTCGTCCCCACGACCCAGGGATTAGGTTGGCCCGCCGCCGACTTGTCCGACGACTATAGGGTCGTCCCCACGACCCCGGGACCAGGTTGGCCAACCGCCGACATGTCCGACGACATTAGCGTAGTCCCCACGACCCCGGGACTAGGTTGGCCCGCCGCCGACTTTTCCAACGACTATAGGGTCGTCCCCACGACCCCGGGACTAGGTTGGCCAGGCGCCGACATGTCCGACGACTATAGGGTCGTCCCCTCGACCCGGGGACTAGGTTGGCGCGCCGCCGACTTGTCCGACGACTATAGGGTCGTCCCCACGACCCCGGGACTAGGTTGGCCAGCCGCCGAAATGTGCGACGACTATACGGTCGTCCCCACGGCCCCGGGCCATAGTTGCCCAGCCGCCGGCATGTCCGACGACTATAGGGTCGTCCCCACGACCCCCGGACAAGATTGCCCCGCCACCGTCATGTCCGACGATTATAGGGTCGTCCCCACGACCCCGGGACTAGTTTGGCCCGCCGCCGACATGTCCGACGACTATAGGGTCGTGCCTACCACCCCGGGACTAGGTTGGCCCGCCACCATCATGTCCGACGACTATAGGGTCGTCCCCACGACCCCGGGACTAGGATGGCCCGCCGCCGACTTGTCCGACGACTATAGGGACGTCCCCACGACTACGGGCCAAAGTTGCCCTCCCGCCGACATGTCCGACGACTGTAGGGTCGTCCCAACGACCCCGGGACTAGATAGGCCCGCCACCATAATGTCCGACGACTATAGGGTCGTTCCCACGACACCGGGACTATGTTGGCCAGCCGCCGACATGTCCGACGACTATAGGGTCGTCCCTACGACCCTGGGCATACGTTGGCCCGCCGCCGACATGTCCGACGACTATAGGGTCGTCCCCACGACCACGGGCCAAAGTTGGGCAGCCGCCGACATGTCCGACGACTATAGGGTCGTCTCCACGACCCCGGGACTAGGTTGGCCTGCCGCCGACTTTTCCAACGACTATAGGGTCGTCCCCACGACCCCGGGACTAGGTTGGCCAGGCGCCGACATGTCCGACGACTATAGGGTCGTCCCCACGACCACGGGCCAAAGTTGGCCAGCCGCCGACATGTTCGACGACTATAGGGTCGTCCCCACGACCCCGGAACTAGATTGGCCCGCCACCGTTATGTCCGACGAGTATAGGGTCGTCCCTACCACCCCGGGACTAGGATGGCCCGCCGCCGACTTGTCCGACGACTATAGGGTCGTCCCTACCACCCCGGGACTAGGTTGGCCAGCCTCCTACATATCCGACGACTATAGGGTCGTCTCCACGACCACAGGCCAAAGTTGGCCAGCCGCCGACATTTTCGACGACTATAGGGTCGTCCCCACGACCCCGGAACTAGATTGGCCCGCCACCGTCATGTCCGACGAGTATTGGGTCGTCCCCACGACCCCTGGACTAGGATGGCCCGCCGAAGACTTGTCCGACGACTATAGGGTCGTCCCTACCACCCCGGGACTAGGTTGGCCAGCCTCTGACATATCCGACGACTATAGGGTCGTCCCCACGACCCCGGGACTAGGTTGGCCCGCCGCCGACATGTTCGACGACTATAGGGTCGTCCCCACGACCCCGGAACTAGATTGGCTCGCACCGTCATGTCCGACGATTATAGGGTCGTCCCCACGACCCCGGGACTAGTTTGGCCAGCCGCCGACATGTCCGACGAGTATAGGGTCGTCCCTACCACCCCGGGACTAGGTTGGCCGCCGCCAACATGTCCAACGACTATAGGGTCGTCCCCACGACCCCGGGACTAGGATGGCCCGCCGCCGACTTGTCCGACGACTATAGGGTCGTCCCTACCACCCCGGGACTAGGTTGGCCAGCCTCCGACATATCCGACGACTATAGGGTCGTCCCCACGACCACAGGCCAAAGTTGGCCAGCCGCCGACATGTTCGACGACTATAGGATCGTCCCCACGACCCCGGAACTAGATTGGCCCGCCGCCGACTTGTCCGACGACTATAGGGTCGTCCCCACGACCACGGGCCAAAGTTGCCCAGCCGCCGGCATGTCCGATGACTATACGGTTGTCCCCACGACCACGGGACTAGGTTGGCCTGCCGCCGACATTTCCGACGACTATAGGGTCGTCCTTACGACCCTGGGCCTACGTTGGCCCGCCGCCGACATGTCCGACGACTATAGGGTCGTCCCCACGACCCCCGGACTAGATTGCCCCGCACCGTCATGTCCGACGATTATAGGGTCGTCCCCACGACCCCGGGACTAGTTTGGCCCGCCGCCGACTTGTCCGACGACTATAGGGTCGTCCCCACGACCACGGGCCTTAGTTGCCCAGCCGCCGGCATGTCCGGAGACTATAGGGTCGTCCCCACGACCCCGGGACTAGGTTGGCCCGCCGCCGACTTGTCCGACGACTATAGGGTCGTCCCCACGACCACAGGCCAAAGTTGGCCAGCCGCCGACATGTTCGACGACTATAGGATCGTCCCCACGACCCCGGAAATAGATTGGCCCGCCGCCGACTTGTCCGACGACTATAGGGTCGTCCCCACGACCACGGGCCAAAGTTGACCAGCCGCCGGCATGTCCGATGACTATACGGTCGTCCCCACGACCACGGGACTAGGTTGGCCCGCCGCCGACATTTCCGACGACTATAGGGTCGTCCCTACGACCCTGGGCCTACGTTGGCCCGCCGCCGACATATCCGACGACTATAGGGTCGTCCCCACGACCCCCGGACTAGATTGCCCCGCACCGTCATGTCCGACGATTATAGGGTCGTCCCCACGACCCCGGGACTAGTTTGGCCCGCCGCCGACTTGTCCGACGACTATAGGGTCGTCCCCACGACCACGGGCCTTAGTTGCCCAGCCGCCGGCATGTCCGGAGACTATAGGGTCGTCCCCACGACCCCGGGACTAGGTTGGCCCGCCGCCGACTTGTCCGACGACTATAGGGTCGGCCCCACGGCCCCGGGACTAGGTTGGCCAGCCTCCGACATATCCGACGACTATAGGGTCGTCCCCACGACCCCGGAACTAGATTGGCCCGCCACCGTTATGTCCGACGAGTATAGGGTCGTCCCTACCACCCCGGGACTAGGATGGCCCGCCGCCGACTTGTCCGACGACTATAGGGTCGTCCCTACCCCCCCGGGACTAGGTTGGCCAGCCTCCTACATATCCGACGACTATAGGGTCGTCTCCACGACCCCCGGACTAGATTGCCCCGCACCGTCATGTCCGACGATTATAGGGTCGTCCCCACGACCCCGGGACTAGTTTGGCCCGCCGCCGACTTGTCCGACGACTATAGGGTCGTCCCCACGACCACGGGCCTTAGTTGCCCAGCCACCATAATGTCCGACGACTATAGGGTCGTTCCCACGACACCGGGACTATGTTGGCCAGCCGCCGACATGTCCGACGACTATAGGGTCGTCCCTACCACCCTGGGCATACGTTGGCCCGCCGCCGACATGTCCGGCGACTATAGGGTCGTCCCCACGACCACGGGCCAAAGTTGGGAAGCCGCCGACATGTCCGACGACTATAGGGTCGTCTCCACGACCCCGGGACTAGGTTGGCCTGCCGCCGACTTTTCCGGCGACTATAGTGTCGTCTCTACGAACCTGGGCTTACGATGGCCCGCCGCCGACATGTCCGACGACTATAGGGTCGTCCCCACGACCACAGGCCAAAGTTGGCCAGCCGCCGACATGTTCGACGACTATAGGGTCGTCCCCACGACCCCGGGACTAGATTGGCCCGCCACCGTCATGTCCGACGACTATAGGGTCGTCCCCCACGACCACAGGCCAAAGTTGGCCAGCCGCCGACATGTTCGACGACTATAGGGTCGTCCCCACGACCCCGGAACTAGATTGGCCCGCCACCGTTATGTCCGACGAGTATAGGGTCGTCCCTACCACCCCGGGACTAGGATGGCCCGCCGCCGACTTGTCCGACGACTATAGGGTCGTCCCTACCACCCCGGGACTAGGTTGGCCAGCCTCCTACATATCCGACGACTATAGGGTCGTCTCCACGACCACAGGCCAAAGTTGGCCAGCCGCCGACATTTTCGACGACTATAGGGTCGTCCCCACGACCCCGGAACTAGATTGGCCCGCCACCGTCATGTCCGACGAGTATTGGGTCGTCCCCACGACCCCTGGACTAGGATGGCCCGCCGACGACTTGTCCGACGACTATAGGGTCGTCCCTACCACCCCGGGACTAGGTTGGCCAGCCTCTGACATATCCGACGACTATAGGGTCGTCCCCACGACCCCGGGACTAGGTTGGCCCGCCGCCGACATGTTCGACGACTATAGGGTCGTCCCCACGACCCCGGAACTAGATTGGCTCGCACCGTCATGTCCGACGATTATAGGGTCGTCCCCACGACCCCGGGACTAGTTTGGCCAGCCGCCGACATGTCCGACGAGTATAGGGTCGTCCCTACCACCCCGGGACTAGGTTGGCCGCCGCCAACATGTCCAACGACTATAGGGTCGTCCCCACGACCCCGGGACTAGGATGGCCCGCCGCCGACTTGTCCGACGACTATAGGGTCGTCCCTACCACCCCGGGACTAGGTTGGCCAGCCTCCGACATATCCGACGACTATAGGGTCGTCCCCACGACCACAGGCCAAAGTTGGCCAGCCGCCGACATGTTCGACGACTATAGGATCGTCCCCACGACCCCGGAACTAGATTGGCCCGCCGCCGACTTGTCCGACGACTATAGGGTCGTCCCCACGACCACGGGCCAAAGTTGCCCAGCCGCCGGCATGTCCGATGACTATACGGTTGTCCCCACGACCACGGGAGTAGGTTGGCCTGCCGCCGACATTTCCGACGACTATAGGGTCGTCCCTACGACCCTGGGCCTACGTTGGCCCGCCGCCGACATGTCCGACGACTATAGGGTCGTCCCCACGACCCCCGGACTAGATTGCCCCGCACCGTCATGTCCGACGATTATAGGGTCGTCCCCACGACCCCGGGACTAGTTTGGCCCGCCGCCGACTTGTCCGACGACTATAGGGTCGTCCCCACGACCACGGGCCTTAGTTGCCCAGCCGCCGGCATGTCCGGAGACTATAGGGTCGTCCCCACGACCCCGGGACTAGGTTGGCCCGCCGCCGACTTGTCCGACGACTATAGGGTCGTCCCCACGACCACAGGCCAAAGTTGGCCAGCCGCCGACATGTTCGACGACTATAGGATCGTCCCCACGACCCCGGAAATAGATTGGCCCGCCGCCGACTTGTCCGACGACTATAGGGTCGTCCCCACGACCACGGGCCAAAGTTGACCAGCCGCCGGCATGTCCGATGACTATACGGTCGTCCCCACGACCACGGGACTAGGTTGGCCCGCCGCCGACATTTCCGACGACTATAGGGTCGTCCCTACGACCCTGGGCCTACGTTGGCCCGCCGCCGACATATCCGACGACTATAGGGTCGTCCCCACGACCCCCGGACTAGATTGCCCCGCACCGTCATGTCCGACGATTATAGGGTCGTCCCCACGACCCCGGGACTAGTTTGGCCCGCCGCCGACTTGTCCGACGACTATAGGGTCGTCCCCACGACCACGGGCCTTAGTTGCCCAGCCGCCGGCATGTCCGGAGACTATAGGGTCGTCCCCACGACCCCGGGACTAGGTTGGCCCGCCGCCGACTTGTCCGACGACTATAGGGTCGGCCCCACGGCCCCGGGACTAGGTTGGCCCGCCGCCGACATGTCCGACGACTATAGCGTAGTCCCCACGACCCCGGGACTAGGTTGGCCCGCCGCCGACTTTTCCAACGACTATAGGGTCGTCCCCACGACCCCGGGGATAGATTGGCCCGCCACCGTCATGTCCGACGAAAATAGGGTCGTCCCCACGACCACGGGCCAAAGTTGGCCCGCCACCGTCATGTCCGACGACTATAGGGTCGTCCCCACTACCCCGGGACTAGGTTGGCCAGCCGCCGAAATGTCCGACGACTATAGGGTCGTCTCCACGACTCCGGGACTAGGTTGGCCCGCCGCCGACTTGTCCGACGACTATAGGGTCGTCCCCATGACCACGGGCCAAAGTTGCCCAGCCGCCGACATGTCCGACGACTATAGGGTCGTCCCCACGACCCCGGGACTAGATTGGCCAGCCGCCGACATGTCCGACGACTATATGGTCGTCCCCACGACCACGGGCCAAAGTTGGCCAGCCGCCGTCATGTCCGGCGACTATAGGGTCGTACCCACGACCCCGGGAATAGTTTGGCCCGCCGGCGACATGTCCGACGACTATAGGGTCGTCTCCACAACCACGGGACTAGGTTGGCCCGCCGCCGACTTGTCCGACGACTATAGGGCCGTCCCCACGACCACGGGCCAATGTTGCCTAGCCGCCGACATGTCCGTCGACTATAGGGTCGTCCCCACGACCCCGGGACTAGATTGGCCCGCCACCGTTATGTCCGGCGACTACAGGGTCGTCCCCACGACCACGGGACTAGTCAGGCCGCCACCGTCATGTCCGACGACTATAGGGTCGTCTCCACGGCCCTGGGACTAGATTGGCCCGCCGCCGACATGTCCGACGACTATAGGGTCGTCCCCACGACCCAGGGACTAGGTTGGCCCGCCGCCGACATGTCCGACGACTATAGGGTCGTCCCCACGACCCCGGGACTAGGTTGGCCAGCCGCCGATATGTCCGACGACTATACGGTCGTCCCCACGACCACGGGACTAGGTTGGCCCACCGCCGACTTGTCCGGCAACTATAGGGTCGTCCCCACGGTCCCGGGACTAGTTTGGCCCGCCGCCGACTTCTCCGACGACTATAGGATCGTCCCCACGACCACGGACCAAAGTTGCCCAGCCGCCGGCATGTCCGTTGACTATAGGGTCGTCCCCACGACCCCGGGACTAGGTTGGCCCGCCGCCGACTTGTCCGACGACTATAGGGTCGTCCCCACGACCACTGGCCAATGTTGACCAGCAGCCGACATATCCGACGACTATAGGGTCGTCCCCACGACCCCGGGACTAGATTGGCCCGCCACCATCATGTCCGACGTCTATAGGGTCGCCCCCCCGACCCCGGGACTATGTTGCCCTGCCGCCGACATGTCCGACGACTATATGGTCATCCCCACGACCACGGGCCAAAGTTGCCCTGCCGCCGAAATGTCCGACGACTGTAGGGTCGTCCCCACGACCCCGGGACTAGATTGGCCCGCCACCATAATGTCCGACGACTATAGGGTCGTCCCCACGACCCCGGGACTAGGTTGGCCAGCCGCCGACATGTCCGACGACGATGCGGTCGTCCCCACGACCCAGGGACTAGGTTGGCTCGCCACCGTCATGTCCGACGACTATAGGGTCGTCCCCACGGCCCCGGGAATAGATTCAACCACCACCGTCATGCCCGACGACTACAGGGTCGTCCCCACGACCCCCGGACTAGATTGCCCCGCCACCGTCATGTCCGACGACTATAGGGTCGTCTCCACGACCCGGGGACTAGGTTGGCCCGCCGCCGACTTGTCCGACGACTATAGGGTCGTCCCCACGACCACGGGCCAAAGTTGCCCAGCCGCCGAAACGTCCGACGACTATAGTTTCGTCCCCACGACCCCGGGACTAAATTGGCCCGCCACCGTCATGTCCGATGACTATAGGGTCGTCCCCACGACCACTGGCCAATGTTGGCCAGCAGCCGACATGTCCGACGACTATAGAGTCGTCCCCACGACCCCGGGACTAGGTTGGCCAGCCACCGTCATGTCCGACGACTATAGGGTCGTCCCCCACGACCCAGGGACTAGGTTGGCCCGCCGCCGACTTATCCGACGACTATAGGGTCGTCCCCACGACCCAGGGACTAGGTTGGCTCGCCACCGTCATGTCCGACGACTATAGGGTCGTCCCCACGACCACTGGCCAATGTTGGCCAGCAGCCGACATGTCCGACGACTATAGGGTCGTCCCCACGACCCCGGGACTAGATTGGCCCGCCGCCGACTTTTCCGACGACTATAGGGTCGTCCCTACGAGCCTGGGCCTACGTTGTCCGGCCGCCGACATGCCCGACGACTATAGGGTCGTCTCCACGAACACGGGACTAGGTTGGCCAGACGCCATCATGTCCGACGACTATACGGTCGTCCCCACGACCCAGGGATTAGGTTGGCCCGCCGCCGACTTGTCCGACGACTATAGGGTCGTCCCTACCACCCCGGAACTAGGTTGGCCAGCCGCCGACATGTCCGACGACTATAGGGTCGTCCCCACGAACCCGGGGATAGATTGTCCCGCCACCCGTCATGTCCGACGACTATTGGGTCGTCCCCACGACCCCGGGTCTAGATTGGCCCGCCACCAGCATGTCCGACGACTATAGGGTCGTCCCCACGACCACTGGCCAATGTTGGCCAGCAGCCGACATGTCCGACGACTATAGGGTCGTCCCCACGACCCCGGGACTAGATTGGCCCGCCGCCGACTTTTCCGACGACTATAGGGTCGTCCCTACGACCCTGGGCCTACGTTGTCCGGCCGCCGACATGCCCGACGACTATAGGGTCGTCTCCACGAACACGGGACTAGGTTGGCCAGACGCCATCATGTCCGACGACTATACGGTCGTCCCCACGACCCTGGGACTAGGTTGGCCCGCCGCCGACTTGTCCGACAACTATAGGGTCGTCCCCACGATCCCGGGACTAGGTTGGCCAGCCGTCGACATGTCCGACGACTATACGGTCGTCGCCACGGCCCGGGACTAGTCAGGCCGCCACCGTCATGTCCGGCGACTACAGGGTCGTCCCCACGACCACGGGCCAAAGTTGGCCAGCCGCCGACATGTCCGACGACTATATGGTCGTCCCCACGACCACGGGCCAAAGTTGGCCAGCCGCCGTCATGTCCGGCGACTATAGGGTCGTACCCACGACCCCGGGAATAGTTTGGCCCGCCGCCGACATGTCCGACGACTATAGGGTCGTCTCCACAACCACGGGACTAGGTTGGCCCGCCGCCGACTTGTCCGACGACTATAGGGCCGTCCCCACGACCACGGGCCAATGTTGCCCAGCCGCCGACATGTCCGTCGACTATAGGGTCGTCCCCACGACCCCGGGACTAGATTGGCCCGCCACCGTCATGTCCGACGACTATAGGGTCGTCCCCACGACCCCGGGACTAGGTTCGCCCGCCGCCGACTTGTCCGACGACTATAGGGTCGTCCCCACGACCCCGGGACTAGGTTGGCCAGCCGCCGACATGTTCGACGACTATGGGGTCGTCCCCACGACACCGGGACTAGATTGGCCCGCCACCGTCATGTCCGACGACTATAGGGTCGTTCCCACGGCCCCGGGGCAAGGTTGGCCCGCCGCCGTCATGTTCGACGACTATAGGGTCGTCCCCACGACCCCGGGGCTAGATTGGCCCGCCACCGTCATGTTCGACGACTATAGGGTCGTCCCCACGATCCCGGGAGTAGATTGGCCCGCCACCGTCATGTCCGACGACTATAGTGTCGTCCCCACGATCCCGGGCCTAGGTTGGCCAGCCGCCGACATGTCCGACGACTATAGGATCGTCCCCACGACCCCGGGACTAGGATGACCCGCCGCCGACTTGTCCGACGGCAATAGGGTCGTCCCCACGACCCCGGGACTAGGTTGGTCAGCCTCCGACATATCCGACGACTATAGGGTCGTTCCCACGACCACGGGCCAAAGTTGGACAGCCGCCGACATGTCCGACGACTATAGGGTCGTACCCACGACCCCGGGAATAGATTGGCCCGCCACCGTCATGTTCGACGACTATAGGGTCGTCCCCACGACCCCGGGGCTAGATTGGCCCGCCACCGTCATGTTCGACGACTATAGGGTCGTCCCCACGACCCCGGGAATAGATTGGCCCGCCACCGTCATGTCCGACGACTACAGGGTCGTCCCCACGAACCCGGGACTAGAGTGTCCCGCCACCGTCATGTTCGACGACTATAGGGTCGTCCCCACGACCCCGGGAGTAGATTGGCCCGCCACCGTCATGTCGGACGACTATAGGGTCGTCCCCACGACCCAGGGACTAGGTTGGCCCGCCGCCGACATGTCCGACGACTATATGTTCGTCCCCACGACCCCGCGACAAGATTGGCCCGCCTTCGACTTGTCCGACGACTATAGGTTCGTCCCTACCACCCGGGGACTAGGTTGGCCAGCCGCCGACATGTCCGACGACTATAGGGTCGTCCCCACGACCCCGGGACTAGGTTGGCCAGCCGCCGACATGTCCGACGACTATGCGGTCGTCCCCACGACCACGGGACTAGGTTGGCCCACCGCCGACTTGTCCGACAACTATAGGGTCGTCCCCACGATCCCGGGACTAGTTTGGCCCGCCGCCGACTTCTCCGACGACTATAGGGTCGTCCCCACGACCACTGGCCAATGTTGACCAGCAGCCGACATATCCGACGACTATAGGGTCGTCCCCACGACCCCGGGCAAAAGTTGCCCAGCCGCCGGCATGTCCGACGACTATAGGGTCGTCCCCACGGCCCTGGGACTAGATTGGCCCGCCACCGCCATGTCTGACGACTATAGGGTCGTCCCCACAACAACGGGCCATAGTTGGCCAGCCACCGACATGTCCGACGACTATACGGTCGTCCCCACGACCACAGGACTAGGTTGGCCCGCCGCCGACTTGTCCGAAGACTATAGGGTCGTCCCCACGACCACTGGCGAATGTTGGCCAGCAGCCGACATGTCCGACGACTATAGGGTCGTCCCCACGACCCCGGGACTAGATTGGCCCGCCACCGTCATGTCCGAAGACTATAGGGTCGTCCCCACGACCCAGGGATTAGGTTGGCCCGCCGCCGACTTGTCCGACGACTATAGGGTCGTCCCCACGACCACTGGCCATTGTTGACCAGCAGCCGACATATCCGACGACTATAGGGTCGTCCCCACGACCCCGGGACTAGATTGGCCCGCCACCGTCATGTCCGAAGACTATAGGGTCGTCCCCACGACCCAGGGATTAGGTTGGCCCGCCGCCGACTTGTCCGACGACTATAGGGTCGTCCCCACGACCACTGGCCAATGTTGACCAGCAGCCGACATATCCGACGACTATAGGGTCGTCCCCACGACCCCGGGACTAGATTGGCCCGCCGCCGTCATGTCCGAAGACTATAGGGTCGTCCCCACGACCCAGGGATTAGGTTGGCCCGCCGCCGACTTGTCCGACGACTATAGGGTCGTCCCCACGACCACTGGCCAATGTTGACCAGCAGCCGACATATCCGACGACTATAGGGTCGTCCCCACGACCACTGGCCAATGTTGACCAGCAGCCGACATATCCGACGACTATAGGGTCGTCCCCACGACCCCGGGAATAGATTGGCCCGCCACCATCATGTCCGACGTCTATAGGGTCGTCCCCACGACCCCGGGACTAGGTTGCCCTGCCGCCGACATGTCCGACGACTATAGGGTCGTCTCCACGAACCCGGGACAAGGTTGGCAAGCCGCCGACATGTCCTATGACTATTGGGTCGACCCTACCACCCCGGGACTAGGTTGGCCAGCCGCCGACATGTCCGACGACTATAGGGTCGTCCCCACGACCCCGGGTCTAGGTTGGCCCGCCGCCGACTTGTCCGACGACTATAGGGTCGTCCCCACGACACCGGGACTAGGTTGGCCCGCCGCCGGCATGTCCGACGACTATAGGGTCTTCCCCACGACCCCGGGACTAGATTGGCCCGCCACCATCATATCCGACGACGGTAGGGTCGTCCCCACGACCCCGGGACTAGATTGGGCAGCCGCCGACATGTCCGACGACTATAGGGTCGTCCCCACGACCACAGGCCAAAGTTGGCCAGCCGCCGACATGTTCGACGACTATAGGGTCGTCCCCACGACCCCGGGACTAGATTGGCCCGCCACCGTCATGTCCGAAGACTATAGGGTCGTCCCCACGACCCAGGGATTAGGTTGGCCCGCCGCCGACTTGTCCGACGACTATAGGGTCGTCCCCACGACCACTGGCCAATGTTGACCAGCAGCCGACATATCCGACGACTATAGGGTCGTCCCCACGACCCCGGGACTAGATTGGCCCGCCACCGTCATGTCCGAAGACTATAGGGTCGTCCCCACGACCCAGGGATTAGGTTGGCCCGCCGCCGACTTGTCCGACGACTATAGGGTCGTCCCCACGACCACTGGCCAATGTTGACCAGCAGCCGACATATCCGACGACTATAGGGTCGTCCCCACGACCCCGGGACTAGATTGGCCCGCCACCATAATGTCCGACGACTATAGGGTCGTCCCCACGACACCGAGACTAGGTTGGCCAGCCGCCGACATGTCCGACGACGATGCGGTCGTCCCCACGACCCAGGGACTAGGTTGGCTCGCCACCGTCATGTCCGACGACTATAGGGTCGTCCCCACGGCCCCGGGAATAGATTCAACCACCACCGTCATGCCCGACGACTACTGGGTCGTCCCCACGACCCCCGGACTAGATTGCCCCTCCACCGTCATGTCCGACGACTATAGGGTCGTCTCCACGAACCCGGGACAAGGTTGGCAAGCCGCCGACATGTCCTATGACTATTGGGTCGACCCTACCACCCCGGGACTAGGTTGGCCAGCCGCCGACATGTCCGACGACTATAGGGTCGTCCCCACGACACCGGGACTAGGTTGGCCCGCCGCCGGCATGTCCGACGACTATAGGGTCTTCCCCACGACCCCGGGACTAGGTTGGCCCGCCGCCAACATGTCCGACGACTATAGGGTCGTCCCCACGACCCCGGGACTAGATTGGCCCGCCACCATCATATCCGACGACGGTAGGGTCGTCCCCACGACCCCGGGACTAGATTGGGCAGCCGCCGACATGTCCGACGACTATAGGGTCGTCCCCACGACCACAGGCCAAAGTTGGCCAGCCGCCGACATGTTCGACGACTATAGGGTCGTCCCCACGACCCCGGAACTACATTGGCCCCCACCGTCATGCCCAACGAGTATAGGGGCGTCCCCACGACCCCGGGACTAGGATGGCCCGCCGCCGACTTGTCCGACGACTATAGGGTCGTCCCTACCACCCCGGGACTAGGTTGGCCAGCCTCCGACATATCCGACGACTTTAGGGTCGTCCCCACGACCACAGGCGAAAGTTGGCCAGCCGCAGACATGTTCGACGACTATAGGATAGTCCCCACGACCCCGGAACTAGATTGGCCCGCCGCCGACTTGTCCGACGACTATAGGGTCGTCCCCACGACCACGGGCAAAAGTTGCCCAGCCGCCGGCATGTCCGACGACTATAGGGTCGTCCCCACGGCCCTGGGACTAGATTGGCCCGCCACCGCCATGTCTGACGACTATAGGGTCGTCCCCACGACAACGGGCCATAGTTGGCCAGCCACCGACATGTCCGACGACTATACGGTCGTCCCCACGACCACAGGACTAGGTTGGCCCGCCGCCGACTTGTCCGAAGACTATAGGGTCGTCCCCACGACCACTGGCGAATGTTGGCCAGCAGCCGACATGTCCGACGACTATAGGGTCGTCCCCACGACCCCGGGACTAGATTGGCCCGCCACCGTCATGTCCGAAGACTATAGGGTCGTCCCCACGACCCAGGGATTAGGTTGGCCCGCCGCCGACTTGTCCGACGACTATAGGGTCGTCCCCACGACCACTGGCCAATGTTGACCAGCAGCCGACATATCCGACGACTATAGGGTCGTCCCCACGACCCCGGGACTAGATTGGCCCGCCACCGTCATGTCCGAAGACTATAGGGTCGTCCCCACGACCCAGGGATTAGGTTGGCCCGCCGCCGACTTGTCCGACGACTATAGGGTCGTCCCCACGACCACTGGCCAATGTTGACCAGCAGCCGACATATCCGACGACTATAGGGTCGTCCCCACGACCCCGGGACTAGATTGGCCCGCCGCCGTCATGTCCGAAGACTATAGGGTCGTCCCCACGACCCAGGGATTAGGTTGGCCCGCCGCCGACATGTCCGACGACTATATGGTCATCCCCACGACCACGGGCCAAAGTTGCCCTGCCGCCGAAATGTCCGACGACTGTAGGGTCGTCCCCACGACCCCCGGACTAGATTGGCCCGCCACCATAATGTCGGACGACTATAGGGTCGTCCCCACGACCCCGGGACTAGGTTGGCCAGCCGCCGACATGTCCGACGACGATGCGGTCGTCCCCACGACCCCGGGAGTAGATTGGCCCGCCACCGTCATGTCGGACGACTATAGGGTCGTCCCCACGACCCAGGGACTAGGTTGGCCCGCCGCCGACATGTCCGACGACTATAGGGTCGTCCCCACGACCCCGGGACTAGGTTGGCCAGCCGCCGATATGTCCGACGACTATACGGTCGTCCCCACGACCACGGGACTAGGTTGGCCCACCGCTGACTTGTCCGACAACTATAGGGTCGTCCCCACGATCCCGGGACTAGGTTGGCCCGCCGCCGACTTCTCCGACGACTATAGAATCGTCCCCACGACCACGGACCAAAGTTGCCCAGCCGCCGGCATGTCCGTTGACTATAGGGTCGTCCCCACGACCCCGGGACTAGGTTGGCCCGCCGCCGGCATGTCCGACGACTATAGGGTCGTCCCCACGACCACTGGCCAATGTTGACCAGCAGCCGACATATCCGACGACTATAGGGTCGTCCCCACGACCCCGGGTATAGATTGGCCCGCCACCATCATGTCCGACGTCTATAGGGTCGTCCCCCCGACCCCGGGACTAGGTTGCCCTGCCGCCGACATGTCCGACGACTATATGGTCATCCCCACGACCACGGGCCAAAGTTGCCCTGCCGCCGAAATGTCCGACGACTGTAGGGTCGTCCCCACGACCCCGGGACTAGATTGGGCAGCCGCCGACATGTCCGACGACTATAGGGTCGTCCCCACGACCACAGGCCAAAGTTGGCCAGCCGCCGACATGTTCGACGACTATAGGGTCGTCCCCACGACCCCGGAACTACATTGGCCCCCACCGTCATGCCCAACGAGTATAGGGGCGTCCCCACGACCCCGGGACTAGGATGGCCCGCCGCCGACTTGTCCGACGACTATAGGGTCGTCCCTACCACCCCGGGACTAGGTTGGCCAGCCTCCGACATATCCGACGACTTTAGGGTCGTCCCCACGACCACAGGCGAAAGTTGGCCAGCCGCCGACATGTTCGACGACTATAGGATAGTCCCCACGACCCCGGAACTAGATTGGCCCGCCGCCGACTTGTCCGACGACTATAGGGTCGTCCCCACGACCACGGGCAAAAGTTGCCCAGCCGCCGGCATGTCCGACGACTATAGGGTCGTCCCCACGGCCCTGGGACTAGATTGGCCCGCCACCGCCATGTCTGACGACTATAGGGTCGTCCCCACGACAACGGGCCATAGTTGGCCAGCCACCGACATGTCCGACGACTATACGGTCGTCCCCACGACCACAGGACTAGGTTGGCCCGCCGCCGACTTGTCCGAAGACTATAGGGTCGTCCCCACGACCACTGGCGAATGTTGGCCAGCAGCCGACATGTCCGACGACTATAGGGTCGTCCCCACGACCCCGGGACTAGATTGGCCCGCCACCGTCATGTCCGAAGACTATAGGGTCGTCCCCACGACCCAGGGATTAGGTTGGCCCGCCGCCGACTTGTCCGACGACTATAGGGTCGTCCCCACGACCACTGGCCAATGTTGACCAGCAGCCGACATATCCGACGACTATAGGGTCGTCCCCACGACCCCGGGACTAGATTGGCCCGCCACCGTCATGTCCGAAGACTATAGGGTCGTCCCCACGACCCAGGGATTAGGTTGGCCCGCCGCCGACTTGTCCGACGACTATAGGGTCGTCCCCACGACCACTGGCCAATGTTGACCAGCAGCCGACATATCCGACGACTATAGGGTCGTCCCCACGACCCCGGGACTAGATTGGCCCGCCGCCGTCATGTCCGAAGACTATAGGGTCGTCCCCACGACCCAGGGATTAGGTTGGCCCGCCGCCGACATGTCCGACGACTATATGGTCATCCCCACGACCACGGGCCAAAGTTGCCCTGCCGCCGAAATGTCCGACGACTGTAGGGTCGTCCCCACGACCCCCGGACTAGATTGGCCCGCCACCATAATGTCGGACGACTATAGGGTCGTCCCCACGACCCCGGGACTAGGTTGGCCAGCCGCCGACATGTCCGACGACGATGCGGTCGTCCCCACGACCCCGGGAGTAGATTGGCCCGCCACCGTCATGTCGGACGACTATAGGGTCGTCCCCACGACCCAGGGACTAGGTTGGCCCGCCGCCGACATGTCCGACGACTATAGGGTCGTCCCCACGACCCCGGGACTAGGTTGGCCAGCCGCCGATATGTCCGACGACTATACGGTCGTCCCCACGACCACGGGACTAGGTTGGCCCACCGCTGACTTGTCCGACAACTATAGGGTCGTCCCCACGACCACGGGCCAAAGTTGGCCAGCCGCCGACATGTCCGACGACTATACGGTAGTCCCCACGACCCCGGGACTTGGTTGGCCCGCCGCCGACTTTTCCGACGACTATAGGGTCGTCCCTACGACCCTGGGCCTACGTTGTCCGGCCGCCGACATGTCCGACGACTATAGGGTCGTCCCCACGACCCCGGGACTAGATTGGCCCGCCACCGACTTTTCCGACGACTATAGGGTCGTCCCCACGACCCCGGGACTAGATTGGCCAGCCACCATCATGTCCGACGACTACAGGGTCGTCCCCACGACCCCGGGACTAGGTTGGCCCGCCGCCGACTTGTCCGACGACTATAGGTTCGTCCCCACGACCCCGCGAGTAGGTTGGCCAGCCTCCGACATATCCGACGACTATAGGGTCGTTCCCACGACCACGGGCCAAAGTTGGACAGCCGCCGACATGTCCGACGACTATAGGGTCGTACCCACGACCCCGGGACTAGATTGGCCCGCCACCGTCATGTTCGACGACTATAGGGCCGTCCCCACGACCCCGGGGCTAGATTGGCCCGCCACCGTCATGTTCGACGACTATAGGGTCGTCCCCACGACCCCGGGAGTAGATTGGCCCGCCACCGTCATGTCAGACGACTATATGGTCGTCCCCACGACCCAGGGACTAGGTTGGCCCGCCGCCGACATGTCCGACGACTATAGGTGCGTCCCCACGACCCCGCGACTAGGTTGGCCCGCCTTCGACTTGTCCGACGACTATAGGTTCGTCCCTACCACCCGGGGACTAGGTTGGCCAGCCGCCGACATGTCCGACGACTATAGGGTCGTCCCCACGACCCCGGGACTAGGTTGGCCAGCCGCCGACATGTCCGACGACTATGCGGTCGTCCCCACGACCACGGGACTCGGTTGGCCCACCGCCGACTTGTCCGACAACTATAGGGTCGTCCCCACGATCCCGGGACTAGTTTGGCCCGCCGCCGACTTCTCCGACGACTATAGGATCGTCCCCACGACCACGGACCAAAGTTGCCCAGCCGCCGGCATGTCCGTTGACTACGGTCGTCCCCACGAACCCGGGACAAGGTTGGCAAGCCGCCGACATGTCCTATGACTATTGGGTCGACCCTACCACCCCGGGACTAGGTTGGCAAGCCGCCGACTTGTCCGACGACTATAGGGTCATCCCCACGACCCCGGGTCTAGGATGGCCAGCCGCCGACATGTCCGACGACTATACGGTCGTCCCCACGACCACGGGCCAAAGTTGGCCCGCCGCCGACATGTCCGACAACTATTGGGTCGTCCCCACGACCCCGGGTCTAGATTGGCCCGCCACCAGCATGTCCGACGACTATAGGGTCGTCCCTACGACCCTGGGCCTACGTTGGCCCGCCGCCGACATGTCCGACGACTATAGGGTCGTCCCCACGACCCCGGGGATAGATTGTCCCGCCACCGTCATGTCCGACGACTATTGGGTCGTCCCCACGACCCCGGGTCTAGATTGGCCCGCCACCAGCATGTCCGACGACTATAGGGACGCCCCACGACCCTGGGACTAGGTTGGCCCGCCGCCGACTTTTCCAACGACTATAGGGTCGTCCCTACGACCCTGGGCCTACGTTGTCCCGCCGCCGACATGTCCGACGACTATAGGGTCGTCTCCACGAACCCGGGACTAGGTTGGCCAGACGCCGACATGTCCTATGACTATTGGGTCGACCCTACCACCCCGGGACTAGGTTGGCAAGCCGCCGACATGTCCGACGACTATAGGGTCGTCCCCACGACCCCGGGTCTAGGATGGCCAGCCGCCGACATGTCCGACGACTATACGGTCGTCCCCACGACCACGGGCCAAAGTTGGCCCGCCGCCGACATGTCCGACAACTATTGGGTCGTCCCCACGACCCCGGGACTAGGATGACCCGCCGCCGACTTGTCCGACGGCAATAGGGTCGTCCACACGACCCCGGGACTAGGTTGGCCAGCCTCCGACATATCCGACGACTATAGGGTCGATCCCACGACCACGGGCCAAAGTTGGACAGCCGCCGACATGTCCGACGACTATAGGGTCGTACCCACGACCCCGGGACTAGATTGGCCCGCCACCGCCATGTTCGACGACTATAGGGTCGTCCCCACGACCCCGGGGCTAGATTGGCCCGCCACCGTCATGTCCGACGACTATAGGGTCGTCCCCACGACCCCGGGACTATGTTGGCCAGCCGCCGACATGTCCGACGACTATGCGGTCGTCCCCACGACCACGGGACTCGGTTGGCCCACCGCCGACTTGTCCGACAACTATAGGGTCGTCCCCACGATCCCGGGACTAGTTTGGCCCGCCGCCGACTTCTCCGACGACTATAGGATCGTCCCCACGACCACGGACCAAAGTTGCCCAGCCGCCGGCATGTCCGTTGACTTCGGTCGTCCCCACGAACCCGGGACAAGGTTGGCAAGCCGCCGACATGTCCTATGACTATTGGGTCGACCCTACCACCCCGGGACTAGGTTGGCAAGCCGCCGACATGTCCGACGACTATAGGGTCGTCCCCACGACCCCGGGTCTAGGATGGCCAGCCGCCGACATGTCCGACGACTATACGGTCGTCCCCACGACCACGGGCCAAAGTTGGCCCGCCGCCGACATGTCCGACAACTATTGGGTCGTCCCCACGACCCCGGATCTAGATTGGCCCGCCACCAGCATGTCCGACGACTATAGGGTCGTCCCGACCGCCCCGGGACTAGATTGGCCAGCCGCCGACATGTCCGAGAACTATACGGTCGTCCCCACGACCCCGGGACTAGGTTGGCCCGCCACCGACTTTTCCGACGACAATAGGGTCGTCCCTACGACCCTGGGCCTACGTTGGCCCGCCGCCGACATGTCCGACGACTATAGGGTCGTCCCCACGACCCCGGGTCTAGATTGGCCCGCCACCAGCATGTCCGACGACTATAGGGTCGTCCCGACGGCCCCGGGACTAGATTGGCCAGCCGCCGACATGTCCGAGAACTATACGGTCGTCCCCACCACCCCGGGACTAGGTTGGCCCGCCACCGACTTTTCCGACGACTATAGGGTCGTCCCTACGACCCTGGGCCTACGTTGGCCCGCCGCCGACATGTCCGACGACTATAGGGTCGTCCCCACGACCCCGGGGATAGATTGTCCCGCCACCGTCATGTCCGACGACTATTGGGTCGTCCCCACGACCCCGGGTCTAGATTGGCCCGCCACCAGCATGTCCGACGACTATAGGGTCGCCCCACGACCCTGGGACTAGGTTGGCCCGCCGCCGACTTTTCCGACGACTATAGGGTCGTCCCTACGACCCTGGGCCTACGTTGTCCCGCCGCCGACATGTCCGACGACTATAGGGTCGTCTCCACGAACCCGGGACTAGGTTGGCCAGACGCCGACATGTCCTATGACTATTGGGTCGACCCTACCACCCCGGGACTAGGTTGGCAAGCCGCCGACATGTCCGACGACTATAGGGTCGTCCCCACGACCCCGGGTCTAGGATGGCCAGCCGCCGACATGTCCGACGACTATACGGTCGTCCCCACGACCACGGGCCAAAGTTGGCCCGCCGCCGACATGTCCGACAACTATTGGGTCGTCCCCACGACCCCGGGACTAGGATGACCCGCCGCCGACTTGTCCGACGGCAATAGGGTCGTCCCCACGACCCCGGGACTAGGTTGGCCAGCCTCCGACATATCCGACGACTATAGGGTCGATCCCACGACCACGGGCCAAAGTTGGACAGCCGCCGACATGTCCGACGACTATAGGGTCGTACCCACGATCCCGGGACTAGATTGGCCCGCCACCGTCATGTTCGACGACTATAGGGTCGTCCCCACGACCCCGGGGCTAGATTGGCCCGCCACCAGCATGTCCGACGACTATAGGGTCGCCCCACGACCCTGGGACTAGGTTGGCCCGCCGCCGACTTTTCCGACGACTATAGGGTCGTCCCTACGACCCTGGGCCTACGTTGTCCGGCCGCCGACATGTCCGACGACTATAGGGTCGTCTCCACGAACCCGGGACTAGGTTGGCCAGACGCCAACATGTCCGACGTCTATAGGGTCGTCCCCACGACCCCGGGGCTAGGTTGGCCCGCCACCGTCATGTCCGACGACTATAGGGTCGTCCCCACTACCACGGGCCAAAGTTGGCCCGCCACCGTCATGTCCGACGACTATACGGTCGTCCCCACGAGCCCGGGACTAGATTGGCCCGCCACCGACTTTTCCGACGACTATAGGGTCGTCCCTACGACTCTGGGCCTACGTTGGCCCGCCTCCATCATGTCCGACGACTATAGGGTCGTCCCCACGACCCCGGGACTAGGTTGGCCCGCCGCCGCCTTGTCCGACGACTATAGGTTCGTCCCCTCGACCCCGGGACTAGATTGGCCAGCCACCATCATGTCCGACGACTACAGGGTCGTCCCCACGACCCCGGGACTAGGTTGGCCCGCCGCCGCCTTGTCCGACGACTATAGGGTCGTCCCCTCGACCCCGGGACTAGATTGGCCAGCCACCATCATGTCCGACGACTACAGGGTCGTTCCCTCGACCCCGGGACTAGGTTGGCCCGCCGCCGCCTTGTCCGACGACTACAGGGTCGTCCCCTCGACCCCGGGACTAGATTGGCCAGCCACCATCATGTCCGACGACTATAGGTTCGTCCCCACGACCCCGGGAGTAGATTGGCCCGCCCCGTCATGTCCGACGACTATAGTGTCGTCCCCACGATCCCGGGCCTAGGTTGGCCAGCCGCCGACATGTCCGACGACTATAGGGTCGTCCCCACGACTCCGGGACTAGGTTGGCCCGCTGCCGACTTGTCCGACGACTATAGGTTCGTCCCCACGACCCCGGGAGTAGATTGGCCCGCCCCCGTCAAGTCCGACGACTATAGTGTCGCCCCCACGATCCCGGGCCAAAGTTGGCCAGCCGCCGACTTGTCCGACGACTATAGGGTCGTCCCCACGACCCCGGGACTAGAGTGGCCCGCCACCGTCATGTTCGACGACAATAGGGTCATCCCCACGACCCCGGGAGTAGATTGGCCCGCCCCGTCATGTCCGACGACTATAGTGTCGTCCCCACGATCCCGGGCCTAGGTTGGCCAGCCGCCGACATGTCCGACGACTATAGGATCGTCCCCACGACCACTGGCCAATGTTGGCCAGCTGCCGAAATGTCCGACGACTATAGGGTCGTTCCCACGACCACGGGCCAAAGTTGGACAGCCGCCGACATGTCCGACGACTATAGGGTCGTCCCCACGACCACGGGCCAAAGTTGCCCAGCCGCCGAAATGTCCGACGACTATAGGTTCGTCCCCACGACCCCGGGACTAAATTGGCCCGCCACCGTCATGTCCGACGACTATAGGGTCGTCCCCACGACCACTGGCCAATGTTGGCCAGCAGCCGACATGTCCGACGACTATAGAGTCGTCCCCACGACCCCGGGACTAGATTGGCTCGCCACCGTCATGTCCGACGACTATAGGGTCGTCCCCCACGACCCAGGGACTAGGTTGGCCCGCCGCCGACTTGTCCGACGACTATAGGGTCGTCCCCACGACCCAGGGACTAGGTTGGCCCGCCGCCGACATGTCCGACGACTATAGGGTCGTCACTACGACCCTGGGCCTACGTTGGCCCGCCGCCGACATGTCCGACGACTATAGGGTCGTCCCCACGACCCCGGGGATAGATTGTCCCGCCACCGTCATGTCCGACGACTATTGGGTCGTCCCCACGACCCCGGGTCTAGATTGGCCCGCCACCAGCATGTCCGACGACTATAGGGTCGTCCCCACGACCCCGGGGATAGATTGTCCCGCCACCGTCATGTCCGACGACTATTGGGTCGTCCCCACGACCCCGGGTCTAGATTGGCCCGCCACCAGCATGTCCGACGACTATAGGGTCGCCCCACGACCCTGGGACTAGGTTGGCCCGCCGCCGACTTTTCCGACGACTATAGGGTCGTCCCTACGACCCTGGGCCTACGTTGTCCCGCCGCCGACATGTCCGACGACTATAGGGTCGTCTCCACGAACCCGGGACTAGGTTGGCCAGACGCCAACATGTCCGACGTCTATAGGGTCGTCCCCACGACCCCGGGGCTAGATTGGCCCGCCACCGTCATGTCCGACGACTATAGGGTCGTCCCCACTACCACGGGCCAAAGTTGGCCCGCCACCGTCATGTCCGACGACTATACGGTCGTCCCCACGAGCCCGGGACTAGATTGGCCCGCCACAGACTTTTCCGACGACTATAGGGTCGTCCCTACGACCCTGGGCCTACCTTGGCCCGCCTCCATCATGTCCGACGACTATAGGGTCGTCCCCACGACCCCGGGACTAGGTTGGCCCGCCGCCGCCTTGTCCGACGACTATAGGGTCGTCCCCTCGACCCCGGGACTAGATTGGCCAGCCACCATCATGTCCGACGACTACAGGGTCGTCCCCACGACCCCGGGACTAGGTTGGCCCGCCGCCGCCTTGTCCGACGACTATAGGGTCGTCCCCACGACCCCGGGACTAGGTTGGCCCGCCGCCGACCTGTCCGACGACTATAGGTTCGTCCCCGCGACCCCGGGAGTTGATTGGCCCGCCCCCGTCATGTCCGACGACTATAGTGTCGTCCCCACGATCCCGGGCCTAGGTTGGCCAGCCGCCGACATGTCCGACGACTATACGGTCGTCCCCACGACCACTGGCCAATGTTGGCCAGCAGCCGAAATGTCCGACGACTATAGGGTCGTCCCCACGACCCCGGGGCTAGATTGGCCCGCCACCGTCATGTCCGACGACTATAGGTTCGTCCCCACGACCCCGGGACTAGGTTGGCCAGCCGCTGACATGTCCGACAACTATTGGGTCGTCCCCACGACCCCGGGTCTAGATTGGCCCGCCACCAGCATGTCCGACGACTATAGGGTCGTCCCGACGGCCCAGGGACTAGATTGGCCAGCCGCCGACATGTCCGAGAACTATACGGTCGTCCCCACGACCCCGGGGCTAGATTGGCCCGCCACCGTCATGTCCGACGACTATAGGTTCGTCCCCACGATCCCGGACCTAGGTTGGCCCGCCGCCGACATGTCCGACGACTATAGGGTCGTCCCCACGGCCCTGGGACTAGATTGGCCCGCCACCGTCATGTCCGACGACTACAGGGTCGTCCCCACGAACCCGGGAGTAGAGTGGCCCGCCACCGTCATGTTCGACGACTATAGGGTCGTCCCCACGACCCCGGGAGTAGATTGGCCCGCCACCGTCATGTCGGACGACTATAGGGTCGTCCCCACGACCCAGGGACTAGGTTGGCCCGCCGCCGACATGTCCGACGACTATAGGTTCGTCCCCACGACCCCGCGACTAGGTTGGCCCGCCTTCGACTTGTCCGACGACTATAGGTTCGTCCCCACGACCCCGGGACTAGATTGGCCAGCCACCATCATGTCCGACGACTACAGGGTCGTCCCCACGACCCAGGGACTAGGTAGGCCCGCCGCCGCCTTGTCCGACGACTATAGGGTCGTCCCCACGACCCCGGGACTAGGATGACCCGCCGCCGACTTGTCCGACGACTATAGGGTCGTCCCCACGACCCCGGGACCAGGTTGGCCTGCCGCCGACATGTCCGACGACTATACGGTCGTCCCCACGGCCCCGGGACTAGATTGGCCCGCCACCATCATGTCCGACGAATATAGGGTCGTCCCCACGACCCCGGGACTAGGTTGGCCCGCCGCCGACTTGTTCGACGACTATAGGTTCGTCCCCACGACCCCGCGAGTAGGTTGGCCCGCCTTCGACTTGTCCGACGACTACAGGGTAGTCCCTACCACCCCGGGACTAGGATGACCCGCCGCCGACTTGTCCGACGACTATAGGGACGTCCCCACGAACCCGGGTCTAGATTGGCCCGCCACCAGCATGTCCGACGACTATAGGGTCGTCCCCACGACCCTGGGACTAGGTTGGCCCGCCGCCGACTTCTCCGACAACTATAGGGTCGTCCCCACGACCCCGGGACTAGGTTGGCCCGCCGCCGACATGTCCGACGACTATAGGTTCGTCCCACGACCCCGCGACTAGGTTGGCCCGCCTTCGACTTGTCCGACGACTATAGGTTCGTCCCCACGACCACGGGACTAGGTTGGCCCACCGCCGACTTGTCCGACAACTATAGGGTCGTCCCCACGATCCCGGGACTAGTTTCGCCCGCCGCCGACTTCTCCGACGACTATAGGATCGTCCCCACGACCACGGACCAAAGTTGCCCAGCCGCCGGCATGTCCGTTGACTACGGTCGTCCCCACGACCCCGGGTCTAGGATGGCCAGGCGCCGACATATCCGACGACTATACGGTCGTCCCCACGACCACGGGCCAAAGTTGGCCCGCCGCCGACATGTCCGACAACTATTGGGTCGTCCCCACGACCCCGGGTCTAGATTGGCCCGCCACCAGCATGTCCGACGACTATAGGGTCGTCCCGACGGCCCCGGGACTAGATTGGCCAGCCGCCGAAATGTCCGAGAACTATACGGTCGTCCCCACGACCCCGGGACTAGGTTGGCCCGCCGCCGACATGTCCGACGACTATAGGGTCGTCACTACGACCCTGGGCCTACGTTGGCCCGCCGCCGACATGTCCGACGACTATAGGGTCGTCCCCACGACCCCGGGGATAGATTGTCCCGCCACCGTCATGTCCGACGACTATTGGGTCGTCCCCACGACCCCGGGTCTAGATTGGCCCGCCACCAGCATGTCCGACGACTATAGGGTCGTCCCCACGACCCCGGGGATAGATTGTCCCGCCACCGTCATGTCCGACGACTATTGGGTCGTCCCCACGACCCCGGGTCTAGATTGGCCCGCCACCAGCATGTCCGACGACTATAGGGTCGCCCCACGACCCTGGGACTAGGTTGGCCCGCCGCCGACTTTTCCGACGACTATAGGGTCGTCCCTACGACCCTGGGCCTACGTTGTCCCGCCGCCGACATGTCCGACGACTATAGGGTCGTCTCCACGAACCCGGGACTAGGTTGGCCAGACGCCAACATGTCCGACGTCTATAGGGTCGTCCCCACGACCCCGGGGCTAGATTGGCCCGCCACCGTCATGTCCGACGACTATAGGGTCGTCCCCACTACCACGGGCCAAAGTTGGCCCGCCACCGTCATGTCCGACGACTATACGGTCGTCCCCACGAGCCCGGGACTAGATTGGCCCGCCACAGACTTTTCCGACGACTATAGGGTCGTCCCTACGACCCTGGGCCTACCTTGGCCCGCCTCCATCATGTCCGACGACTATAGGGTCGTCCCCACGACCCCGGGACTAGGTTGGCCCGCCGCCGCCTTGTCCGACGACTATAGGGTCGTCCCCTCGACCCCGGGACTAGATTGGCCAGCCACCATCATGTCCGACGACTACAGGGTCGTCCCCACGACCCCGGGACTAGGTTGGCCCGCCGCCGCCTTGTCCGACGACTATAGGGTCGTCCCCACGACCCCGGGACTAGGTTGGCCCGCCGCCGACCTGTCCGACGACTATAGGTTCGTCCCCGCGACCCCGGGAGTTGATTGGCCCGCCCCCGTCATGTCCGACGACTATAGTGTCGTCCCCACGATCCCGGGCCTAGGTTGGCCAGCCGCCGACATGTCCGACGACTATACGGTCGTCCCCACGACCACTGGCCAATGTTGGCCAGCAGCCGAAATGTCCGACGACTATAGGGTCGTCCCCACGACCCCGGGGCTAGATTGGCCCGCCACCGTCATGTCCGACGACTATAGGTTCGTCCCCACGACCCCGGGACTAGGTTGGCCAGCCGCTGACATGTCCGACAACTATTGGGTCGTCCCCACGACCCCGGGTCTAGATTGGCCCGCCACCAGCATGTCCGACGACTATAGGGTCGTCCCGACGGCCAGGGACTAGATTGGCCAGCCGCCGACATGTCCGAGAACTATACGGTCGTCCCCACGACCCCGGGACTAGGTTGGCCCGCCACCAGCATGTCCGACGACTATAGGGTCGTCCCTACGACCCTGGGCCTACGTTGGCCCGCCGCCGACATGTCCGACGACTATAGGGTCGTCCCCACGACCCCGGGGATAGATTGTCCCGCCACCGTCATGTCCGACGACTATTGGGTCGTCCCCACGACCCCGGGTCTAGATTGGCCCGCCACCAGCATGTCCGACGACTATAGCGTCGTCCCCACGACCCCGGGGCTAGATTGGCCCGCCACCGTCATGTCCGACGACTATAGGTTCGTCCCCACGACCCCGGGACTAGGTTGGCCAGCCGCTGACATGTCCGACGACTATAGGGTAGTCCCCACGACCCCGGGACTAGGTTGGCCCGCCGCCGACTTGTCCGACGACTATAGGGTCGTCCCCACGACCCCGGGACTAGGTTGGCCCGCCGCCGCCTTGTCCGACGACTATAGGGTCGTCCCCTCGACCCCGGGACTAGATTGGCCAGCCACCATCATGTCCGACGACTACAGGGTCGTCCCCACGACCCCGGGACTAGGTTGGCCCGCCGCCGCCTTGTCCGACGACTATAGGGTCGTCCCCACGACCCCGGGACTAGGTTGGCCCGCCGCCGACCTGTCCGACGACTATAGGTTCGTCCCCGCGACCCCGGGAGTTGATTGGCCCGCCCCCGTCATGTCCGACGACTATAGTGTCGTCCCCACGATCCCGGGCCTAGGTTGGCCAGCCGCCGACATGTCCGACGACTATACGGTCGTCCCCACGACCACTGGCCAATGTTGGCCAGCAGCCGAAATGTCCGACGACTATAGGGTCGTCCCCACGACCCCGGGGCTAGATTGGCCCGCCACCGTCATGTCCGACGACTATAGGTTCGTCCCCACGACCCCGGGACTAGGTTGGCCAGCCGCTGACATGTCCGACAACTATTGGGTCGTCCCCACGACCCCGGGTCTAGATTGGCCCGCCACCAGCATGTCCGACGACTATAGGGTCGTCCCGACGGCCAGGGACTAGATTGGCCAGCCGCCGACATGTCCGAGAACTATACGGTCGTCCCCACGACCCCGGGACTAGGTTGGCCCGCCACCAGCATGTCCGACGACTATAGGGTCGTCCCTACGACCCTGGGCCTACGTTGGCCCGCCGCCGACATGTCCGACGACTATAGGGTCGTCCCCACGACCCCGGGGATAGATTGTCCCGCCACCGTCATGTCCGACGACTATTGGGTCGTCCCCACGACCCCGGGTCTAGATTGGCCCGCCACCAGCATGTCCGACGACTATAGCGTCGTCCCCACGACCCCGGGGCTAGATTGGCCCGCCACCGTCATGTCCGACGACTATAGGTTCGTCCCCACGACCCCGGGACTAGGTTGGCCAGCCGCTGACATGTCCGACGACTATAGGGTAGTCCCCACGACCCCGGGACTAGGTTGGCCCGCCGCCGACTTGTCCGACGACTATAGGGTCGTCCCCACGACCCCGGGACTAGAGTGGCCCGCCACCGTCATGTTCGACGACAATAGGGTCGTCCCCACGACCCCGGGAGTAGATTGGCCCGCCCCCGTCATGTCCGACGACTATAGTGTCGTCCCCACGATCCCGGGCCTAGGTTGGCCAGCCGCCGACATGTCCGACGACTATAGGGTCGTCCCCACGACCACTGGCCAATGTTGGCCAGCAGCCGAAATGTCCGACGACTATAGGGTCGTCCCCACGACCCCGGGACTAGATTGGCTCGCCACCGTCATGTCCGACGACTATAGGGTCGTCCCCCACGACCCAGGGACTAGGTTGGCCCGCCGCCGACTTGTCCGACGACTATACGGTCGTCCCCACGACCCCGGGGCTAGATTGGCCCGCCACCGTCATGTCCGACGACAATAGGGTCGTCCCCACGACCCAGGAATTAGGTTGGCCCGCCACCGACTTGTCCGACGACTATAGGGTCGTCACTACCACCCCGGAACTAGGTTGGCCAGCCGCCGACATGTCCGACGACTATAGGGACGTCCCCACGAACCCGGGGATAGATTGTCCCGCCACCGTCATGTCCGACGACTATTGGGACGTCCCCACGACCCCGGGTCTAGATTGGCCCGCCACCAGCATGTCCGACGACTATACGGTCGTCGCCACGGGCCGGGACTAGTCAGGCCTCCACCGTCATGTCCGGCGACTACAGGGTCGTCCCCACGACCACGGGCAAAAGTTGGCCAGCCGCCGACATGTCCGACGACTATAGGGTCGTCCCCACGACCCCGGGACTAGGATGACCCGCCGCCGACTTGTCCGACGACTATAGGGTCGTCCCCACGACCCCGGGACTAGTCATGCCGCCACCGTCATGTCCGGCCAGTGCAGGGTCGTCTCCACGACCACGGGCCAATGTTGGCCCGCCACCGTCATGTCCGACGACTATAGGGTCGTCCCCACGGCCCTGGGACTAGATTGGCCCGCCACCGTCATGTTCGACGACTATAGGGTCGTCCCCACGACCCCGGGGCTAGATTGGCCCGCCACCGTCATGTTCGACGACTATAGGGTCGTCCCCACGACCCCGGGAGTAGATTGGCCCGCCACCGTCATGTCCGACGACTATAGTGTCGTCCCCACGATCCCGGACCTAGGTTGGCCCGCCGCCGACATGTCCGACGACTATAGGGTCGTCCCCACGGCCCTGGGACTAGATTGGCCCGCCACCGTCATGTCCGACGACTACAGGGTCGTCCCCACGAACCCGGGAGTAGAGTGGCCCGCCACCGTCATGTTCGACGACTATAGGGTCGTCCCCACGACCCCGGGAGTAGATTGGCCCGCCACCGTCATGTCGGACGACTATAGGGTCGTCCCCACGACCCAGGGACTAGGTTGGCCCGCCGCCGACATGTCCGACGACTATAGGTTCGTCCCCACGACCCCGCGACTAGGTTGGCCCGCCTTCGACTTGTCCGACGACTATAGGTTCGTCCCCACGACCCCGGGACTAGATTGGCCAGCCACCATCATGTCCGACGACTACAGGGTCGTCCCCACGACCCAGGGACTAGGTAGGCCCGCCGCCGCCTTGTCCGACGACTATAGGGTCGTCCCCACGACCCCGGGACTAGGATGACCCGCCGCCGACTTGTCCGACGACTATAGGGTCGTCCCCACGACCCCGGGACCAGGTTGGCCTGCCGCCGACATGTCCGACGACTATACGGTCGTCCCCACGGCCCCGGGACTAGATTGGCCCGCCACCATCATGTCCGACGAATATAGGGTCGTCCCCACGATCCCGGGACTAGGTTGGCCCGCCGCCGACTTGTTCGACCACTATAGGTTCGTCCCCACGACCCCGCGAGTAGGTTGGCCCGCCTTCGACTTGTCCGACGACTACAGGGTAGTCCCTACCACCCCGGGACTAGGTTGGCCAGCCGCCGACATGTCCGACGACAATAGGGTCGTCCCCACGACCCCGGGACTAGATTGGCCCGCCACCGACTTGTCCGACGACTATAGGGTCGTCCCCACGACCCCGGGACTAGTCAGGCCGCCACCGTCATGTCCGGCGACTACAGGGTCGTCCCCACGACCACGGGCCAAAGTTGGCCCGGCACCGTCATGTCCGACGACTATATGGTCGTCCCCACGACCCGGGGACTAGGATGACCCGCCGCCGACTTGTCCGACGACTATAGGGTCGTCCCCACGACCCCGGGACCAGGTTGGCCAGCCGCCGACATGTCCGACGACTATACGGTCGTCCCCACGACCCCGGGACTAGGATGACCCGCCGCCGACTTGTCCGACGACTATAGGGACGTCCCCACGAACCCGGGTCTAGATTGGCCCGCCACCAGCATGTCCGACGACTATAGGGTCGTCCCCACGACCCTGGGACTAGGTTGGCCCGCCGCCGACTTCTCCGACTACTATAGGGTCGTCCCCACGACCCCGGGACTAGGTTGGCCCGCCGCCGACATGTCCGACGACTATAGGTTCGTCCCCACGACCCCGCGACTAGGTTGGCCCGCCTTCGACTTGTCCGACGACTATAGGTTCGTCCCCACGACCACGGGACTAGGTTGGCCCACCGCCGACTTGTCCGACAACTATAGGGTCGTCCCCACGATCCCGGGACTAGTTTCGCCCGCCGCCGACTTCTCCGACGACTATAGGATCGTCCCCACGACCACGGACCAAAGTTGCCCAGCCGCCGGCATGTCCGTTGACTACGGTCGTCCCCACGACCCCGGGTCTAGGATGGCCAGGCGCCGACATATCCGACGACTATACGGTCGTCCCCACGACCACGGGCCAAAGTTGGCCCGCCGCCGACATGTCCGACAACTATTGGGTCGTCCCCACGACCCCGGGTCTAGATTGGCCCGCCACCAGCATGTCCGACGACTATAGGGTCGTCCCGACGGCCCCGGGACTAGATTGGCCAGCCGCCGAAATGTCCGAGAACTATACGGTCGTCCCCACGACCCCGGGACTAGGTTGGCCCGCCACCAGCATGTCCGACGACTATAGGGTCGTCCCTACGACCCTGGGCCTACGTTGGCCCGCCGCCGACATGTCCGACGACTATAGGGTCGTCCCCACGACCCCGGGGATAGATTGTCCCGCCACCGTCATGTCCGACGACTATTGGGTCGTCCCCACGACCCCGGGTCTAGATTGGCCCGCCACCAGCATGTCCGACGTCTATAGGGTCGTCCCCACGACCCCGGGGATAGATTGTCCCGCCACCGTCATGTCCGACGACTATTGGGTCGTCCCCACGACCCCGGGTCTAGATTGGCCCGCCACCAGCATGTCCGACGACTATAGGGTCGCCCCACGACCCTGGGACTAGGTTGGCCCGCCGCCGACTTTTCCGACGACTATAGGGTCGTCCCTACGACCCTGCGCCTACGTTGTCCCGCCGCCGACATGTCCGACGACTATAGGGTCGTCTCCACGACCCCGGGACCAGGTTGGCCAGCCGCCGACTTGTCCGACGACTATAGGGTCGTCCCCTCGACCCGGGGACTAGGTTGGCGCGCCGCCGAATGGTCCGACGACTATAGGGTCGTCCCCACGACCCCGGGACCAGGTTGGCCCGCCACCGTCATGTCCGACGACAATAGAGTCGTCCCCACGACCACGGGCCAAAGTTGGCCCGCCACCGTCATGTCCGACGACCATAGGGTCGTCCCCACTACCCCGGGACTAGGTTGGCGCGCCGCCGAATGGTCCGATGACTATAGGGTCGTCCCCACGACCCCGGGACCAGGTTGGCCCGCCACCATCATGTCCGACGACTATAGGGTCGTCCCCACGACCCCGGGTATAGATTGGCCCGCCACCGTCATGTCCAACGACTATAGGGTCGTCCCCACGACCACGGGCCAAAGTTGCCCAGCCGCCGACATGTCCGACGACTACAGGGTTGTCCCCACGACCCCGGGACTAGGTTGGCCAGCCGCCGACATGTCCGACGACTATAGGGTCGTCCCCTCGACCCGGGGACTAGGTTGGCGCGCCGCCGACTGGTCCGACGACTATAGGGTCGTCCCCACGACCCCGGGACCAGGTTGGCCAGCCGCCGACATGTCCGACGACAATAGGGTCGTCCCCACGACCACGGGCCAAAGTTGGCCCGCCACCGTCATGTCCGACGACTATAGGGTCGTCCCCACTACGCCGGGACAAGAATGGCGCGCCGCCGACTTGTCCGACGACTATAGGGTCGTCCCCACGACCCCGGGACTAGGTTGGCCAGCCGCCGACATGTCCGACGACTATAGGGTCGTCCCCTCGACCCGGGGACTAGGTTGGCGCGCCGCCGACTGGTCCGACGACTATAGGGTCGTCCCCACGACCCCGGGACCAGGTTGGCCAGCCGCCGACATGTCCGACGACTACAGGGTCGTCCCTACGACCCCGGGACTATGTTGGCCAGCCTCCTACATATCCGACGACTATAGGGTCGTCTCCACGACCACAGGCCAAAGTTGGCCAGCCGCCGACATTTTCGACGACTATAGGGTCGTCCCCACGACCCCGGAACTAGATTGGCCCGCCACCGTCATGTCCGACGAGTATTGGGTCGTCCCCACGACCCCTGGACTAGGATGGCCCGCCGACGACTTGTCCGACGACTATAGGGTCGTCCCTACCACCCCGGGACTAGGTTGGCCAGCCTCTGACATATCCGACGACTATAGGGTCGTCCCCACGACCCCGGGACTAGGTTGGCCCGCCGCCGACATGTTCGACGACTATAGGGTCGTCCCCACGACCCCGGAACTAGATTGGCTCGCACCGTCATGTCCGACGATTATAGGGTCGTCCCCACGACCCAGGGACTAGTTTTGCCAGCCGCCGACATGTCCGACGAGTATAGGGTCGTCCCTACCACCCCGTGACTAGGTTGGCCGCCGCCAACATGTCCAACGACTATAGGGTCGTCCCCACGACCCCGGGACTAGGATGGCCCGCCGCCGACTTGTCCGACGACTATAGGGTCGTCCCTACCACCCCGGGACTAGGTTGGCCAGCCTCCGACATATCCGACGACTATAGGGTCGTCCCCACGACCACAGGCCAAAGTTGGCCAGCCGCCGACATGTTCGACGACTATAGGATCGTCTCCACGACCCCGGAACTAGATTGGCCCGCCGCCGACTTGTCCGACGACTATAGGGTCGTCCCCACGACCACGGGCCAAAGTTGCCCAGCCGCCGGCATGTCCGATGACTATACGGTTGTCCCCACGACCACGGGACTAGGTTGGCCTGCCGCCGACATTTCCGACGACTATAGGGTCGTCCCTACGACCCTGGGCCTACGTTGGCCCGCCGCCGACATGTCCGACGACTATAGGGTCGTCCCCACGACCCCCGGACTAGATTGCCCCGCACCGTCATGTCCGACGATTATAGGGTCGTCCCCACGACCCCGGGACTAGTTTGGCCCGCCGCCGACTTGTCCGACGACTATAGGGTCGTCCCCACTACCCCGGGACTAGGTTGGCGCGCCGCCGAATGGTCCGACGACTATAGGGTCGTCCCCACGACCCCGGGACCAGGTTGGCCCGCCACCATCATGTCCGACGACTATAGGGTCGTCCCCACGACCCCGGGTATAGATTGGCCCGCCACCGTCATGTCCAACGACTATAGGGTCGTCCCCACGACCACGGGCCAAAGTTGCCCAGCCACCAGCATGTCCGACGACTATAGGGTCGCCCCACGACCCTGGGACTAGGTTGGCCCGCCGCCGACTTTTCCGACGACTATAGGGTCGTCCCTACGACCCTGCGCCTACGTTGTCCCGCCGCCGACATGTCCGACGACTATAGGGTCGTCTCCACGACCCCGGGACCAGGTTGGCCAGCCGCCGACTTGTCCGACGACTATAGGGTCGTCCCCTCGACCCGGGGACTAGGTTGGCGCGCCGCCGAATGGTCCGACGACTATAGGGTCGTCCCCACGACCCCGGGACCAGGTTGGCCCGTCACCGTCATGTCCGACGACAATAGAGTCGTCCCCACGACCACGGGCCAAAGTTGGCCCGCCACCGTCATGTCCGACGACCATAGGGTCGTCCCCACTACCCCGGGACTAGGTTGGCGCGCCGCCGAATGGTCCGACGACTATAGGGTCGTCCCCACGACCCCGGGACCAGGTTGGCCCGCCACCATCATGTCCGACGACTATAGGGTCGTCCCCACGACCCCGGGTATAGATTGGCCCGCCACCGTCATGTCCAACGACTATAGGGTCGTCCCCACGACCACGGGCCAAAGTTGCCCAGCCGCCGACATGTCCGACGACTACAGGGTTGTCCCCACGACCCAGGGACTAGGTTGGCCAGCCGCCGACATGTCCGACGACTATAGGGTCGTCCCCTCGACCCGGGGACTAGGTTGGCGCGCCGCCGACTGGTCCGACGACTATAGGGTCGTCCCCACGACCTCGGGACCAGGTTGGCCAGCCGCCGACATGTCCGACGACAATAGGGTCGTCCCCACGACCACGGGCCAAAGTTGGCCCGCCACCGTCATGTCCGACGACTATAGGGTCGTCCCCACTACGCCGGGACAAGAATGGCGCGCCGCCGACTTGTCCGACGACTATAGGGTCGTCCCCACGACCCCGGGACTAGGTTGGCCAGCCGCCGACATGTCCGACGACTATAGGGTCGTCCCCTCGACCCGGGGACTAGGTTGGCGCGCCGCCGACTGGTCCGACGACTATAGGGTCGTCCCCACGACCCCGGGACCAGGTTGGCCAGCCGCCGACATGTCCGACGACTACAGGGTCGTCCCTACGACCCCGGGACTATGTTGGCCAGCCTCCTACATATCCGACGACTATAGGGTCGTCTCCACGACCACAGGCCAAAGTTGGCCAGCCGCCGACATTTTCGACGACTATAGGGTCGTCCCCACGACCCCGGAACTAGATTGGCCCGCCACCGTCATGTCCGACGAGTATTGGGTCGTCCCCACGACCCCTGGACTAGGATGGCCCGCCGACGACTTGTCCGACGACTATAGGGTCGTCCCTACCACCCCGGGACTAGGTTGGCCAGCCTCTGACATATCCGACGACTATAGGGTCGTCCCCACGACCCCGGGACTAGGTTGGCCCGCCGCCGACATGTTCGACGACTATAGGGTCGTCCCCACGACCCCGGAACTAGATTGGCTCGCACCGTCATGTCCGACGATTATAGGGTCGTCCCCACGACCCAGGGACTAGTTTTGCCAGCCGCCGACATGTCCGACGAGTATAGGGTCGTCCCTACCACCCCGGGACTAGGTTGGCCGCCGCCAACATGTCCAACGACTATAGGGTCGTCCCCACGACCCCGGGACTAGGATGGCCCGCCGCCGACTTGTCCGACGACTATAGGGTCGTCCCTACCACCCCGGGACTAGGTTGGCCAGCCTCCGACATATCCGACGACTATAGGGTCGTCCCCACGACCACAGGCCAAAGTTGGCCAGCCGCCGACATGTTCGACGACTATAGGATCGTCTCCACGACCCCGGAACTAGATTGGCCCGCCGCCGACTTGTCCGACGACTATAGGGTCGTCCCCACGACCACGGGCCAAAGTTGCCCAGCCGCCGGCATGTCCGATGACTATACGGTTGTCCCCACGACCACGGGACTAGGTTGGCCTGCCGCCGACATTTCCGACGACTATAGGGTCGTCCCTACGACCCTGGGCCTACGTTGGCCCGCCGCCGACATGTCCGACGACTATAGGGTCGTCCCCACGACCCCCGGACTAGATTGCCCCGCACCGTCATGTCCGACGATTATAGGGTCGTCCCCACGACCCCGGGACTAGTTTGGCCCGCCGCCGACTTGTCCGACGACTATAGGGTCGTCCCCACGACCACGGGCCTTAGTTGCCCAGCCGCCGGCATGTCCGGAGACTATAGGGTCGTCCCCACGACCCCGGGACTAGGTTGGCCCGCCGCCGACTTGTCCAACGACTATAGGGTCGTCCCCACGACCACAGGCCAAAGTTGGCCAGCCGCCGACATTTTCGACGACTATAGGATCGTCCCCACGACCCCGGAAATAGATTGGCCCGCCGCCGACTTGTCCGACGACTATAGGGTCGTCCCCACGACCACGGGCCAAAGTTGACCAGCCGCCGGCATGTCCGATGACTATACGGTCGTCCCCACGACCACGGGACTAGGTTGGCCCGCCGCCGACTTGTCCGACGACTATAGGGTCGTCCCCACGACCACGGGCCAAAGTTGGCCAGCCGCCGTCATGTCCGGCGACTATAGGGTCGTACCCACGACCCCGGGAATAGTTTGGCCCGCCGCCGACATGTCCGACGACTATAGGGTCGTCTCCACAACCACGGGACTAGGTTGGCCCGCCGCCGACATGTCCGACGACGATGCGGTCGTCCCCACGACCCAGGGACTAGGTTGGCTCGCCACCGTCATGTCCGACGACTATAGGGTCGTCCCCACGGCCCCGGGAATAGATTCAACCACCACCGTCATGCCCGACGACTACAGGGTCGTCCGCACGACCCCCGGACTAGATTGCCCCGCCACCGTCATGTCCGACGACTATAGGGTCGTCTCCACGACCCGGGGACTAGGTTGGCCCGCCGCCGACTTGTCCGACGACTATAGGGTCGTCCCCACGACCACGGGCCAAAGTTGCCCAGCCGCCGAAACGTCCGTCGACTATAGTTTCGTCCCCACGACCCCGGGACTAAATTGGCCCGCCACCGTCATGTCCGACGACTATAGGGTCGTCCCCACGACCACTGGCCAATGTTGGCCAGCAGCCGACATGTCCGACGACTATAGGGTCGTGCATACCACCCCGGGACTAGGTTGGCCCGCCACAATCATGTCCGACGACTATAGGGTCGCCCCAGGACCCCGGGACTAGGTTGGCTCGCCGCCGACTTGTCCGACGACTATAGGGTCGTCCCCACGACCCTGGGCCAAAGTTGCCCAGCCGCCGACATGTCCGACGACTATAGGTTCGTCCCAACGACCCCTGGACTAGGTTGGCCCGCCGCCGTCATGTCCGACGACTATAGGTTCGTCCCCACGACCCCGGGACTAGATTGGCCCGCCACCGTCATGTCCGACGACTATAGGGTCGTCCCCACGACCCCGGGACTAGGTTGGCCCGCCGCCTACTTGTCCGACGACTATAGGGTTGTCCCTACCAACCCGGAACTAGGTTGGCCAGCCGCCGACATGTCCGACGACTATAGGGTCGTCCCCACGACCCCGGGGCTAGGTTGGCCCGCCGCCAACATGTCCGACGACTATAGGGTCGTCCCCACGACCCCGGGGCTAGGTTGGCCCGCCGCCAACATGTCCGACGACTATAGGGTGGTCCCCACGACCCCGAGACTAGGTTGGCCCGCCGCCGACTTGTCCGACGACTATAGGGTGGTCCCCACGACCACGGGCCAAAGTTGCCCAGCCGCCGACATGTCCGAAAGCCAATAGGTTCGTCCCCACGACCCCGGGACTAGATTGGCCCGCCACCGTCATGTCCGACGACAATAGGGTCGTCCCCACGACCCCGGGACTAGGATGGCCCGGCGCCGACATGTCCGACGACTATAGGGTCGTGCCTACCACCCCGATACTAGGTTGGCCAGCCGCCGACATATCCGTCGACTATAGGGTCGTCCCCACGACCCCGGGGCTAGATTGGCCAGCCGCCGACATGTCCGACGACTATAGGGTCGCCCCCACGACCCCGGGACTAGGTTGGCCCGCCGCCGACTTGTCCGATGTCTATAGGGTCGTCCCTACCACCCCAGGACTAGGTTGTCCAGCTGCCGATATGTCCGACGACTATAGGGTCGTCCCCACGACCCCCGGGCTAGATTGGCCCGCCATCGTCATGTCCGACGACTATAGGGTCGTCCCCACGACCACGGGCCAAAGTTGGCCAGCCGCCGTCATGTCCGACGACTATATGGTCGTTCCCACGAACCCGGGACTAGATTGGCCCGCCACTATCATGTCCGACGACTATAGGGTCGTCCCCACGGCCCCGGGGCTAGGTTGGCCAGCCGCCGACATGTCCGACAGCTATAGGTTCGTCCCCACGACCACGGGCCAAAGTTGACCAGCCGCCGACATGTCCGACGACTATAGGGTCGTCCCCACGACCCCGGGACTAGGATGGCCCGGCGCCGACTTGTCCGACGACTATAGGGTCGTGCCTACCACCCCGGTACTAGGTTGGCCAGCCGCCGACATATCCGACGACTATAGTGTCGTCCCCACGACCCCGGGACTAGATTGGCCAGCCGCCGACATGTCCGACGACTATAGGGTCGTCCCCACGACCCCGGGACTTGATTGGCCCGCCACCGTCATGTCCGACGACTATAGGGTAGTCCCCACGATCCCGGGACTAGGTTGGCTTGCCGCCGACTTTTCCGATGACTATAGGGTCGTCCCTACGACCCTGGGCCTACGTTGGCCCGCCGCCGGCTATTCCGACGAATATAGGGTCGTCCCCACGAACCCGGGACTAGGTTGGCCAGCCGTCGACATGTCCGACGAATATAGGGTCGTCCCCACGACCCCGGGACTAGGTTGGCCCGCCGCCGACTTGTCCGACGACTATAGGGTCGTCCCCACGACCCCGGGACTAGTTTGGCCCACCACCGTCATGTCCGACGACTACAGGGTCGTCCCCACGACCCCCAGAATAGATTGCCCCGCCACCGTCATGTCCGGCGACTATAGGGTCGTCTCCACGACCCCGGGACTAGGTTGGCCCGCCGCCGACTTGTCCGACGACTATAGGGTCGTCCCCACGACCACGGGCCAATGTTGCCCAGCCGCCGACATGTCCGAAGACTATAGGGTCGTCCCCACGACCCCGGGGCTAGATTGCCCCGGCACTGTCATGTCCGACGACTATAGGGTCGTCCCCACGACCCCGGGGCTAGGTTGGCCAGCCGCCGACATGTGCGACGACTATACGGTCGTCCCCACGGCCACAGGAGTAGATTGGCCCGCCACCGTCATGTACGATGACTACAGGGTCGTCCCCACGACCCCGGGACTAGGTTGGCGCGCCGCCGACATGTCCGACGACTATAGGGTCGTCCCCTCGACCCCGGGACTATGTTGGCCAGCCGCCGACATGTCCGACGACTATAGGGTCGTCCCCACGACCCCGGGACTAGGTTGGCCCGCCACCAACATGTCCGACGACTATAGGGTCGTCCCCACGACCCCGGGACTAGGTTGGCCCGCCGCCGACTTGTCCGACAACTATAGGGTCGTCCCCACGACCGCAGGACTAGATTGCCCCGCCACCGTCATGTCCGACGACTATTGGGTCGTCTCCACGACCCCGGGACTAGGTTGGCCCGCCGCCGACTTGTCCGCCGACTATAGGGTCGTCCCCAAGACCCCGGGGCTAGATTGCCCCGGCACCGTCATGTCCGACGACTATAGGGTCGTCCCTACGACCCAGGGACTAGTTTTGCCAGCCGCCGACATGTCCGACGAGTATAGGGTCGTCCCTACCACCCCGTGACTAGGTTGGCCGCCGCCAACATGTCCAACGACTATAGGGTCGTCCCCACGACCCCGGGACTAGGATGGCCCGCCGCCGACTTGTCCGACGACTATAGGGTCGTCCCTACCACCCCGGGACTAGGTTGGCCAGCCTCCGACATATCCGACGACTATAGGGTCGTCCCCACGACCACAGGCCAAAGTTGGCCAGCCGCCGACATGTTCGACGACTATAGGATCGTCTCCACGACCCCGGAACTAGATTGGCCCGCCGCCGACTTGTCCGACGACTATAGGGTCGTCCCCACGACCACGGGCCAAAGTTGCCCAGCCGCCGGCATGTCCGATGACTATACGGTTGTCCCCACGACCACGGGACTAGGTTGGCCTGCCGCCGACATTTCCGACGACTATAGGGTCGTCCCTACGACCCTGGGCCTACGTTGGCCCGCCGCCGACATGTCCGACGACTATAGGGTCGTCCCCACGACCCCCGGACTAGATTGCCCCGCACCGTCATGTCCGACGATTATAGGGTCGTCCCCACGACCCCGGGACTAGTTTGGCCCGCCGCCGACTTGTCCGACGACTATAGGGTCGTCCCCACTACCCCGGGACTAGGTTGGCGCGCCGCCGAATGGTCCGACGACTATAGGGTCGTCCCCACGACCCCGGGACCAGGTTGGCCCGCCACCATCATGTCCGACGACTATAGGGTCGTCCCCACGACCCCGGGTATAGATTGGCCCGCCACCGTCATGTCCAACGACTATAGGGTCGTCCCCACGACCACGGGCCAAAGTTGCCCAGCCACCAGCATGTCCGACGACTATAGGGTCGCCCCACGACCCTGGGACTAGGTTGGCCCGCCGCCGACTTTTCCGACGACTATAGGGTCGTCCCTACGACCCTGCGCCTACGTTGTCCCGCCGCCGACATGTCCGACGACTATAGGGTCGTCTCCACGACCCCGGGACCAGGTTGGCCAGCCGCCGACTTGTCCGACGACTATAGGGTCGTCCCCTCGACCCGGGGACTAGGTTGGCGCGCCGCCGAATGGTCCGACGACTATAGGGTCGTCCCCACGACCCCGGGACCAGGTTGGCCCGCCACCGTCATGTCCGACGACAATAGAGTCGTCCCCACGACCACGGGCCAAAGTTGGCCCGCCACCGTCATGTCCGACGACCATAGGGTCGTCCCCACTACCCCGGGACTAGGTTGGCGCGCCGCCGAATGGTCCGACGACTATAGGGTCGTCCCCACGACCCCGGGACCAGGTTGGCCCGCCACCATCATGTCCGACGACTATAGGGTCGTCCCCACGACCCCGGGTATAGATTGGCCCGCCACCGTCATGTCCAACGACTATAGGGTCGTCCCCACGACCACGGGCCAAAGTTGCCCAGCCGCCGACATGTCCGACGACTACAGGGTTGTCCCCACGACCCAGGGACTAGGTTGGCCAGCCGCCGACATGTCCGACGACTATAGGGTCGTCCCCTCGACCCGGGGACTAGGTTGGCGCGCCGCCGACTGGTCCGACGACTATAGGGTCGTCCCCACGACCTCGGGACCAGGTTGGCCAGCCGCCGACATGTCCGACGACAATAGGGTCGTCCCCACGACCACGGGCCAAAGTTGGCCCGCCACCGTCATGTCCGACGACTATAGGGTCGTCCCCACTACGCCGGGACAAGAATGGCGCGCCGCCGACTTGTCCGACGACTATAGGGTCGTCCCCACGACCCCGGGACTAGGTTGGCCAGCCGCCGACATGTCCGACGACTATAGGGTCGTCCCCTCGACCCGGGGACTAGGTTGGCGCGCCGCCGACTGGTCCGACGACTATAGGGTCGTCCCCACGACCCCGGGACCAGGTTGGCCAGCCGCCGACATGTCCGACGACTACAGGGTCGTCCCTACGACCCCGGGACTATGTTGGCCAGCCTCCTACATATCCGACGACTATAGGGTCGTCTCCACGACCACAGGCCAAAGTTGGCCAGCCGCCGACATTTTCGACGACTATAGGGTCGTCCCCACGACCCCGGAACTAGATTGGCCCGCCACCGTCATGTCCGACGAGTATTGGGTCGTCCCCACGACCCCTGGACTAGGATGGCCCGCCGACGACTTGTCCGACGACTATAGGGTCGTCCCTACCACCCCGGGACTAGGTTGGCCAGCCTCTGACATATCCGACGACTATAGGGTCGTCCCCACGACCCCGGGACTAGGTTGGCCCGCCGCCGACATGTTCGACGACTATAGGGTCGTCCCCACGACCCCGGAACTAGATTGGCTCGCACCGTCATGTCCGACGATTATAGGGTCGTCCCCACGACCCAGGGACTAGTTTTGCCAGCCGCCGACATGTCCGACGAGTATAGGGTCGTCCCTACCACCCCGGGACTAGGTTGGCCGCCGCCAACATGTCCAACGACTATAGGGTCGTCCCCACGACCCCGGGACTAGGATGGCCCGCCGCCGACTTGTCCGACGACTATAGGGTCGTCCCTACCACCCCGGGACTAGGTTGGCCAGCCTCCGACATATCCGACGACTATAGGGTCGTCCCCACGACCACAGGCCAAAGTTGGCCAGCCGCCGACATGTTCGACGACTATAGGATCGTCTCCACGACCCCGGAACTAGATTGGCCCGCCGCCGACTTGTCCGACGACTATAGGGTCGTCCCCACGACCACGGGCCAAAGTTGCCCAGCCGCCGGCATGTCCGATGACTATACGGTTGTCCCCACGACCACGGGACTAGGTTGGCCTGCCGCCGACATTTCCGACGACTATAGGGTCGTCCCTACGACCCTGGGCCTACGTTGGCCCGCCGCCGACATGTCCGACGACTATAGGGTCGTCCCCACGACCCCCGGACTAGATTGCCCCGCACCGTCATGTCCGACGATTATAGGGTCGTCCCCACGACCCCGGGACTAGTTTGGCCCGCCGCCGACTTGTCCGACGACTATAGGGTCGTCCCCACGACCACGGGCCTTAGTTGCCCAGCCGCCGGCATGTCCGGAGACTATAGGGTCGTCCCCACGACCCCGGGACTAGGTTGGCCCGCCGCCGACTTGTCCAACGACTATAGGGTCGTCCCCACGACCACAGGCCAAAGTTGGCCAGCCGCCGACATTTTCGACGACTATAGGATCGTCCCCACGACCCCGGAAATAGATTGGCCCGCCGCCGACTTGTCCGACGACTATAGGGTCGTCCCCACGACCACAGGCCAAAGTTGGCCAGCCGCCGACATTTTCGACGACTATAGGATCGTCCCCACGACCCCGGAAATAGATTGGCCCGCCGCCGACTTGTCCGACGACTATAGGGTCGTCCCCACGACCACGGGCCAAAGTTGACCAGCCGCCGGCATGTCCGATGACTATACGGTCGTCCCCACGACCACGGGACTAGGTTGGCCCGCCGCCGACATGTCCGACGACGATGCGGTCGTCCCCACGACCCAGGGACTAGGTTGGCTCGCCACCGTCATGTCCGACGACTATAGGGTCGTCCCCACGGCCCCGGGAATAGATTCAACCACCACCGTCATGCCCGACGACTACAGGGTCGTCCGCACGACCCCCGGACTAGATTGCCCCGCCACCGTCATGTCCGACGACTATAGGGTCGTCTCCACGACCCGGGGACTAGGTTGGCCCGCCGCCGACTTGTCCGACGACTATAGGGTCGTCCCCACGACCACGGGCCAAAGTTGCCCAGCCGCCGAAACGTCCGTCGACTATAGTTTCGTCCCCACGACCCCGGGACTAAATTGGCCCGCCACCGTCATGTCCGACGACTATAGGGTCGTCCCCACGACCACTGGCCAATGTTGGCCAGCAGCCGACATGTCCGACGACTATAGGGTCGTGCATACCACCCCGGGACTAGGTTGGCCCGCCACAATCATGTCCGACGACTATAGGGTCGCCCCAGGACCCCGGGACTAGGTTGGCTCGCCGCCGACTTGTCCGACGACTATAGGGTCGTCCCCACGACCCTGGGCCAAAGTTGCCCAGCCGCCGACATGTCCGACGACTATAGGTTCGTCCCAACGACCCCTGGACTAGGTTGGCCCGCCGCCGTCATGTCCGACGACTATAGGTTCGTCCCCACGACCCCGGGAATAGATTGGCCCGCCACCGTCATGTCCGACGACTATAGGGTCGTCCCCACGACCCCGGGACTAGGTTGGCCCGCCGCCTACTTGTCCGACGACTATAGGGTTGTCCCTACCAACCCGGAACTAGGTTGGCCAGCCGCCGACATGTCCGACGACTATAGGGTCGTCCCCACGACCCCGGGGCTAGGTTGGCCCGCCGCCAACATGTCCGACGACTATAGGGTCGTCCCCACGACCCCGGGGCTAGGTTGGCCCGCCGCCAACATGTCCGACGACTATAGGGTGGTCCCCACGACCCCGAGACTAGGTTGGCCCGCCGCCGACTTGTCCGACGACTATAGGGTGGTCCCCACGACCACGGGCCAAAGTTGCCCAGCCGCCGACATGTCCGAAAGCCAATAGGTTCGTCCCCACGACCCCGGGACTAGATTGGCCCGCCACCGTCATGTCCGACGACAATAGGGTCGTCCCCACGACCCCGGGACTAGGATGGCCCGGCGCCGACATGTCCGACGACTATAGGGTCGTGCCTACCACCCCGATACTAGGTTGGCCAGCCGCCGACATATCCGTCGACTATAGGGTCGTCCCCACGACCCCGGGACTAGATTGGCCAGCCGCCGACATGTCCGACGACTATAGGGTCGCCCCCACGACCCCGGGACTAGGTTGGCCCGCCGCCGACTTGTCCGATGTCTATAGGGTCGTCCCTACCACCCCAGGACTAGGTTGTCCAGCTGCCGATATGTCCGACGACTATAGGGTCGTCCCCACGACCCCCGGGCTAGATTGGCCCGCCATCGTCATGTCCGACGACTATAGGGTCGTCCCCACGACCACGGGCCAAAGTTGGCCGGCCGCCTTCATGTCCGACGACTATAGGGTCGTCCCCACGAACCCGGGACTAGATTGGCCCGCCACTATCATGTCCGACGACTATAGGGTCGTCCCCACGGCCCCGGGACTAGGTTGGCCCGCCGCCGACTTGTCCGACGACTATAGGGTCGTCCCCACGACCACGGGCCAAAGTTGACCAGCCGCCGGCATGTCCGATGACTATACGGTCGTCCCCACGACCACGGGACTAGGTTGGCCCGCCGCCGACTTGTCCGACGACTATAGGGTCGTCCCCACGACCACGGGCCAAAGTTGGCCAGCCGCCGACATGTCCGACGAGTATAGGGTCGTCCCTACCACCCCGGGACTAGGTTGGCCGCCGCCAACATGTCCAACGACTATAGGGTCGTCCCCACGACCCCGGGACTAGGATGGCCCGCCGCCGACTTGTCCGACGACTATAGGGTCGTCCCTACCACCCCGGGACTAGGTTGGCCAGCCTCCGACATATCCGACGACTATAGGGTCGTCCCCACGACCACAGGCCAAAGTTGGCCAGCCGCCGACATGTTCGACGACTATAGGATCGTCTCCACGACCCCGGAACTAGATTGGCCCGCCGCCGACTTGTCCGACGACTATAGGGTCGTCCCCACGACCACGGGCCAAAGTTGCCCAGCCGCCGGCATGTCCGATGACTATACGGTTGTCCCCACGACCACGGGACTAGGTTGGCCTGCCGCCGACATTTCCGACGACTATAGGGTCGTCCCTACGACCCTGGGCCTACGTTGGCCCGCCGCCGACATGTCCGACGACTATAGGGTCGTCCCCACGACCCCCGGACTAGATTGCCCCGCACCGTCATGTCCGACGATTATAGGGTCGTCCCCACGACCCCGGGACTAGTTTGGCCCGCCGCCGACTTGTCCGACGACTATAGGGTCGTCCCCACGACCACGGGCCTTAGTTGCCCAGCCGCCGGCATGTCCGGAGACTATAGGGTCGTCCCCACGACCCCGGGACTAGGTTGGCCCGCCGCCGACTTGTCCAACGACTATAGGGTCGTCCCCACGACCACAGGCCAAAGTTGGCCAGCCGCCGACATTTTCGACGACTATAGGATCGTCCCCACGACCCCGGAAATAGATTGGCCCGCCGCCGACTTGTCCGACGACTATAGGGTCGTCCCCACGACCACGGGCCAAAGTTGACCAGCCGCCGGCATGTCCGATGACTATACGGTCGTCCCCACGACCACGGGACTAGGTTGGCCCGCCGCCGACTTGTCCGACGACTATAGGGTCGTCCCCACGACCACGGGCCAAAGTTGGCCAGCCGCCGTCATGTCCGGCGACTATAGGGTCGTACCCACGACCCCGGGAATAGTTTGGCCCGCCGCCGACATGTCCGACGACTATAGGGTCGTCTCCACAACCACGGGACTAGGTTGGCCCGCCGCCGACATGTCCGACGACGATGCGGTCGTCCCCACGACCCAGGGACTAGGTTGGCTCGCCACCGTCATGTCCGACGACTATAGGGTCGTCCCCACGGCCCCGGGAATAGATTCAACCACCACCGTCATGCCCGACGACTACAGGGTCGTCCGCACGACCCCCGGACTAGATTGCCCCGCCACCGTCATGTCCGACGACTATAGGGTCGTCTCCACGACCCGGGGACTAGGTTGGCCCGCCGCCGACTTGTCCGACGACTATAGGGTCGTCCCCACGACCACGGGCCAAAGTTGCCCAGCCGCCGAAACGTCCGTCGACTATAGTTTCGTCCCCACGACCCCGGGACTAAATTGGCCCGCCACCGTCATGTCCGACGACTATAGGGTCGTCCCCACGACCACTGGCCAATGTTGGCCAGCAGCCGACATGTCCGACGACTATAGGGTCGTGCATACCACCCCGGGACTAGGTTGGCCCGCCACAATCATGTCCGACGACTATAGGGTCGCCCCAGGACCCCGGGACTAGGTTGGCTCGCCGCCGACTTGTCCGACGACTATAGGGTCGTCCCCACGACCCTGGGCCAAAGTTGCCCAGCCGCCGACATGTCCGACGACTATAGGTTCGTCCCAACGACCCCTGGACTAGGTTGGCCCGCCGCCGTCATGTCCGACGACTATAGGTTCGTCCCCACGACCCCGGGACTAGATTGGCCCGCCACCGTCATGTCCGACGACTATAGGGTCGTCCCCACGACCCCGGGACTAGGTTGGCCCGCCGCCTACTTGTCCGACGACTATAGGGTTGTCCCTACCAACCCGGAACTAGGTTGGCCAGCCGCCGACATGTCCGACGACTATAGGGTCGTCCCCACGACCCCGGGGCTAGGTTGGCCCGCCGCCAACATGTCCGACGACTATAGGGTCGTCCCCACGACCCCGGGGCTAGGTTGGCCCGCCGCCAACATGTCCGACGACTATAGGGTGGTCCCCACGACCCCGAGACTAGGTTGGCCCGCCGCCGACTTGTCCGACGACTATAGGGTGGTCCCCACGACCACGGGCCAAAGTTGCCCAGCCGCCGACATGTCCGAAAGCCAATAGGTTCGTCCCCACGACCCCGGGACTAGATTGGCCCGCCACCGTCATGTCCGACGACAATAGGGTCGTCCCCACGACCCCGGGACTAGGATGGCCCGGCGCCGACATGTCCGACGACTATAGGGTCGTGCCTACCACCCCGATACTAGGTTGGCCAGCCGCCGACATATCCGTCGACTATAGGGTCGTCCCCACGACCCCGGGGCTAGATTGGCCAGCCGCCGACATGTCCGACGACTATAGGGTCGCCCCCACGACCCCGGGACTAGGTTGGCCCGCCGCCGACTTGTCCGATGTCTATAGGGTCGTCCCTACCACCCCAGGACTAGGTTGTCCAGCTGCCGATATGTCCGACGACTATAGGGTCGTCCCCACGACCCCCGGGCTAGATTGGCCCGCCATCGTCATGTCCGACGACTATAGGGTCGTCCCCACGACCACGGGCCAAAGTTGGCCGGCCGCCTTCATGTCCGACGACTATAGGGTCGTCCCCACGAACCCGGGACTAGATTGGCCCGCCACTATCATGTCCGACGACTATAGGGTCGTCCCCACGGCCCCGGGACTAGGTTGGCCAGCTGCCGACATGTGCGACGGCTATAGGTTCGTCCCCACGACCACGGGCCAAAGTTGACCAGCCGCCGACTTGTCCGACGACTATAGGGTCGTCCCTACCACCCCGGGACTAGGTTGGCCCGCCGCCGACTTGTCCGACGACTATAGGGTCGTCCCTACCACCCCGGGACTAGGTTGGCCAGCTGCCGATATGTCCGACGACTATAGGGTCGTCCCCACGACCCCCGGGCTAGATTGGCCCGCCATCGTCATGTCCGACGACTATAGGGTTGTCCCCACGACCACGGGCCAAAGTTGGCCAGCCGCCGTCATGTCCGACGACTATATGGTCGTTCCCACGAACCCGGGACTAGATTGGCCCGCCACTATCATGTCCGACGACTATAGGGTCGTCCCCACGGCCCCGGGGCTAGGTTGGCCAGCCGCCGACATGTCCGACAGCTATAGGTTCGTCCCCACGACCACGGGCCAAAGTTGACCAGCCGCCGACATGTCCGACGACTATAGGGTCGTCCCCACGACCCCGGGACTAGGATGGCCCGGCGCCGACTTGTCCGACGACTATAGGGTCGTGCCTACCACCCCGGTACTAGGTTGGCCAGCCGCCGACATATCCGACGACTATAGTGTCGTCCCCACGACCCCGGGACTAGATTGGCCAGCCGCCGACATGTCCGACGACTATAGGGTCGTCCCCACGACCCCGGGACTTGATTGGCCCGCCACCGTCATGTCCGACGACTATAGGGTAGTCCCCACGATCCCGGGACTAGGTTGGCTTGCCGCCGACTTTTCCGATGACTATAGGGTCGTCCCTACGACCCTGGGCCTACGTTGGCCCGCCGCCGGCTATTCCGACGAATATAGGGTCGTCCCCACGAACCCGGGACTAGGTTGGCCAGCCGTCGACATGTCCGACGAATATAGGGTCGTCCCCACGACCCCGGGACTAGGTTGGCCCGCCGCCGACTTGTCCGACGACTATAGGGTCGTCCCCACGACCCCGGGACTAGTTTGGCCCACCACCGTCATGTCCGACGACTACAGGGTCGTCCCCACGACCCCCAGAATAGATTGCCCCGCCACCGTCATGTCCGGCGACTATAGGGTCGTCTCCACGACCCCGGGACTAGGTTGGCCCGCCGCCGACTTGTCCGACGACTATAGGGTCGTCCCCACGACCACGGGCCAATGTTGCCCAGCCGCCGACATGTCCGAAGACTATAGGGTCGTCCCCACGACCCCGGGGCTAGATTGCCCCGGCACTGTCATGTCCGACGACTATAGGGTCGTCCCCACGACCCCGGGGCTAGGTTGGCCAGCCGCCGACATGTGCGACGACTATACGGTCGTCCCCACGGCCACAGGAGTAGATTGGCCCGCCACCGTCATGTACGATGACTACAGGGTCGTCCCCACGACCCCGGGACTAGGTTGGCGCGCCGCCGACATGTCCGACGACTATAGGGTCGTCCCCTCGACCCCGGGACTATGTTGGCCAGCCGCCGACATGTCCGACGACTATAGGGTCGTCCCCACGACCCCGGGACTAGGTTGGCCCGCCACCAACATGTCCGACGACTATAGGGTCGTCCCCACGACCCCGGGACTAGGTTGGCCCGCCGCCGACTTGTCCGACAACTATAGGGTCGTCCCCACGACCGCAGGACTAGATTGCCCCGCCACCGTCATGTCCGACGACTATTGGGTCGTCTCCACGACCCCGGGACTAGGTTGGCCCGCCGCCGACTTGTCCGCCGACTATAGGGTCGTCCCCAAGACCCCGGGGCTAGATTGCCCCGGCACCGTCATGTCCGACGACTATAGGGTCGTCCCTAGGACCCCGGGACTAGGTTGGCCAGCCGCCGACTTGACCGACGACTATAGGGTCGTCCCCACGACCCCGGGACTAGTTTGGCCCACCACCGTCATGTCCGACGACTACAGGGTCGTCCCGTCGACCCCGGGACTATGTTGGCCTGCCGCCGACTTGTCCGACGACTATCGGTTCGTCCCTACGACCCTGGGCATACGTTTGCTCGCCGCCGACTTGCCCGACGACTATAGAGTCGTCCCCACGACCCCGGGACTAGGTTGGCCCGCCGCCGACTTGTCCGACGACTATAGGGTCGTCCCCACGACCACGGGCCAAAGTTGCCCAGCCGCCGACACGTCCCACGACTATAGGGTCGTCCCCACGGCCCCGGGACTAGATTGGCCCAACACCGTCATGTCCGACGACTACGGGGTCGTCCCCACGACCCCAGGACTAAATTGCCCCGCCACCGTCATGTCCGACGACAATAGGGTCGTCTCCACGACCCCGAGACTAGGTTGGCCCGCCGCCGACTTGTCCGACGACTATAGGGTCGTCCCCACGACCACGGGCCAATGTTGCCCAGCCGCCGACATGTCCGAAGACTATAGGGTCGTCCCCACGAACCCGGGACTAGGTTGGCAAGCCGCCGACATGTCCGACGACTATAGGGTCCTCCCCACGACCACGGGCCGAAGTTGCCCAGCCGCCGACATGTCCGACGACTATAGGGTCGTCCCCACGACCCCGGGCCAAAGTTGGCCAGCCGCCGACATGTCCGACGACTATAGGGTCGTCCCCACGAACCCGGGACTAGGTTGGCAAGCCGCCGACATGTCCGACGACTATAGGGTCTTCCCCACGACCCCGGGACTAGGTTGGCCCGCCGCCGACTTGTCCGACGACTATAGGGTCGTCCCTACCACCCCGGGACTAGGTTGGCCAGCTGCTGACATGTCCGACGATTATTGGGTCGTCCCCACGACCCCCGGGCTAGATTGGCCCGCCACCGTCATGTCCGACGACTATGGGGTCGTCCCCACGACCACGGGCCAAAGTTGGCCAGCCGCCGTCATGTCCAACGACTATAGGGTCGTCCCCACGAACCAGGGACTAGGTTGGCAAGCCGCCGACATTTCCGACGACTATAGGGTCCTCCCCACGACCCCGGGCCTACGTTGTCCCGCCGCCGACATGTCCGACGACTGTAGGGTCGTCCCCACGGCCCTGGGACTAGGTTGTCCCGCCGCCGACTTGTCCGACGACTGTAGGGTCGTCCCCACGACCCCGGGACTAGGATGGCCCGGCGCCGACTTGTCCGACGACTATAGGGTCGTGCCTACCACCCCGGTACTAGGTTAGCCAGCCGCCGACATATCCGACGACTATAGTGTCGTCCCCACGACCCCGGGACTAGATTGGCCAGCCGCCGACATGTCCGACGACTATAGGGTCGTCCCCACGACCCCGGGACTTGATTGGCCCGCCACCGTCATGTCCGACGACTATAGGGTAGTCCCCACGACCCCGGGACTAGGTTGGCTTGCCGCCGACTTTTCCGATGACTATAGGGTCGTCCCTACGACCCTGGGCCTACGTTGGCCCGCCGCCGGCTATTCCGACGAATATAGGGTCGTCCCCACGAACCCGGGACTAGGTTGGCCAGCCGTCGACATGTCCGACGTCTATAGGGTCGTCCCCACGACCCCGGGCCAAAGTTGGCCAGCCGCCGACATTTTCAACGACTATAGGGTCGTCCCCACGAACCCGGGACTAGGTTGGCCCGCCGCCGACTTGTCCGACGACTATAGGGTCGTCCCCACGACCCCGGGACTAGGTTGGCAAGCCGCCGACATGTCCGACGACTATAGGGTCCTCCCCACGACCACGGGCCAAAGTTGCCCAGCCGCCGACATGTCCGACGACTATAGGGTCGTCCCCACGACCCCGGGCCAAAGTTGGCCAGCCGCCGACATGTCCGACGACTATAGGGTCGTCCCCACGAACCCGGGGATAGATTGTCCCGCCAACGTCATGTCCGACGACTATTGGGTCGTCCCCACGACCCCGGGTCTAGATTGGCCCGCCACCAGCATGTCCGACGACTATAGGGTCGTCCCCCACGACCCAGGGACTAGGTTGGCCCGCCGCCGACTTATCCGACGACTATAGGGTCGTCCCCACGACCCAGGGACTAGGTTGGCTCGCCACCGTCATGTCCGAAGACTATAGGGTCGTCCCCACGACCCAGGGATTAGGTTGGCCGCCGCCGACTTGTCCGACGACTATAGGGTCGTCCCTACCACCCCGGAACTAGGTTGGCCAGCCGCCGACATGTCCGACGACTATAGGGTCGTCCCCACGAACCCGGGGATAGATTGTCCCGCCACCGTCATGTCCGACGACTATTGGGTCGTCCCCACGACCCCGGGACTAGATTGGCCCGCCACCAGCATGTCCGACGACTATAGGGTCGTCCCCACGACTCTGGGACTAGGTTGGCCCGCCGCCGACTTGTCCGACAACTATAGGGTCGTCCCCACGACCCCGGGACTAGGTTGGCCAGCCGCCGACATGTCCGACGACTATACGGTCGTCGCCACGGCCCGGGACTAGTCAGGCCGCCACCGTCATGTCCGGCGACTACAGGGTCGTCCCCACGACCACGGGCCAAAGTTGGCCAGCCGCCGACATGTCCGACGACTATAGGGTAGTCCCCACGACCCCGGGACGAGGTTGGCCCGCCGCCGACTTTTCCGACGACTATAGGGTCGTCCCAACGACCCTGGGCCTACGTTGTCCGGCCGCCGACATGCCCGACGACTATAGGGTCGTCTCCACGAACACGGGACTAGGTTGGCCAGACGCCAACATGTCCGACGTCTATAGGGTCGTCCCCACGACCCCGGGACTAGGTTGGCCAGCCACCGACATGTCCGACGACTATACGGTCGTCGCCACGGCCCGGGACTAGTCAGGCCGCCACCGTCATGTCCGGCGACTACAGGGTCGTCCCCACGACCACGGGCCAAAGTTGGCCAGCCGCCGACATGTCCGACGACTATAGGGTAGTCCCCACGACCCCGGGACTAGGTTGGCCCGCCGCCGACTTTTCCGACGACTATAGGGTCGTCCCTACGACCCTGGGCCTACGTTGTCCGGCCGCCGACATGTCCGACGACTATAGCGTCGTCCCCACGACCCCGGGACTAGATTGGCCCGAAACCGACTTTTCCGACGACTATAGGGTCGTCCCTACGACCCTGGGCCTACGTTGGCCCGCCTCCATCATGTCCGACTCCTATAGGGTCGTCCCCACGTCCCCGGGACTAGGTTGGCCCGCCGCCGCCTTGTCCGACGACTATAGTGTCGTCCCCACGATCCCGGGCCTAGGTTGGCCAGCCGCCGACATGTCCGACGACTATAGGATCGTCCCCACGACACCGGGACTAGGATGACCCGCCGCCGACTTGTCCGACGGCAATAGGGTCGTCCCCACGACCCCGGGACTAGGTTGGCCAGCCTCCGACATATCCGACGACTATAGGGTCGTTCCCACGACCACGGGCCAAAGTTGGACAGCCGCCGACATGTCCGACGGCAATAGGGTCGTCCCCACGACCCCGGGACTAGGTTGGCCAGCCTCCGACATATCCGACGACTACAGGGTCGTCCCTACCACCCCGGGACTAGGTTGGCCAGCCGCCGACATGTCCGACGACAATAGGGTCGTCCCCACGACCCCGGAACTACATTGGCCCCCACCGTCATGCCCAACGAGTATAGGGGCGTCCCCACGACCCCGGGACCTGGATGGCCCGCCGCCGACTTGTCCGACGACTATAGGGTCGTCCCTACCACCCCGGGACTAGGTTGGCCAGCCTCCGACATATCCGACGACTTTAGGGTCGTCCCCACGACCACAGGCGAAAGTTGGCCAGCCGCCGACATGTTCGACGACTATAGGATAGTCCCCAAGACCCCGGAACTAGATTGGCCCGCCGCCGACTTGTCCGACGACTATAGGGTCGTCCCCACGACCACGGGCAAAAGTTGCCCAGCCGCCGGCATGTCCGACGACTATAGGGTCGTCCCCACGGCCCTGGGACTAGATTGGCCCGCCACCGCCATGTCTGACGACTATAGGGTCGTCCCCACGACAACGGGCCATAGTTGGCCAGCCACCGACATGTCCGACGACTATCCGGTCGTCCCCACGACCACAGGACTAGGTTGGCCCGCCGCCGACTTGTCCGAAGAATATAGGGTCGTCCCCACGACCACTGGCGAATGTTGGCCAGCAGCCGACATGTCCGACGACTATAGGGTCGTCCCCACGACCCCGGGACTAGATTGGCCCGCCACCGTCATGTCCGAAGACTATAGGGTCGTCCCCACGACCCAGGGATTAGGTTGGCCCGCCGCCGACTTGTCCGACGACTATAGGGTCGTCCCCACGACCACTGGCCAATGTTGACCAGCAGCCGACATATCCGACGACTATAGGGTCGTCCCCACGACCCCGGGACTAGATTGGCCCGCCGCCGTCATGTCCGAAGACTATAGGGTCGTCCCCACGACCCAGGGATTAGGTTGGCCCGCCGCCGACTTGTCCGACGACTATAGGGTCGTCCCCACGACCACTGGCCAATGTTGACCAGCAGCCGACATATCCGACGACTATAGGGTCGTCCCCACGACCCCGGGAATAGATTGGCCCGCCACCATCATGTCCGACGTCTATAGGGTCGTCCCCACGACCCCGGGACTAGGTTGCCCTGCCGCCGACATGTCCGACGACTATATGGTCATCCCCACGACCACGGGCCAAAGTTGCCCTGCCGCCGAAATGTCCGACGACTGTAGGGTCGTCCCCACGACCCCGGGACTAGATTGGCCCGCCACCATAATGTCCGACGACTATAGGGTCGTCCCCACGACCCCGGGACTAGGTTGGCCAGCCGCCGACATGTCCGACGACGATGCGGTCGTCCCCACGACCCCGGGAGTAGATTGGCCCGCCACCGTCATGTCGGACGACTATAGGGTCGTCCCCACGACCCAGGGACTAGGTTGGCCCGCCGCCGACATGTCCGACGACTATAGGGTCGTCCCCACGACCCCGGGACTAGGTTGGCCAGCCGCCGATATGTCCGACGACTATACGGTCGTCCCCACGACCACGGGACTAGGTTGGCCCACCGCCGACTTGTCCGACAACTATAGGGTCGTCCCCACGATCCCGGGACTAGGTTGGCCCGCCGCCGACATGTCCAACGACTATAGGGTCGTCCCCACGGCCCTGGGACTAGATTGGCCCGCCACCGTCATGTCCGACGACTACAGGGTCGTCCCCACGAACCCGGGACTAGAGTGTCCCGCCACCGTCATGTTCGACGACTATAGGGTTGTCCCCACGACCCCGGGAGTAGATTGGCCCGCCACCGTCATGTCGGACGACTATAGGGTCGTCCCCACGACCCAGGGACTAGATTGGCCCGCCACCGTCATGTCCGAAGACTATAGGGTCGTCCCCACGACCCAGGGATTAGGTTGGCCCGCCGCCGACTTGTCCGACGACTATAGGGTCGTCCCCACGACCACTGGCCAATGTTGACCAGCAGCCGACATATCCGACGACTATAGGGTCGTCCCCACGACCCCGGGTATAGATTGGCCCACCACCATCATGTCCGACGTCTATAGGGTCGTCCCCCCGGCCCCGGGACTAGGTTGCCCTGCCGCCGACATGTCCGACGACTATATGGTCATCCCCACGACCACGGGCCAAAGTTGCCCTGCCGCCGAAATGTCCGACGACTGTAGGGTCGTCCCCACGACCCCGGGACTAGATTGGCCCGCCACCATAATGTCCGACGACTATAGGGTCGTCCCCACGACACCGGGACTAGGTTGGACAGCCGCCGACATGTCCGACGACGATGCGGTCGTCCCCACGACCCAGGGACTAGGTTGGCTCGCCACCGTCATGTCCGACGACTATAGGGTCGTCCCCACGGCCCCGGGTCTAGATTGGCCCGCCACCAGCATGTCCGACGACTATAGGGTCGTACCCACGACCCCGGGACTAGATTGGCCCGCCACCGTCATGTTCGACGACTATAGTGTTGTCCCCACGATCGAGGGCCTAGGTTGGCCCGCCGCCGACATGTCCAACGACTATAGGGTCGTCCCCACGGCCCTGGGACTAGATTGGCCCGCCACCGTCATGTCCGACGACTACAGGGTCGTCCCCACGAACCCGGGACTAGAGTGTCCCGCCACCGTCATGTTCGACGACTATAGGGTTGTCCCCACGACCCCGGGAGTAGATTGGCCCGCCACCGTCATGTCGGACGACTATAGGGTCGTCCCCACGACCCAGGGACTAGGTTGGCCCGCCGCCGACATGTCCGACGACTATAGGTTCGTCCCCACGACCCCACGACTAGGTTGGCCCGCCTTCGACTTGTCCGACGACTATAGATTCGTCCCTACCACCCGGGGACTAGGTTGGCCAGCCGCCGACATGTCCGACGACTATAGGGTCGTCCCCACGACCCCGGGACTATGTTGGCCAGCCGCCGACATGTCCGACGACTATGCGGTCGTCCCCACGACCACGGACCAAAGTTGCCCAGCCGCCGGCATGTCCGTTGACTACGGTCGTCCCCACGAACCCGGGACAAGGTTGGCAAGCCGCCGACATGTCCTATGACTATTGGGTCGACCCTACCACCCCGGGACTAGGTTGGCAAGCCGCCGACATGTCCGACAACTATTGGGTCGTCCCCACGACCCCGGGTCTAGATTGGCCCGCCACCAGCATGTCCGACGACTATAGGGTCGTCCCGACGGCCCCGGGACTAGATTGGCCAGCCGCCGAAATGTCCGAGAACTATACGGTCGTCCCCACGACCCCGGGACTAGGTTGGCCCGCCACCGACTTTTCCGACGACTATAGGGTCGTCCCCACGACCCAGGGACTAGGTTGGCTCGCCACCGTCATGTCCGACGACTATAGGGTCGTCCCCACGACCCCGGGGATAGATTGTCCCGCCACCGTCATGTCCGAAGACTATTGGGTCGTCCCCACGACCCCGGGTCTAGATTGGCCCGCCACCAGCATGTCCGACGACTATAGGGTCGTCCCCACGACCCCGGGGATAGATTGTCCCGCCACCGTCATGTCCGACGACTATTGGGTCGTCCCCACGACCCCGGGTCTAGATTGGCCCGCCACCAGCATGTCCGACGACTATAGGGTCGCCCCACAACCCTGGGACTAGGTTGGCCCGCCGCCGACTTTTCCGACGACTATAGGGTCGTCCCTACGACCCTGGGCCTACGTTGTCCCGCCGCCGACATGTCCGACGACTATAGGGTCGTCTCCACGAACCCGGGACTAGGTTGGCCAGACGCCAACATGTCCGACGTCTATAGGGTCGTCCCCACGACCCCGGGGCTAGGTTGGCCCGCCACCGTCATGTCCGACGACTATAGGGTCGTCCCCCACGACCCAGGGACTAGGTTGGCCCGCCGCCGACTTGTCCGACGACTATAGGGTCGTCCCCACGACCCAGGGACTAGGTTGGCTCGCCACCGTCATGTCCGACGACTATAGGGTCGTCCCCACGACCCCGGGACTAGATTGGCCCGCCACCGTCATGTCCGACGACTACAGGGTCGTCCCCACGACCCCGGGAGTAGATTGGCCCGCCACCGTCATGTCGGACGACTATAGGGTCGTCCCCACGACCCAGGGACTAGGTTGGCCCGCCGCCGACATGTCCGACGACTATAGGTTCGTCCCCACGACCCCGCGACTAGGTTGGCCCGCCTTCGACTTGTCCGACGACTATAGGTTCGTCCCCACGACCCCGGGACTAGATTGGCCAGCCACCATCATGTCCGACGACTACAGGGTCGTCTCCACGACCCAGGGACTAGGTAGGCCCGCCGCCGCCTTGTCCGACGACTATAGGGTCGTCCCCACGACCCCGGGACTAGGATGACCCGCCGCCGACTTGTCCGACGACTATAGGGTCGTCCCCACGACCCCGGGACCAGGTTGGCCTGCCGCCGACATGTCCGACGACTATACGGTCGTCCCCACGGCCCCGGGACTAGATTGGCCCGCCACCATCATGTCCGACGAATATAGGGTCGTCCCCACGACCCCGGGACTAGGTTGGCCCGCCGCCGACTTGTTCGACGACTATAGGTTCGTCCCCACGACCCCGCGAGTAGGTTGGCCCGCCTTCGACTTGTCCGACGACTACAGGGTCGTCCCTACCACCCCGGGACTAGGTTGGCCAGCCGCCGACATGTCCGACGACTATACGGTCGTCCCCACGACCCCGGGACTAGGATGACCCGCCGCCGACTTGTCCGACGACTATAGGGACGTCCCCACGAACCCGGGTCTAGATTGGCCCGCCACCAGCATGTCCGACGACTATAGGGTCGTCCCCGCGACCCTGGGACTAGGTTGGCCCGCCGCCGACTTCTCCGACAACTATAGGGTCGTCCCCACGACCCCGGGACTAGGTTGGCCCGCCGCCGATATGTCCGACGACTATAGGTTCGTCCCCACGACCCCGCGACTAGGTTGGCCCGCCTTCGACTTGTCCGACGACTATAGGTTCGTCCCTACCACCCGGGGACTAGGTTGGCCAGCCGCCGACATGTCCGACGACTATAGGGTCGTCCCCACGACCCCGGGACTAGGTTGACCAGCCGCCGACATGTCCGACGACTATAGGTTCGTCCCCACGACCACGGGACTAGGTTGGCCCACCGCCGACTTGTCCGACAACTATAGGGTCGTCCCCACGATCCCGGGACTAGTTTGGCGCGCCGCCGACTTCTCCGACGACTATAGGATCGTCCCCACGACCGCGGACCAAAGTTGCCCAGCCGCCGGCATGTCCGTTGACTACGGTCGTCCCCACGACCCCGGGTCTAGAATGGCCAGCCGCCGACATATCCGACGACTATACGGTCGTCCCCACGACCACGGGCCAAAGTTGGCCCGCCGCCGACATGTCCGACAACTATTGGGTCGTCCCCACGACCCCGGGTCTAGATTGGCCCGCCACCAGCATGTCCGACGACTATAGGGTCGTCCCGACGGCCCCGGGACTAGATTGGCCAGCCGCCGACATGTCCGAGAACTATACGGTCGTCCCCACGACCCCGGGACTAGGTTGGCCCGCCACCAGCATGTCCGACGACTATAGGGTCGTCCCTACGACCCTGGGCCTACGTTGGCCCGCCGCCGACATGTCCGACGACTATAGGGTCGTCCCCACGACCCCGGGGATAGATTGTCCCGCCACCGTCATGTCCGACGACTATTGGGTCGTCCCCACGACCCCGGGTCTAGATTGGCCCGCCACCAGCATGTCCGACGACTATAGGGTCGTCCCCACGACCCCGGGAATAGATTGTCCCGCCACCGTCATGTCCGACGACTATTGGGTCGTCCCCACGACCCCGGGTCTAGATTGGCCCGCCACCAGCATGTCCGACGACTATAGGGTCGCCCCACGACCCTGGGACTAGGTTGGCCCGCCGCCGACTTTTCCGACGACTATAGGGTCGTCCCTACGACCCTGGGCCTACGTTGTCCCGCCGCCGACATGTCCGACGACTATAGGGTCGTCTCCACGAACCCGGGACTAGGTTGGCCAGACGCCAACATGTCCGACGTCTATAGGGTCGTCCCCACGACCCCGGGGCTAGATTGGCCCGCCACCGTCATGTCCGACGACTATAGGGTCGTCCCCACTACCACGGGCCAAAGTTGGCCCGCCACCGTCATGTCCGACGACTATACGGTCGTCCCCACGAGCCCGGGACTAGATTGGCCCGCCACAGACTTTTCCGACGACTATAGGGTCGTCCCTACGACCCTGGGCCTACCTTGGCCCGCCTCCATCATGTCCGACGACTATAGGGTCGTCCCCACGACCCCGGGACTAGGTTGGCCCGCCGCCGCCTTGTCCGACGACTATAGGGTCGTCCCCTCGACCCCGGGACTAGATTGGCCAGCCACCATCATGTCCGACGACTACAGGGTCGTCCCCACGACCCCGGGACTAGGTTGGCCCGCCGCCGCCTTGTCCGACGACTATAGGGTCGTCCCCACGACCCCGGGACTAGGTTGGCCCGCCGCCGACCTGTCCGACGACTATAGGTTCGTCCCCGCGACCCCGGGAGTTGATTGGCCCGCCCCCGTCATGTCCGACGACTATAGTGTCGTCCCCACGATCCCGGGCCTAGGTTGGCCAGCCGCCGACATGTCCGACGACTATAGGGTCGTCCCCACGACCACTGGCCAATGTTGGCCAGCAGCCGAAATGTCCGACGACTATAGGGTCGTCCCCACGACCCCGGGACTAGATTGGCTCGCCACCGTCATGTCCGACGACTATAGGGTCGTCCCCCACGACCCAGGGACTAGGTTGGCCCGCCGCCGACTTGTCCGACGACTATACGGTCGTCCCCACGACCCCGGGGCTAGATTGGCCCGCCACCGTCATGTCCGACGACTATAGGGTCGTTCCCACGACCACGGGCCAAAGTTTGACAGCCGCCGACATGTCTGACGACTATAGGGTCGTCCCCACGACCACGGACCAAAGTTGCCCAGCCGCCGAAATGTCCGACGACTATAGGTTCGTCCCCACGACCCCGGGACTAAATTGGCCCGCCACCGTCATGTCCGACGACTATAGGGTCGTCCCCACGACAACTGGCCAATGTTGGCCAGCAGCCGACATGTCCGACGACTATAGGGTCGTCCCCACGACCCCGGGACTAGATTGGCCACCACCGTCATGTCCGAAGACTATAGGGTCGTCCCCACGACCCAGGGATTAGGTTGGCCCGCCGCCGACTTGTCCGACGACTATAGGGTCGTCCCTACCACCCCGGAACTAGGTTGGCAAGCCGCCGACATGTCCGACGACTATAGGGTCGTCCCCACGCACCCGGGGATAGATTGTCCCGCCACCGTCATGTCCGACGACTATTGGGTCGTCCCCACGACCCCGGGACTAGGTTGGCCCGCCGCCGACATGTCCGACGACTATAGGGTCGTCCCCACGACCCCGGGACTAGGTTGCCCTGCCGCCGACATGTCCGACGACTATATGGTCATCCCCACGACCACGGGCCAAAGTTGCCCTGCCGCCGAAATGTCCGACGACTGTATGGTCGTCCCCACGACCCCGGGACTAGATTGGCCCGCCACCATAATGTCCGACGACTATCGGGTCATCCCCACGACCCCGGGACTAGGTTGGCCAGCCGCCGACATGTCCGACGACGATGCGGTCGTCTCCACGACCCAGGGACTAGGTTGGCTCGCCACCGTCATGTCCGACGACTATAGGGTCGTCCCCACGGCCCCGGGAATAGATTCGCCCACCACCGTCATGTCCGACGACTACAGGGTCGTCCCCACGAACCCGGGACTAGGTTGGCCCGCCGCCGACATGTCCGACGACTATAGGGTCGTCCCCACGACCCCGGGACTAGGTTGCCCTGCCGCCGACATGTCCGACGACTATATGGTCATCCCCACGACCACGGGCCATAGTTGCCCTGCCGCCGAAATGTCCGACGACTGTATGGTCGTCCCGACGACCCCCGGACTAGATTGCGCCGCCACCGTCATGTCCGACGACAATAGGGTCGTCCCCACGACCCAGGAATTAGGTTGGCCCGCCACCGACTTGTCCGACGACTATAGGGTCGTCACTACCACCCCGGAACTAGGTTGGCCAGCCGCCGACATGTCCGACGACTATAGGGTCGTCCCCACGACCCCGGGACTAGGTTGACCAGCCGCCGACATGTCCGACGACTATAGGGTCCTCCCCACGACCACGGGCCGAAGTTGCCCAGCCGCCGACATGTCCGACGACTATAGGGTCGTCCCCACGACCCCGGGACTAGGTTGCCCTGCCGCCGACATGTCCGACGACTATATGGTCATCCCCACGACCACGGGCCATAGTTGCCCTGCCGCCGAAATGTCCGACGACTGTATGGTCGTCCCGACGACCCCCGGACTAGATTGCGCCGCCACCGTCATGTCCGACGACAATAGGGTCGTCCCCACGACCCAGGAATTAGGTTGGCCCGCCACCGACATGTCCGACGACTATAGGGTCGTCTCCACGACCCCGAGACTAGGTTGGCCCGCCGCCGACTTGTCCGACGACTATAGGGTCGTCCCCACGACCACGGGCCAATGTTGCCCAGCCGCCGACATGTCCGAAGACTATAGGGTCGTCCCCACGAACCCGGGACTAGGTTGGCAAGCCGCCGACATGTCCGACGACTATAGGGTCCTCCCCACGACCACGGGCCGAAGTTGCCCAGCCGCCGACATGTCCGACGACTATAGGGTCGTCCCCACGACCCCGGGCCAAAGTTGGCCAGCCGCCGACATGTCCGACGACTATAGGGTCGCCCCCACGAACCCGGGACTAGGTTGGCAAGCCGCCGACATGTCCGACGACTATAGGGTCTTCCCCACGACCCCGGGACTAGGTTGGCCCGCCGCCGACTTGTCCGACGACTATAGGGTCGTCCCTACCACCCCGGGACTAGGTTGGCCAGCTGCTGACATGTCCGACGATTATTGGGTCGTCCCCACGACCCCCGGGCTAGATTGGCCCGCCACCGTCATGTCCGACGACTATGGGGTCGTCCCCACGACCACGGGCCAAAGTTGGCCAGCCGCCGTCATGTCCAACGACTATAGGGTCGTCCCCACGAACCAGGGACTAGGTTGGCAAGCCGCCGACATTTCCGACGACTATAGGGTCCTCCCCACGACCCCGGGCCTACGTTGTCCCGCCGCCGACATGTCCGACGACTGTAGGGTCGTCCCCACGGCCCTGGGACTAGGTTGTCCCGCCGCCGACTTGTCCGACGACTGTAGGGTCGTCCCCACGACCCCGGGACTAGGATGGCCCGGCGCCGACTTGTCCGACGACTATAGGGTCGTGCCTACCACCCCGGTACTAGGTTAGCCAGCCGCCGACATATCCGACGACTATAGTGTCGTCCCCACGACCCCGGGACTAGATTGGCCAGCCGCCGACATGTCCGACGACTATAGGGTCGTCCCCACGACCCCGGGACTTGATTGGCCCGCCACCGTCATGTCCGACGACTATAGGGTAGTCCCCACGACCCCGGGACTAGGTTGGCTTGCCGCCGACTTTTCCGATGACTATAGGGTCGTCCCTACGACCCTGGGCCTACGTTGGCCCGCCGCCGGCTATTCCGACGAATATAGGGTCGTCCCCACGAACCCGGGACTAGGTTGGCCAGCCGTCGACATGTCCGACGTCTATAGGGTCGTCCCCACGACCCCGGGCCAAAGTTGGCCAGCCGCCGACATTTTCAACGACTATAGGGTCGTCCCCACGAACCCGGGGATAGATTGTCCCGCCAACGTCATGTCCGACGACTATTGGGTCGTCCCCACGACCCCGGGTCTAGATTGGCCCGCCACCAGCATGTCCGACGACTATAGGGTCGTCCCCCACGACCCAGGGACTAGGTTGGCCCGCCGCCGACTTATCCGACGACTATAGGGTCGTCCCCACGACCCAGGGACTAGGTTGGCTCGCCACCGTCATGTCCGAAGACTATAGGGTCGTCCCCACGACCCAGGGATTAGGTTGGCCGCCGCCGACTTGTCCGACGACTATAGGGTCGTCCCTACCACCCCGGAACTAGGTTGGCCAGCCGCCGACATGTCCGACGACTATAGGGTCGTCCCCACGAACCCGGGGATAGATTGTCCCGCCACCGTCATGTCCGACGACTATTGGGTCGTCCCCACGACCCCGGGACTAGATTGGCCCGCCACCAGCATGTCCGACGACTATAGGGTCGTCCCCACGACTCTGGGACTAGGTTGGCCCGCCGCCGACTTGTCCGACAACTATAGGGTCGTCCCCACGACCCCGGGACTAGGTTGGCCAGCCGCCGACATGTCCGACGACTATACGGTCGTCGCCACGGCCCGGGACTAGTCAGGCCGCCACCGTCATGTCCGGCGACTACAGGGTCGTCCCCACGACCACGGGCCAAAGTTGGCCAGCCGCCGACATGTCCGACGACTATAGGGTAGTCCCCACGACCCCGGGACGAGGTTGGCCCGCCGCCGACTTTTCCGACGACTATAGGGTCGTCCCAACGACCCTGGGCCTACGTTGTCCGGCCGCCGACATGCCCGACGACTATAGGGTCGTCTCCACGACACGGGACTAGGTTGGCCAGACGCCAACATGTCCGACGTCTATAGGGTCGTCCCCACGACCCCGGGACTAGGTTGGCCAGCCGCCGACATGTCCGACGACTATACGGTCGTCGCCACGGCCCGGGACTAGTCAGGCCGCCACCGTCATGTCCGGCGACTACAGGGTCGTCCCCACGACCACGGGCCAAAGTTGGCCAGCCGCCGACATGTCCGACGACTATAGGGTAGTCCCCACGACCCCGGGACTAGGTTGGCCCGCCGCCGACTTTTCCGACGACTATAGGGTCGTCCCTACGACCCTGGGCCTACGTTGTCCGGCCGCCGACATGTCCGACGACTATAGGGTCGTCCCCACGACCCCGGGACTAGATTGGCCCGAAACCGACTTTTCCGACGACTATAGGGTCGTCCCTACGACCCTGGGCCTACGTTGGCCCGCCTCCATCATGTCCGACGCCTATAGGGTCGTCCCCACGTCCCCGGGACTAGGTTGGCCCGCCGCCGCCTTGTCCGACGACTATAGTGTCGTCCCCACGATCCCGGGCCTAGGTTGGCCAGCCGCCGACATGTCCGACGACTATAGGATCGTCCCCACGACACCGGGACTAGGATGACCCGCCGCCGACTTGTCCGACGGCAATAGGGTCGTCCCCACGACCCCGGGACTAGGTTGGCCAGCCTCCGACATATCCGACGACTATAGGGTCGTTCCCACGACCACGGGCCAAAGTTGGACAGCCGCCGACATGTCCGACGGCAATAGGGTCGTCCCCACGACCCCGGGACTAGGTTGGCCAGCCTCCGACATATCCGACGACTACAGGGTCGTCCCTACCACCCCGGGACTAGGTTGACCAGCCGCCGACATGTCCGACGACAATAGGGTCGTCCCCACGACCCCGGAACTACATTGGCCCCCACCGTCATGCCCAACGAGTATAGGGGCGTCCCCACGACCCCGGGACCTGGATGGCCCGCCGCCGACTTGTCCGACGACTATAGGGTCGTCCCTACCACCCCGGGACTAGGTTGGCCAGCCTCCGACATATCCGACGACTTTAGGGTCGTCCCCACGACCACAGGCGAAAGTTGGCCAGCCGCCGACATGTTCGACGACTATAGGATAGTCCCCAAGACCCCGGAACTAGATTGGCCCGCCGCCGACTTGTCCGACGACTATAGGGTCGTCCCCACGACCACGGGCAAAAGTTGCCCAGCCGCCGGCATGTCCGACGACTATAGGGTCGTCCCCACGGCCCTGGGACTAGATTGGCCCGCCACCGCCATGTCTGACGACTATAGGGTCGTCCCCACGACAACGGGCCATAGTTGGCCAGCCACCGACATGTCCGACGACTATACGGTCGTCCCCACGACCACAGGACTAGGTTGGCCCGCCGCCGACTTGTCCGAAGAATATAGGGTCGTCCCCACGACCACTGGCGAATGTTGGCCAGCAGCCGACATGTCCGACGACTATAGGGTCGTCCCCACGACCCCGGGACTAGATTGGCCCGCCACCGTCATGTCCGAAGACTATAGGGTCGTCCCCACGACCCAGGGATTAGGTTGGCCCGCCGCCGACTTGTCCGACGACTATAGGGTCGTCCCCACGACCACTGGCCAATGTTGATCAGCAGCCGACATATCCGACGACTATAGGGTCGTCCCCACGACCCCGGGACTAGATTGGCCCGCCGCCGTCATGTCCGAAGACTATAGGGTCGTCCCCACGACCCAGGGATTAGGTTGGCCCGCCGCCGACTTGTCCGACGACTATAGGGTCGTCCCCACGACCACTGGCCAATGTTGACCAGCAGCCGACATATCCGACGACTATAGGGTCGTCCCCACGACCCCGGGAATAGATTGGCCCGCCACCATCATGTCCGACGTCTATAGGGTCGTCCCCACGACCCCGGGACTAGGTTGCCCTGCCGCCGACATGTCCGACGACTATATGGTCATCCCCACGACCACGGGCCAAAGTTGCCCTGCCGCCGAAATGTCCGACGACTGTAGGGTCGTCCCCACGACCCCGGGACTAGATTGGCCCGCCACCATAATGTCCGACGACTATAGGGTCGTCCCCACGACCCCGGGACTAGGTTGGCCAGCCGCCGACATGTCCGACGACGATGCGGTCGTCCCCACGACCCCGGGAGTAGATTGGCCCGCCACCGTCATGTCGGACGACTATAGGGTCGTCCCCACGACCCAGGGACTAGGTTGGCCCGCCGCCGACATGTCCGACGACTATAGGGTCGTCCCCACGACCCCGGGACTAGGTTGGCCAGCCGCCGATATGTCCGACGACTATACGGTCGTCCCCACGACCACGGGACTAGGTTGGCCCACCGCCGACTTGTCCGACAACTATAGGGTCGTCCCCACGATCCCGGGACTAGGTTGGCCCGCCGCCGACTTCTCCGACGACTATAGGATCGTCCCCACGACCACGGACCAAAGTTGCCCAGCCGCCGGCATGTCCGTTGACTATAGGGTCGTCCCCACGACCCCGGGACTAGGTTGGCCCGCCGCCGACTTGTCCGACGACTATAGGGTCGTCCCCACGACCACTGGCCAATGTTGACCAGCAGCCGACATATCCGACGACTATAGGGTCGTCCCCACGACCCCGGGTATAGATTGGCCCACCACCATCATGTCCGACGTCTATAGGGTCGTCCCCCCGACCCCGGGACTAGGTTGCCCTGCCGCCGACATGTCCGACGACTATATGGTCATCCCCACGACCACGGGCCAAAGTTGCCCTGCCGCCGAAATGTCCGACGATTATTGGGTCGTCCCCACGACCCCGGGTCTAGATTGGCCCGCCACCAGCATGTCCGACGACTATAGGGTCGCCCCACAACCCTGGGACTAGGTTGGCCCGCCGCCGACTTTTCCGACGACTATAGGGTCGTCCCTACGACCCTGGGCCTACGTTGTCCCGCCGCCGACATGTCCGACGACTATAGGGTCGTCCCCACGACCCCGGGTCTAGATTGGCCCGCCACCAGCATGTCCGACGACTATAGGGTCGTCCCGACGGCCCCGGGACTAGATTGGCCAGCCGCCGAAATGTCCGAGAACTATACGGTCGTCCCCACGACCCCGGGACTAGGTTGGCCCGCCACCGACTTTTCCGACGACAATAGGGTCGTCCCCACGACCCCGGGGATAGATTGTCCCGCCACCGTCATGTCCGAAGACTATTGGGTCGTCCCCACGACCCCGGGTCTAGATTGGCCCGCCACCAGCATGTCCGACGACTATAGGGTCGTCCCCACGACCCCGGGGATAGATTGTCCCGCCACCGTCATGTCCGACGACTATTGGGTCGTCCCCACGACCCCGGGTCTAGATTGGCCCGCCACCAGCATGTCCGACGACTATAGGGTCGCCCCACAACCCTGGGACTAGGTTGGCCCGCCGCCGACTTTTCCGACGACTATAGGGTCGTCCCCACGACCCCGGGACTAGGATGACCCGCCGCCGACTTGTCCGACGACTATAGGGTCGTCCCCACGACCCCGGGACCAGGTTGGCCTGCCGCCGACATGTCCGACGACTATAGGGTCGTCCCCACGACCCAGGGACTAGGTTGGCCCGCCGCCGACATGTCCGACGACTATAGGTTCGTCCCCACGACCCCGCGACTAGGTTGGCCCGCCTTCGACTTGTCCGACGACTATAGGTTCGTCCCCACGACCCCGGGACTAGATTGGCCAGCCACCATCATGTCCGACGACTACAGGGTCGTCTCCACGACCCAGGGACTAGGTAGGCCCGCCGCCGCCTTGTCCGACGACTATAGGGTCGTCCCCACGACCCCGGGACTAGGATGACCCGCCGCCGACTTGTCCGACGACTATAGGGTCGTCCCCACGACCCCGGGACCAGGTTGGCCTGCCGCCGACATGTCCGACGACTATACGGTCGTCCCCACGGCCCCGGGACTAGATTGGCCCGCCACCATCATGTCCGACGAATATAGGGTCGTCCCCACGACCCCGGGACTAGGTTGGCCCGCCGCCGACTTGTTCGACGACTATAGGTTCGTCCCCACGACCCCGCGAGTAGGTTGGCCCGCCTTCGACTTGTCCGACGACTACAGGGTCGTCCCTACCACCCCGGGACTAGGTTGGCCAGCCGCCGACATGTCCGACGACTATACGGTCGTCCCCACGACCCCGGGACTAGGATGACCCGCCGCCGACTTGTCCGACGACTATAGGGACGTCCCCACGAACCCGGGTCTAGATTGGCCCGCCACCAGCATGTCCGACGACTATAGGGTCGTCCCCGCGACCCTGGGACTAGGTTGGCCCGCCGCCGACTTCTCCGACAACTATAGGGTCGTCCCCACGACCCCGGGACTAGGTTGGCCCGCCGCCGATATGTCCGACGACTATAGGTTCGTCCCCACGACCCCGCGACTAGGTTGGCCCGCCTTCGACTTGTCCGACGACTATAGGTTCGTCCCTACCACCCGGGGACTAGGTTGGCCAGCCGCCGACATGTCCGACGACTATAGGGTCGTCCCCACGACCCCGGGACTAGGTTGACCAGCCGCCGACATGTCCGACGACTATAGGTTCGTCCCCACGACCACGGGACTAGGTTGGCCCACCGCCGACTTGTCCGACAACTATAGGGTCGTCCCCACGATCCCGGGACTAGTTTGGCGCGCCGCCGACTTCTCCGACGACTATAGGATCGTCCCCACGACCGCGGACCAAAGTTGCCCAGCCGCCGGCATGTCCGTTGACTACGGTCGTCCCCACGACCCCGGGTCTAGGATGGCCAGCCGCCGACATATCCGACGACTATACGGTCGTCCCCACGACCACGGGCCAAAGTTGGCCCGCCGCCGACATGTCCGACAACTGTTGGGTCGTCCCCACGACCCCGGGTCTAGATTGGCCCGCCACCAGCATGTCCGACGACTATAGGGTCGTCCCGACGGCCCCGGGACTAGATTGGCCAGCCGCCGACATGTCCGAGAACTATACGGTCGTCCCCACGACCCCGGGACTAGGTTGGCCCGCCACCAGCATGTCCGACGACTATAGGGTCGTCCCTACGACCCTGGGCCTACGTTGGCCCGCCGCCGACATGTCCGACGACTATAGGGTCGTCCCCACGACCCCGGGGATAGATTGTCCCGCCACCGTCATGTCCGACGACTATTGGGTCGTCCCCACGACCCCGGGTCTAGATTGGCCCGCCACCAGCATGTCCGACGACTATAGGGTCGTCCCCACGACCCCGGGGATAGATTGTCCCGCCACCGTCATGTCCGACGACTATTGGGTCGTCCCCACGACCCCGGGTCTAGATTGGCCCGCCACCAGCATGTCCGACGACTATAGGGTCGCCCCACGACCCTGGGACTAGGTTGGCCCGCCGCCGACTTTTCCGACGACTATAGGGTCGTCCCTACGACCCTGGGCCTACGTTGTCCCGCCGCCGACATGTCCGACGACAATAGGGTCGTCTCCACGAACCCGGGACTAGGTTGGCCAGACGCCAACATGTCCGACGTCTATAGGGTCGTCCCCACGACCCCGGGGCTAGATTGGCCCGCCACCGTCATGTCCGACGACTATAGGGTCGTCCCCACTACCACGGGCCAAAGTTGGCCCGCCACCGTCATGTCCGACGACTATACGGTCGTCCCCACGAGCCCGGGACTAGATTGGCCCGCCACAGACTTTTCCGACGACTATAGGGTCGTCCCTACGACCCTGGGCCTACCTTGGCCCGCCTCCATCATGTCCGACGACTATAGGGTCGTCCCCACGACCCCGGGACTAGGTTGGCCCGCCGCCGCCTTGTCCGACGACTATAGGGTCGTCCCCTCGACCCCGGGACTAGATTGGCCAGCCACCATCATGTCCGACGACTACAGGGTCGTCCCCACGACCCCGGGACTAGGTTGGCCCGCCGCCGCCTTGTCCGACGACTATAGGGTCGTCCCCACGACCCCGGGACTAGGTTGGCCCGCCGCCGACCTGTCCGACGACTATAGGTTCGTCCCCGCGACCCCGGGAGTTGATTGGCCCGCCCCCGTCATGTCCGACGACTATAGTGTCGTCCCCACGATCCCGGGCCTAGGTTGGCCAGCCGCCGACATGTCCGACGACTATAGGGTCGTCCCCACGACCACTGGCCAATGTTGGCCAGCAGCCGAAATGTCCGACGACTATAGGGTCGTCCCCACGACCCCGGGACTAGATTGGCTCGCCACCGTCATGTCCGACGACTATAGGGTCGTCCCCCACGACCCAGGGACTAGGTTGGCCCGCCGCCGACTTGTCCGACGACTATACGGTCGTCCCCACGACCCCGGGGCTAGATTGGCCCGCCACCGTCATGTCCGACGACTATAGGGTCGTTCCCACGACCACGGGCCAAAGTTTGACAGCCGCCGACATGTCTGACGACTATAGGGTCGTCCCCACGACCACGGGCCAAAGTTGCCCAGCCGCCGAAATGTCCGACGACTATAGGTTCGTCCCCACGACCCCGGGACTAAATTGGCCCGCCACCGTCATGTCCGACGACTATAGGGTCGTCCCCACGACCACTGGCCAATGTTGGCCAGCAGCCGACATGTCCGACGACTATAGGGTCGTCCCCACGACCCCGGGACTAGATTGGCCCACCACCGTCATGTCCGAAGACTATAGGGTCGTCCCCACGACCCAGGGATTAGGTTGGCCCGCCGCCGACTTGTCCGACGACTATAGGGTCGTCCCCACGACCCCGGGGCTAGATTGGCCCGCCACCGTCATGTCCGACGACTATAGGGTCGTTCCCACGACCACGGGCCAAAGTTTGACAGCCGCCGACATGTCTGACGACTATAGGGTCGTCCCCACGACCACGGGCCAAAGTTGCCCAGCCGCCGAAATGTCCGACGACTATAGGTTCGTCCCCACGACCCCGGGACTAAATTGGCCCGCCACCGTCATGTCCGACGACTATAGGGTCGTCCCCACGACCACTGGCCAATGTTGGCCAGCAGCCGACATGTCCGACGACTATAGGGTCGTCCCCACGACCCCGGGACTAGGTTGGCCCGCCGCCGCCTTGTCCGACGACTATAGGGTCGTCCCCTCGACCCCGGGACTAGATTGGCCAGCCACCATCATGTCCGACGACTACAGGGTCGTCCCCACGACCCCGGGACTAGGTTGGCCCGCCGCCGCCTTGTCCGACGACTATAGGGTCGTCCCCACGACCCCGGGACTAGGTTGGCCCGCCGCCGACTTTTCCGACGACTATAGGTTCGTCCCCGCGACCCCGGGAGTTGATTGGCCCGCCCCCGTCATGTCCGACGACTATAGTGTCGTCCCCACGATCCCGGGCCTAGGTTGGCCAGCCGCCGACATGTCCGACGACTATAGGGTCGTCCCCACGACCACTGGCCAATGTTGGCCAGCCGCCGACATGTTCGACGACTATAGGGTCGTCCCCACGGCCCTGGGACTAGATTGGCCCGCCACCGCCATGTCTGACGACTATAGGGTCATCCCCACGACAACGGGCCATAGTTGGCCCGCCGCCGACTTCTCCGACGACTATAGGGTCGTCCCCTCGATCCCGGGACTAGGTTGGCCCGCCGCCGACTTGTCCGACGACTATAGGGTCGTCCCCACGACCCCGGGACTATGTTGGCCAGCCGCCGACATGTCCGACGACTATAGGGTCGCCCCCACGACCCCGGGACTAGATTGGCCCGCCACCGCCATGTCCGACGACTATAGGGTCGTCCCCACGACAACGGGCCATAGTTGGCCAGCCGCCGACATGTCCGACGAATATAGGGTCGTCCCCACGACCCCGGGACTAGGTTGGCCCGCCGCCGACTTCTCCGACGACTATAGGGTCGTCCCTACCACCCCGGGACTAGGTTGGCCAGCCTCCGACATATCCGACGACTATAGGGTCGTCCCCACGACAACGGGCCATAGTTGGCCAGCCACCGACATGTCCGACGAATATACGGTCGTCCCCACGACCAATGGACTAAGTTGGCCCGCCGCCGACTTGTCCGAAGACTATAGGGTCGTCCCCACGATCCCGGGACTAGCTTGGCCCGCCGCCGACTTGTCCGACGACTATAGGGTCGTCCCCACGATCCCGGGACTAGGTTGGCCCGCCGCCGACTTGTCCGACGACTATAGGGTCGCCCCCACGACCCCGCGACTAGATTGGCCCGCCACCGCCATGTCCGACGACTATAGGGTCGTCCCCACGACAACGGGCCATAGTTGGCCAGCCACCGACATTACCGACGAATATAGGGTCGTCCCCACGACCCCGGGACTAGGTTGGCCCGCCGCCGACTTCTCCGACGACTATAGGGTCGTCCCCACGACCACAGGCCAAAGTTGGCCAGCCGCCGACATGTCCGACGACTATAGGGTCGCCCCCACGACCCCGGGACTAGATTGGCCCGCCACCGCCATGTCCGACGACTATAGGGTCGTCCACACGACAACAGGCCATAGTTGGCCAGCCGCCGACATGACCGACGAATATAGGGTCGTCCCTACGACCCCGGGACTAGGTTAGCCAGCCACCGACATGTCCGACGACTATAGGGTCGTCCCCACGACCCCGGGACTAGGATGACCCGCCGCCGACTTGTCCGACGACTATAGAGTCGTCCCCACGACCCCGGGACTAGGTTGGCCCGCCACCGTCATGTCCGACGACAATAGGGTCGTCCCCACAACCCCGGCACTAGGTCAGCCCGCCGCCGACTTTTCCTACGACTATAGGGTCGTCCCTACCACCCCGGGACTAGGTTGGCCAGCCGCCGACATGTCCGACGACTATAGGTTCGTCCCTACCACCCGGGGACTAGGTTGGCCGGCCGCCGACATGTCCGACGACTATAGGGTCGTCCCCACGACCCCGGGACTAGGTTGACCAGCCGCCGACATGTCCGACGACTATAGAGTCGTCCCCACGACCCCGGGACTGGATTGGCCCGCCACCATCATATCCGACGACTATAGGGTCGTCCCCACGACCACGGGCCAAAGTTGGCCAGCCGCCGACATGTCCGACGACTATAGAGTCGTCCCCACGACCCCGGGACTAGATTGGCCCGCCACCATCATGTCCGACGAGTATAGGGGCGTCCCCACGACCCCGGGACTAGGATGGCCCGCCGCCGACTTGTCCGACGACTATAGGTCCGTCCCCACGACCCCGCGACTAGGTTGGCCCGCCTTCGACTTGTCCGACGACTATAGGTTCGTCCCTACCACCCGGGGACTAGGTTGGCCAGCCGCCGACATGTCCGACGACTATAGGGTCGTCCCCACGGCCCCGGGACTAGGTTGACCAGCCGCCGACATGTCCGACGACTATAGGTTCGTCCCCACGACCACGGGACTAGGTTGGCCCACCGCCGACTTGTCCGACAACTATAGGGTCGTCCCCACGATCCCGGGACTAGTTTCGCCCGCCGCCGACTTCTCCGACGACTATAGGATCGTCCCCACGACCACGGACCAAAGTTGCCCAGCCGCCGGCATGTCCGTTGACTACGGTCGTCCCCACGACCCCGGGTCTAGGATGGCCAGCCGCCGACATATCCGACGACTATACGGTCGTCCCCACGACCACGGGCCAAAGTTGGCCCGCCGCCGACATGTCCGACAACTATTGGGTCGTCCCCACGACCCCGGGTCTAGATTGGCCCGCCACCAGCATGTCCGACGACTATAGGGTCGTCCCGACGGCCCCGGGACTAGATTGGCCAGCCGCCGACATGTCCGAGAACTATACGGTCGTCCCCACGACCCCGGGACTAGGTTGGCCCGCCACCAGCATGTCCGACGACTATAGGGTCGTCCCTACGACCCTGGGCCTACGTTGGCCCGCCGCCGACATGTCCGACGACTATAGGGTCGTCCCCACGACCCCGGGGATAGATTGTCCCGCCACCGTCATGTCCGACGACTATTGGGTCGTCCCCACGACCCCGGGTCTAGATTGGCCCGCCACCAGCATGTCCGACGACTATAGGGTCGTCCCCACGACCCCGGGGATAGATTGTCCCGCCACCGTCATGTCCGACGACTATTGGGTCGTCCCCACGACCCCGGGTCTAGATTGGCCCGCCACCAGCATGTCCGACGACTATAGGGTCGCCCCACGACCCTGGGACTAGGTTGGCCCGCCGCCGACTTTTCCGACGACTATAGGGTCGTCCCTACGACCCTGGGCCTACGTTGTCCCGCCGCCGACATGTCCGACGACTATAGGGTCGTCTCCACGAACCCGGGACTAGGTTGGCCAGACGCCAACATGTCCGACGTCTATAGGGTCGTCCCCACGACCCCGGGGCTAGATTGGCCCGCCACCGTCATGTCCGACGACTATAGGGTCGTCCCCACTACCACGGGCCAAAGTTGGCCCGCCACCGTCATGTCCGACGACTATACGGTCGTCCCCACGAGCCCGGGACTAGATTGGCCCGCCACAGACTTTTCCGACGACTATAGGGTCGTCCCTACGACCCTGGGCCTACCTTGTCCCGCCTCCATCATGTCCGACGACTATAGGGTCGTCCCCACGACCCCGGGACTAGGTTGGCCCGCCGCCGCCTTGTCCGACGACTTTAGGGTCGTCCCCTCGACCCCGGGACTAGATTGGCCAGCCACCATCATGTCCGACGACTACAGGGTCGTCCCCACGACCCCGGGACTGGGTTGACCCGCCGCCGCCTTGTCCGACGACTATAGGGTCGTCCCCACGACCCCGGGACTAGGTTGGCCCGCCGCCGACTTGTCCGACGACTATAGGTTCGTCCCCGCGACCCCGGGAGTTGATTGGCCCGCCCCCGTCATGTCCGACGACTATAGTGTCGTCCCCACGATCCCGGGCCTAGGTTGGCCAGCCGCCGACATGTCCGACGACTATAGGGTCGTCCCCACGACCACTGGCCAATGTTGGCCAGCCGCCGACATGTTCGACGACTATAGGATAGTCCCCACGACCCCGGAACTAGATTGGCCCGGCGCCGACTTGTCCGACGACTATAGGGTCGTCCCCACGACCACGGGCCAAAGTTGCCCAGCCGCCGGCATGTCCGACGACTATAGGGTCGTCCCCACGGCCCTGGGACTAGATTGGCCCGCCACCGCCATGTCTGACGACTATAGGGTCATCCCCACGACAACGGGCCATAGTTGGCCCGCCGCCGACTTCTCCGACGACTATAGGGTCGTCCCCACGATCCCGGGACTAGGTTGGCCCGCCGCCGACTTGTCCGACGACTATAGGGTCGTCCCCACGACCCCGGGACTAGGTTGGCCCGCCGCCGACTTCTCCGACGACTATAGGGTCGTCCCTACCACCCCGGGACTAGGTTGGCCAGCCTCCGACATATCCGACGACTATAGGGCTGGCCAATCTAGTCCCGGGGTCGTGGGGACGACCCTATAGTCGTCGGACATGACGGTGGCGGGCCAATCTAGTCCCGGGGTGGTAGGCACGACCCTATAGTCATCGGACAAGTCGGCGCCGGGCCATCCTAGTCCCGGGGTCGTGGGGACGACCCTATTGTCGTCGGACATGACGGTGGCGGGCCAATCTAGTCCCGGGGCCGTGGGGACGACCCTATAGTCGTCGGACGTGTCGGCGGCTGGGCAACTTTGGCCCGTGGTCGTGGGGACGACCCTATAGTCGTCGGACAAGTCGGCGGCGGGCCAACCTAGTCCCGGGGTCGTGGGGACGACCCTATAGTCGTCGGACAAGTCGGCGGCGGGACAACCTAGTCCCGGGGTCGTGGGTACGACCCTATAGTCGTCGGACATGTCGGCGGCTGGCCAATCTAGTCCCGGGGTCGTGGGGACGACCCTATAGTCGTCGGACATGACGGTGGCGGGCCATTCTAGTCCCGGGGTGGTAGGCACGGCCCTATGGTCGTCGGACAAGTCGGCGCCGGGCCATCCTAGTCCCGGGGTCGTGGGGACGACCCTATTGTCGTCGGACATGAAGGTGGCGGGCCAATCTAGTCCCGGGGTCGTGGGGACGACCCTATTGGCTTTCGGACATGTCGGCGGCTGGGCAACTTTGGCCCGTGGTCGTGGGGACCACCCTATAGTCGTCGGACAAGTCGGCGGCGGGCCAACCTAGTCTCGGGGTCGTGGAAACGACCCTATTGACGTCGGACATGACGGTGGCGGGGCAATCTATTCCTGGGGTCGTGGGGACGACCCCGTAGTCGTCGGACATGACGGTGTTGGGCCAATCTAGTCCCGGGGCCGTGGGGACGACCCTATAGTCGTCGGACGTGTCGGCGGCTGGGCAACTTTGGCCCGTGGTCGTGGGGACGACCCTATAGTCGTCGGACAAATCGGCGGCGGGCCAACCTAGTCCCGGGGTCGTGGGGACGACCCTATAGTCGTCGGACAAGTCGGCGGCGGGACAACCTAGTCCCGGGGTCGTGGGTACGACCCTATAGTCGTCGGACATGCCGGCGGCTGGGCAACTTTGGCCCGTAGTCGTGGGGTCGATCCTATAGTCGTCGGACATGACGGTGGCGGGCCAATCTAGTCCCAGGGCCGTGGGGACGACCCTACAGTCGTCGGACATGTCGGCGGCGGGACAACGTAGGCCCGGGGTCGTGGGGAGGACCCTATAGTCGTCGGACATGACGGTGTTGGGCCAATCTAGTCCCGGGGCCGTGGGGACGACCCTATAGTCGTCGGACGTGTCGGCGGCTGGGCAACTTTGGCCCGTGGTCGTGGGGACGACCCTATAGTCGTCGGACAAGTCGGCGGCGGGCCAACCTAGTCCCGGGGTCGTGGGGACGACCCTATAGTCGTCGGACAAGTCGGCGGCGGGACAACCTAGTCCCGGGGTCGTGGGTACGACCCTATAGTCGTCGGACATGCCGGCGGCTGGGCAACTTTGGCCCGTAGTCGTGGGGTCGATCCTATAGTCGTCGCACAAGTCTGTGGCGGGCCAATCTAGTCCCGGGGCCGTGGGGACGACCGTATGGTCGTCGGACATGTCGGCGGCTGGCCAACTTTGGCCCGTAGTCGTGGGGTCGATCCTATAGTCGTCGGACATGACGGAGGCGGGCCAGTCTAGTCCCAGGGCCGTGGGGACGACCCTACAGTCGTCGGACATGTCGGCGGCGGGACAACGTAGGCCCGGGGTCGTGGGGACGACCCTATTGTCGTCGGACATGACGGCGGCGGGCCAACCGAGTCCCGGGGTCGTGGGGACGACCCTATTGTCGTCGGACATTACGGTGGCGGGCCAATTTGGTCCCAGGGCAGTGGGGACGACCCCGTAGTCGTCGGACATGACGGTGTTGGGCCAATCTTGTCCCGGGGCCGTGGGGACGACCCTATAGTCGTCGGACGTGTCGGCGCCTGTGCAACTTTGGCCCGTGGTCGTGGGGACGACCCTATAGTCGTCGGACAAGTCGGCGGCGGGCCAACCTAGTCCCGGGGTCGTGGGGACGACCCTATTGGCTTTCGGACATGTCGGCGGCTGGGCAACTTTGGCCCGTGGTCGTGGGGACGACCCTATAGTCGTCGGACAAGTCGGCGGCGGGCCAACCTAGTCCCGGGGTCGTGGGGACGACCCTATAGTCGTCGGACAAGTCGGCGGCGGGACAACCTAGTCCCGGGGTGGTGGGTACGACCCTATAGTCGTCGGACATGCCGGCGGCGGGCCAATCTAGTCCCGGGGTCGTGGGGACGACCCTATTGGCTTTCGGACATGTCGGCGGCTGGGCAACTTTGGCCCGTGGTAGTGGGGACGACCCTATAGTCGTCGGACAAGACGGCGGCGGGCCAACTTAGTCCCGGGGTCGTGGGGACGACCCTATAGTCGTCGGACAAGTCGGCGGCGGGACAACCTAGTCCCGGGGTCGTGGGTACGACCCTATAGTCGTCGGACATGCCGGCGGCGGACCAACCTAGTCTCGGGGTCGTGGAGACGACCCTATTGTCGTCGGACATGACGGTGGCGGGGCAATTTAGTCCTGGGGTCGTGGGGACGACCCCGTAGTCGTCGGATATGACGGTGTTGGGCCAATCTAGTCCCGGGGTCGTGGGGACGACCCTATTGGCTTTCGGACATGTCGGCGGCTGGGCAACTTTGGCCCGTGGTCGTGGGGACACCCTATAGTCGTCGGACAAGTCGGCGGCGGGCCAACCTAGTCCCGGGGTCGTGGGTACGACCCTATAGTCGTCGGACATGCCGCTGGCTGGGCAACTTTGGCCCGTGGTCGTGGGGACGACCCTATAGAAGTCGGACAAGTCGGCGGCGGGCCAACCTAGTCCCGGGGTGGTAGGGACGACCCTATAGTCGTCGGACAAGTCGGCGGCTGGTCAACTTTGGCCCGTGGTCGTGGGGACGACCCTATAGTCGTCGGACATGATAGTGGCGGGCCAATCTAGTCCCGGGTTCGTGGGGACGACCCTATAGTCATCGGACATGACGGCGGCTGGCCAGCTTTGGCCCGTGGTCGTGGGGACGACCCTATAGTCGTCGGACATGACGGCGGCAGGCCAACTTTGGCCCGTGGTCGTGGGGACGACCCTATAGTCGTCGGACATGATGATGGCGGGCCAATCTAGCCCCGGGGTCGTGGGGACGACCCTATAGTCGTCGGACATGTCGGCGGCTGGCCAACCTTGTCCCAGGGTCGTGGGGACGACCCTATAGTCTTCGGACATGTCGGCGGCTGGGCAACTTTGGCCCGTGGTAGTGGGGACCACCCTAGAGTCGTGGGACAAGCCGGCGGCGGGCCAACCTAGTCCCGGGGTCGTGGGGACGACCCTTTAGTCGTCGGACATGTCGGCGGCTGGGCAACATTGGCCCGTGGTCGTGGGGACGACCCTATAGTCCACGGACAAGTCGGCGGCGGGCCAATCTAGTCCCGGGGTCGTGGAGACGACCCTATAGTCGTCGGATATGCCGGCGGCTGGGCAACTTTGGCCCGTGGTCGTGGGGGCGACCCTATAGTCGTCGGACATGTCAGCGAGTGGCCAACCTAGTCCCGGGTTCGTGGGGACGACCCTATAGTCGTCGGACATATCGGCGGCTTGCCAACCTAGTCCCGGGTTCGTGGGGACGACCCTATAGTCGTCGGACAAGTCGGCGGCGGGCCAACGTAGGCCCAGGGTCGTAGGGACGAACCTATAGTCGTCGGACATGCCGGCGGCTGGGCAACTTTGGCCCGTGGTCGTGGGGACGACCCTATAGTCGTCGGAAAAGTCGGCGGCGGGCCAACCTAGTCCCGGGGTCGTGGGGACGACCCTATAGTCGTCGGACAAGTCGGCGGCGGGACAACCTAGTCCCGGGGTCGTGGGTACGACCCTATAGTCGTCGGACATGCCGGCGGCGGGCTAATCTAGTCCCGGGGTCGTGGGGACGACCCTATTGGCTTTCGGACATGTCGGCGGCTGGACAACGTAGGCCCGGGGTCGTGGGGACGACCCTATAGTCGTCGGACAAGTCGGCGCCGGGCCATCCTAGTGCCGGTGTCGTGGGGACGACCCTATAGTCGTCGGACATGTCGGCGGCTGGTCAACTTTGGCCCGTGGTCGTGGGGACGAACCTATAGCCGTCGGACATGTCGGCGGCTGGCCAACCTAGCCCCGGGGCCGTGGGGACGACCCTATAGTCGTCGGACATGATAGTGGCGGGCCCATCTAGTCCCGGGTTCGTGGGGACGACCGTATAGTCGTCGGACATGACGGCGGCTCGCCAACTTTGGCCCGTGGTCGTGGGGACGACCCTATAGTCGTCGGACAAGTCGGCGGCTGGTCAACTTTGGCCCGTGGTCGTGGGGACGAACCTATAGCCGTCGCACATGTCGGCGGCTGGCCAACCTAGTCCCAGGGCCGTGGGGACGACCCTATAGTCGTCGGACGTGTCGGCGGCTGGGCAACTTTGGCCCGTGGTCGTGGGGACGACCTTATAGTCGTCGGACAAGTCGGCGGCGGGACAACCTAGTCCCGGGGTCGTGGGGACGACCCTATAGTCGTCGGACAAGTCGGCGGCGGGACAACCTAGTCCCGGGGTCGTGGGTACGACCCTATAGTCGTCGGACATGCCGGCGGCGGGCCAATCTAGTCCCGGGGTCGTGGGGACGACCCTATTGGCTTTCGGACATGTCGGCGGCTGGGCAACATTGGCCCGTGGTCGTGGGGACCACCCTATAGTCGTCGGACAAGTCGGCGGCGGACCAACCTAGTCTCGGGGTCATGGAGACGACCCTATTGTCGTCGGACATGACGGTGGCGGGGCAATTTTGTCCTGGGGTCGTGGGGACGACCCCGTAGTCGTCGGACATGACGGTGTTGGGCCAATCTAGTCCCGGGGCCGTGGGGACGACCCTATAGTCGTCGGACATGACGGTGGCGGGCCAATCTAGTCCCGGGGTCGTGGGGACGACCCTATTGGCTTTCGGACATGTCGGCGGCTGGGCAACATTGGCCCGTGGTCGTGGGGACCACCCTATAGTCGTCGGACAAGTCGGCGGCGGACCAACCTAGTCTCGGGGTCATGGAGACGACCCTATTGTCGTCGGACATGACGGTGGCGGGGCAATTTAGTCCTGGGGTCGTGGGGACGACCCCGTAGTCGTCGGACATGACGGTGTTGGGCCAATCTAGTCCCGGGGCCGTGGGGACGACCCTATAGTCGTCGGACGTGTCGGCGACTGGCCAACCTAGTCCCGGGTTCGTGGGGACGACCCTATAGTTGTCGGACATGTCGGCGGCGGGCAAACGTATGCCCAGGGTCGTAGGGACGAACCGATAGTCGTCGGACAAGTCGGCGGCAGGCCAACATAGTCCCGGGGTCGAGGGGACGACCCTGTAGTCGTCGGACATGACGGTGGTGGGCCAAACTAGTCCCGGGGTCGTGGGGACGACCCTATAGTCGTCGGACAAGTCGGCGGCTGGCCAACCTAGTCCCGGGGTCGTAGGGACGACCCTATAGTCGTCGGACATGACGGTGCCGGGGCAATCTAGCCCCGGGGTCGTGGGGACGACCCTATAGTTGTCGGACAAGTCGGCGGCGGGCCAACCTAGTCCCGTGGTCGTGGGGACGACCCTATAGTCGTCGGACATGACGGTGGCGGGCCAATCTAGTCCTGTGGCCGTGGGGACGACCGTATAGTCGTCGCACATGTGGGCGGCTGGCCAACCTAGGCCCGGGGTCGTGGGGACGACCCTATAGTCGTCGGACAAGTCGGCGGCAGGCCAACATAGTCCCGGGGTCGAGGGGACGACCCTGTAGTCGTCGGACATGACGGTGGTGGGACAAACTAGTCCCGGGGTCGTGGGGACGACCCTATAGTCGTCGGACAAGTCGGCGGCTGGGCAGCCTAGTCCCGGGGTCGCAGGGACGACCCTATAGTCCTCGGACAAGTCGGCGGCAGGCCAACATAGTCCCGGAGTCGTGGGGACGACCCTATAGTCGTCGGACATGTCGGCGGCTGGGCAACTTTGGCCCGTGGTCGTGGGGACGACCCTATAGTCGGCGGACAAGTCGGCGGCGGGCCAACCTATTCCCGGGGTCGTGGGGACGACCCTATAGTCGTCGGGCAAGTCGGCGGCAGGCCAACATAGTCCCGGGGTCGAGGGGACGACCCTGTAGTCGTCGGACATGACGGTGGTGGGACAAACTAGTCCCGGGGTCGTGGGGACGACCCTATAGTCGTCGGACATGTCGGCGGCTGGCCAATCTAGTCCCGGGGTCGTGGGGACGACCCTATAGTCGTCGGATATGTCGGCGGCTGGCCAACCTAGTACCGGGGTGGTAGGCACGACCCTATAGTCGTCGGACAAGTCGGCGCCGGGCCATCCTAGTCCCGGGGTCGTGGGGACGACCCTATTGTCGTCGGACATGATGGTGGCGGGCCAATCTAGTCCCGGGGTCGTGGGGACGACCCTATTGGCTTTCGGACATGTCGGCGGCTGGGCAACTTTGGCCCGTGGTCGTGGCGACCACCCTATAGTCGTCGGACAAGTCGGCGGCGGGCCAACCTAGTCTCGGGGTCGTGGAGACGACCCTATTGTCGTCGGACATGACGGTGGCGGGGCAATCTATTCCTGGGGTCGTGGGGACGACCCCGTAGTCGTCGGACATGACGGTGTTGGGCCAATCTAGTCCCGGGGCCGTGGGGACGACCCTATAGTCGGCGGACTAGTCGGCGGCAGGCCAACATAGTCCCGGGGTCGAGGGGACGACCCTGTAGTCGTCGGACATGACGGTGGTGGGCCAAACTAGTCCCGGGGTCGTGGGGACGACCCTATAGTCGTCGGACAAGTCGGCGGCTGGCCAACCTAGTCCCGGGGTCGCAGGGACGACCCTATAGTCGTCGGACAAGACGGCGGCAGGCCAACATAGTCCCGGAGTCGTGGGGACGACCCTATAGTCGTCGGATATGATGGTGGCGGGCCAATCTAGTCCCGGGGTCGTGGGGACGACCCTATTGGCTTTCGGACATGTCGGCGGGTGGGCAACTTTGGCCCGTGGTCGTGGGGACGACCCTATAGTCGTCGGACAAGTCGGCGGCGGGCCAACCTAGTCCCGGGGTCGTGGGGACGACCCTATAGTCGTCGGACAAGTCGGCGGCGAGACAACCTAGTCCCGGGGTCGTGGGTACGACCCTATAGTCGTCGGATATGATGGTGGCGGGCCAATCTAGTCCCGGGGTCGTGGGGACGACCCTATTGGCTTTCGGACATGTCGGCGGCTGGGCAACTTTGGCCCGTGGTCGTGGGGACCACCCTATAGTCGTCGGACAAGTCGGCGGCGGGCCAACCTAGTCTCGGGGTCGTGGAGACGACCCTATTGTCGTCGGACATGACGGTGGCGGGGCAATCTATTCCTGGGGTCGTGGGGACGACCCCGTAGTCGTCGGACATGACGGTGTTGGGCCAATCTAGTCCCGGGGCCGTGGGGACGACCCTATAGTCGTCGGACATGACGGTGGCGGGCCAATCTATTCCCGGGGCCGTGGGGACGACCCTATAGTCGTCGGACAAGTCGGCGGCGGGCCAACTTAGTCCAGGGGTCGTGGGGACGACCCTATAGTCGTCGGACATGATGGTGGCGGGCCAATCTAGACCCGGGGCCGTGGGGACGACCGTATAGTCGTCGGACATGTCGGCGGCTGGCCAACCTAGTCCCGGGGTCGTGGGTACGACCCTATAGTCGTCGGACATGCCGGCGGCGGGTCAATCTATTCCGGGGGTCGTGGGGACGACCCTGTAGTCGTCGGACATGACGGTGGTGGGCCAAACTAGTCCCGGGGTCGTGGGGACCACCCTATTGTCGCCGGACATATCGGCGGCTTGCCAACCTAGTCCCGGGTTCGTGGGGACGACCCTATAGTCGTCGGACAAGTCGGAGGCGGGCCAACGTAGGCCCAGGGTCGTAGGGACGAACCTATAGTCGTCGGAAAAGTCGGCGGCTGGCCAACCTAGTCCCGGGGCCGTGGGGACGACCCTATAGTCGTCGGACGTGTCGGCGGCTGGGCAACTTTGGCCCGTGGTCGTGGGGACGACCCTATTGTCGTCGGACATGACGGTGGCGGGGCAATTTAGTCCTGGGGTCGTGGGGACGACCCCGTAGTCGTCGGACATGACGGTGTTGGGCCAATCTAGTCCCGGGGCCGTGGGGACGACCCTATAGTCGTCGGACGTGTCGGCGCCTGGGCAACTTTGGCCCGTGGTCGTGGGGACGACCCTATAGTCGTCGCACAAGTCGGCGGCGGGCCAACCTAGTCCCGGGGTCGTGGAGACGACCCTATTGTCGTCGGACATGCCGGCGGCTGGGCAACTTTGGCCCGTGGTCGTGGGGACGACCCTATAGTCGTCGGAAAAGTCGGCGGCGGGCCAACCTAGTCCCGGGGTCGCGGAGACGACCCTATATTCGCCGGACGTGACGGTGGCGGGGCAATCTATTCCGAGGGTCGTGGGGACGACCCTGTAGTCGTCGGACATGACGGTGGTGGGCCAAACTAGTCCCGGGGTCGTGGGGACGACCCTATAGTCGTCGGACATATCGGCGGCAGGGTAACATTGGCCCGTGGTCGTGGGGACGACCCTATAGTCGGCGGACAAGTCGGCGGCGGGCCAACCTAGTCCCGGGGTCGTGGAGACGACCCTATAGTCGTCGGACATGCCGGCGGCTGGGCAACTTTGGCCCGTGGTCGTGGGGACGACCCTATAGTCGTCGGACATGTCGGCGAGTGGCCAACCTAGTCCCGGTTTCGTGGGGACGACCCTATAGTCGTCGGACATATCGGCGGCTTGCCTACCTAGTCCCGGGTTCGTGGGGACGACCCTATAGTCGTCGGACAAGTCGGCGGCAGGCCAACATAGTCCCGGGGTCGTGGGTACGACCCTATAGTCGTCGGACATGCCGGCGGCGGGCCAATCTATTCCCGGGGTCGTGGGGACGACCCTATTGGCTTTCGGACATGTCGGCGGCTGGGCAACATTGGCCCGTGGTCGTGGGGACCACCCTATAGTCGTCGGACAAGTCGGCGGCGGACCAACCTAGTCTCGGGGTCGTGGAGACGACCCTATTGTCGTCGGACATGACGGTGGCGGGGCAATTTAGTCCTGGGGTCGTGGGGACGACCCCGTAGTCGTCGGACATGACGGTGTTGGGCCAATCTAGTCCCGGGGCCGTGGGGACGACCCTATAGTCGTCGGACGTGTCGGCGCCTGGGCAACTTTGGCCCGTGGTCGTGGGGACGACCCTATAGTCGTCGCACAAGTCGGCGGCGGGCCAACCTAGTCCCGGGGTCGTGGAGACGACCCTATCGTCGTCGGACAAGTCGGCGGCGGACCAACCTAGTCTCGGGGTCGTGGAGACGACCCTATTGTCGTCGCACATGACGGTGGCGGGGCAATTTTGTCCTGGGGTCGTGGGGACGACCCCGTAGTCGTCGGACATGACGGTGTTGGGCCAATCTAGTCCCGGGGCCGTGGGGACGACCCTATAGTCGTCGGACATGACGGTGGCGGGCCAATCTAGTCCCGGGGTCGTGGGGACGACCCTATTGGCTTTCGGACATGTCGGCGGCTGGGCAACTTTGGCCCGTGGTCGTGGGGACCACCCTATAGTCGTCGGACAAGTCGGCGGCGGACCAACCTAGTCTCGGGGTCATGGAGACGACCCTATTGTCGTCGGACATGACGGTGGCGGGGCAATTTAGTCCTGGGGTCGTGGGGACGACCCCGTAATCGTCGGACATGACGTTGTTGGGCCAATCTAGTCCCGGGGCCGTGGGGACGACCCTATAGTCGTCGGACGTGTCGGCGGCGGGCAAACGTATGCCCAGGGTCGTAGGGACGAACCGATAGTCGTCGGACAAGTCGGCGGCAGGCCAACATAGTCCCGGGGTCGAGGGGACGACCCTGTAGTCGTCGGACATGACGGTGGTGGGCCAAACTAGTCCCGGGGTCGTGGGGACGACCCTATAGTCGTCGGACATGTCGGCGGCGGGCAAACGTATGCCCAGGGTCGTAGGGACGAACCGATAGTCGTCGGACAAGTCGGCGGCAGGCCAACATAGTCCCGGGGTCGAGGGGACGACCCTGTAGTCGTCGGACATGACGGTGGTGGGCCAAACTAGTCCCGGGGTCGTGGGGACGACCCTATAGTCGTCGGACAAGTCGGCGGCTGGCCAACCTAGTCCCGGGGTCGTAGGGACGACCCTATAGTCGTCGGACATGACGGTGCCGGGGCAATCTAGCCCCGGGGTCGTGGGGACGACCCTATAGTTGTCGGACAAGTCGGCGGCGGGCCAACCTAGTCCCGTGGTCGTGGGGACGACCCTATAGTCGTCGGACATGACGGTGGCGGGCCAATCTAGTCTTGTGGCCGTGGGGACGACCGTATAGTCGTCGCACATGTGGGCGGCTGGCCAACCTAGTCCCGGGGTCGTGGGGACGACCCTATAGTCGTCGGACAAGTCGGCGGCAGGCCAACATAGTCCCGGGGTCGAGGGGACGACCCTGTGGTCGTCGGACATGACGGTGGTGGGACAAACTAGTCCCGGGGTCGTGGGGACGACCCTATAGTCGTCGGACAAGTCGGCGGCTGGGCAGCCTAGTCCCGGGGTCGCAGGGACGACCCTATAGTCCTCGGACAAGTCGGCGGCAGGCCAACATAGTCCCGGAGTCGTGGGGACGACCCTATAGTCGTCGGACATGTCGGCGGCTGGGCAACTTTGGCCCGTGGTCGTGGGGACGACCCTATAGTCGGCGGACAAGTCGGCGGCGGGCCAACCTAGTCCCGGGGTCGTGGGGACGACCCTATAGTCGTCGGGCAAGTCGGCGGCAGGCCAACATAGTCCCGGGGTCGAGGGGACGACCCTGTAGTCGTCGGACATGACGGTGTTGGGCCAATCTAGTCCCGGGGTCGTGGGGACGACCCTATTGGCTTTCGGACATGTCGGCGGCTGGGCAACTTTGGCCCGTGGTCGTGGGGACACCCTATAGTCGTCGGACAAGTCGGCGGCGGGCCAACCTAGTCCCGGGGTCGTGGGTACGACCCTATAGTCGTCGGACATGCCGCTGGCTGGGCAACTTTGGCCCGTGGTCGTGGGGACGACCCTATAGAAGTCGGACAAGTCGGCGGCGGGCCAACCTAGTCCCGGGGTGGTAGGGACGACCCTATAGTCGTCGGACAAGTCGGCGGCTGGTCAACTTTGGCCCGTGGTCGTGGGGACGACCCTATAGTCGTCGGACATGATAGTGGCGGGCCAATCTAGTCCCGGGTTCGTGGGGACGACCCTATAGTCATCGGACATGACGGCGGCTGGCCAGCTTTGGCCCGTGGTCGTGGGGACGACCCTATAGTCGTCGGACATGACGGCGGCAGGCCAACTTTGGCCCGTGGTCGTGGGGACGACCCTATAGTCGTCGGACATGATGATGGCGGGCCAATCTAGCCCCGGGGTCGTGGGGACGACCCTATAGTCGTCGGACATGTCGGCGGCTGGCCAACCTTGTCCCAGGGTCGTGGGGACGACCCTATAGTCTTCGGACATGTCGGCGGCTGGGCAACTTTGGCCCGTGGTAGTGGGGACCACCCTAGAGTCGTGGGACAAGCCGGCGGCGGGCCAACCTAGTCCCGGGGTCGTGGGGACGACCCTTTAGTCGTCGGACATGTCGGCGGCTGGGCAACATTGGCCCGTGGTCGTGGGGACGACCCTATAGTCCACGGACAAGTCGGCGGCGGGCCAATCTAGTCCCGGGGTCGTGGAGACGACCCTATAGTCGTCGGATATGCCGGCGGCTGGGCAACTTTGGCCCGTGGTCGTGGGGGCGACCCTATAGTCGTCGGACATGTCAGCGAGTGGCCAACCTAGTCCCGGGTTCGTGGGGACGACCCTATAGTCGTCGGACATATCGGCGGCTTGCCAACCTAGTCCCGGGTTCGTGGGGACGACCCTATAGTCGTCGGACAAGTCGGCGGCGGGCCAACGTAGGCCCAGGGTCGTAGGGACGAACCTATAGTCGTCGGACATGCCGGCGGCTGGGCAACTTTGGCCCGTGGTCGTGGGGACGACCCTATAGTCGTCGGAAAAGTCGGCGGCGGGCCAACCTAGTCCCGGGGTCGTGGGGACGACCCTATAGTCGTCGGACAAGTCGGCGGCGGGACAACCTAGTCCCGGGGTCGTGGGTACGACCCTATAGTCGTCGGACATGCCGGCGGCGGGCTAATCTAGTCCCGGGGTCGTGGGGACGACCCTATTGGCTTTCGGACATGTCGGCGGCTGGACAACGTAGGCCCGGGGTCGTGGGGACGACCCTATAGTCGTCGGACAAGTCGGCGCCGGGCCATCCTAGTGCCGGTGTCGTGGGGACGACCCTATAGTCGTCGGACATGTCGGCGGCTGGTCAACTTTGGCCCGTGGTCGTGGGGACGAACCTATAGCCGTCGGACATGTCGGCGGCTGGCCAACCTAGCCCCGGGGCCGTGGGGACGACCCTATAGTCGTCGGACATGATAGTGGCGGGCCCATCTAGTCCCGGGTTCGTGGGGACGACCGTATAGTCGTCGGACATGACGGCGGCTCGCCAACTTTGGCCCGTGGTCGTGGGGACGACCCTATAGTCGTCGGACAAGTCGGCGGCTGGTCAACTTTGGCCCGTGGTCGTGGGGACGAACCTATAGCCGTCGCACATGTCGGCGGCTGGCCAACCTAGTCCCAGGGCCGTGGGGACGACCCTATAGTCGTCGGACGTGTCGGCGGCTGGGCAACTTTGGCCCGTGGTCGTGGGGACGACCTTATAGTCGTCGGACAAGTCGGCGGCGGGACAACCTAGTCCCGGGGTCGTGGGGACGACCCTATAGTCGTCGGACAAGTCGGCGGCGGGACAACCTAGTCCCGGGGTCGTGGGTACGACCCTATAGTCGTCGGACATGCCGGCGGCGGGCCAATCTAGTCCCGGGGTCGTGGGGACGACCCTATTGGCTTTCGGACATGTCGGCGGCTGGGCAACATTGGCCCGTGGTCGTGGGGACCACCCTATAGTCGTCGGACAAGTCGGCGGCGGACCAACCTAGTCTCGGGGTCATGGAGACGACCCTATTGTCGTCGGACATGACGGTGGCGGGGCAATTTTGTCCTGGGGTCGTGGGGACGACCCCGTAGTCGTCGGACATGACGGTGTTGGGCCAATCTAGTCCCGGGGCCGTGGGGACGACCCTATAGTCGTCGGACATGACGGTGGCGGGCCAATCTAGTCCCGGGGTCGTGGGGACGACCCTATTGGCTTTCGGACATGTCGGCGGCTGGGCAACATTGGCCCGTGGTCGTGGGGACCACCCTATAGTCGTCGGACAAGTCGGCGGCGGACCAACCTAGTCTCGGGGTCATGGAGACGACCCTATTGTCGTCGGACATGACGGTGGCGGGGCAATTTAGTCCTGGGGTCGTGGGGACGACCCCGTAGTCGTCGGACATGACGGTGTTGGGCCAATCTAGTCCCGGGGCCGTGGGGACGACCCTATAGTCGTCGGACGTGTCGGCGACTGGCCAACCTAGTCCCGGGTTCGTGGGGACGACCCTATAGTTGTCGGACATGTCGGCGGCGGGCAAACGTATGCCCAGGGTCGTAGGGACGAACCGATAGTCGTCGGACAAGTCGGCGGCAGGCCAACATAGTCCCGGGGTCGAGGGGACGACCCTGTAGTCGTCGGACATGACGGTGGTGGGCCAAACTAGTCCCGGGGTCGTGGGGACGACCCTATAGTCGTCGGACAAGTCGGCGGCTGGCCAACCTAGTCCCGGGGTCGTAGGGACGACCCTATAGTCGTCGGACATGACGGTGCCGGGGCAATCTAGCCCCGGGGTCGTGGGGACGACCCTATAGTTGTCGGACAAGTCGGCGGCGGGCCAACCTAGTCCCGTGGTCGTGGGGACGACCCTATAGTCGTCGGACATGACGGTGGCGGGCCAATCTAGTCCTGTGGCCGTGGGGACGACCGTATAGTCGTCGCACATGTGGGCGGCTGGCCAACCTAGGCCCGGGGTCGTGGGGACGACCCTATAGTCGTCGGACAAGTCGGCGGCAGGCCAACATAGTCCCGGGGTCGAGGGGACGACCCTGTAGTCGTCGGACATGACGGTGGTGGGACAAACTAGTCCCGGGGTCGTGGGGACGACCCTATAGTCGTCGGACAAGTCGGCGGCTGGGCAGCCTAGTCCCGGGGTCGCAGGGACGACCCTATAGTCCTCGGACAAGTCGGCGGCAGGCCAACATAGTCCCGGAGTCGTGGGGACGACCCTATAGTCGTCGGACATGTCGGCGGCTGGGCAACTTTGGCCCGTGGTCGTGGGGACGACCCTATAGTCGGCGGACAAGTCGGCGGCGGGCCAACCTATTCCCGGGGTCGTGGGGACGACCCTATAGTCGTCGGGCAAGTCGGCGGCAGGCCAACATAGTCCCGGGGTCGAGGGGACGACCCTGTAGTCGTCGGACATGACGGTGGTGGGACAAACTAGTCCCGGGGTCGTGGGGACGACCCTATAGTCGTCGGACATGTCGGCGGCTGGCCAATCTAGTCCCGGGGTCGTGGGGACGACCCTATAGTCGTCGGATATGTCGGCGGCTGGCCAACCTAGTACCGGGGTGGTAGGCACGACCCTATAGTCGTCGGACAAGTCGGCGCCGGGCCATCCTAGTCCCGGGGTCGTGGGGACGACCCTATTGTCGTCGGACATGATGGTGGCGGGCCAATCTAGTCCCGGGGTCGTGGGGACGACCCTATTGGCTTTCGGACATGTCGGCGGCTGGGCAACTTTGGCCCGTGGTCGTGGCGACCACCCTATAGTCGTCGGACAAGTCGGCGGCGGGCCAACCTAGTCTCGGGGTCGTGGAGACGACCCTATTGTCGTCGGACATGACGGTGGCGGGGCAATCTATTCCTGGGGTCGTGGGGACGACCCCGTAGTCGTCGGACATGACGGTGTTGGGCCAATCTAGTCCCGGGGCCGTGGGGACGACCCTATAGTCGGCGGACTAGTCGGCGGCAGGCCAACATAGTCCCGGGGTCGAGGGGACGACCCTGTAGTCGTCGGACATGACGGTGGTGGGCCAAACTAGTCCCGGGGTCGTGGGGACGACCCTATAGTCGTCGGACAAGTCGGCGGCTGGCCAACCTAGTCCCGGGGTCGCAGGGACGACCCTATAGTCGTCGGACAAGACGGCGGCAGGCCAACATAGTCCCGGAGTCGTGGGGACGACCCTATAGTCGTCGGATATGATGGTGGCGGGCCAATCTAGTCCCGGGGTCGTGGGGACGACCCTATTGGCTTTCGGACATGTCGGCGGGTGGGCAACTTTGGCCCGTGGTCGTGGGGACGACCCTATAGTCGTCGGACAAGTCGGCGGCGGGCCAACCTAGTCCCGGGGTCGTGGGGACGACCCTATAGTCGTCGGACAAGTCGGCGGCGAGACAACCTAGTCCCGGGGTCGTGGGTACGACCCTATAGTCGTCGGATATGATGGTGGCGGGCCAATCTAGTCCCGGGGTCGTGGGGACGACCCTATTGGCTTTCGGACATGTCGGCGGCTGGGCAACTTTGGCCCGTGGTCGTGGGGACCACCCTATAGTCGTCGGACAAGTCGGCGGCGGGCCAACCTAGTCTCGGGGTCGTGGAGACGACCCTATTGTCGTCGGACATGACGGTGGCGGGGCAATCTATTCCTGGGGTCGTGGGGACGACCCCGTAGTCGTCGGACATGACGGTGTTGGGCCAATCTAGTCCCGGGGCCGTGGGGACGACCCTATAGTCGTCGGACATGACGGTGGCGGGCCAATCTATTCCCGGGGCCGTGGGGACGACCCTATAGTCGTCGGACAAGTCGGCGGCGGGCCAACTTAGTCCAGGGGTCGTGGGGACGACCCTATAGTCGTCGGACATGATGGTGGCGGGCCAATCTAGACCCGGGGCCGTGGGGACGACCGTATAGTCGTCGGACATGTCGGCGGCTGGCCAACCTAGTCCCGGGGTCGTGGGTACGACCCTATAGTCGTCGGACATGCCGGCGGCGGGTCAATCTATTCCGGGGGTCGTGGGGACGACCCTGTAGTCGTCGGACATGACGGTGGTGGGCCAAACTAGTCCCGGGGTCGTGGGGACCACCCTATTGTCGCCGGACATATCGGCGGCTTGCCAACCTAGTCCCGGGTTCGTGGGGACGACCCTATAGTCGTCGGACAAGTCGGAGGCGGGCCAACGTAGGCCCAGGGTCGTAGGGACGAACCTATAGTCGTCGGAAAAGTCGGCGGCTGGCCAACCTAGTCCCGGGGCCGTGGGGACGACCCTATAGTCGTCGGACGTGTCGGCGGCTGGGCAACTTTGGCCCGTGGTCGTGGGGACGACCCTATTGTCGTCGGACATGACGGTGGCGGGGCAATTTAGTCCTGGGGTCGTGGGGACGACCCCGTAGTCGTCGGACATGACGGTGTTGGGCCAATCTAGTCCCGGGGCCGTGGGGACGACCCTATAGTCGTCGGACGTGTCGGCGCCTGGGCAACTTTGGCCCGTGGTCGTGGGGACGACCCTATAGTCGTCGCACAAGTCGGCGGCGGGCCAACCTAGTCCCGGGGTCGTGGAGACGACCCTATTGTCGTCGGACATGCCGGCGGCTGGGCAACTTTGGCCCGTGGTCGTGGGGACGACCCTATAGTCGTCGGAAAAGTCGGCGGCGGGCCAACCTAGTCCCGGGGTCGCGGAGACGACCCTATATTCGCCGGACGTGACGGTGGCGGGGCAATCTATTCCGAGGGTCGTGGGGACGACCCTGTAGTCGTCGGACATGACGGTGGTGGGCCAAACTAGTCCCGGGGTCGTGGGGACGACCCTATAGTCGTCGGACATATCGGCGGCAGGGTAACATTGGCCCGTGGTCGTGGGGACGACCCTATAGTCGGCGGACAAGTCGGCGGCGGGCCAACCTAGTCCCGGGGTCGTGGAGACGACCCTATAGTCGTCGGACATGCCGGCGGCTGGGCAACTTTGGCCCGTGGTCGTGGGGACGACCCTATAGTCGTCGGACATGTCGGCGAGTGGCCAACCTAGTCCCGGTTTCGTGGGGACGACCCTATAGTCGTCGGACATATCGGCGGCTTGCCTACCTAGTCCCGGGTTCGTGGGGACGACCCTATAGTCGTCGGACAAGTCGGCGGCAGGCCAACATAGTCCCGGGGTCGTGGGTACGACCCTATAGTCGTCGGACATGCCGGCGGCGGGCCAATCTATTCCCGGGGTCGTGGGGACGACCCTATTGGCTTTCGGACATGTCGGCGGCTGGGCAACATTGGCCCGTGGTCGTGGGGACCACCCTATAGTCGTCGGACAAGTCGGCGGCGGACCAACCTAGTCTCGGGGTCGTGGAGACGACCCTATTGTCGTCGGACATGACGGTGGCGGGGCAATTTAGTCCTGGGGTCGTGGGGACGACCCCGTAGTCGTCGGACATGACGGTGTTGGGCCAATCTAGTCCCGGGGCCGTGGGGACGACCCTATAGTCGTCGGACGTGTCGGCGCCTGGGCAACTTTGGCCCGTGGTCGTGGGGACGACCCTATAGTCGTCGCACAAGTCGGCGGCGGGCCAACCTAGTCCCGGGGTCGTGGAGACGACCCTATCGTCGTCGGACAAGTCGGCGGCGGACCAACCTAGTCTCGGGGTCGTGGAGACGACCCTATTGTCGTCGCACATGACGGTGGCGGGGCAATTTTGTCCTGGGGTCGTGGGGACGACCCCGTAGTCGTCGGACATGACGGTGTTGGGCCAATCTAGTCCCGGGGCCGTGGGGACGACCCTATAGTCGTCGGACATGACGGTGGCGGGCCAATCTAGTCCCGGGGTCGTGGGGACGACCCTATTGGCTTTCGGACATGTCGGCGGCTGGGCAACTTTGGCCCGTGGTCGTGGGGACCACCCTATAGTCGTCGGACAAGTCGGCGGCGGACCAACCTAGTCTCGGGGTCATGGAGACGACCCTATTGTCGTCGGACATGACGGTGGCGGGGCAATTTAGTCCTGGGGTCGTGGGGACGACCCCGTAATCGTCGGACATGACGTTGTTGGGCCAATCTAGTCCCGGGGCCGTGGGGACGACCCTATAGTCGTCGGACGTGTCGGCGGCGGGCAAACGTATGCCCAGGGTCGTAGGGACGAACCGATAGTCGTCGGACAAGTCGGCGGCAGGCCAACATAGTCCCGGGGTCGAGGGGACGACCCTGTAGTCGTCGGACATGACGGTGGTGGGCCAAACTAGTCCCGGGGTCGTGGGGACGACCCTATAGTCGTCGGACATGTCGGCGGCGGGCAAACGTATGCCCAGGGTCGTAGGGACGAACCGATAGTCGTCGGACAAGTCGGCGGCAGGCCAACATAGTCCCGGGGTCGAGGGGACGACCCTGTAGTCGTCGGACATGACGGTGGTGGGCCAAACTAGTCCCGGGGTCGTGGGGACGACCCTATAGTCGTCGGACAAGTCGGCGGCTGGCCAACCTAGTCCCGGGGTCGTAGGGACGACCCTATAGTCGTCGGACATGACGGTGCCGGGGCAATCTAGCCCCGGGGTCGTGGGGACGACCCTATAGTTGTCGGACAAGTCGGCGGCGGGCCAACCTAGTCCCGTGGTCGTGGGGACGACCCTATAGTCGTCGGACATGACGGTGGCGGGCCAATCTAGTCTTGTGGCCGTGGGGACGACCGTATAGTCGTCGCACATGTGGGCGGCTGGCCAACCTAGTCCCGGGGTCGTGGGGACGACCCTATAGTCGTCGGACAAGTCGGCGGCAGGCCAACATAGTCCCGGGGTCGAGGGGACGACCCTGTGGTCGTCGGACATGACGGTGGTGGGACAAACTAGTCCCGGGGTCGTGGGGACGACCCTATAGTCGTCGGACAAGTCGGCGGCTGGGCAGCCTAGTCCCGGGGTCGCAGGGACGACCCTATAGTCCTCGGACAAGTCGGCGGCAGGCCAACATAGTCCCGGAGTCGTGGGGACGACCCTATAGTCGTCGGACATGTCGGCGGCTGGGCAACTTTGGCCCGTGGTCGTGGGGACGACCCTATAGTCGGCGGACAAGTCGGCGGCGGGCCAACCTAGTCCCGGGGTCGTGGGGACGACCCTATAGTCGTCGGGCAAGTCGGCGGCAGGCCAACATAGTCCCGGGGTCGAGGGGACGACCCTGTAGTCGTCGGACATGACGGTGGTGGGACAAACTAGTCCCGGGGTCGTGGGGACGACCCTATAGTCGTCGGACATGTCGGCGGCTGGCCAATCTAGTCCCGGGGTCGTGGGGACGACCCTATAGTCGTCGGATATGTCGGCGGCTGGCCAACCTAGTACCGGGGTGGTAGGCACGACCCTATAGTCGTCGGACAAGTCGGCGCCGGGCCATCCTAGTCCCGGGGTCGTGGGGACGACCCTATTGTCGTCGGACATGATGGTGGCGGGCCAATCTAGTCCCGGGGTCGTGGGGACGACCCTATTGGCTTTCGGACATGTCGGCGGCTGGGCAACTTTGGCCCGTGGTCGTGGGGACCACCCTATAGTCGTCGGACAAGTCGGCGGCGGGCCAACCTAGTCTCGGGGTCGTGGAGACGACCCTATAGTCGTCGGACATGACGGTGGCGGGGCAATCTATTCCTGGGGTCGTGGGGACGACCCCGTAGTCGTCGGACATGACGGTGTTGGGCCAATCTAGTCCCGGGGCCGTGGGGACGACCCTATAGTCGGCGGACTAGTCGGCGGCAGGCCAACATAGTCCCGGGGTCGAGGGGACGACCCTGTAGTCGTCGGACATGACGGTGGTGGGCCAAACTAGTCCCGGGGTCGTGGGGACGACCCTATAGTCGTCGGACAAGTCGGCGGCTGGCCAACCTAGTCCCGGGGTCGCAGGGACGACCCTATAGTCGTCGGACAAGTCGGCGGCAGGCCAACATAGTCCCGGAGTCGTGGGGACGACCCTATAGTCGTCGGATATGATGGTGGCGGGCCAATCTAGTCCCGGGGTCGTGGGGACGACCCTATTGGCTTTCGGACATGTCGGCGGGTGGGCAACTTTGGCCCGTGGTCGTGGGGACGACCCTATAGTCGTCGGACAAGTCGGCGGCGGGCCAACCTAGTCCCGGGGTCGTGGGGACGACCCTATAGTCGTCGGACAAGTCGGCGGCGGGACAACCTAGTCCCGGGGTCGTGGGTACGACCCTATAGTCGTCGGATATGATGGTGGCGGGCCAATCTAGTCCCGGGGTCGTGGGGACGACCCTATTGGCTTTCGGACATGTCGGCGGCTGGGCAACTTTGGCCCGTGGTCGTGGGGACCACCCTATAGTCGTCGGACAAGTCGGCGGCGGGCCAACCTAGTCTCGGGGTCGTGGAGACGACCCTATTGTCGTCGGACATGACGGTGGCGGGGCAATCTATTCCTGGGGTCGTGGGGACGACCCCGTAGTCGTCGGACATGACGGTGTTGGGCCAATCTAGTCCCGGGGCCGTGGGGACGACCCTATAGTCGTCGGACATGACGGTGGCGGGCCAATCTAGTCCCGGGGCCGTGGGGACGACCCTATAGTCGTCGGACAAGTCGGCGGCGGGCCAACTTAGTCCAGGGGTCGTGGGGACGACCCTATAGTCGTCGGACATGATGGTGGCGGGCCAATCTAGACCCGGGGCCGTGGGGACGACCGTATAGTCGTCGGACATGTCGGCGGCTGGCCAACCTAGTCCCGGGGTCGTGGGGACGACCCTATAATCGTAGGACATGTCGGCGGCTGGCCAACCTAGTCCCGGGGTCGTGGGGACGACCCTATAGTCGTCGGACATGTCGGCGGCAGGCCAACTTAGGCCCGGGGTCGTGGGGACGACCCTATAGTCGTCGGACATGTCGGCGGCTGGCCAACCTAGTCCCTGGTTCGTGGGGACGACCCTAAAGTCGTGGGCCATGTCGGCGGCGTGCCGACTGTGGCCCAGGGTCGTAGGGACGAACCTATAGTCGTCGGAAAAGGCGGCGGCGGGCCAACCTAGTCCCGGGGTCGTGGTGACGACCCTATAGTCGTCGGACAAGTCGGCGGCGGGCCAACCTAGTCCCGGGGTGGTAGGCACGACCCTATAGTCGTCCGACAAGTCGGCGGCGGGCCAACCTAGTCCCGGGGTCGTGGAGACGACCCTATAGTCGTCGGACATATCGGCGGCTGGCCAACTTTGAACCGGGGTCGTGGGGACGACCCTATAGTCGTCGGACATGTCGGCGGCGGGCCAACGTAGGCCCAGGGTCGTAGGGACGACCCTATAGTCGTCGGAAATTTCGGCGGCGGGCCAACCTAGTCCCGGGGTCGTGGAGACGACCCTATAGTCGCCGGACGTGACGGTGGCGGGGCAATCTATTCCGGGGGTCGTGGGGACGACCCTGTAGTCGTCGGACATGACGGTGGTGGGCCAAACTAGTCCCGGGGTCGTGGGGACGACCCTATTGTCGTCGGACATATCGGCGGCTTGCCAACCTAGTCCCGGGTTCGTAGGGACGACCCTATAGTCGTCGGACAAGTCGGAGGCGGGCCAACGTAGGCCCAGGGTCGTAGGGACGAACCTATAGTCGTCGGAAAAGTCGGCGGCTGGCCAACCTAGTCCCGGGGCCGTGGGGACGACCCTATAGTCGTCGGACGTGTCGGCGGCTGGGCAACTTTGGCCCGTGGTCGTGGGGACGACCCTATAGTCGTCGGACAAGTCGGCGGCGGGCCAACCTAGTCCCGGGGTCGTGGGGACGACCCTATAGTCGTCGGACAAGTCGGCGGCGGGACAACCTAGTCCCGGGGTCGTGGGTACGACCCTATAGTCGTCGGACATGCCGGCGGCGGGCCAATCTAGTCCCGGGGTCGTGGAGACGACCCTATTGGCTTTCGGACATGTCGGCGGCTGGGCAACTTTGGCCCGTGGTCGTGGGGACCACCCTATAGTCGTCGGACAAGTCGGCGGCGGACCAACCTAGTCTCGGGGTCGTGGAGACGACCCTATTGCCGTCGGACATGACGGTGGCGGGGCAATTTAGTCCTGGGGTCGTGGGGACGACCCCGTAGTCGTCGGACATGACGGTGTTGGGCCAATCTAGTCCCGGGGCCGTGGGGACGACCCTATAGTCGTCGGACGTGTCGGCGCCTGGGCAACTTTGGCCCGTGGTCGTGGGGACGACCCTATAGTCGTCGCACAAGTCGGCGGCGGGCCAACCTAGTCCCGGGGTCGTGGAGACAACCCTATCGTCGTCGGACATGCCGGCGGCTGGGCAACTTTGGCCCGTGGTCGTGGGGACGACCCTATAGTCGTCGGAAAAGTCGGCGGCGGGCCAACCTAGTCCCGGGGTGGTAGGCACGACCCTATAGTCGTCCGACAAGTCGGCGGCGGGCCAATCTAGTCCCGGGGTCGTGGAGACGACCCTATAGTCGTCGGACATATCGGCGGCTGGCCAACTTTGACCCGGGGTCGTGGGGACGACCCTATAGTCGTCGGACATGTCGGCGGCGGGCCAACGTAGGCCCAGGGTCGTAGGGACGACCCTATAGTCGTCGGAAAATTCGGCGGCGGGCCAACCTAGTCCCGGGGTCATGGAGACGACCCTATAGTCGCCGGACGTGACGGTGGCGGGGCAATCTATTCCGGGGGTCGTGGGGACGACCCTGTAGTCGTCGGACATGACGGTGGTGGGCCAAACTAGTCCCGGGGTCGTGGGGACCACCCTATTGTCGCCGGACATATCGGCGGCTTGCCAACCTAGTCCCGGGTTCGTGGGGACGACCCTATAGTCGTCGGACAAGTCGGAGGCGGGCCAACGTAGGCCCAGGGTCGTAGGGACGAACCTATAGTCGTCGGAAAAGTCGGCGGCTGGCCAACCTAGTCCCGGGGCCGTGGGGACGACCCTATAGTCGTCGGACGTGTCGGCGGCTGGGCAACTTTGGCCCGTGGTCGTGGGGACGACCCTATTGTCGTCGGACATGACGGTGGCGGGGCAATTTAGTCCTGGGGTCGTGGGGACGACCCCGTAGTCGTCGGACATGACGGTGTTGGGCCAATCTAGTCCCGGGGCCGTGGGGACGACCCTATAGTCGTCGGACGTGTCGGCGCCTGGGCAACTTTGGCCCGTGGTCGTGGGGACGACCCTATAGTCGTCGCACAAGTCGGCGGCGGGCCAACCTAGTCCCGGGGTCGTGGAGACGACCCTATTGTCGTCGGACATGCCGGCGGCTGGGCAACTTTGGCCCGTGGTCGTGGGGACGACCCTATAGTCGTCGGAAAAGTCGGCGGCGGGCCAACCTAGTCCCGGGGTCGCGGAGACGACCCTATATTCGCCGGACGTGACGGGGGCGGGGCAATCTATTCCGAGGGTCGTGGGGACGACCCTGTAGTCGTCGGACATGACGGTGGTGGGCCAAACTAGTCCCGGGGTCGTGGGGACGACCCTATAGTCGTCGGACATATCGGCGGCAGGGTAACATTGGCCCGTGGTCGTGGGGACGACCCTATAGTCGGCGGACAAGTCGGCGGCGGGCCAACCTAGTCCCGGGGTCGTGGAGACGACCCTATAGTCGTCGGACATGCCGGCGGCTGGGCAACTTTGGCCCGTGGTCGTGGGGACGACCCTATAGTCGTCGGACATGTCGGCGAGTGGCCAACCTAGTCCCGGTTTCGTGGGGACGACCCTATAGTCGTCGGACATATCGGCGGCTTGCCTACCTAGTCCCGGGTTCGTGGGGACGACCCTATAGTCGTCGGACAAGTCGGCGGCAGGCCAACATAGTCCCGGGGTCGTGGGTACGACCCTATAGTCGTCGGACATGCCGGCGGCGGGCCAATCTATTCCCGGGGTCGTGGGGACGACCCTATTGGCTTTCGGACATGTCGGCGGCTGGGCAACATTGGCCCGTGGTCGTGGGGACCACCCTATAGTCGTCGGACAAGTCGGCGGCGGACCAACCTAGTCTCGGGGTCGTGGAGACGACCCTATTGTCGTCGGACATGACGGTGGCGGGGCAATTTAGTCCTGGGGTCGTGGGGACGACCCCGTAGTCGTCGGACATGACGGTGTTGGGCCAATCTAGTCCCGGGGCCGTGGGGACGACCCTATAGTCGTCGGACGTGTCGGCGCCTGGGCAACTTTGGCCCGTGGTCGTGGGGACGACCCTATAGTCGTCGCACAAGTCGGCGGCGGGCCAACCTAGTCCCGGGGTCGTGGAGACGACCCTATCGTCGTCGGACAAGTCGGCGGCGGACCAACCTAGTCTCGGGGTCGTGGAGACGACCCTATTGTCGTCGCACATGACGGTGGCGGGGCAATTTTGTCCTGGGGTCGTGGGGACGACCCCGTAGTCGTCGGACATGACGGTGTTGGGCCAATCTAGTCCCGGGGCCGTGGGGACGACCCTATAGTCGTCGGACATGACGGTGGCGGGCCAATCTAGTCCCGGGGTCGTGGGGACGACCCTATTGGCTTTCGGACATGTCGGCGGCTGGGCAACTTTGGCCCGTGGTCGTGGGGACCACCCTATAGTCGTCGGACAAGTCGGCGGCGGACCAACCTAGTCTCGGGGTCATGGAGACGACCCTATTGTCGTCGGACATGACGGTGGCGGGGCAATTTAGTCCTGGGGTCGTGGGGACGACCCCGTAGTCGTCGGACATGACGTTGTTGGGCCAATCTAGTCCCGGGGCCGTGGGGACGACCCTATAGTCGTCGGACGTGTCGGCGGCGGGCAAACGTATGCCCAGGGTCGTAGGGACGAACCGATAGTCGTCGGACAAGTCGGCGGCAGGCCAACATAGTCCCGGGGTCGAGGGGACGACCCTGTAGTCGTCGGACATGACGGTGGTGGGCCAAACTAGTCCCGGGGTCGTGGGGACGACCCTATAGTCGTCGGACATGTCGGCGGCGGGCAAACGTATGCCCAGGGTCGTAGGGACGAACCGATAGTCGTCGGACAAGTCGGCGGCAGGCCAACATAGTCCCGGGGTCGAGGGGACGACCCTGTAGTCGTCGGACATGACGGTGGTGGGCCAAACTAGTCCCGGGGTCGTGGGGACGACCCTATAGTCGTCGGACAAGTCGGCGGCTGGCCAACCTAGTCCCGGGGTCGTAGGGACGACCCTATAGTCGTCGGACATGACGGTGCCGGGGCAATCTAGCCCCGGGGTCGTGGGGACGACCCTATAGTTGTCGGACAAGTCGGCGGCGGGCCAACCTAGTCCCGTGGTCGTGGGGACGACCCTATAGTCGTCGGACATGACGGTGGCGGGCCAATCTAGTCTTGTGGCCGTGGGGACGACCGTATAGTCGTCGCACATGTGGGCGGCTGGCCAACCTAGTCCCGGGGTCGTGGGGACGACCCTATAGTCGTCGGACAAGTCGGCGGCAGGCCAACATAGTCCCGGGGTCGAGGGGACGACCCTGTGGTCGTCGGACATGACGGTGGTGGGACAAACTAGTCCCGGGGTCGTGGGGACGACCCTATAGTCGTCGGACAAGTCGGCGGCTGGGCAGCCTAGTCCCGGGGTCGCAGGGACGACCCTATAGTCCTCGGACAAGTCGGCGGCAGGCCAACATAGTCCCGGAGTCGTGGGGACGACCCTATAGTCGTCGGACATGTCGGCGGCTGGGCAACTTTGGCCCGTGGTCGTGGGGACGACCCTATAGTCGGCGGACAAGTCGGCGGCGGGCCAACCTAGTCCCGGGGTCGTGGGGACGACCCTATAGTCGTCGGGCAAGTCGGCGGCAGGCCAACATAGTCCCGGGGTCGAGGGGACGACCCTGTAGTCGTCGGACATGACGGTGGTGGGACAAACTAGTCCCGGGGTCGTGGGGACGACCCTATAGTCGTCGGACATGTCGGCGGCTGGCCAATCTAGTCCCGGGGTCGTGGGGACGACCCTATAGTCGTCGGATATGTCGGCGGCTGGCCAACCTAGTACCGGGGTGGTAGGCACGACCCTATAGTCGTCGGACAAGTCGGCGCCGGGCCATCCTAGTCCCGGGGTCGTGGGGACGACCCTATTGTCGTCGGACATGATGGTGGCGGGCCAATCTAGTCCCGGGGTCGTGGGGACGACCCTATTGGCTTTCGGACATGTCGGCGGCTGGGCAACTTTGGCCCGTGGTCGTGGGGACCACCCTATAGTCGTCGGACAAGTCGGCGGCGGGCCAACCTAGTCTCGGGGTCGTGGAGACGACCCTATAGTCGTCGGACATGACGGTGGCGGGGCAATCTATTCCTGGGGTCGTGGGGACGACCCCGTAGTCGTCGGACATGACGGTGTTGGGCCAATCTAGTCCCGGGGCCGTGGGGACGACCCTATAGTCGGCGGACTAGTCGGCGGCAGGCCAACATAGTCCCGGGGTCGAGGGGACGACCCTGTAGTCGTCGGACATGACGGTGGTGGGCCAAACTAGTCCCGGGGTCGTGGGGACGACCCTATAGTCGTCGGACAAGTCGGCGGCTGGCCAACCTAGTCCCGGGGTCGCAGGGACGACCCTATAGTCGTCGGACAAGTCGGCGGCAGGCCAACATAGTCCCGGAGTCGTGGGGACGACCCTATAGTCGTCGGATATGATGGTGGCGGGCCAATCTAGTCCCGGGGTCGTGGGGACGACCCTATTGGCTTTCGGACATGTCGGCGGGTGGGCAACTTTGGCCCGTGGTCGTGGGGACGACCCTATAGTCGTCGGACAAGTCGGCGGCGGGCCAACCTAGTCCCGGGGTCGTGGGGACGACCCTATAGTCGTCGGACAAGTCGGCGGCGGGACAACCTAGTCCCGGGGTCGTGGGTACGACCCTATAGTCGTCGGATATGATGGTGGCGGGCCAATCTAGTCCCGGGGTCGTGGGGACGACCCTATTGGCTTTCGGACATGTCGGCGGCTGGGCAACTTTGGCCCGTGGTCGTGGGGACCACCCTATAGTCGTCGGACAAGTCGGCGGCGGGCCAACCTAGTCTCGGGGTCGTGGAGACGACCCTATTGTCGTCGGACATGACGGTGGCGGGGCAATCTATTCCTGGGGTCGTGGGGACGACCCCGTAGTCGTCGGACATGACGGTGTTGGGCCAATCTAGTCCCGGGGCCGTGGGGACGACCCTATAGTCGTCGGACATGACGGTGGCGGGCCAATCTAGTCCCGGGGCCGTGGGGACGACCCTATAGTCGTCGGACAAGTCGGCGGCGGGCCAACTTAGTCCAGGGGTCGTGGGGACGACCCTATAGTCGTCGGACATGATGGTGGCGGGCCAATCTAGACCCGGGGCCGTGGGGACGACCGTATAGTCGTCGGACATGTCGGCGGCTGGCCAACCTAGTCCCGGGGTCGTGGGGACGACCCTATAATCGTAGGACATGTCGGCGGCTGGCCAACCTAGTCCCGGGGTCGTGGGGACGACCCTATAGTCGTCGGACATGTCGGCGGCAGGCCAACTTAGGCCCGGGGTCGTGGGGACGACCCTATAGTCGTCGGACATGTCGGCGGCTGGCCAACCTAGTCCCTGGTTCGTGGGGACGACCCTAAAGTCGTGGGCCATGTCGGCGGCGTGCCGACTGTGGCCCAGGGTCGTAGGGACGAACCTATAGTCGTCGGAAAAGGCGGCGGCGGGCCAACCTAGTCCCGGGGTCGTGGTGACGACCCTATAGTCGTCGGACAAGTCGGCGGCGGGCCAACCTAGTCCCGGGGTGGTAGGCACGACCCTATAGTCGTCCGACAAGTCGGCGGCGGGCCAACCTAGTCCCGGGGTCGTGGAGACGACCCTATAGTCGTCGGACATATCGGCGGCTGGCCAACTTTGAACCGGGGTCGTGGGGACGACCCTATAGTCGTCGGACATGTCGGCGGCGGGCCAACGTAGGCCCAGGGTCGTAGGGACGACCCTATAGTCGTCGGAAATTTCGGCGGCGGGCCAACCTAGTCCCGGGGTCGTGGAGACGACCCTATAGTCGCCGGACGTGACGGTGGCGGGGCAATCTATTCCGGGGGTCGTGGGGACGACCCTGTAGTCGTCGGACATGACGGTGGTGGGCCAAACTAGTCCCGGGGTCGTGGGGACGACCCTATTGTCGTCGGACATATCGGCGGCTTGCCAACCTAGTCCCGGGTTCGTAGGGACGACCCTATAGTCGTCGGACAAGTCGGAGGCGGGCCAACGTAGGCCCAGGGTCGTAGGGACGAACCTATAGTCGTCGGAAAAGTCGGCGGCTGGCCAACCTAGTCCCGGGGCCGTGGGGACGACCCTATAGTCGTCGGACGTGTCGGCGGCTGGGCAACTTTGGCCCGTGGTCGTGGGGACGACCCTATAGTCGTCGGACAAGTCGGCGGCGGGCCAACCTAGTCCCGGGGTCGTGGGGACGACCCTATAGTCGTCGGACAAGTCGGCGGCGGGACAACCTAGTCCCGGGGTCGTGGGTACGACCCTATAGTCGTCGGACATGCCGGCGGCGGGCCAATCTAGTCCCGGGGTCGTGGAGACGACCCTATTGGCTTTCGGACATGTCGGCGGCTGGGCAACTTTGGCCCGTGGTCGTGGGGACCACCCTATAGTCGTCGGACAAGTCGGCGGCGGACCAACCTAGTGTCGGGGTCGTGGAGACGACCCTTGTGCCGTCGGACATGACGGTGGCGGGGCAATTTAGTCCTGGGGTCGTGGGGACGACCCCGTAGTCGTCGGACATGACGGTGTTGGGCCAATCTAGTCCCGGGGCCGTGGGGACGACCCTATAGTCGTCGGACGTGTCGGCGCCTGGGCAACTTTGGCCCGTGGTCGTGGGGACGACCCTATAGTCGTCGCACAAGTCGGCGGCGGGCCAACCTAGTCCCGGGGTCGTGGAGACAACCCTATCGTCGTCGGACATGCCGGCGGCTGGGCAACTTTGGCCCGTGGTCGTGGGGACGACCCTATAGTCGTCGGAAAAGTCGGCGGCGGGCCAACCTAGTCCCGGGGTCGCGGCGACGACCCTATATTCGCCGGACGTGACGGTGGCGGGGCAATCTATTCCGAGGGTCGTGGGGACGACCCTGTAGTCGTCGGACATGACGGTGGTGGGCCAAACTAGTCCCGGGGTCGTGGGGACGACCCTATAGTCGTCGGACATATCGGCGGCAGGGCAACATTGGCCCGTGGTCGTGGGGACGACCCTATAGTCGGCGGACAAGTCGGCGGCGGGCCAACCTAGTCCCGGGGTCGTGGAGACGACCCTATAGTCGTCGGACATGCCGGCGGCTGGGCAACTTTGGCCCGTGGTCGTGGGGACGACCCTATAGTCGTCGGACATGTCGGCGAGTGGCCAACCTAGTCCCGGTTTCGTGGGGACGACCCTATAGTCGTCGGACATATCGGCGGCTTGCCTACCTAGTCCCGGGTTCGTGGGGACGACCCTATAGTCGTCGGACAAGTCGGCGGCAGGCCAACATAGTCCCGGGGTCGTGGGTACGACCCTATAGTCGTCGGACATGCCGGCGGCGGGCCAATCTAGTCCCGGGGTCGTGGGGACGACCCTATTGGCTTTCGGACATGTCGGCGGCTGGGCAACATTGGCCCGTGGTCGTGGGGACCACCCTATAGTCGTCGGACAAGTCGGCGGCGGACCAACCTAGTCTCGGGGTCGTGGAGACGACTCTATTGTCGTCGGACATGACGGTGGCGGGGCGATTTAGTCCTGGGGTCGTGGGGACGACCCCGTAGTCGTCGGACATGACGGTGTTGGGCCAATCTAGTCCCGGGGCCGTGGGGACGACCCTATAGTCGTCGGACATGACGGTCGCGGGCCAATCTAGTCCCGGGGTCGTGGGGACGACCCTATTGGCTTTCGGACATGTCGGCGGCTGGGCAACTTTGGCCCGTGGTCGTGGGGACCACCCTATAGTCGTCGGACAAGTCGGCGGCGGACCAACCTAGTCTCGGGGTCATGGAGACGACCCTATTGTCGTCGGACATGACGGTGGCGGGGCAATTTAGTCCTGGGGTCGTGGGGACGACCCCGTAGTCGTCGGACATGACGGTGTTGGGCCAATCTAGTCCCGGGGCCGTGGGGACGACCCTATAGTCGTCGGACGTGTCGGCGGCGGGCCAACCTAGTCCCGGGGTCGTGGGGAGGACCCTATAGTCGTCGGACAAGTCGGTGTTGGGCCAATCTAGTCCCGGGGCCGTGGGGACGACCCTATAGTCGTCGGACATGACGGTGGCGGGCCAATCTAGTCCCGGGGTCGTGGGGACGACCCTATTGGCTTTCGGACATGTCGGCGGCTGGGCAACTTTGGCCCGTGGTCGTGGGGACCACCCTATAGTCGTCGGACAAGTCGGCGGCGGACCAACCTAGTCTCGGGGTCATGGAGACGACCCTATTGTCGTCGGACATGACGGTGGCGGGGCAATATAGTCCTGGGGTCGTGGGGACGACCCCGTAGTCGTCGGACATGACGGTGTTGGGCCAATCTAGTCCCGGGGTCGTGGGGACGACCCTACTGGCTTTCGGACATGTCGGCGGCTGGGCAACTTTGGCCCGTGGTCGTGGGGACGACCCTATAGTCGTCGGACAAGTCGGCGGCGGGCCAACCTAGTCCCGGGGTCGTGGGGACGACCCTATAGTCGTCGGACAAGTCGGCGGCGGGACAACCTAGTCCCGGGGTCGTGGGTACGACCCTATAGTCGTCGGATATGATGGTGGCGGGCCAATCTAGTCCCGGGGTCGTGGGGACGACCCTATTGGCTTTCGGACATGTCGGCGGCTGGGCAACTTTGGCCCGTGGTCGTGGGGACCACCCTATAGTCGTCGGACAAGTCGGCGGCGGGCCAACCTAGTCTCGGGGTCGTGGAGACGACCCTATTGTCGTCAGACATGACGGTGGCGGGGCAATCTATTCCTGGGGTCGTGGGGACGACCCCGTAGTCGTCGGACATGACGGTGTTGGGCCAATCTAGTCCCGGGGCCGTGGGGACGACCCTATAGTCGTCGGACTTGTCGGCGGCTGGGCAACATTGGCCCGTGGTCGTGGGGACGACCCTATAGTCGTCGGACAAGTCGGCGGCGGGCCAACCTAGTCCCGTGGTCGTGGGGACGACCCTATAGTCGGCGGACAAGTCGGCGGCGGGCCAACCTAGTCCCGGGGTCGCAGGGACGACCCTATAGTCGCCGGACAAGTCGGCGGCAGGCCAACATAGTCCCGGAGTCGTGGGGACGACCCTATAGTCGTCGGACATGTTGGTGGCGGGCCAACCTAGTCCCGGGGTCGTGGGGACGACCCTATAGTCGTCGGACTAGTCGGCGGCAGGCCAACATAGTCCCGGGGTCGAGGGGACAACCCTGTAGTCGTCGGACATGACGGTGGTGGGCCAAACTAGTCCCGGGGTCGTGGGGACGACCCTATAGTCGTCGGACAATTCGGCGGCGGGCCAACTTAGTCCAGGGGTCGTGGGGACGACCCTATAGTCGTCGGACATGATGGTGGCGGGCCAATCTAGACCCGGGGCCGTGGGGACGACCGTATAGTCGTCGGACATGTCGGCGGCTGGCCAACCTAGTCCCGGGGTCGTGGGGACGACCCTATAGTCGTCGGACATGTCGGCGGCAGGCCAACTTAGGCCCGGGGTCGTGGGGACGACCCTATAATCGTCGGACATGTCGGCGGCTGGCCAACCTAGTCCCGGGGTCGTGGGGACGACCCTATAGTCGTCGGACATATCGGCGGCTTGCCAACCTAGTCCCGGGTTCGTGGGGACGACCCTATAGTCGTCGGACAAGTCGGAGGCGGGCCAACGTAGGCCCAGGGTCGTAGGGACGAACCTATAGTCGTCGGAAAAGTCGGCGGCTGGCCAACCTAGTCCCGGGGCCGTGGGGACGACCCTATAGTCGTCGGACGTGTCGGCGGCTGGGCAACTTTGGCCCGTGGTCGTGGGGACGACCCTATAGTCGGCGGACAAGTCGGCGGCGGGCCAACCTAGTCCCGGGGTCGTGGAGACGACCCTATAGTCGTCGGACATGCCGGCGGCTGGGCAACTTTGGCCCGTGGTCGTGGGGACGACCCTATAGTCGTCGGAAAAGTCGGCGGCGGGCCAACCTAGTCCCGGGGTCGTGGAGACGACCCTATAGTCGCCGGACGTGACGGTGGCGGGGCAATCTATTCCGAGGGTCGTGGGGACGACCCTGTAGTCGTCGGACATGACGGTGGTGGGCCAAACTAGTCCCGGGGTCGTGGGGACGACCCTATAGTCGTCGGACATGATAGTGGCGGGCCCATCTAGTCCCGGGTTCGTGGGGACGACCGTATAGTCGTCGGACATGACGGCGGCTCGCCAACTTTGGCCCGTGGTCGTGGGGACGACCCTATATTCGTCGGACAAGTCGGCGGCTGGTCAACTTTGGCCCGTGGTCGTGGGGACGAACCTATAGCCGTCGCACATGTCGGCGGCTGGCCAACCTAGTCCCGGGGCCGTGGGGACGACCCTATAGTCGTCGGACGTGTCGGCGGCTGGGCAACTTTGGCCCGTGGTCGTGGGGACGACCATATAGTCGTCGGACAAGTCGGCGGCGGGCCAACCTAGTCCTGGGGTCGTGGGTACGACCCTATAGTCGTCGGACATGCCGGCGGCGGGCCAATCTAGTCCCGGGGTCGTGGGGACGACCCTATTGGCTTTCGGACATGTCGGCGGCTGGGCAACATTGGCCCGTGGTCGTGGGGACCACCCTATAGTCGTCGGACAAGTCGGCGGCGGACCAACCTAGTCTCGGGGTCGTGGAGACGACCCTATTGTCGTCGGACATGACGGTGGCGGGGCAATTTAGTCCTGGGGTCGTTGGGACGACCCCGTAGTCGTCGGACATGACGGTGTTGGGCCAATCTAGTCTCGGGGCCGTGGGGACGACCCTATAGTCGTCGGACATGACGGTGGCGGGCCAATCTAGTCCCGGGGTCGTGGGGACGACCCTATTGGCTTTCGGACATGTCGGCGGCTGGGCAACTTTGGCCCGTGGTCGTGGGGACCACCCTATAGTCGTCGGACAAGTCGGCGGCGGACCAACCTAGTCTCGGGGTCATGGAGACGACCCTATAGCCTTCGGACATGTCGGCGGCTGGGCAACATTGGCCCGTGGTCGTGGGGACGACCCTATAGTCGGCGGACAAGTCGGCGGCGGGCCAACGTAGTCCCGGGGTCGTGGAGACGACCCTATAGTCGTCGGACATGTTGGTGGCGGGGCAATCTAGTCCTGGGGTCGTGGGGACGACCCTATAGTTGTCGGACAAGTCGGCGGCGGGCCAACCTAGTCCCGGGGTCGTGGGGACGACCCTATAGTCGTCGGACATGTTGGTGGCGGGCCAACCTAGTCCCGGGGTCGTGGGGACGACCCTATAGTCGTCGGACATGTCGGCGGCTGGCCAACATAGTCCCGGGGTCGAGGGGACGACCCTATAGTCGTCGGACATGTCGGCGGCGCGCCAACCTAGTCCCGGGGTCGTGGGGACGACCCTGTAGTCGTCGGACATGACGGTGGCGGGCCAATCTAGTCCTGTGGCCGTGGGGACGACCGTATAGTCGTCGCACATGTGGGCGGCTGGCCAACCTAGTCCCGGGGTCGTGGGGACGACCCTATAGTCGTCGGACAAGTCGGCGGCAGGCCAACATAGTCCCGGGGTCGAGGGGACGACCCTGTAGTCGTCGGACATGACGGTGGTGGGACAAACTAGTCCCGGGGTCGTGGGGACGACCCTATAGTCGTCGGACAAGTCGGCGGCTGGCCAACCTAGTCCCGGGGTCGCAGGGACGACCCTGTAGTCGTCGGACATGACGGTGGCGGGCCAATCTAGTCCTGTGGCCGTGGGGACGACCGTATAGTCGTCGCACATGTGGGCGGCTGGCCAACCTAGTCCCGGGGTCGTGGGGACGACCCTATAGTCGTCGGACAAGCCGGCGGCAGGCCAACATAGTCCCGGTGTCGAGGGGACGACCCTGTAGTCGTCGGACATGACGGTGGTGGGACAAACTAGTCCCGGGGTCGAGGGGACGACCCTGTAGTCGTCGGACATGACGGTGGTGGGACAAACTAGTACCGGGGTCGTGGGGACGACCCTATAGTCGTCGGACAAGTCGGCGGCAGGCCAACATAGTCCCGGAGTCGTGGGGACGACCCTATAGTAGTCGGACATGTCGGCGGCTGGGCAACTTTGGGCCGTGGTCGTGGGGACGACCCTATAGTCGGCGGACAAGTCGGCGGCGGGCCAACCTAGTCCCGGGGTCGTGGGTACGACCCTATAGTCGTCGGACATGCCGGCGGCGGGCCAATCTAGTCCCGGGGTCGTGGGGACGACCCTATTGGCTTTCGGACATGTCGGCGGCTGGGCAACATTGGCCCGTGGTCGTGGGGACCACCCTATAGTCGTCGGACAAGTCGGCGGCGGACCAACCTAGTCTCGGGGTCGTGGAGACGACCCTATTGTCGTCGGACATGACGGTGGCGGGGCAATTTAGTCCTGGGGTCGTTGGGACGACCCCGTAGTCGTCGGACATGACGGTGTTGGGCCAATCTAGTCCCGGGGCCGTGGGGACGACCCTATAGTCGTCGGACATGACGGTGGCGGGCCAATCTAGTCCCGGGGTCGTGGGGACGACCCTATTGGCTTTCGGACATGTCGGCGGCTGGGCAACTTTGGCCCGTGGTCGTGGGGACCACCCTATAGTCGTCGGACAAGTCGGCGGCGGACCAACCTAGTCTCGGGGTCATGGAGACGACCCTGTAGTCGTCGGACATGACGGTGGCGGGCCAATCTAGTCCTGTGGCCGTGGGGACGACCGTATAGTCGTCGCACATGTGGGCGGCTGGCCAACCTAGTCCCGGGGTCGTGGGGACGACCCTATAGTCGTCGGACAAGTCGGCGGCAGGCCAACATAGTCCCGGGGTCGAGGGGACGACCCTGTAGTCGTCGGACATGACGGTGGTGGGACAAACTAGTCCCGGGGTCGAGGGGACGACCCTGTAGTCGTCGGACATGACGGTGGTGGGACAAACTAGTCCCGGGGTCGTGGGGACGACCCTATAGTCGTCGGACATGTCGGCGGCTGGCCAACATAGTCCCGGGGTCGAGGGGACGACCCTATAGTCGTCGGACATGTCGGCGGCGCGCCAACCTAGTCCCGGGGTCGTGGGGACGACCCTGTAGTCGTCGGACATGACGGTGGCGGGCCAATCTAGTCCTGTGGCCGTGGGGACGACCGTATAGTCGTCGCACATGTGGGCGGCTGGCCAACCTAGTCCCGGGGTCGTGGGGACGACCCTATAGTCGTCGGACATGACGGTGCCGGGGCAATCTAGCCCCGGGGTCGTGGGGACGACCCTATAGTCGTCGGACATGACGGCGGCTTGCCAACCTAGTCCCGGGGTCGTGGGGACGACCCTATAGTCTTCGGACATGTCGGCGGCTGGGCAACTTTGGCCCGTGGTCGTGGGGACGACCGTATAGTCGTCGGACATGTCGGCGGCTGGCCAACCTAGTCCCGGGGTCGAGGGGACGACCCTGTAGTCGTCGGACATGACGGTGGTGGGCCAAACTAGTCCCGGGGTCGTGGGGACGACCCTATAGTCGTCGGACAAGTCGGCGGCTGGCCAACCTAGTCCCGGGGTCGCAGGGACGACCCTATAGTCGTCGGACATGTCGGCGGCAGGCCAACATAGTCCCGGAGTCGTGGGGACGACCCTATAGTCGTCGGACATGTCGGCGGCTGGGCAACTTTGGCCCGTGGTCGTGGGGACGACCCTATAGTCGGCGGACAAGTCGGCGGCGGGCCAACCTAGTCCCGGGGTCGTGGGGACGACCCTATAGTCGTCGGACATGACGGTGCCGGGGCAATCAAGCCCCGGGGTCGTGGGGACGACCCTATAGTCGTCGGACATGACGGCGGCTTGCCAACCTAGTCCCGGGGTGGTAGGGACGACCCTATAGTCGTTGGACAAGTCGGCGGCCGTCCAACCTAGTCCCGGGGTCGTGGGGACGGCCCTATAGTCGTCGGACATGTCGGCGGTTGGCCAACCTAGTCCCGGGGTGGTAGGGACGACCCTATAGTCGTCGGACAAGTCGGCGGCGGGCCAACCTAGTCCCGGGGTCGTGGGGACGACCCTATAGTCGTCGGACATGACGCTGGCGGGCCAATCTAGTCCCGGGGTCGTGGGGACGACCCTATAGTCTTCGGACATGTCGGCGGCTGTGCAACTTTGGCCCGTGTTCGTGGGGACCACCCTATAGTCGTGGGACAAGTCGGCGGCGGGCCAACCTATTCCCGGGGTCGTGGGGACGACCCTATAGTCGTCGGTCATGTCGGCGGCGGGCCAACGTATGCCCAGGGTCGTAGGGACGAACCGATAGTCGTCGGATAAGACGGCGGATGGCCAACTTTGGTCCGTTGTCGTGGGGACGACCCTATAGTCGTCGGACATGACGGTGGCGGGCCAACCTAGTCCCGGGTTCGTGGGGACGACCCTATGGTCGTCGGACATGTCGGCGGCTGGCCAACTTTGGCCCGGGGTCGTGGGGACGACCCTATAGACGTCGGACATGTTGGCGTCTGGCCAACCTAGTCCCGAGTTCGTGGTGACGACCCTATAGTCGTCGGTCATGTCGGCGGCGGGCCAACGTATGCCCAGGGTCGTAGGGACGAACCGATAGTCGTCGGATAAGACGGCGGATGGCCAACTTTGGTCCGTTGTCGTGGGGACGACCCTATAGTCTTCGGACATGTCGGCGGCTGTGCAACTTTGGCCCGTGTTCGTGGGGACCACCCTATAGTCGTGGGACAAGTCGGCGGCGGGCCAACCTATTCCCGGGGTCGTGGGGACGACCCTATAGTCGTCGGTCATGTCGGCGGCGGGCCAACATATGCCCAGGGTCGTAGGGACGAACCGATAGTCGTCGGATAAGACGGCGGATGGCCAACTTTGGTCCGTTGTCGTGGGGACGACCCTATAGTCGTCGGACATGACGCTGGCGGGCCAATCTAGTCCCGGGGTCGTGGGGACGACCCTATAGTCTTCGGACATGTCGGCGGCTGTGCAACTTTGGCCCGTGTTCGTGGGGACCACCCTATAGTCGTGGGACAAGTCGGCGGCGGGCCAACCTATTCCCGGGGTCGTGGGGACGACCCTATAGTCGTCGGTCATGTCGGCGGCGGGCCAACGTATGCCCAGGGTCGTAGGGACGAACCGCTAGTCGTCGGATAAGACGGCGGATGGCCAACTTTGGTCCGTTGTCGTGGGGACGACCCTATAGTCGTCGGACATGACGGTGGCGGGCCAACCTAGTCCCGGGTTCGTGGGGACGACCCTATGGTCGTCGGACATGTCGGCGGCTGGCCAACTTTGGCCCGGGGTCGTGGGGACGACCCTATAGACGTCGGACATGTTGGCGTCTGGCCAACCTAGTCCCGAGTTCGTGGTGACGACCCTATAGTCGTCGGTCATGTCGGCGGCGGGCCAACGTATGCCCAGGGTCGTAGGGACGAACCGATAGTCGTCGGATAAGACGGCGGATGGCCAACTTTGGTCCGTTGTCGTGGGGACGACCCTATAGTCTTCGGACATGTCGGCGGCTGTGCAACTTTGGCCCGTGTTCGTGGGGACCACCCTATAGTCGGCGGACAAGTCGGCGGCGGGCCAACGTAGTCCCGGGGTCGTGGAGACGACCCTATAGTCGTCGGACATGTTGGTGGCGGGCCAACCTAGTCCCGGGGTCGTGGGGACGACCCTATAGTCGTCGGACATGTCGGCGGCTGGCCAACATAGTCCCGGGGTCGAGGGGACGACCCTATAGTCGTCGGACATGTCGGCGGCGCGCCAACCTAGTCCCGGGGTCGTGGGGACGACCCTGTAGTCGTCGGACATGACGGTGGCGGGCCAATCTAGTCCTGTGGCCGTGGGGACGACCGTATAGTCGTCGCACATGTGGGCGGCTGGCCAACCTAGTCCCGGGGTCGTGGGGACGACCCTATAGTCGTCGGACAAGTCGGCGGCAGGCCAACATAGTCCCGGGGTCGAGGGGACGACCCTGTAGTCGTCGGACATGACGGTGGTGGGACAAACTAGTCCCGGGGTCGAGGGGACGACCCTGTAGTCGTCGGACATGACGGTGGTGGGACAAACTAGTCCCGGAGTCGTGGGGACGACCCTATAGTCGTCGGACAAGTCGGCGGCAGGCCAACATAGTCCCGGAGTCGTGGGGACGACCCTATAGTCGTCGGACAAGTCGGCGGCAGGCCAACATAGTCCCGGAGTCGTGGGGACGACCCTATAGCCGTCGGACATGTCGGCGGCTGGGCAACTTTGGCCCGTGGGCGTGGGGACGACCCTATAGTCGGCGGACAAGTCGGCGGCGGGCCAACCTAGTCCCGGGGTCGTGGGGACGACCCTATAGTCGTCGGACATGACGGTGCCGGGGCAATCTAGCCCCGGGGTCGTGGGGACGACCCTATAGTCGTCGGACATGACGGCGGCTTGCCAACCTAGTCCCGGGGTCGTGGGGACGACCCTATAGTCTTCGGACATGTCGGCGGCTGGGCAACTTTGGCCCGTGGTCGTGGGGACCACCCTATAGTCGTCGGACAAGTCGGCGGCGGACCAACCTAGTCTCGGGGTCATGGAGACGACCCTATAGCCTTCGGACATGTCGGCGGCTGGGCAACATTGGCCCGTGGTCGTGGGGACGACCCTATAGTCGGCGGACAAGTCGGCGGCGGGCCAACGTAGTCCCGGGGTCGTGGAGACCACCCTATAGTCGTCGGACATGTTGGTGGCGGGGCAATCTAGTCCTGGGGTCGTGGGGACGACCCTATAGTTGTCGGACAAGTCGGCGGCGGGCCAACCTAGTCCCGGGGTCGTGGGGACGACCCTATAGTCGTCGGACATGTTGGTGGCGGGCCAACCTAGTCCCGGGGTCGTGGGGACGACCCTATAGTCGTCGGACATGTCGGCGGCTGGCCAACATAGTCCCGGGGTCGAGGGGACGACCCTATAGTCGTCGGACATGTCGGCGGCGCGCCAACCTAGTCCCGGGGTCGTGGGGACGACCCTGTAGTCGTCGGACATGACGGTGGCGGGCCAATCTAGTCCTGTGGCCGTGGGGACGACCGTATAGTCGTCGCACATGTGGGCGGCTGGCCAACCTAGTCCCGGGGTCGTGGGGACGACCCTATAGTCGTCGGACAAGTCGGCGGCAGGCCAACATAGTCCCGGGGTCGAGGGGACGACCCTGTAGTCGTCGGACATGACGGTGGTGGGACAAACTAGTCCCGGGGTCGTGGGGACGACCCTATAGTCGTCGGACAAGTCGGCGGCTGGCCAACCTAGTCCCGGGGTCGCAGGGACGACCCTGTAGTCGTCGGACATGACGGTGGCGGGCCAATCTAGTCCTGTGGCCGTGGGGACGACCGTATAGTCGTCGCACATGTGGGCGGCTGGCCAACCTAGTCCCGGGGTCGTGGGGACGACCCTATAGTCGTCGGACAAGCCGGCGGCAGGCCAACATAGTCCCGGTGTCGAGGGGACGACCCTGTAGTCGTCGGACATGACGGTGGTGGGACAAACTAGTCCCGGGGTCGAGGGGACGACCCTGTAGTCGTCGGACATGACGGTGGTGGGACAAACTAGTACCGGGGTCGTGGGGACGACCCTATAGTCGTCGGACAAGTCGGCGGCAGGCCAACATAGTCCCGGAGTCGTGGGGACGACCCTATAGTAGTCGGACATGTCGGCGGCTGGGCAACTTTGGGCCGTGGTCGTGGGGACGACCCTATAGTCGGCGGACAAGTCGGCGGCGGGCCAACCTAGTCCCGGGGTCGTGGGTACGACCCTATAGTCGTCGGACATGCCGGCGGCGGGCCAATCTAGTCCCGGGGTCGTGGGGACGACCCTATTGGCTTTCGGACATGTCGGCGGCTGGGCAACATTGGCCCGTGGTCGTGGGGACCACCCTATAGTCGTCGGACAAGTCGGCGGCGGACCAACCTAGTCTCGGGGTCGTGGAGACGACCCTATTGTCGTCGGACATGACGGTGGCGGGGCAATTTAGTCCTGGGGTCGTTGGGACGACCCCGTAGTCGTCGGACATGACGGTGTTGGGCCAATCTAGTCCCGGGGCCGTGGGGACGACCCTATAGTCGTCGGACATGACGGTGGCGGGCCAATCTAGTCCCGGGGTCGTGGGGACGACCCTATTGGCTTTCGGACATGTCGGCGGCTGGGCAACTTTGGCCCGTGGTCGTGGGGACCACCCTATAGTCGTCGGACAAGTCGGCGGCGGACCAACCTAGTCTCGGGGTCATGGAGACGACCCTATAGTCTTCGGACATGTCGGCGGCTGGGCAACATTGGCCCGTGGTCGTGGGGACGACCCTATAGTCGGCGGACAAGTCGGCGGCGGGCCAACGTAGTCCCGGGGTCGTGGAGACGACCCTATAGTCGTCGGACATGTTGGTGGCGGGGCAATCTAGTCCTGGGGTCGTGGGGACGACCCTATAGTTGTCGGACAAGTCGGCGGCGGGCCAACCTAGTCCCGGGGTCGTGGGGACGACCCTATAGTCGTCGGACATGTTGGTGGCGGGCCAACCTAGTCCCGGGGTCGTGGGGACGACCCTATAGTCGTCGGACATGTCGGCGGCTGGCCAACATAGTCCCGGGGTCGAGGGGACGACCCTATAGTCGTCGGACATGTCGGCGGCGCGCCAACCTAGTCCCGGGGTCGTGGGGACGACCCTGTAGTCGTCGGACATGACGGTGGCGGGCCAATCTAGTCCTGTGGCCGTGGGGACGACCGTATAGTCGTCGCACATGTGGGCGGCTGGCCAACCTAGTCCCGGGGTCGTGGGGACGACCCTATAGTCGTCGGACAAGTCGGCGGCAGGCCAACATAGTCCCGGGGTCGAGGGGACGACCCTGTAGTCGTCGGACATGACGGTGGTGGGACAAACTAGTCCCGGGGTCGAGGGGACGACCCTGTAGTCGTCGGACATGACGGTGGTGGGACAAACTAGTCCCGGAGTCGTGGGGACGACCCTATAGTCGTCGGACAAGTCGGCGGCAGGCCAACATAGTCCCGGAGTCGTGGGGACGACCCTATAGTCGTCGGACAAGTCGGCGGCAGGCCAACATAGTCCCGGAGTCGTGGGGACGACCCTATAGCCGTCGGACATGTCGGCGGCTGGGCAACTTTGGCCCGTGGGCGTGGGGACGACCCTATAGTCGGCGGACAAGTCGGCGGCGGGCCAACCTAGTCCCGGGGTCGTGGGGACGACCCTATAGTCGTCGGACATGACGGTGCCGGGGCAATCTAGCCCCGGGGTCGTGGGGACGACCCTATAGTCGTCGGACATGACGGCGGCTTGCCAACCTAGTCCCGGGGTCGTGGGGACGACCCTATAGTCTTCGGACATGTCGGCGGCTGGGCAACTTTGGCCCGTGGTCGTGGGGACGACCGTATAGTCGTCGGACATGTCGGCGGCTGGCCAACCTAGTCCCGGGGTCGAGGGGACGACCCTGTAGTCGTCGGACATGACGGTGGTGGGCCAAACTAGTCCCGGGGTCGTGGGGACGACCCTATAGTCGTCGGACAAGTCGGCGGCTGGCCAACCTAGTCCCGGGGTCGCAGGGACGACCCTATAGTCGTCGGACATGTCGGCGGCAGGCCAACATAGTCCCGGAGTCGTGGGGACGACCCTATAGTCGTCGGACATGTCGGCGGCTGGGCAACTTTGGCCCGTGGTCGTGGGGACGACCCTATAGTCGGCGGACAAGTCGGCGGCGGGCCAACCTAGTCCCGGGGTCGTGGGGACGACCCTATAGTCGTCGGACATGACGGTGCCGGGGCAATCAAGCCCCGGGGTCGTGGGGACGACCCTATAGTCGTCGGACATGACGGCGGCTTGCCAACCTAGTCCCGGGGTGGTAGGGACGACCCTATAGTCGTTGGACAAGTCGGCGGCCGTCCAACCTAGTCCCGGGGTCGTGGGGACGGCCCTATAGTCGTCGGACATGTCGGCGGTTGGCCAACCTAGTCCCGGGGTGGTAGGGACGACCCTATAGTCGTCGGACAAGTCGGCGGCGGGCCAACCTAGTCCCGGGGTCGTGGGGACGACCCTATAGTCGTCGGACATGACGCTGGCGGGCCAATCTAGTCCCGGGGTCGTGGGGACGACCCTATAGTCTTCGGACATGTCGGCGGCTGTGCAACTTTGGCCCGTGTTCGTGGGGACCACCCTATAGTCGTGGGACAAGTCGGCGGCGGGCCAACCTATTCCCGGGGTCGTGGGGACGACCCTATAGTCGTCGGTCATGTCGGCGGCGGGCCAACGTATGCCCAGGGTCGTAGGGACGAACCGATAGTCGTCGGATAAGACGGCGGATGGCCAACTTTGGTCCGTTGTCGTGGGGACGACCCTATAGTCGTCGGACATGACGGTGGCGGGCCAACCTAGTCCCGGGTTCGTGGGGACGACCCTATGGTCGTCGGACATGTCGGCGGCTGGCCAACTTTGGCCCGGGGTCGTGGGGACGACCCTATAGACGTCGGACATGTTGGCGTCTGGCCAACCTAGTCCCGAGTTCGTGGTGACGACCCTATAGTCGTCGGTCATGTCGGCGGCGGGCCAACGTATGCCCAGGGTCGTAGGGACGAACCGATAGTCGTCGGATAAGACGGCGGATGGCCAACTTTGGTCCGTTGTCGTGGGGACGACCCTATAGTCTTCGGACATGTCGGCGGCTGTGCAACTTTGGCCCGTGTTCGTGGGGACCACCCTATAGTCGTGGGACAAGTCGGCGGCGGGCCAACCTATTCCCGGGGTCGTGGGGACGACCCTATAGTCGTCGGACATGTCGCTGGCTGGCCAACCTAGTTCCGGGGTCGTGGGGACGACCCTATAGTCGTTGGACAAGTCGGCGGCGGGCCAACCTAGTCCCTGGGTCGTGGGGACGACCCTATAGTCGTCGGACATGTCGGCGGCTGGCCAACCTGGTCCCGGGGTCGTGGGGGCGACCCTATAGTCGTCGGACAAGTCGGCGGCGCGCCAACCTTGTCCCGCGGTCGTGGGGACGACCCCGTAGTCGTCGGACATATCGGCGGCGGGCCAAATTTGGCCCGGGGTCGTGGGGACGACCCTATAGTCGTCGGACATGTCGGCGGCTGGGCAACTTTGGCCCGTGGTCGTGGGGACGACCCTATAGTCGTCGGACAATTCGGCGGCTGTGCAACTTTGGCCCGTGTTCGTGGGGACCACCCTATAGTCGTTGGACAAGTCGGCGGCGGGCCAACCTAGTCCCTGGGTCGTGGGGACGACCCTATAGTCGTCGGACATGACGGTGGCGGGCCAATCTAGTCCCCGGGTCGTGGGGACGACCCTATAGTCGTCGGACATGACGGTGCCGGGGCAATCTAGCCCCGGGGTCGTGGGGACGACCCTATAGTCGTCGGACATGATGGCGGCTGGCCAACCTAGTCCCGGGGTGGTAGGGACGACCCTATAGCCGTTGGATAAGTCGGCGGCGGGCCAACCTAGTACCCGGGGTCGTGGGGACGGCCCTATAGTCGTCGGACATGTCGGCGGCTGGCCAACCTAGTCCCGGGGTGGTAGGGACGACCCTATAGTCGTCGGACAAGTCGGCAGCGGGCCAACCTAGTCCCGGGGTCGTGGGGACGACCCTATAGTCGTCGGACATGACGGTGGCGGGCCAATCTAGTCCCGGGGTCGTGGGGACGACCCTATAGTCTTCGGACATGTCGGCGGCTGGGCAACTTTGGCCCGTGGTCGTGGGGACCACCCTATAGTCGTGGGACAAGTCGGCGGCGGGCCAACCTAGTCCCGGGGTCGTGGGGACGACCCTATAGTCGTCGGACATGTCGGCGGCGGGCCAACCTATTCCCGGGGTCGTGGATACGACCCTATAGTCGTCGGACATGACGGTGGCAGGGCAATCTAGTCCTGGGGTCGTGGGGACGACCCTATAGTCGCCGGAAAAGTCGGTGGCGGGCCAACCTATTCCCGGGGTCGTGGAGACGACCCTATAGTCGTCGGACATGACGGTGGCAGGGCAATCTAGTCCTGGGGTCCTGGGGACGACCCTATAGTCGTCGGATAAGTCGGCGGCGGGCCAACCTACTCCCGGGGTCGTGGGGACGACCCTATATTCGTCGGACATGTCGGCGGCTGGCCAACTTTGGCCCGTAGTCGTCGGGTCGATCCTATAGTCGTCGGATATGCCGGCGGCTGGGCAACTTTGGCCCGTGGTCGTGGGGACGGCCCTATAGTCGTCAGACATGTCGGCGACTGGCCAACCTAGTCCCGGGTTCGTGGGGACGACCCTATAGTCGTCGGACAAGTCGGCGGCGGGCCAACCTAGTGCCGGGGTCGTGGAGACGACCCTATAGTCGCCGGACAAGTCGGTGGCGGGCCAACCTATTCCCGGGGTCGTGGAGACGACCCTATAGTCGTCGGACATGACGGTGGCAGGGCAATCTAGTCCTGGGGTCCTGGGGACGACCCTATAGTCGTCGGATAAGTCGGCGGCGGGCCAACCTACTCCCGGGGTCGTGGGGACGACCCTATATTCGTCGGACATGTCGGCGGCTGGCCAACTTTGGCCCGTAGTCGTCGGGTCGATCCTATAGTCGTCGGATATGCCGGCGGCTGGGCAACTTTGGCCCGTGGTCGTGGGGACGGCCCTATAGTCGTCAGACATGTCGGCGACTGGCCAACCTAGTCCCGGGTTCGTGGGGACGACCCTATAGTCGTCGGACAAGTCGGCGGCGGGCCAACCTAGTGCCGGGGTCGTGGAGACGACCCTATAGTCGTCGGACATGACGATGGCGGGGCAATCTATTCCGGGGGTCGTGGGGACGACCCTATAGTCGTCGGACAAGTCGGCGGCGGGCCAACCTATTCCCGGGGTCGAGGACACGACCCTATAGTCGTCGGACATGACGGTGGCAGGGCAATCTAGTCCTGGGGTCCTGGGGACGACCCTATAGTCGTCGGATAAGTCGGCGGCGGGCCAACCTACTCCCGGGGTCATGGGGACGACCCTATATTCGTCGGACATGTCGGCGGCTGGCCAACCTAGTCCCGGGGTCGTGGGGACGACCCTATAGTCGTCGGACATGTCGGCGGCTGGCCAACCTAGTCCCGGGGTGGTAGGGACGACCCTATAGTCATTGGACATGTCGGCGGCTTGCCAACCTAGTCCCGGGTTCGTGGGGACGACCCTATAGTCGTCGGACTTGTCGGCGGCTGGCCAACTTTGGCCCGTGGTCGTGGGGACGACCCTATAGTCGTCGGACAAGTCGGCGGCGGGCCAACCTAGTCCCGGGTTCGTGGGGACGACCCTATAGTCGTCGGACATGACGGCGGCTGGCCAACTTTGGCCCGTGGTCGTGGGGACGACCCTATAGTCGTCGGACATGACGGCGGCAGGCCAACTTTGGCCCGTGGTCGTGGGGACGACCCTATAGTCGTCGGACATGACGATGGCGGGCCAATCTAGCCCGGGGGTCGTGGGGACGATCCTATAGTCGTCGGACATATCGGCAGCTGGCCAACCTAGTCCCGGGGTGGTAGGGACGACCCTATAGTCGTCGGACAAGTCGGCGGCGGGCCAACCTAGTCCCGGGGTCGTGGGGACGACCCTATAGTCGTTGGACATGTCGGCGGCTGGCCAATCTAGTCCCGGGGTCGTGGGGACGACCCTATAGTCGTCGGACAAGTCGGCGGCGGGCCAACCTAGTCCCGGGGTCGTGGGGACGACCCTATAGTCGTCGGACAAGTCGGCGGCGGGACAACCTAGTCCCGGGGTCATGGGTACGACCCTATAGTCGTCGGATATGATGGTGGCGGGCCAATCTAGTCCCGGGGTCGTGGGGACGACCCTATTGGCTTTCGGACATGTCGGCGGCTGGGCAACTTTGGCCCGTGGTCGTGGGGACCACCCTATAGTCGTCGGACAAGTCGGCGGCGGGCCAACCTAGTCTCGGGGTCGTGGAGACGACCGTATTGTCGTCGGACATGACGGTGGCGGGGTAATCTATTCCCGGGGTCGTGGGGACGACCCTATAGTCGTCGGACAAGTCGGCGGCGGGCCAACCTAGTCCCGGGGTCGTGGGGACGACCCTATAGTCGTCGGACAAGTCGGCGGCTGGTCAACCTAGTCCCGGGGTCGCAGGGACGACCCTATAGTCGTCGGACAAGTCGGCGGCAGGCCAACATAGTCCCGGAGTCGTGGGAACGACCCTATAGTCGTCGGACATGTTGGTGGCGGGCCAACCTAGTCCCGGGGTCGTGGGGACGACCCTATAGTCGTCGGACATGTCGGCGGCTGGCCAACATAGTCCCGGGGTCGAGGGGACGACCCTATAGCGTCGGACAAGTCGGCGGCAGGCCAACATATTCCCGGGGTCGAGGGGACGACCCTGTAGTCGTCGGACATGACGGTGGCGGGCCAATCTAGTTCTGTGGCCGTGGGGACGACCGTATAGTCGTCGGACATGTCGGCGGCTGGCCAACCTAGTCCCGGGGTCGTGGGGACGTCCCTATAGTCTTCGGACATGTCGGCGGCTGGGCAACTTTGGCCCGTGTTCGTGGGGACCACCCTATAGTCGGCGGACAAGTCGGCGGCGGGCCAACCTAGTCCCGGGGTCGTGGGGACGACCCTATAGTCGTCGGACATGACGGTGCCGGGGCAATCTAGCCCCGGGGTCGTGGGGACGACCCTATAGTCGTCGGACATGACGGCGGCATGCCAACCTAGTCCCGGGGTGGTAGGGACGACCCTATAGTCGTCGGACATGACGCTGGCGGGCCAATCTAGTCCCGGGGTCGTGGGGACGACCCTATAGTCTTCGGACATGTCGGCGGCTGGCCAACCTAGTCCCGGGGTCGCAGGGACGACCCTATAGTCGTCGGACAAGTCGGCGGCAGGCCAACATAGTCCCGGAGTCGTGGGGACGACCCTATAGCCGTCGGACATGTCGGCGGCTGGGCAACTTTGGCCCGTGGTCGTGGGGACGACCCTATAGTCGGCGGACAAGTCGGCGGCGGGCCAACCTAGTCCCGGGGTCGTGGGGACGACCCTATAGTCGTCGGACATGACGGTGCCGGGGCAATCTAGCCCCGGGGTCGTGGGGACGACCCTATAGTCGTCGGACATGACGGCGGCTTGCCAACCTAGTCCCGGGGTCGTGGGGACGACCCTATAGTCTTCGGACATGTCGGCGGCTGGGCAACTTTGGCCCGTGGTCGTGGGGACGACCGTATAGTCGTCGGACATGTCGGCGGCTGGCCAACCTAGTCCCGGGGTCGAGGGGACGACCCTGTAGTCGTCGGACATGACGGTGGTGGGCCAAACTAGTCCCGGGGTCGTGGGGACGACCCTATAGTCGTCGGACAAGTCGGCGGCTGGCCAACCTAGTCCCGGGGTCGCAGGGACGACCCTATAGTCGTCGGACATGACGGTGCCGGGGCAATCTAGCCCCGGGGTCGTGGGGACGACCCTATAGTCGTCGGACATGACGGCGGCTTGCCAACCTAGTCCCGGGGTGGTAGGGACGACCCTATAGTCGTTGGACAAGTCGGCGGCCGTCCAACCTAGTCCCGGGGTCGTGGGGACGGCCCTATAGTCGTCGGACATGTCGGCGGTTGGCCAACCTAGTCCCGGGGTGGTAGGGACGACCCTATAGTCGTCGGACAAGTCGGCGGCGGGCCAACCTAGTCCCGGGGTCGTGGGGACGACCCTATAGTCGTCGGACATGACGCTGGCGGGCCAATCTAGTCCCGGGGTCGTGGGGACGACCCTATAGTCTTCGGTCATGTCGGCGGCTGGGCAACTTTGGCCCGTGTTCGTGGGGACCACCCTATAGTCGTGGGACAAGTCGGCGGCGGGCCAACCTATTCCCGGGGTCGTGGGGACGACCCTATAGTCGTCGGTCATGTCGGCGGCGGGCCAACGTATGCCCAGGGTCGTAGGGACGAACCGATAGTCGTCGGATATGACGGCGGATGGCCAACTTTGGTCCGTTGTCGTGGGGACGACCCTATAGTCGTCGGACATGACGGTGGCGGGCCAACCTAGTCCCGGGTTCGTGGGGACGACCCTATGGTCGTCGGACATGTCGGCGGCTGGCCAACTTTGGCCCGGGGTCGTGGGGACGACCCTATAGACGTCGGACATGTTGGCGTCTGGCCAACCTAGTCCCGAGTTCGTGGTGACGACCCTTTAGTCGTCGGACATGTCGGCGGCGGGCCAACGTAGGCCCAGGTTCGTAGGGACGACCCTATAGTCGTCGGAGAAGTCGGCGGCGGGCCAATCTAGTCCCGGGGTCGTGGGGACTACCCTATAGTCGTCGGACATGTCGCTGGCTGGCCAACCTAGTTCCGGGGTCGTGGGGACGACCCTATAGTCGTTTGGACAAGTCGGCGGCGGGCCAACCTAGTCCCTGGGTCGTGGGGACGACCCTATAGTCGTCGGACATGTCGGCTTCTGGCCAACCTGGTCCCGGGGTCGTGGGGGCGACCCTATAGTCGTCGGACAAGTCGGCGGCGCGCCAACCTTGTCCCGCGGTCGTGGTGACGACCCTTTAGTCGTCGGACAAATCGGCGGCGGGCCAAATTTGGCCCGGGGTCGTGGGGACGACCCTATAGTCGTCGGACATGTCGGCGGCTGGGCAACTTTGGCCCGTGGTCGTGGGGACGACCCTATAGTCGTCGGACAATTCGGCGGCGGGCCAACCTAGTCCCGTGGTCGTGGGGACGACCCTATAGTCGTCGGACATGACGGTGGCGGGGCAATCTAGTCCGGGGGTCGTGGGGACGAACCTATAGTCGTCGGACAAGACGGTGGCGGGCCAATCTAGTCCCCGGGTCGTGGGGACGACCCTATAGTCGTCGGACATGACGGTGCCGGGGCAATCTAGCCCCGGGGTCGTGGGGACGACCCTATAGTCGTCGGACATGATGGCGGCTGGCCAACCTAGTCCCGGGGTGGTAGGGACGACCCTATAGCCGTTGGACAAGTCGGGGGCGGGCCAACCTAGTACCCGGGGTCGTGGGGACGGCCCTATAGTCGTCGGACATGTCGGCGGCTGGCCAACCTAGTCCCGGGGTGGTAGGGACGACCCTATAGTCGTCGGACAAGTCGGCGGCGGGCCAACCTAGTCCCGGGGTCGTGGGGACGACCCTATAGTCGTCGGACATGACGGTGGCGGGCCAATCTAGTCCCGGGGTCGTGGGGACGACCCTATAGTCTTCGGACATGTCGGCGGCTGGGCAACTTTGGCCCGTGGTCGTGGGGACCACCCTATAGTCGTGGGACAAGTCGGCGGCGGGCCAACCTAGTCCCGGGGTCGTGGGGACGACCCTATAGTCGTCGGACATGTCGGCGGCGGGCCAACCTATTCCCGGGGTCGTGGATACGACCCTATAGTCGTCGGACATGACGGTGGCAGGGCAATCTAGTCCTGGGGTCGTGGGGACGACCCTATAGTCGCCGGACAAGTCGGTGGCTGGGCAACTTTGGCCCGTGGTCGTGGGGACGACCCTATAGTCGTCGGACAAGTCGGCGGCTGGTCAACTTTGGCCCGTGGTCGTGGGGACGAACCTATAGCCGTCGCACATGTCGGCGGCTGGCCAACCTAGTCCCGGGGTCGTGGGGACTACCCTTTAGTCGTCGGACATGTCGGCGGCTGGTCAACTTTGGCCCGTGGTCGTGGGGACACCCCATAGTCGTCGGACAAGACGGCGGCGGGCCAACCTAGTCCCGGGGTCGTGGGTACGACCCTATAGTCGTCGGACATGCCGGCGACTGGGCAACTTTGGCCCGTGGTCGTGGGAACGACCCTATAGAAGTCGGACAAGTCGGCGGCGGGCCAACCTAGTCCCGGGGTCGTGGGGACGACCCTATAGTCGTCGGACAAGTCGGCGGCTGGTCAACCTAGTCCCGGGGTCGCAGGGACGACCCTATAGTCGTCGGACATGTCGGCGGCTGGCCAACCTAGTCCCGGGGTGGTAGGGACGACCCTATAGTCATTGGACATGTCGGCGGCTTGCCAGCCTAGTCCCGGGTTCGTGGGGACGACCGTATAGTCGTCGGACATGTCGGCGGCTGGCCAACTTTGGCCCGGGGTCGTGGGGACGACCCTATAGTCGTCGGAAATGTTGGCGGCGGGCCAACCTATTCCCGGGGTCGTGGGGACGACCCTATAGTCGTCGCACAAGTCGGCGGCGGGCCAATCTAGTCCCGGGGCCGTGGGGACGACCCTATAGTCGTCGGACAAGTCGGCGGCGGGACAACTTAGTCCCGGGGTCGTGGGGACGACCCTATAGTCGTCGGACATGATGGTGGCGGGCCAAACAAGACCCAGGGTCGTGGGGACGACCCAATAGTCGTCGCACATGTCGGCGGCTGGCCAACCTAGTCCCGGGGTCGTGGGGACGACCCTATAGTCGTCGCACAAGTCGGCGGCGGGCCAATCTAGTCCCGGGGCCGTGGGGACGACCCTATAGTCGTCGGACAAGTCGGCGGCGGGCCAACTTAGTCCCGGGGTCGTGGGGACGACCCTATAGTCGTCGGACATGATGGTGGCGGGCCAATCTAGACCCGGGGTCGTGGGGACGACCCAATAGTCGTCGGACATGTCGGCGGCTGGCCAACTTTGGCCCGTGGTCGTAGGGACGACCCTATAGTCGTCGGACGTGTCGGCGGTTGGGCAACTTTGGCCCGTGGTCGTGGGGACGACCTTATAGTCGTCGGACAAGTCGGCGGCGGGCCATCCTAGTCCCGGGGTCGTGGAGACGACCCTATATTCGTCGGAGAAGTCGGCGGCGGGCCAACCTAGTCCCGGGGTCGTGGGGACGACCCTATAGTCGTCGGAAATGTTGGCGGCCTACCAACCTACTCCCGGGGTCGTGGAGACGACCCTATAGTCGTCGGTCTTGACGGCGGTAGGCCAACTCGGGCCCGTTGTCGTGGGGACCACCCTATAGTCGTCGGACAAGTCGGCGGCGGGCCAACCTAGTCCCGGGGTGGTGAGGACAACCCTGTAGTCGTCGGACATGCCGGCGGCTGGGCAACTTTGGCCCGTGGTCGTGGGGACCACCCTATAGTCGTCGAACATGTCGGCGGCGGGCCAACGTAGGCCCAGGGTCGTGGGGACGACCCTATAGTCGTCGGAAAATTCGGCGGCGGGCCAACCTAGTCCTGGGGTCGTGGGGACGGCCCTATAGTCGTCAGACATGTCGGCGACTGGCCAACCTAGTCCCGGGTTCGTGGGGACGACCCTATAGTCGTCGGACAAGTCGGCGGCGGGCCAACCTAGTGCCGGGGTCGTGGAGACGACCCTATAGTCGTCGGACATGACGGTGGCGGGGCAATCTATTCCGGGGGTCGTGGGGACGACCCTATAGTCGTCGGACAAGTCGGCGGCGGGCCAACCTATTCCCGGGGTCGTGGACACGACCCTATAGTCGTCGGACATGACGGTGGCAGGGCAATCTAGTCCTGGGGTCCTGGGGACGACCCTATAGTCGTCGGATAAGTCGGCGGCGGGCCAACCTACTCCCGGGGTCATGGGGACGACCCTATATTCGTCGGACATGTCGGCGGCTGGCCAACCTAGTCCCGGGGTCGTGGGGACGACCCTATAGTCGTCGGACATGTCGGCGGCTGGCCAACCTAGTCCCGGGGTGGTAGGGACGACCCTATAGTCATTGGACATGTCGGCGGCTTGCCAACCTAGTCCCGGGTTCGTGGGGACGACCGTATAGTCGTCGGACATGTCGGCGGCTGGCCAACTTTGGCCCGGGGTCGTGGGGACGACCCTATAGTCGTCGGAAATGTTGGCGGCGGGCCAACCTATTCCCGGGGTCGTGGGGACGACCCTATAGTCGTCGCACAAGTCGGCGGCGGGCCAATCTAGTCCCGGGGCCGTGGGGACGACCCTATAGTCGTCGGACAAGTCGGCGGCGGGCCAACTTAGTCCCGGGGTCGTGGGGACGACCCTATAGTCGTCGGACATGATGGTGGCGGGCCAATCTAGACCCGGGGTCGTGGGGACGACCCAATAGTCGTCGCACATGTCGGCGGCTGGCCAACCTAGTCCCGGGGTCGTGGGGACGACCCTATAGTCGTCGCACAAGTCGGCGGCGGGCCAATCTAGTCCCGGGGCCGTGGGGACGACCCTATAGTCGTCGGACAAGTCGGCGGCGGGCCAACTTAGTCCCGGGGTCGTGGGGACGACCCTATAGTCGTCGGACATGATGGTGGCGGGCCAATCTAGACCCGGGGTCGTGGGGACGACCCAATAGTCGTCGGACATGTCGGCGGCTGGCCAACTTTGGCCCGTGGTCGTGGGGACGACCCTATAGCCCTCGGACATGACGGTGGCGGGCCAATCTATCCCCGGGGTCGTGGGAACGACCCTATAGTCGTCGGAAATGTCGGCGGCTGGCCAACCTAGTCCCGGGGTGGTAGGGACGACCCTATAGTCATTGGACATGTCGGCGGCTTGCCAACCTAGTCCCGGGTTCGTGGGGACGACCGTATAGTCGTCGGACATGTCGGCGGCTGGCCAACTTTGGCCCGGGGTCGTGGGGACGACCCTATATTCGTCGGAAATGTTGGCGGCGGGCCAACCTAGTCCCGGGGTCGTGGGGACGACCCTATAGTCGCCGGACCAGTCGGTGGCGGGCCAATCTAGTCCCAGGGCCGTGGGGACAACCCTATACTCGTCGGACATGCCGGCGGCTGGGCAACTTTGGCCCGTGGTCGTGGGGACGACCCTATAGTCGTCGAACATGTCGGCGGCGGGCCAACGTACGCCCAGGTTCGTAGGGACGAACCTATAGTCGTCGGACATGACGGTGGCGGGCCAATCTAGTCCCGGGGTCGTGGGGACGACCCTATAGTCGTCGGACATGTCGGCGGCTGGCCAACATAGTCCCGGGGTGGTATGCACGACCCTATAGTCGTCGGACATGTCGGCGGCTGGCCAACCTAGTCCCGGGGTCGTGGGGACGACCCTATAGTCGTCGGACATGTCGGCGGCTGGCCAACTTTGGCCCGTGGTCGTGGGGACGACCCTATTGTCGTCGGACATGACGGTGGCGGGCCAATATAGTCCCGGGGTCGTGGGGACGACCCTATAGTCGTCGAACATGTCGGCGGCGGGCCAACGTACGCCCAGGTTCGTAGGGACGAACCTATAGTCGTCGGACATGACGGTGGCGGGCCAATCTAGTCCCGGGGTCGTGGGGACGACCCTATAGTCGTCGGACATGTCGGCGGCTGGCCAACATAGTTCCGGGGTGGTAGGGACGACCCTATAGTCGTCGGACCAGTCGGCGGCGGGCCATCCTATTCCCGGGGTCGTGGGGACGACCCAATACTCGTCGGACATGACGGTGGCGGGCCAATCTAGTTCCGGGGTCGTGGTGACGACCCTATAGTCGTCGAACATGTCGGCGGCTGGCCAACTTTGGCGTGTGGTCGTGGGGACGACCCTATTGTCGTCGGACATGACGGTGGCGGGCCAATCTAGTTCCGGGGTCGTGGAGACGACCCTATAGTCGTCGAACATGTCGGCGGCTGGCCAACTTTGGCCCGTGGTCGTGGGGACGACCCTATAGTCGTCGGACCAGTCGGCGGCGGGCCAATCTAGTCCCGGGGTCGTGGAGACGACCCTATACTCGTCGGGCACGACGGTGGCGGGCCAATCTAGTTCCGGGGTCGTGGAGACGACCCTATAGTCGTCGAACATGTCGGCGGCTGGCCAACTTTGGCCTGTGGTCGTGGGGACGACCCTATAATCGTCGGACAAGTCGGCGGCGGGCCATCCTAGTCCCGGGGTCGTGGGGACGACCCAATACTCGCCGGACATGACGGTGGCGGGCCAATCTAGACCCGGGGTCGTGGGGACGACCCAATAGTCGTCGGACATGCCGGCGGCTGGGCAACTTTGGCCCGTGGTCGTGGGGACGACCCTATAGTCGTCGGACATGGCGGTGGCGGGCCAATCTAGTCCCGGGGTGGTAGGGACGACCCTATAGTCGTCGGACATGTCGGCGGCTGGCCAACTTTGGCCCGTGGTCGTGGGGACGACCCTATTGTCGTCGGACATGACGGTGGCGGGCCAATATAGTCCCGGGTCGTGGGGACGACCCTATAGTCGTCGGTCATGTCGGCGGCCGGACAACCTGGTCCCGGCGTCGTGGGGACGACCCTATAGTCGTCGGATATGTCGGAGGCTGGCCAGCCTCGTCCCGGGGTGGTAGGGACGACCCTATAGTCGTCGGACAAGTCGGCGGCGGGCCACCCTAGTCCCGGGGTCGTGGGGACGCCCCTATACTCGTCGGACATGCCGGCGGCTGCGCAACTTTGGTCCGTGGTCGTGGGAACCACCCTATAGTGGTCGGACAAGTCGGCGGCGGGCCAACCTAGTCCTGGGGTCGTGGGGACGACCCTATAGTCGTCGGACATGTCGGCGGCTGGCCAACTATGGCCCGTTGTCGTGGGGACGACCCTATAGTCGTCCGACAAGTCGGCGGCGGGCCAACCTAGTCCCGGGGTCGTGGAGACGACCCTATAGTCGTCGGACATATCGGCGGCTGGCCAACTTTGACCCGGGGTCGTGGGGAGGACCTTATAGTCGTCGGACATGTCGGCGGCGGGCCAACGTAGGCCCAGGGTCGTGGGGACGACCCTATAGTCGTCGGAAAATTCGGCGGCGGGCCAACCTAGTCCTGGGGTCGTGGGGACGACCCTATAGTCGTCGGACATGTCGGCGGCTGGCCAACTATGGCCCGTTGTCGTGGGGACGACCCTATAGTCGTCGGACATGACGATGGCGGGCCAATCTAGTCCCGGGGTCGGGGGGACGACCCTATAGTCGTCGGACGTGTCGGCGGTTGGGCAACTTTGGCCCGTGGTCGTGGGGACGACCTTATAGTCGTCGGACAAGGCGGCGGCGGGCCATCCTAGTCCCGGGGTCGTGGAGACGACCCTATATTCGTCGGAGAAGTCGGCGGCGGGCCAACCTAGTCCGGGGTCGTGGGGACGACCCTATAGTCGTCGGAAATGTTGGCGGCCTACCAACCTACTCCCGGGGTCGTGGAGACGACCCTATAGTCGTCGGTCATGACGGCGGTAGGCCAACTCGGGCCCGTTGTCGTGGGGACCACCCTATAGTCGTCGGACAAGTCGGCGGCGGGCCAACCTAGTCCCGGGGTGGTGAGGACAACCCTGTAGTCGTCGGACATGCCGGCGGCTGGGCAACTTTGGCCCGTGGTCGTGGGGACCACCCTATAGTCGTCGAACATGTCGGCGGCGGGCCAACGTAGGCCCAGGGTCGTGGGGACGACCCTATAGTCGTCGGAAAATTCGGCGGCGGGCCAACCTGGTCCTGGGGTCGAGGGGACGACCCTATAGTCGTCGGACATGTCGGCGGCTGGCCAACTATGGCCCGTTGTCGTGGGGACGACCCTATAGTCGTCGGACATGACGATGGCGGGCCAATCTAGTCCCGGGGTCGGGGGGACGACCCTATAGTCGTCGGACATGTCGGCGGTTGGGCAACTTTGGCCCGTGGTCGTGGGGACGACCTTATAGTCGTCGGACAAGTCGGCGGCGGGCCATCCTAGTCCCGGGGTCGTGGAGACGACCCTATATTCGTTGGAGAAGTCGGCGGCGGGCCAACCTAGTCCCGGGGTCGTGGGGACGACCCTATAGTCGTCGGAAATGTTGGCGGCCGGCCAACCTACTCCCGGGGTCGTGGAGACGACCGTATAGTCGTCGGACAAGTCGGCGGCGGGCCAACCTAGTCCCGGGGTGGTGAGGGCAACCCTGTAGTCGTCTGACATGCCGGCGGCTGGGCAACTTTGGCCCGTGGTCGTGGGGACAACCCTATACTCGTCGGACATGCCGGCGGCTGGGCAACTTTGGCCCGTGGTCGTGGGGACGACCCTATAGTCGTCGAACATGTCGGCGGCGGGCCAACGTACGCCCAGGTTCGTAGGGACGAACCTATAGTCGTCGGACATGACGGTGGCGGGCCAATCTAGTCCCGGGGTCGTGGGGACGACCCTATAGTCGTCGTATATGATGGTGGCGGGCCAATCTAGTCCCGGGGTCGTGGGGACGACGCTATAGTCGTCAGACAAGTCGGCGGCGGGCCAACCTAGTCCCGTGGTCGTGGAGACGAACCTATAGTCGTCGGATATGTTGGTGGCGGTCCAATCTAGTCCCGGGATCGTGGGGACAACCCTATAGTCGTCGGACAAGTCGGCGGCGGGTCATCCTAGTCCCGGGTCGTGGGGACGACCCTATAGTCGTCGGACATGTCGGCGGCTGGCCAACCTAGTCCCGGGGACGTGGGGACGACCCTATAGTCGTCGGACATGTCGGCGGCTGACCAACCTAGTCCCGGGGTCGTGGGGACGACCCTATAGTCGTCGGACATGTCGGCGGCTGGCCAACCTAGTCCCGGGGTCGTGGTGACGACCCTATAGTCGTCGGACAAGTCGGCGGCGGGCCAACCTAGTCCCGGGGTCGCGGGGACGACCCTGTAGTCGTCGGACATGACGGTGGCGGGCCAATCTAGTCCCGGGGCCGTGGGGACGACCCTATAGTCGTCGGACAAGTCGGCGGCGGGCCAACTTAGTCCCGGGGTCGTGGGGACGACCCTATAGTCGTCGGACATGATGGTGGCGGGCCAATCTAGACCCGGGGCCGTGGGGACGACCGTATAGTCGTCGGACATGTCGGCGGCTGGGCAACTTTGGCCCGTGGTCGTGGGGACGACCCTATAGTCGTCGGACATGGCGGTGGCGGGCCAATCTAGTCCCGTGGTCGCGGGGACGACCCTATAGTCGTCGGACAAGTCGGAGGCTGGCCAACCTAGTCCCGGGGTCGTAGGGACGACCCTATAGTCGTCGGACAAGTCGGCGGCGAGCCAACCTAGTCCCGGGGTCCTGGGGCGACCCTATAGTCGTCGGACATGATGGTGGCGGGCCAACCTAGTCCCGGGGTGGTATGCACGACCCTATAGTCGTCGGACATGTCGGCGGCTGGCCAACCTAGTCCCGGGGTCGTGGGGACGACCCTATAGTCGTCGGACATGTCGGCGGCTGGCCAACTTTGGCCCGTGGTCGTGGGGACGACCCTATTGTCGTCGGACATGACGGTGGCGGGCCAATATAGTCCCGGGGTCGTGGGGACGACCCTATAGTCGTCGGACATGTCGGCGGCTGGCCAACGTGGGCCCCGGGTCGTAGGGACGACCCTATAGCCGTCGGAAATGTTGGCGGCTGGCCAACCTAGTCCCGGGGTCGTGGGGACGACCCTATAGTCGTCGTATATGATGGTGGCGGGCCAATCTAGTCCCGGGGTCGTGGGGACGACCCTATAGTCGTCGGACAAGTCGGCGGCGGGCCAACCTAGTCCCGGGGTCGTGGGGACGACCCTATAGTCGTCGGACAAGTCGGCGGCGGGCCAACCTATTCCCGGGGTCGTGGACACGACCCTATAGTCGTCGGACATGACGGTGGCAGGGCAATCTAGTCCTGGGGTCCTGGGGACGACCCTATAGTCGTCGGATAAGTCGGCGGCGGGCCAACCTACTCCCGGGGTCATGGGGACGACCCTATATTCGTCGGACATGTCGGCGGCTGGCCAACCTAGTCCCGGGTTCGTGGGGACGACCCTATAGTCGTCGGACATGTCGGCGGCTGGCCAACCTAGTCCCGGGGTGGTAGGGACGACCCTATAGTCATTGGACATGTCGGCGGCTTGCCAACCTAGTCCCGGGTTCGTGGGGACGACCGTATAGTCGTCGGACATGTCGGCGGCTGGCCAACTTTGGCCCGGGGTCGTGGGGACGACCCTATAGTCGTCGGAAATGTTGGCGGCGGGCCAACCTATTCCCGGGGTCGTGGGGACGACCCTATAGTCGTCGCACAAGTCGGCGGCGGGCCAATCTAGTCCCGGGGCCGTGGGGACGACCCTATAGTCGTCGGACAAGTCGGCGGCGGGCCAACCTATTCCCGGGGTCGTGGACACGACCCTATAGTTGTCGGACATGACGGTGGCAGGGCAATCTAGTCCTGGGGTCCTGGGGACGACCCTATAGTCGTCGGATAAGTCGGCGGCGGGCCATCCTACTCCCGGGGTCGTGGGGACGACCCAATAGTCGTCGCACATGTCGGCGGCTGGCCAACCTAGTCCCGGGGTCGTAGGGACGACCCTATAGTCGTCGCACAAGTCGGCGGCGGGCCAATCTAGTCCCGGGGCCGTGGGGACGACCCTATAGTCGTCGGACAAGTCGGCGGCGGGCCAACTTAGTCCCGGGGTCGTGGGGACGACCCTATAGTCGTCGGACATGATGGTGGCGGGCCAATCTAGACCCGGGGTCGTGGGGACGACCCAATAGTCGTCGGACATGTCGGCGGCTGGCCAACTTTGGCCCGTGGTCGTGGGGACGATCCTATAGCCGTCGGACATGACGGTGGCGGGCCAATCTATCCCCGGGGTCGTGGGAACGACCCTATAGTCGTCGGAAATGTCGGCGGCTGGCCAACCTAGTCCCGGGGTGGTAGGGACGACCCTATAGTCATTGGACATGTCGGCGGCTTGCCAACCTAGTCCCGGGTTCGTGGGGACGACCGTATAGTCGTCGGACATGTCGGCGGCTGGCCAACTTTGGCCCGGGGTCGTGGGGACGACCCTATAGTCGTCGGAAATGTTGGCGGCGGGCCAACCTAGTCCCGGGGTGGTGAGGGCAACCCTGTAGTCGTCTGACATGCCGGCGGCTGGGCAACTTTGGCCCGTGGTCGTGGGGACAACCCTATACTCGTCGGACATGTCGGCGGCTGGCCAACTTTGGCCCGGGGTCGTGGGGACGACCCTATAGTCGTCGGAAATGTTGGCGGCGGGCCAACCTATTCCCGGGGTCGTGGGGACGACCCTATAGTCGTCGCACAAGTCGGCGGCGGGCCAATCTAGTCCCGGGGCCGTGGGGACGACCCTATAGTCGTCGGACAAGTCGGCGGCGGGACAACTTAGTCCCGGGGTCGTGGGGACGACCCTATAGTCGTCGGACATGATGGTGGCGGGCCAAACAAGACCCAGGGTCGTGGGGACGACCCAATAGTCGTCGCACATGTCGGCGGCTGGCCAACCTAGTCCCGGGGTCGTGGGGACGACCCTATAGTCGTCGCACAAGTCGGCGGCGGGCCAATCTAGTCCCGGGGCCGTGGGGACGACCCTATAGTCGTCGGACAAGTCGGCGGCGGGCCAACTTAGTCCCGGGGTCGTGGGGACGACCCTATAGTCGTCGGACATGATGGTGGCGGGCCAATCTAGACCCGGGGTCGTGGGGACGACCCAATAGTCGTCGGACATGTCGGCGGCTGGCCAACTTTGGCCCGTGGTCGTAGGGACGACCCTATAGTCGTCGGACGTGTCGGCGGTTGGGCAACTTTGGCCCGTGGTCGTGGGGACGACCTTATAGTCGTCGGACAAGTCGGCGGCGGGCCATCCTAGTCCCGGGGTCGTGGAGACGACCCTATATTCGTCGGAGAAGTCGGCGGCGGGCCAACCTAGTCCCGGGGTCGTGGGGACGACCCTATAGTCGTCGGAAATGTTGGCGGCCTACCAACCTACTCCCGGGGTCGTGGAGACGACCCTATAGTCGTCGGTCTTGACGGCGGTAGGCCAACTCGGGCCCGTTGTCGTGGGGACCACCCTATAGTCGTCGGACAAGTCGGCGGCGGGCCAACCTAGTCCCGGGGTGGTGAGGACAACCCTGTAGTCGTCGGACATGCCGGCGGCTGGGCAACTTTGGCCCGTGGTCGTGGGGACCACCCTATAGTCGTCGAACATGTCGGCGGCGGGCCAACGTAGGCCCAGGGTCGTGGGGACGACCCTATAGTCGTCGGAAAATTCGGCGGCGGGCCAACCTAGTCCTGGGGTCGTGGGGACGGCCCTATAGTCGTCAGACATGTCGGCGACTGGCCAACCTAGTCCCGGGTTCGTGGGGACGACCCTATAGTCGTCGGACAAGTCGGCGGCGGGCCAACCTAGTGCCGGGGTCGTGGAGACGACCCTATAGTCGTCGGACATGACGGTGGCGGGGCAATCTATTCCGGGGGTCGTGGGGACGACCCTATAGTCGTCGGACAAGTCGGCGGCGGGCCAACCTATTCCCGGGGTCGTGGACACGACCCTATAGTCGTCGGACATGACGGTGGCAGGGCAATCTAGTCCTGGGGTCCTGGGGACGACCCTATAGTCGTCGGATAAGTCGGCGGCGGGCCAACCTACTCCCGGGGTCATGGGGACGACCCTATATTCGTCGGACATGTCGGCGGCTGGCCAACCTAGTCCCGGGGTCGTGGGGACGACCCTATAGTCGTCGGACATGTCGGCGGCTGGCCAACCTAGTCCCGGGGTGGTAGGGACGACCCTATAGTCATTGGACATGTCGGCGGCTTGCCAACCTAGTCCCGGGTTCGTGGGGACGACCGTATAGTCGTCGGACATGTCGGCGGCTGGCCAACTTTGGCCCGGGGTCGTGGGGACGACCCTATAGTCGTCGGAAATGTTGGCGGCGGGCCAACCTATTCCCGGGGTCGTGGGGACGACCCTATAGTCGTCGCACAAGTCGGCGGCGGGCCAATCTAGTCCCGGGGCCGTGGGGACGACCCTATAGTCGTCGGACAAGTCGGCGGCGGGCCAACTTAGTCCCGGGGTCGTGGGGACGACCCTATAGTCGTCGGACATGATGGTGGCGGGCCAATCTAGACCCGGGGTCGTGGGGACGACCCAATAGTCGTCGCACATGTCGGCGGCTGGCCAACCTAGTCCCGGGGTCGTGGGGACGACCCTATAGTCGTCGCACAAGTCGGCGGCGGGCCAATCTAGTCCCGGGGCCGTGGGGACGACCCTATAGTCGTCGGACAAGTCGGCGGCGGGCCAACTTAGTCCCGGGGTCGTGGGGACGACCCTATAGTCGTCGGACATGATGGTGGCGGGCCAATCTAGACCCGGGGTCGTGGGGACGACCCAATAGTCGTCGGACATGTCGGCGGCTGGCCAACTTTGGCCCGTGGTCGTGGGGACGACCCTATAGCCCTCGGACATGACGGTGGCGGGCCAATCTATCCCCGGGGTCGTGGGAACGACCCTATAGTCGTCGGAAATGTCGGCGGCTGGCCAACCTAGTCCCGGGGTGGTAGGGACGACCCTATAGTCATTGGACATGTCGGCGGCTTGCCAACCTAGTCCCGGGTTCGTGGGGACGACCGTATAGTCGTCGGACATGTCGGCGGCTGGCCAACTTTGGCCCGGGGTCGTGGGGACGACCCTATATTCGTCGGAAATGTTGGCGGCGGGCCAACCTAGTCCCGGGGTCGTGGGGACGACCCTATAGTCGCCGGACCAGTCGGTGGCGGGCCAATCTAGTCCCAGGGCCGTGGGGACAACCCTATACTCGTCGGACATGCCGGCGGCTGGGCAACTTTGGCCCGTGGTCGTGGGGACGACCCTATAGTCGTCGAACATGTCGGCGGCGGGCCAACGTACGCCCAGGTTCGTAGGGACGAACCTATAGTCGTCGGACATGACGGTGGCGGGCCAATCTAGTCCCGGGGTCGTGGGGACGACCCTATAGTCGTCGGACATGTCGGCGGCTGGCCAACATAGTCCCGGGGTGGTATGCACGACCCTATAGTCGTCGGACATGTCGGCGGCTGGCCAACCTAGTCCCGGGGTCGTGGGGACGACCCTATAGTCGTCGGACATGTCGGCGGCTGGCCAACTTTGGCCCGTGGTCGTGGGGACGACCCTATTGTCGTCGGACATGACGGTGGCGGGCCAATATAGTCCCGGGGTCGTGGGGACGACCCTATAGTCGTCGAACATGTCGGCGGCGGGCCAACGTACGCCCAGGTTCGTAGGGACGAACCTATAGTCGTCGGACATGACGGTGGCGGGCCAATCTAGTCCCGGGGTCGTGGGGACGACCCTATAGTCGTCGGACATGTCGGCGGCTGGCCAACATAGTTCCGGGGTGGTAGGGACGACCCTATAGTCGTCGGACCAGTCGGCGGCGGGCCATCCTATTCCCGGGGTCGTGGGGACGACCCAATACTCGTCGGACATGACGGTGGCGGGCCAATCTAGTTCCGGGGTCGTGGTGACGACCCTATAGTCGTCGAACATGTCGGCGGCTGGCCAACTTTGGCGTGTGGTCGTGGGGACGACCCTATTGTCGTCGGACATGACGGTGGCGGGCCAATCTAGTTCCGGGGTCGTGGAGACGACCCTATAGTCGTCGAACATGTCGGCGGCTGGCCAACTTTGGCCCGTGGTCGTGGGGACGACCCTATAGTCGTCGGACCAGTCGGCGGCGGGCCAATCTAGTCCCGGGGTCGTGGAGACGACCCTATACTCGTCGGGCACGACGGTGGCGGGCCAATCTAGTTCCGGGGTCGTGGAGACGACCCTATAGTCGTCGAACATGTCGGCGGCTGGCCAACTTTGGCCTGTGGTCGTGGGGACGACCCTATAATCGTCGGACAAGTCGGCGGCGGGCCATCCTAGTCCCGGGGTCGTGGGGACGACCCAATACTCGCCGGACATGACGGTGGCGGGCCAATCTAGACCCGGGGTCGTGGGGACGACCCAATAGTCGTCGGACATGCCGGCGGCTGGGCAACTTTGGCCCGTGGTCGTGGGGACGACCCTATAGTCGTCGGACATGGCGGTGGCGGGCCAATCTAGTCCCGGGGTGGTAGGGACGACCCTATAGTCGTCGGACATGTCGGCGGCTGGCCAACTTTGGCCCGTGGTCGTGGGGACGACCCTATTGTCGTCGGACATGACGGTGGCGGGCCAATATAGTCCCGGGTCGTGGGGACGACCCTATAGTCGTCGGTCATGTCGGCGGCCGGACAACCTGGTCCCGGCGTCGTGGGGACGACCCTATAGTCGTCGGATATGTCGGAGGCTGGCCAGCCTCGTCCCGGGGTGGTAGGGACGACCCTATAGTCGTCGGACAAGTCGGCGGCGGGCCACCCTAGTCCCGGGGTCGTGGGGACGCCCCTATACTCGTCGGACATGCCGGCGGCTGCGCAACTTTGGTCCGTGGTCGTGGGAACCACCCTATAGTGGTCGGACAAGTCGGCGGCGGGCCAACCTAGTCCTGGGGTCGTGGGGACGACCCTATAGTCGTCGGACATGTCGGCGGCTGGCCAACTATGGCCCGTTGTCGTGGGGACGACCCTATAGTCGTCCGACAAGTCGGCGGCGGGCCAACCTAGTCCCGGGGTCGTGGAGACGACCCTATAGTCGTCGGACATATCGGCGGCTGGCCAACTTTGACCCGGGGTCGTGGGGAGGACCTTATAGTCGTCGGACATGTCGGCGGCGGGCCAACGTAGGCCCAGGGTCGTGGGGACGACCCTATAGTCGTCGGAAAATTCGGCGGCGGGCCAACCTAGTCCTGGGGTCGTGGGGACGACCCTATAGTCGTCGGACATGTCGGCGGCTGGCCAACTATGGCCCGTTGTCGTGGGGACGACCCTATAGTCGTCGGACATGACGATGGCGGGCCAATCTAGTCCCGGGGTCGGGGGGACGACCCTATAGTCGTCGGACGTGTCGGCGGTTGGGCAACTTTGGCCCGTGGTCGTGGGGACGACCTTATAGTCGTCGGACAAGGCGGCGGCGGGCCATCCTAGTCCCGGGGTCGTGGAGACGACCCTATATTCGTCGGAGAAGTCGGCGGCGGGCCAACCTAGTCCGGGGTCGTGGGGACGACCCTATAGTCGTCGGAAATGTTGGCGGCCTACCAACCTACTCCCGGGGTCGTGGAGACGACCCTATAGTCGTCGGTCATGACGGCGGTAGGCCAACTCGGGCCCGTTGTCGTGGGGACCACCCTATAGTCGTCGGACAAGTCGGCGGCGGGCCAACCTAGTCCCGGGGTGGTGAGGACAACCCTGTAGTCGTCGGACATGCCGGCGGCTGGGCAACTTTGGCCCGTGGTCGTGGGGACCACCCTATAGTCGTCGAACATGTCGGCGGCGGGCCAACGTAGGCCCAGGGTCGTGGGGACGACCCTATAGTCGTCGGAAAATTCGGCGGCGGGCCAACCTGGTCCTGGGGTCGAGGGGACGACCCTATAGTCGTCGGACATGTCGGCGGCTGGCCAACTATGGCCCGTTGTCGTGGGGACGACCCTATAGTCGTCGGACATGACGATGGCGGGCCAATCTAGTCCCGGGGTCGGGGGGACGACCCTATAGTCGTCGGACATGTCGGCGGTTGGGCAACTTTGGCCCGTGGTCGTGGGGACGACCTTATAGTCGTCGGACAAGTCGGCGGCGGGCCATCCTAGTCCCGGGGTCGTGGAGACGACCCTATATTCGTTGGAGAAGTCGGCGGCGGGCCAACCTAGTCCCGGGGTCGTGGGGACGACCCTATAGTCGTCGGAAATGTTGGCGGCCGGCCAACCTACTCCCGGGGTCGTGGAGACGACCGTATAGTCGTCGGACAAGTCGGCGGCGGGCCAACCTAGTCCCGGGGTGGTGAGGGCAACCCTGTAGTCGTCTGACATGCCGGCGGCTGGGCAACTTTGGCCCGTGGTCGTGGGGACAACCCTATACTCGTCGGACATGCCGGCGGCTGGGCAACTTTGGCCCGTGGTCGTGGGGACGACCCTATAGTCGTCGAACATGTCGGCGGCGGGCCAACGTACGCCCAGGTTCGTAGGGACGAACCTATAGTCGTCGGACATGACGGTGGCGGGCCAATCTAGTCCCGGGGTCGTGGGGACGACCCTATAGTCGTCGTATATGATGGTGGCGGGCCAATCTAGTCCCGGGGTCGTGGGGACGACGCTATAGTCGTCAGACAAGTCGGCGGCGGGCCAACCTAGTCCCGTGGTCGTGGAGACGAACCTATAGTCGTCGGATATGTTGGTGGCGGTCCAATCTAGTCCCGGGATCGTGGGGACAACCCTATAGTCGTCGGACAAGTCGGCGGCGGGTCATCCTAGTCCCGGGTCGTGGGGACGACCCTATAGTCGTCGGACATGTCGGCGGCTGGCCAACCTAGTCCCGGGGACGTGGGGACGACCCTATAGTCGTCGGACATGTCGGCGGCTGACCAACCTAGTCCCGGGGTCGTGGGGACGACCCTATAGTCGTCGGACATGTCGGCGGCTGGCCAACCTAGTCCCGGGGTCGTGGTGACGACCCTATAGTCGTCGGACAAGTCGGCGGCGGGCCAACCTAGTCCCGGGGTCGCGGGGACGACCCTGTAGTCGTCGGACATGACGGTGGCGGGCCAATCTAGTCCCGGGGCCGTGGGGACGACCCTATAGTCGTCGGACAAGTCGGCGGCGGGCCAACTTAGTCCCGGGGTCGTGGGGACGACCCTATAGTCGTCGGACATGATGGTGGCGGGCCAATCTAGACCCGGGGCCGTGGGGACGACCGTATAGTCGTCGGACATGTCGGCGGCTGGGCAACTTTGGCCCGTGGTCGTGGGGACGACCCTATAGTCGTCGGACATGGCGGTGGCGGGCCAATCTAGTCCCGTGGTCGCGGGGACGACCCTATAGTCGTCGGACAAGTCGGAGGCTGGCCAACCTAGTCCCGGGGTCGTAGGGACGACCCTATAGTCGTCGGACAAGTCGGCGGCGAGCCAACCTAGTCCCGGGGTCCTGGGGCGACCCTATAGTCGTCGGACATGATGGTGGCGGGCCAACCTAGTCCCGGGGTGGTATGCACGACCCTATAGTCGTCGGACATGTCGGCGGCTGGCCAACCTAGTCCCGGGGTCGTGGGGACGACCCTATAGTCGTCGGACATGTCGGCGGCTGGCCAACTTTGGCCCGTGGTCGTGGGGACGACCCTATTGTCGTCGGACATGACGGTGGCGGGCCAATATAGTCCCGGGGTCGTGGGGACGACCCTATAGTCGTCGGACATGTCGGCGGCTGGCCAACGTGGGCCCCGGGTCGTAGGGACGACCCTATAGCCGTCGGAAATGTTGGCGGCTGGCCAACCTAGTCCCGGGGTCGTGGGGACGACCCTATAGTCGTCGTATATGATGGTGGCGGGCCAATCTAGTCCCGGGGTCGTGGGGACGACCCTATAGTCGTCGGACAAGTCGGCGGCGGGCCAACCTAGTCCCGGGGTCGTGGGGACGACCCTATAGTCGTCGGACAAGTCGGCGGCGGGCCAACCTATTCCCGGGGTCGTGGACACGACCCTATAGTCGTCGGACATGACGGTGGCAGGGCAATCTAGTCCTGGGGTCCTGGGGACGACCCTATAGTCGTCGGATAAGTCGGCGGCGGGCCAACCTACTCCCGGGGTCATGGGGACGACCCTATATTCGTCGGACATGTCGGCGGCTGGCCAACCTAGTCCCGGGTTCGTGGGGACGACCCTATAGTCGTCGGACATGTCGGCGGCTGGCCAACCTAGTCCCGGGGTGGTAGGGACGACCCTATAGTCATTGGACATGTCGGCGGCTTGCCAACCTAGTCCCGGGTTCGTGGGGACGACCGTATAGTCGTCGGACATGTCGGCGGCTGGCCAACTTTGGCCCGGGGTCGTGGGGACGACCCTATAGTCGTCGGAAATGTTGGCGGCGGGCCAACCTATTCCCGGGGTCGTGGGGACGACCCTATAGTCGTCGCACAAGTCGGCGGCGGGCCAATCTAGTCCCGGGGCCGTGGGGACGACCCTATAGTCGTCGGACAAGTCGGCGGCGGGCCAACCTATTCCCGGGGTCGTGGACACGACCCTATAGTTGTCGGACATGACGGTGGCAGGGCAATCTAGTCCTGGGGTCCTGGGGACGACCCTATAGTCGTCGGATAAGTCGGCGGCGGGCCATCCTACTCCCGGGGTCGTGGGGACGACCCAATAGTCGTCGCACATGTCGGCGGCTGGCCAACCTAGTCCCGGGGTCGTAGGGACGACCCTATAGTCGTCGCACAAGTCGGCGGCGGGCCAATCTAGTCCCGGGGCCGTGGGGACGACCCTATAGTCGTCGGACAAGTCGGCGGCGGGCCAACTTAGTCCCGGGGTCGTGGGGACGACCCTATAGTCGTCGGACATGATGGTGGCGGGCCAATCTAGACCCGGGGTCGTGGGGACGACCCAATAGTCGTCGGACATGTCGGCGGCTGGCCAACTTTGGCCCGTGGTCGTGGGGACGATCCTATAGCCGTCGGACATGACGGTGGCGGGCCAATCTATCCCCGGGGTCGTGGGAACGACCCTATAGTCGTCGGAAATGTCGGCGGCTGGCCAACCTAGTCCCGGGGTGGTAGGGACGACCCTATAGTCATTGGACATGTCGGCGGCTTGCCAACCTAGTCCCGGGTTCGTGGGGACGACCGTATAGTCGTCGGACATGTCGGCGGCTGGCCAACTTTGGCCCGGGGTCGTGGGGACGACCCTATAGTCGTCGGAAATGTTGGCGGCGGGCCAACCTAGTCCCGGGGTCGTGGGGACGACCCTATAGTCGCCGGACATGACGGCGGATGGCCAACGTTGGTCCGTTGTCGTGGGGACGACCCTATAGTTGTCGGATAAGTCGGCGGCTGGCCAAATTTGGCCCGTGGTCGTGGGGACTATCCTATACTCGTCGGACATGACGGTGGCAGGCCAATCTAGTTCCGGGGTCGTGAAGACGACCCTATAGTCGTCGAACATGTCGGCGGCTGGCCAACTTTGGCCTGTGGTCGTGGGGACGACCCTATAGTCGTCGGACCAGTCGGTGGCGGGCCAATCTAGTCCCAGGGCCGTGGGGACAACCCTATACTCGTCGGACATGCCGGCGGCTGGGCAACTTTGGCCCGTGGTCGTGGGGACGACCCTATAGTCGTCGAACATGTCGGCGGCGGGCCAATCTAGTTCCGGGGTCGTGGTGACGACCCTATAGTCGTCGAACATGTCGGCGGCTGGCCAACTTTGGCGTGTGGTCGTGGGGAAGACCCTATTGTCGTCGGACATGACGGTGGCGGGCCAATCTAGTTCCGGGGTCGTGGAGACGACCCTATAGTCGTCGAACATGTCGGCGGCTGGCCAACTTTGGCCCGTGGTCGTGGGGACGACCCTATAGTCGTCGGACCAGTCGGCGGCGGGCCAATCTAGTCCCGGGGTCGTGGAGACGACCCTATACTCGTCGGACATGACGGTGGCGGGCCAATCTAGTTCCGGGGTCGTGGAGACGACCCTATAGTCGTCGAACGTGTCGGCGGCTGGCCAACTTTGTCCCGTGGTCGTGGGGACGACCCTATAGTCGTCGAACATGTCGGCGGCTGGCCAACTTTGGCCTGTGGTCGTGGGGACGACCCTATAATCGTCGGACATGTCGGCGGCTGGCCAACTTTGGCCCGTGGTCGTGGGGACGACCCTATTGTCGTCGGACATGACGGTGGCGGGCCAATATAGTCCCGGGGTCGTGGGGACGACCCTATAGTCGTCGGACATGTCGGCGGCTGGCCAACTTTGGCCCGTGGTCGTGGGGACGACCCTATAGTCGTCGGACAAGTCGGCGGCGGGCCATCCTAGTCCCGGGGCCGTGGGGACAACCCTATACTCGTCGGACATGCCGGCGGCTGGGCAACTTTGGCCCGTGGTCGTGGGGACGACCCTATAGTCGTCGGACATGGCGGTGGCGGGCCAATCTAGTCCCGTGGTCGCGGGGACGACCCTATAGTCGTCGGACAAGTCGGAGGCTGGCCAACCTAGTCCCGGGGTGGTAGGGACGACCCTATAGTCGTCGGACATGTCGGCGGCTGGCCAACTTTGGCCCGTGGTCGTGGGGACGACCCTATTGTCGTCGGACATGACGGTGGCGGGCCAATATAGTCCCGGGGTCGTGGGGACGACCCTATAGTCGTCGGACATGTCGGCGGCTGGCCAACTTTGGCCCGTGGTCGTGGGGACGACCCTATAGTCGTCGGACAAGTCGGCGGCGGGCCATCCTAGTCCCGGGGTCGTGGGGACGACCCTATAGTCGTCGGACATGTCGGCGGCTGGCCAACTTTGGCCCGTGGTCGTGGGGACGACCCTATAGTCGTCGGATATGTCGGAGGCTGGCCAACCTAGTCCCTGGGTGGTAGGGACGACCCTATAGTCGTCGGAAAAGTCGGCGGCGAGCCATCCTAGTCCCAGGGTCGTGGGGACGACCCTATAGTCGTCGGACGTGATGGTTGCGGGCCAATCTTGTCGCGGGGCCGTGGGGACGACCGTATAGTCGTCGGTCATGTCGGCGGCTGGACAACCTGGTCCCGGCGTCGTGGGGACGACCCTATAGTCGTCGGATATGTCGGAGGCTGGCCAACCTCGTCCCGGGGTGGTAGGGACGACCCTATAGTCGTCGGACAAGTCGGCGGCGGGCCACCCTAGTCCCGGGGTCGTGAGGACGCCCCTATACTCGTCGGACATGCCGGCGGCTGGGCAACTTTGGTCCGTGGTCGTGGGGACCACCCTATAGTGGTCGGACAAGTCGGCGGCGGGGCAATCTAGTCCTGGGGTCGTGGGGACGACCCTGTAGTCGTCGGACATGATGGTGGCGGGCCAATCTAGTCCCAGGGCCGTCGGGACGACCCTATAGTCGTCGGACCTGTCGGCGGCTGGCCAACTTTGGCCTGTGGTCGTGGGGACAACCCTATAGTCGTCGGACCAGTCGGCGGCGGGCCAACCTAGTCCCGGGGTCGTGGGGACGACCCTATAGTCGTCGGACATGACGGTGGCGGGCCAATCTAGTCCCGGGGTCGTGGGGACGACCCTATAGTCGTCGGACAAGTCGGCGGCGGGCCAACCTAGTCCCGGGGTCGTGGGGACGACCCTATAGTCGTCGGATATGTCGGCGGCTGGCCAAATTTGGCCCGTGGTCGTGGGGACGATCCTATACTCGTCGGACATGACGGTGGCAGGCCAATCTAGTTCCGGGGTCGTGGAGACGACCCTATAGTCGTCGAACATGTCGGCGGCTGGCCAACTTTGGCCTGTGGTCGTGGGGACGACCCTATAGTCGTCGGACCAGTCGGCGGCGGGCCATCCTAGTCCCGGGGTCGTGGGGACGACCCAATACTCGTCGGACATGACGGTGGCGGGCCAATCTAGTTCCGGGGTCGTGGTGACGACCCTATAGTCGTCGAACATGTCGGCGGCTGGCCAACTTTGGCGTGTGATCGTGGGGACGACCCTATTGTCGTCGGACATGACGGTGGCGGGCCAATCTAGTTCCGGGGTCGTGGAGACGACCCTATAGTCGTCGAACATGTCGGCGGCTGGCCAACTTTGGCCCGTGGTCGTGGGGACGACCCTATAGTCGTCGGACATGGCGGTGGCGGGACAATCTAGTCCCGTGGTCGCGGGGACGGCCCTATAGTTGTCGGACATGGCGGTGGCGGGCCAATCTAGTCCCGGGGTCGTAGGGACGACCCTATAGTCGTCGGACAAGTCGGCGGCGGGCCAACCTATTCCCGGGGTCGTGGACACGACCCTATAGTCGTCGGACATGACGGTGGCAGGGCAATCTAGTCCTGGGGTCCTGGGGACGACCCTATAGTCGTCGGATAAGTCGGCGGCGGGCCAACCTACTCCCGGGGTCGTGGGGACGACCCAATAGTCGTCGCACATGTCGGCGGCTGGCCAACCTAGTCCCGGGGTCGTAGGGACGACCCTATAGTCGTCGCACAAGTCGGCGGCGGGCCAATCTAGTCCCGGGGCCGTGGGGACGACCCTATAGTCGTCGGACAAGTCGGCGGCGGGCCAACTTAGTCCCGGGGTCGTGGGGACGACCCTATAGTCGTCGGACATGATGGTGGCGGGCCAATCTAGACCCGGGGTCGTGGGGACGACCCAATAGTCGTCGGACATGTCGGCGGCTGGCCAACTTTGGCCCGTGGTCGTGGGGACGATCCTATAGCCGTCGGACATGACGGTGGCGGGCCAATCTATCCCCGGGGTCGTGGGAACGACCCTATAGTCGTCGGAAATGTCGGCGGCTGGCCAACCTAGTCCCGGGGTGGTAGGGACGACCCTATAGTCATTGGATATGTCGGCGGCTTGCCAACCTAGTCCCGGGTTCGTGGGGACGACCGTATAGTCGTCGGACATGTCGGCGGCTGGCCAACTTTGGCCCGGGGTCGTGGGGACGACCCTATAGTCGTCGGAAATGTTGGCGGCGGGCCAACCTAGTCCCGGGGTCGTGGGGACGACCCTATAGTCGCCGGACATGACGGCGGATGGCCAACGTTGGTCCGTTGTCGTGGGGACGACCCTATAGTTGTCGGATAAGCCGGCGGCTGGCCAAATTTGGCCCGTGGTCGTGGGGACTATCCTATACTCGTCGGACATGACGGTGGCAGGCCAATCTAGTTCCGGGGTCGTGGAGACGACCCTATAGTCGTCGAACATGTCGGCGGCTGGCCAACTTTGGCCTGTGGTCGTGGGGACGACCCTATAGTCGTCGGACCAGTCGGTGGCGGGCCAATCTAGTCCCAGGGCCGTGGGGACAACCCTATACTCGTCGGACATGCCGGCGGCTGGGCAACTTTGGCCCGTGGTCGTGGGGACGACCCTATAGTCGTCGAACATGTCGGCGGCGGGCCAATCTAGTTCCGGGGTCGTGGTGACGACCCTATAGTCGTCGAACATGTCGGCGGCTGGCCAACTTTGGCGTGTGGTCGTGGGAAGACCCTATTGTCGTCGGACATGACGGTGGCGGGCCAATCTAGTTCCGGGGTCGTGGAGACGACCCTATAGTCGTCGAACATGTCGGCGGCTGGCCAACTTTGGCCCGTGGTCGTGGGGACGACCCTATAGTCGTCGGACCAGTCGGCGGCGGGCCAATCTAGTCCCGGGGTCGTGGAGACGACCCTATACTCGTCGGACATGACGGTGGCGGGCCAATCTAGTTCCGGGGTCGTGGAGACGACCCTATAGTCGTCGAACGTGTCGGCGGCTGGCCAACTTTGTCCCGTGGTCGTGGGGACGACCCTATAGTCGTCGAACATGTCGGCGGCTGGCCAACTTTGGCCTGTGGTCGTGGGGACGACCCTATAATCGTCGGACAAGTCGGCGGCGGGCCATCCTAGTCCCGGGGTCGTGGGGACGACCCAATACTCGTCGGACATGACGGTGGCGGGCCAATCTAGACCCGGGGTCGTGGGGACGACCCTATAGTCGTCGGACATGCCGGCGGCTGGGCAACTTTGGCCCGTGGTCGTGGGGACGACCCTATAGTCGTCGGACATGGCGGTGGCGGGCCAATCTAGTCCCGTGGTCGCGGGGACGACCCTATAGTCGTCGGACAAGTCGGAGGCTGGCCAACCTAGTCCCGGGGTGGTAGGGACGACCCTATAGTCGTCGGACATGTCGGCGGCTGGCCAACTTTGGCCCGTGGTCGTGGGGACGACCCTATTGTCGTCGGACATGACGGTGGCGGGCCAATATAGTCCCGGGGTCGTGGGGACGACCCTATAGTCGTCGGACATGTCGGCGGCTGGCCAACTTTGGCCCGTGGTCGTGGGGACGACCCTATAGTCGTCGGATATGTCCGAGGCTGGCCAACCTAGTCCCGGGGTGGTAGGGACGACCCTATAGTCGTCGGACAAGTCAGCGGCGGGCCATCCTAGTCCCGGGGTCGTGGGGACGACCCTATAGTCGTCGGACATGTCGGCGGCTGGCCAACTTTGGCCCGTGGTCGTGGGGACGACCCTATAGTCGTCGGATATGTCGGAGGCTGGCCAACCTAGTCCCTGGGTGGTAGGGACGACCCTATAGTCGTCGGAAAAGTCGGCGGCGAGCCATCCTAGTCCCAGGGTCGTGGGGACGACCCTATAGTCGTCGGACGTGATGGTTGCGGGCCAATCTTGTCGCGGGGCCGTGGGGACGACCGTATAGTCGTCGGTCATGTCGGCGGCTGGACAACCTGGTCCCGGCGTCGTGGGGACGACCCTATAGTCGTCGGATATGTCGGAGGCTGGCCAACCTCGTCCCGGGGTGGTAGGGACGACCCTATAGTCGTCGGACAAGTCGGCGGCGGGCCACCCTAGTCCCGGGGTCGTGAGGCCGCCCCTATACTCGTCGGACATGCCGGCGGCTGGGCAACTTTGGTCCGTGGTCGTGGGGACCACCCTATAGTGGTCGGACAAGTCGGCGGCGGGGCAATCTAGTCCTGGGGTCGTGGGGACGACCCTGTAGTCGTCGGACATGAAGGTGGCGGGCCAATCTAGTCCCAGGGCCGTCGGGACGACCCTATAGTCGTCGGACCTGTCGGCGGCTGGCCAACTTTGGCCTGTGGTCGTGGGGACAACCCTATAGTCGTCGGACCAGTCGGCGGCGGGCCAACCTAGTCCCGGGGTCGTGGGGACGACCCTATAGTCGTCGGACATGACGGTGGCGGGCCAATCTAGTCCCGGGGTCGTGGGGACGACCCTATAGTCGTCGGACAAGTCGGCGGCGGGCCAACCTAGTCCCGGGGTCGTGGGGACGACCCTATAGTCGTCGGATATGTCGGCGGCTGGCCAAATTTGGCCCGTGGTCGTGGGGACGATCCTATACTCGTCGGACATGACGGTGGCAGGCCAATCTAGTTCCGGGGTCGTGGAGACGACCCTATAGTCGTCGAACATGTCGGCGGCTGGCCAACTTTGGCCTGTGGTCGTGGGGACGACCCTATAGTCGTCGGACCAGTCGGCGGCGGGCCATCCTAGTCCCGGGGTCGTGGGGACGACCCAATACTCGTCGGACATGACGGTGGCGGGCCAATCTAGTTCCGGGGTCGTGGTGACGACCCTATAGTCGTCGAACATGTCGGCGGCTGGCCAACTTTGGCGTGTGATCGTGGGGACGACCCTATTGTCGTCGGACATGACGGTGGCGGGCCAATCTAGTTCCGGGGTCGTGGAGACGACCCTATAGTCGTCGAACATGTCGGCGGCTGGCCAACTTTGGCCCGTGGTCGTGGGGACGACCCTATAGTCGTCGGACCAGTCGGCGGCGGGCCAATCTAGTCCCGGGGTCGTGGAGACGACCCTATACTCGTCGGACATGACGGTGGCGGGCCAATTTATTTCCGGGGTCGTGGAGACGACCCCATAGTCGTCGAACATGTCGGCGGCTGGCCAACTTTGGCCTGTGGTCGTGGGGACGACCCTATAGTCGTCGGACAAGTCGGCGATGGGCCATCCTAGTCCCGGGGTCGTGGGGACGACCCAATACTCGTCGGACATGACGGTGGCGGGCCAATCTAGACCCGGGGTCGTGGGGACGACCCCATAGTCGTCGGACATGCCGGCGGCTGGGCAAATTTGGCCCGTGGTCGTGGGGACGACCCTATAGTCGTCGGACATGGCGGTGGCGGGACAATCTAGTCCCGTGGTCGCGGGGACGGCCCTATAGTTGTCGGACATGGCGGTGGCGGGCCAATCTAGTCCCGGGGTCGTAGGGACGACCCTATAGTCGTCGGACAAGTCGGCGGGGAGCCAACCTAGTCCCGGGGTCCTGGGGCGACCCTATAGTCGTCGGACATGATGGTGGCGGGCAAACCTAGTCCCGGGGTGGTATGCCCGACCCTATAGTCGTCGGACATGTCGGCGGCGGCCCAACTTTGGCCCGTGGTCGTGGGGACGACCCTATAGTCGTCGGATATGTCGGAGGCTGGCCAACCTAGTCCCGGGGTCGTGGAGACGACCCTATACTCGTCGGACATGACGGTGGCGGGCCAATTTATTTCCGGGGTCGTGGAGACGACCCCATAGTCGTCGAACATGTCGGCGGCTGGCCAACTTTGGCCTGTGGTCGTGGGGACGACCCTATAGTCGTCGGACAAGTCGGCGATGGGCCATCCTAGTCCCGGGGTCGTGGGGACGACCCAATACTCGTCGGACATGACGGTGGCGGGCCAATCTAGACCCGGGGTCGTGGGGACGACCCTGTAGTCGTCGGACATGAAGGTGGCGGGCCAATCTAGTCCCAGGGCCGTCGGGACGACCCTATAGTCGTCGGACCTGTCGGCGGCTGGCCAACTTTGGCCTGTGGTCGTGGGGACAACCCTATAGTCGTCGGACCAGTCGGCGGCGGGCCAACCTAGTCCCGCGGTCGTGGGGACGACCCTATAGTCGTCGGACATGACGGTGGCGGGCCAATCTAGTCCCGGGGTCGTGGGGACGACCCTATAGTCGTCGGACAAGTCGGCGGCGGGCCAACCTAGTCCCGGGGTCGTGGGGACGACCCTATAGTCGTCGGATATGTCGGCGGCTGGCCAAATTTGGCCCGTGGTCGTGGGGACGATCCTATACTCGTCGGACATGACGGTGGCAGGCCAATCTAGTTCCGGGGTCGTGGAGACGACCCTATAGTCGTCGAACATGTCGGCGGCTGGCCAACTTTGGCCTGTGGTCGTGGGGACGACCCTATAGTCGTCGGACCAGTCGGCGGCGGGCCATCCTAGTCCCGGGGTCGTGGGGACGACCCAATACTCGTCGGACATGACGGTGGCGGGCCAATCTAGACCCGGGGTCGTGGGGACGACCCTATAGTCGTCGAACATGTCGGCGGCTGGCCAAATTTGGCCCGGGGTCGTGGGGACGACCCTATAGTCGTCGGACAAGTCGGCGATGGGCCATCCTAGTCCCGGGGTCGTGGGGACGACCCAATACTCGTCGGACATGACGGTGGCGGGCCAATCTAGACCCGGGGTCGTGGGGACGACCCTATAGTCGTCGGACATGCCGGCGGCTGGGCAAATTTGGCCCGTGGTCGTGGGGACGACCCTATAGTCGTCGGACATGGCGGTGGCGGGACAATCTAGTCCCGTGGTCGCGGGGACGGCCCTATAGTTGTCGGACATGGCGGTGGCGGGCCAATCTAGTCCCGGGGTCGTAGGGACGACCCTATAGTCGTCGGACAAGTCGGCGGGGAGCCAACCTAGTCCCGGGGTCCTGGGGCGACCCTATAGTCGTCGGACATGATGGTGGCGGGCAAACCTAGTCCCGGGGTGGTATGCCCGACCCTATAGTCGTCGGACATGTCGGCGGCGGCCCAACTTTGGCCCGTGGTCGTGGGGACGACCCTATAGTCGTCGGATATGTCGGAGGCTGGCCAACCTAGTCCCGGGGTCGTGTGGACGACCCTATAGTCGTCGGACATGACGGTGGCGAGCCAATCTAGTCCCGGGGTCGTGGGGACGAACCTATAGTCGTCGGACAAGTCGGCGGCGGGCCAACCTAGTCCCGGGGTCGTGGGGACGACCCTATAGTCGTCGGCTTTTTCGGCGGCTGGCCAAATTTGGCCCGGGGTCGTGGGGACGACCCTATAGTCGTCGGATATGTCGGAGGCTGGCCAAATTTGGCCCGTAGTCGTGGGGACGATCCTATAGTCGTCGGACATGACGGTGGCGGGCCAATCTAGTCCCAGGGCCGTGGGGACGACCCTATAGTCGTCGGCTTTTTCGGCGGCTGGCCAAATTTGGCCCGTAGTCGTGGGGACGACCCTATAGTCGTCGGATATGTCGGAGGCTGGCCAAATTTGGCCCGTAGTCGTGGGGACGATCCTCTAGTCGTCGGACATGTCGGCGGCTGGCCAACTTTGGCCCGTGGTCGTGGGGACGACCCTATAGTCGTCGGATATGTCCGAGGCTGGCCAACCTAGTCCCGGGGTGGTAGGGACGACCCTATAGTCGTCGGACAAGTCGGCGGCGGGCCATCCTAGTCCCGGGGTCGTGGGGACGAACCTATAGTCGTCGGACAAGTCGGCGGCGGGCCAATCTAGTCCCAGGGCCGTGGGGACGACCCTATAGTCGTCGGCTTTTTCGGCGGCTGGCCAAATTTGGCCCGTAGTCGTGCGGACGACCCTATAGTCGTCGGACATGACGGTGGCGGGCCAATCTAGTCCCGGGGTCGTGGGGACGAACCTATAGTCGTCGGACAAGTCGGCGGCGGGCCAACCTAGTCCCGGGGTCGTGGGGACGACCCTATAGTCGTCGGACATGTCGGCGGCTGGCCAACTTTGGCCCGTGGTCGTGGGGACGACCCTATAGTCGTCGGATATGTCCGAGGCTGGCCAACCTAGTCCCGGGGTGGTAGGGACGACCCTATAGTCGTCGGACAAGTCGGCGGCGGGCCATCCTAGTCCCGGGGTCGTGGGGACGACCCTATAGTCGTCGGACATGTCGGCGGCTGGCCAACTTTGGCCCGTGGTCTTGGGGACGACCCTATAGTCGTCGGATATGTCGGAGGCTGGCCAACCTAGTCCCTGGGTGGTAGGGACGACCCTATAGTCGTCGGAAAAGTCGGCGGCGAGCCATCCTAGTCCCGCGGTCGTGGGGACGACCCTATAGTCGTCGGACATGATGGTTGCGGGCCAATCTTGTCGCGGGGCCTTGGGGACGACCGTATAGTCGTCGGTCATGTCGGCGGCTGGACAACCTGGTCCCGGCGTCGTGGGGACGACCCTATAGTCGTCGGATATGTCGGAGGCTGGCCAACCTCGTCCCGGGGTGGTAGGGACGACCCTATAGTCGTCGGACAAGTCGGCGGCGGGCCACCCTAGTCCCGGGGTCGTGGGGACGCCCCTATACTCGTCGGACATGCCGGCGGCTGGGCAACTTTGGTCCGTGGTCGTGGGGACCACCCTATAGTGGTCGGACAAGTCGGCGGCGGGGCAATCTAGTCCTGGGGTCGTGGGGACGACCCTGTAGTCGTCGGACATGAAGGTGGCGGGCCAATCTAGTCCCAGGGCCGTCGGGACGACCCTATAGTCGTCGGACCTGTCGGCGGCTGGCCAACTTTGGCCTGTGGTCGTGGGGACAACCCTATAGTCGTCGGACCAGTCGGCGGCGGGCCAACCTAGTCCCGCGGTCGTGGGGACGACCCTATAGTCGTCGGACATGACGGTGGCGGGCCAATCTAGTCCCGGGGTCGTGGGGACGACCCTATAGTCGTCGGACAAGTCGGCGGCGGGCCAACCTAGTCCCGGGGTCGTGGGGACGACCCTATAGTCGTCGGATATGTCGGCGGCTGGCCAAATTTGGCCCGTGGTCGTGGGGACGATCCTATACTCGTCGGACATGACGGTGGCAGGCCAATCTAGTTCCGGGGTCGTGGAGACGACCCTATAGTCGTCGAACATGTCGGCGGCTGGCCAACTTTGGCCTGTGGTCGTGGGGACGACCCTATAGTCGTCGGACCAGTCGGCGGCGGGCCATCCTAGTCCCGGGGTCGTGGGGACGACCCAATACTCGTCGGACATGACGGTGGCGGGCCAATCTAGACCCGGGGTCGTGGGGACGACCCTATAGTCGTCGGCTTTTTCGGCGGCTGGCCAAATTTGGCCCGGGGTCGTGGGGACGACCCTATAGTCGTCGGATATGTCGGAGGCTGGCCAAATTTGGCCCGTAGTCGTGGGGACGATCCTATAGTCGTCGGACATGACGGTGGCGGGCCAATCTAGTCCCAGGGCCGTGGGGACGACCCTATAGTCGTCGGACAAGTCGGCGGCGGGCCAACCTAGTCCCGGGGTCGTGGGGACGACCCTATAGTCGTCGGACATGACGGTGGCGGGCCAATCTAGTCCCGGGGTCGTGGGGACGACCCTATAGTCGTCGGACAAGTCGGCGGCGGGCCAACCTAGTCCCGGGGTCGTGGGGACGACCCTATAGTCGTCGGATATGTCGGCGGCTGGCCAAATTTGGCCCGTGGTCGTGGGGACGATCCTATACTCGTCGGACATGACGGTGGCAGGCCAATCTAGTTCCGGGGTCGTGGAGACGACCCTATAGTCGTCGAACATGTCGGCGGCTGGCCAACTTTGGCCTGTGGTCGTGGGGACGACCCTATAGTCGTCGGACCAGTCGGCGGCGGGCCATCCTAGTCCCGGGGTCGTAGGGACGACCCTATAGTCGTCGGACAAGTCGGCGGGGAGCCAACCTAGTCCCGGGGTCCTGGGGCGACCCTATAGTCGTCGGACATGTCGGCGGCTGGGCAACTTTGGGCCGTGGTCGTGGGGACGACCCTATAGTCGGCGGACAAGTCGGCGGCGGGCCAACCTAGTCCCGGGGTCGTGGGTACGACCCTATAGTCGTCGGACATGCCGGCGGCGGGCCAATCTAGTCCCGGGGTCGTGGGGACGACCCTATTGGCTTTCGGACATGTCGGCGGCTGGGCAACATTGGCCCGTGGTCGTGGGGACCACCCTATAGTCGTCGGACAAGTCGGCGGCGGACCAACCTAGTCTCGGGGTCGTGGAGACGACCCTATTGTCGTCGGACATGACGGTGGCGGGGCAATTTAGTCCTGGGGTCGTTGGGACGACCCCGTAGTCGTCGGACATGACGGTGTTGGGCCAATCTAGTCCCGGGGCCGTGGGGACGACCCTATAGTCGTCGGACATGACGGTGGCGGGCCAATCTAGTCCCGGGGTCGTGGGGACGACCCTATTGGCTTTCGGACATGTCGGCGGCTGGGCAACTTTGGCCCGTGGTCGTGGGGACCACCCTATAGTCGTCGGACAAGTCGGCGGCGGACCAACCTAGTCTCGGGGTCATGGAGACGACCCTATAGTCTTCGGACATGTCGGCGGCTGGGCAACATTGGCCCGTGGTCGTGGGGACGACCCTATAGTCGGCGGACAAGTCGGCGGCGGGCCAACGTAGTCCCGGGGTCGTGGAGACGACCCTATAGTCGTCGGACATGTTGGTGGCGGGGCAATCTAGTCCTGGGGTCGTGGGGACGACCCTATAGTTGTCGGACAAGTCGGCGGCGGGCCAACCTAGTCCCGGGGTCGTGGGGACGACCCTATAGTCGTCGGACATGTTGGTGGCGGGCCAACCTAGTCCCGGGGTCGTGGGGACGACCCTATAGTCGTCGGACATGTCGGCGGCTGGCCAACATAGTCCCGGGGTCGAGGGGACGACCCTATAGTCGTCGGACATGTCGGCGGCGCGCCAACCTAGTCCCGGGGTCGTGGGGACGACCCTGTAGTCGTCGGACATGACGGTGGCGGGCCAATCTAGTCCTGTGGCCGTGGGGACGACCGTATAGTCGTCGCACATGTGGGCGGCTGGCCAACCTAGTCCCGGGGTCGTGGGGACGACCCTATAGTCGTCGGACAAGTCGGCGGCAGGCCAACATAGTCCCGGGGTCGAGGGGACGACCCTGTAGTCGTCGGACATGACGGTGGTGGGACAAACTAGTCCCGGGGTCGAGGGGACGACCCTGTAGTCGTCGGACATGACGGTGGTGGGACAAACTAGTCCCGGAGTCGTGGGGACGACCCTATAGTCGTCGGACAAGTCGGCGGCAGGCCAACATAGTCCCGGAGTCGTGGGGACGACCCTATAGTCGTCGGACAAGTCGGCGGCAGGCCAACATAGTCCCGGAGTCGTGGGGACGACCCTATAGCCGTCGGACATGTCGGCGGCTGGGCAACTTTGGCCCGTGGGCGTGGGGACGACCCTATAGTCGGCGGACAAGTCGGCGGCGGGCCAACCTAGTCCCGGGGTCGTGGGGACGACCCTATAGTCGTCGGACATGACGGTGCCGGGGCAATCTAGCCCCGGGGTCGTGGGGACGACCCTATAGTCGTCGGACATGACGGCGGCTTGCCAACCTAGTCCCGGTGTCGTGGGGACGACCCTATAGTCTTCGGACATGTCGGCGGCTGGGCAACTTTGGCCCGTGGTCGTGGGGACGACCGTATAGTCGTCGGACATGTCGGCGGCTGGCCAACCTAGTCCCGGGGTCGAGGGGACGACCCTGTAGTCGTCGGACATGACGGTGGTGGGCCAAACTAGTCCCGGGGTCGTGGGGACGACCCTATAGTCGTCGGACAAGTCGGCGGCTGGCCAACCTAGTCCCGGGGTCGCAGGGACGACCCTATAGTCGTCGGACATGTCGGCGGCAGGCCAACATAGTCCCGGAGTCGTGGGGACGACCCTATAGTCGTCGGACATGTCGGCGGCTGGGCAACTTTGGCCCGTGGTCGTGGGGACGACCCTATAGTCGGCGGACAAGTCGGCGGCGGGCCAACCTAGTCCCGGGGTCGTGGGGACGACCCTATAGTCGTCGGACATGACGGTGCCGGGGCAATCAAGCCCCGGGGTCGTGGGGACGACCCTATAGTCGTCGGACATGACGGCGGCTTGCCAACCTAGTCCCGGGGTGGTAGGGACGACCCTATAGTCGTTGGACAAGTCGGCGGCCGTCCAACCTAGTCCCGGGGTCGTGGGGACGGCCCTATAGTCGTCGGACATGTCGGCGGTTGGCCAACCTAGTCCCGGGGTGGTAGGGACGACCCTATAGTCGTCGGACAAGTCGGCGGCGGGCCAACCTAGTCCCGGGGTCGTGGGGACGACCCTATAGTCGTCGGACATGACGCTGGCGGGCCAATCTAGTCCCGGGGTCGTGGGGACGACCCTATAGTCTTCGGACATGTCGGCGGCTGTGCAACTTTGGCCCGTGTTCGTGGGGACCACCCTATAGTCGTGGGACAAGTCGGCGGCGGGCCAACCTATTCCCGGGGTCGTGGGGACGACCCTATAGTCGTCGGTCATGTCGGCGGCGGGCCAACGTATGCCCAGGGTCGTAGGGACGAACCGATAGTCGTCGGATAAGACGGCGGATGGCCAACTTTGGTCCGTTGTCGTGGGGACGACCCTATAGTCGTCGGACATGACGGTGGCGGGCCAACCTAGTCCCGGGTTCGTGGGGACGACCCTATGGTCGTCGGACATGTCGGCGGCTGGCCAACTTTGGCCCGGGGTCGTGGGGACGACCCTATAGACGTCGGACATGTTGGCGTCTGGCCAACCTAGTCCCGAGTTCGTGGTGACGACCCTATAGTCGTCGGTCATGTCGGCGGCGGGCCAACGTATGCCCAGGGTCGTAGGGACGAACCGATAGTCGTCGGATAAGACGGCGGATGGCCAACTTTGGTCCGTTGTCGTGGGGACGACCCTATAGTCTTCGGACATGTCGGCGGCTGTGCAACTTTGGCCCGTGTTCGTGGGGACCACCCTATAGTCGGCGGACAAGTCGGCGGCGGGCCAACGTAGTCCCGGGGTCGTGGAGACGACCCTATAGTCGTCGGACATGTTGGTGGCGGGCCAACCTAGTCCCGGGGTCGTGGGGACGACCCTATAGTCGTCGGACATGTCGGCGGCTGGCCAACATAGTCCCGGGGTCGAGGGGACGACCCTATAGTCGTCGGACATGTCGGCGGCGCGCCAACCTAGTCCCGGGGTCGTGGGGACGACCCTGTAGTCGTCGGACATGACGGTGGCGGGCCAATCTAGTCCTGTGGCCGTGGGGACGACCGTATAGTCGTCGCACATGTGGGCGGCTGGCCAACCTAGTCCCGGGGTCGTGGGGACGACCCTATAGTCGTCGGACAAGTCGGCGGCAGGCCAACATAGTCCCGGGGTCGAGGGGACGACCCTGTAGTCGTCGGACATGACGGTGGTGGGACAAACTAGTCCCGGGGTCGAGGGGACGACCCTGTAGTCGTCGGACATGACGGTGGTGGGACAAACTAGTCCCGGAGTCGTGGGGACGACCCTATAGTCGTCGGACATGTCGGCGGCGCGCCAACCTAGTCCCGGGGTCGTGGGGACGACCCTGTAGTCGTCGGACATGACGGTGGCGGGCCAATCTAGTCCTGTGGCCGTGGGGACGACCGTATAGTCGTCGCACATGTGGGCGGCTGGCCAACCTAGTCCCGGGGTCGTGGGGACGACCCTATAGTCGTCGGACAAGTCGGCGGCAGGCCAACATAGTCCCGGGGTCGAGGGGACGACCCTGTAGTCGTCGGACATGACGGTGGTGGGACAAACTAGTCCCGGGGTCGAGGGGACGACCCTGTAGTCGTCGGACATGACGGTGGTGGGACAAACTAGTCCCGGAGTCGTGGGGACGACCCTATAGTCGTCGGACAAGTCGGCGGCAGGCCAACATAGTCCCGGAGTCGTGGGGACGACCCTATAGTCGTCGGACAAGTCGGCGGCAGGCCAACATAGTCCCGGAGTCGTGGGGACGACCCTATAGCCGTCGGACATGTCGGCGGCTGGGCAACTTTGGCCCGTGGGCGTGGGGACGACCCTATAGTCGGCGGACAAGTCGGCGGCGGGCCAACCTAGTCCCGGGGTCGTGGGGACGACCCTATAGTCGTCGGACATGACGGTGCCGGGGCAATCTAGCCCCGGGGTCGTGGGGACGACCCTATAGTCGTCGGACATGACGGCGGCTTGCCAACCTAGTCCCGGGGTCGTGGGGACGACCCTATAGTCTTCGGACATGTCGGCGGCTGGGCAACTTTGGCCCGTGGTCGTGGGGACCACCCTATAGTCGTCGGACAAGTCGGCGGCGGACCAACCTAGTCTCGGGGTCATGGAGACGACCCTATAGCCTTCGGACATGTCGGCGGCTGGGCAACATTGGCCCGTGGTCGTGGGGACGACCCTATAGTCGGCGGACAAGTCGGCGGCGGGCCAACGTAGTCCCGGGGTCGTGGAGACCACCCTATAGTCGTCGGACATGTTGGTGGCGGGGCAATCTAGTCCTGGGGTCGTGGGGACGACCCTATAGTTGTCGGACAAGTCGGCGGCGGGCCAACCTAGTCCCGGGGTCGTGGGGACGACCCTATAGTCGTCGGACATGTTGGTGGCGGGCCAACCTAGTCCCGGGGTCGTGGGGACGACCCTATAGTCGTCGGACATGTCGGCGGCTGGCCAACATAGTCCCGGGGTCGAGGGGACGACCCTATAGTCGTCGGACATGTCGGCGGCGCGCCAACCTAGTCCCGGGGTCGTGGGGACGACCCTGTAGTCGTCGGACATGACGGTGGCGGGCCAATCTAGTCCTGTGGCCGTGGGGACGACCGTATAGTCGTCGCACATGTGGGCGGCTGGCCAACCTAGTCCCGGGGTCGTGGGGACGACCCTATAGTCGTCGGACAAGTCGGCGGCAGGCCAACATAGTCCCGGGGTCGAGGGGACGACCCTGTAGTCGTCGGACATGACGGTGGTGGGACAAACTAGTCCCGGGGTCGTGGGGACGACCCTATAGTCGTCGGACAAGTCGGCGGCTGGCCAACCTAGTCCCGGGGTCGCAGGGACGACCCTGTAGTCGTCGGACATGACGGTGGCGGGCCAATCTAGTCCTGTGGCCGTGGGGACGACCGTATAGTCGTCGCACATGTGGGCGGCTGGCCAACCTAGTCCCGGGGTCGTGGGGACGACCCTATAGTCGTCGGACAAGCCGGCGGCAGGCCAACATAGTCCCGGTGTCGAGGGGACGACCCTGTAGTCGTCGGACATGACGGTGGTGGGACAAACTAGTCCCGGGGTCGAGGGGACGACCCTGTAGTCGTCGGACATGACGGTGGTGGGACAAACTAGTACCGGGGTCGTGGGGACGACCCTATAGTCGTCGGACAAGTCGGCGGCAGGCCAACATAGTCCCGGAGTCGTGGGGACGACCCTATAGTAGTCGGACATGTCGGCGGCTGGGCAACTTTGGGCCGTGGTCGTGGGGACGACCCTATAGTCGGCGGACAAGTCGGCGGCGGGCCAACCTAGTCCCGGGGTCGTGGGTACGACCCTATAGTCGTCGGACATGCCGGCGGCGGGCCAATCTAGTCCCGGGGTCGTGGGGACGACCCTATTGGCTTTCGGACATGTCGGCGGCTGGGCAACATTGGCCCGTGGTCGTGGGGACCACCCTATAGTCGTCGGACAAGTCGGCGGCGGACCAACCTAGTCTCGGGGTCGTGGAGACGACCCTATTGTCGTCGGACATGACGGTGGCGGGGCAATTTAGTCCTGGGGTCGTTGGGACGACCCCGTAGTCGTCGGACATGACGGTGTTGGGCCAATCTAGTCCCGGGGCCGTGGGGACGACCCTATAGTCGTCGGACATGACGGTGGCGGGCCAATCTAGTCCCGGGGTCGTGGGGACGACCCTATTGGCTTTCGGACATGTCGGCGGCTGGGCAACTTTGGCCCGTGGTCGTGGGGACCACCCTATAGTCGTCGGACAAGTCGGCGGCGGACCAACCTAGTCTCGGGGTCATGGAGACGACCCTATAGTCTTCGGACATGTCGGCGGCTGGGCAACATTGGCCCGTGGTCGTGGGGACGACCCTATAGTCGGCGGACAAGTCGGCGGCGGGCCAACGTAGTCCCGGGGTCGTGGAGACGACCCTATAGTCGTCGGACATGTTGGTGGCGGGGCAATCTAGTCCTGGGGTCGTGGGGACGACCCTATAGTTGTCGGACAAGTCGGCGGCGGGCCAACCTAGTCCCGGGGTCGTGGGGACGACCCTATAGTCGTCGGACATGTTGGTGGCGGGCCAACCTAGTCCCGGGGTCGTGGGGACGACCCTATAGTCGTCGGACATGTCGGCGGCTGGCCAACATAGTCCCGGGGTGGTATGCACGACCCTATAGTCGTCGGACATGTCGGCGGCTGGCCAACCTAGTCCCGGGGTCGTGGGGACGACCCTATAGTCGTCGAACATGTCGGCGGCGGGCCAACGTACGCCCAGGTTCGTAGGGACGAACCTATAGTCGTCGGACATGACGGTGGCGGGCCAATCTAGTCCCGGGGTCGTGGGGACGACCCTATAGTCGTCGGACATGTCGGCGGCTGGCCAACATAGTCCCGGGGTGGTATGCACGACCCTATAGTCGTCGGACATGTCGGCGGCTGGCCAACCTAGTCCCGGGGTCGTGGGGACGACCCTATAGTCGTCGGACATGTCGGCGGCTGGCCAACTTTGGCCCGTGGTCGTGGGGACGACCCTATTGTCGTCGGACATGACGGTGGCGGGCCAATATAGTCCCGGGGTCGTGGGGACGACCCTATAGTCGTCGAACATGTCGGCGGCGGGCCAACGTACGCCCAGGTTCGTAGGGACGAACCTATAGTCGTCGGACATGACGGTGGCGGGCCAATCTAGTCCCGGGGTCGTGGGGACGACCCTATAGTCGTCGGACATGTCGGCGGCTGGCCAACATAGTTCCGGGGTGGTAGGGACGACCCTATAGTCGTCGGACCAGTCGGCGGCGGGCCATCCTATTCCCGGGGTCGTGGGGACGACCCAATACTCGTCGGACATGACGGTGGCGGGCCAATCTAGTTCCGGGGTCGTGGTGACGACCCTATAGTCGTCGAACATGTCGGCGGCTGGCCAACTTTGGCGTGTGGTCGTGGGGACGACCCTATTGTCGTCGGACATGACGGTGGCGGGCCAATCTAGTTCCGGGGTCGTGGAGACGACCCTATAGTCGTCGAACATGTCGGCGGCTGGCCAACTTTGGCCCGTGGTCGTGGGGACGACCCTATAGTCGTCGGACCAGTCGGCGGCGGGCCAATCTAGTCCCGGGGTCGTGGAGACGACCCTATACTCGTCGGGCACGACGGTGGCGGGCCAATCTAGTTCCGGGGTCGTGGAGACGACCCTATAGTCGTCGAACATGTCGGCGGCTGGCCAACTTTGGCCTGTGGTCGTGGGGACGACCCTATAATCGTCGGACAAGTCGGCGGCGGGCCATCCTAGTCCCGGGGTCGTGGGGACGACCCAATACTCGCCGGACATGACGGTGGCGGGCCAATCTAGACCCGGGGTCGTGGGGACGACCCAATAGTCGTCGGACATGCCGGCGGCTGGGCAACTTTGGCCCGTGGTCGTGGGGACGACCCTATAGTCGTCGGACATGGCGGTGGCGGGCCAATCTAGTCCCGGGGTGGTAGGGACGACCCTATAGTCGTCGGACATGTCGGCGGCTGGCCAACTTTGGCCCGTGGTCGTGGGGACGACCCTATTGTCGTCGGACATGACGGTGGCGGGCCAATATAGTCCCGGGTCGTGGGGACGACCCTATAGTCGTCGGTCATGTCGGCGGCCGGACAACCTGGTCCCGGCGTCGTGGGGACGACCCTATAGTCGTCGGATATGTCGGAGGCTGGCCAGCCTCGTCCCGGGGTGGTAGGGACGACCCTATAGTCGTCGGACAAGTCGGCGGCGGGCCACCCTAGTCCCGGGGTCGTGGGGACGCCCCTATACTCGTCGGACATGCCGGCGGCTGCGCAACTTTGGTCCGTGGTCGTGGGAACCACCCTATAGTGGTCGGACAAGTCGGCGGCGGGCCAACCTAGTCCTGGGGTCGTGGGGACGACCCTATAGTCGTCGGACATGTCGGCGGCTGGCCAACTATGGCCCGTTGTCGTGGGGACGACCCTATAGTCGTCCGACAAGTCGGCGGCGGGCCAACCTAGTCCCGGGGTCGTGGAGACGACCCTATAGTCGTCGGACATATCGGCGGCTGGCCAACTTTGACCCGGGGTCGTGGGGAGGACCTTATAGTCGTCGGACATGTCGGCGGCGGGCCAACGTAGGCCCAGGGTCGTGGGGACGACCCTATAGTCGTCGGAAAATTCGGCGGCGGGCCAACCTAGTCCTGGGGTCGTGGGGACGACCCTATAGTCGTCGGACATGTCGGCGGCTGGCCAACTATGGCCCGTTGTCGTGGGGACGACCCTATAGTCGTCGGACATGACGATGGCGGGCCAATCTAGTCCCGGGGTCGGGGGGACGACCCTATAGTCGTCGGACGTGTCGGCGGTTGGGCAACTTTGGCCCGTGGTCGTGGGGACGACCTTATAGTCGTCGGACAAGTCGGCGGCGGGCCATCCTAGTCCCGGGGTCGTGGAGACGACCCTATATTCGTCGGAGAAGTCGGCGGCGGGCCAACCTAGTCCGGGGTCGTGGGGACGACCCTATAGTCGTCGGAAATGTTGGCGGCCTACCAACCTACTCCCGGGGTCGTGGAGACGACCCTATAGTCGTCGGTCATGACGGCGGTAGGCCAACTCGGGCCCGTTGTCGTGGGGACCACCCTATAGTCGTCGGACAAGTCGGCGGCGGGCCAACCTAGTCCCGGGGTGGTGAGGACAACCCTGTAGTCGTCGGACATGCCGGCGGCTGGGCAACTTTGGCCCGTGGTCGTGGGGACCACCCTATAGTCGTCGAACATGTCGGCGGCGGGCCAACGTAGGCCCAGGGTCGTGGGGACGACCCTATAGTCGTCGGAAAATTCGGCGGCGGGCCAACCTGGTCCTGGGGTCGAGGGGACGACCCTATAGTCGTCGGACATGTCGGCGGCTGGCCAACTATGGCCCGTTGTCGTGGGGACGACCCTATAGTCGTCGGACATGACGATGGCGGGCCAATCTAGTCCCGGGGTCGGGGGGACGACCCTATAGTCGTCGGACATGTCGGCGGTTGGGCAACTTTGGCCCGTGGTCGTGGGGACGACCTTATAGTCGTCGGACAAGTCGGCGGCGGGCCATCCTAGTCCCGGGGTCGTGGAGACGACCCTATATTCGTTGGAGAAGTCGGCGGCGGGCCAACCTAGTCCCGGGGTCGTGGGGACGACCCTATAGTCGTCGGAAATGTTGGCGGCCGGCCAACCTACTCCCGGGGTCGTGGAGACGACCGTATAGTCGTCGGACAAGTCGGCGGCGGGCCAACCTAGTCCCGGGGTGGTGAGGGCAACCCTGTAGTCGTCTGACATGCCGGCGGCTGGGCAACTTTGGCCCGTGGTCGTGGGGACAACCCTATACTCGTCGGACATGCCGGCGGCTGGGCAACTTTGGCCCGTGGTCGTGGGGACGACCCTATAGTCGTCGAACATGTCGGCGGCGGGCCAACGTACGCCCAGGTTCGTAGGGACGAACCTATAGTCGTCGGACATGACGGTGGCGGGCCAATCTAGTCCCGGGGTCGTGGGGACGACCCTATAGTCGTCGTATATGATGGTGGCGGGCCAATCTAGTCCCGGGGTCGTGGGGACGACGCTATAGTCGTCAGACAAGTCGGCGGCGGGCCAACCTAGTCCCGTGGTCGTGGAGACGAACCTATAGTCGTCGGATATGTTGGTGGCGGTCCAATCTAGTCCCGGGATCGTGGGGACAACCCTATAGTCGTCGGACAAGTCGGCGGCGGGTCATCCTAGTCCCGGGTCGTGGGGACGACCCTATAGTCGTCGGACATGTCGGCGGCTGGCCAACCTAGTCCCGGGGACGTGGGGACGACCCTATAGTCGTCGGACATGTCGGCGGCTGACCAACCTAGTCCCGGGGTCGTGGGGACGACCCTATAGTCGTCGGACATGTCGGCGGCTGGCCAACCTAGTCCCGGGGTCGTGGTGACGACCCTATAGTCGTCGGACAAGTCGGCGGCGGGCCAACCTAGTCCCGGGGTCGCGGGGACGACCCTGTAGTCGTCGGACATGACGGTGGCGGGCCAATCTAGTCCCGGGGCCGTGGGGACGACCCTATAGTCGTCGGACAAGTCGGCGGCGGGCCAACTTAGTCCCGGGGTCGTGGGGACGACCCTATAGTCGTCGGACATGATGGTGGCGGGCCAATCTAGACCCGGGGCCGTGGGGACGACCGTATAGTCGTCGGACATGTCGGCGGCTGGGCAACTTTGGCCCGTGGTCGTGGGGACGACCCTATAGTCGTCGGACATGGCGGTGGCGGGCCAATCTAGTCCCGTGGTCGCGGGGACGACCCTATAGTCGTCGGACAAGTCGGAGGCTGGCCAACCTAGTCCCGGGGTCGTAGGGACGACCCTATAGTCGTCGGACAAGTCGGCGGCGAGCCAACCTAGTCCCGGGGTCCTGGGGCGACCCTATAGTCGTCGGACATGATGGTGGCGGGCCAACCTAGTCCCGGGGTGGTATGCACGACCCTATAGTCGTCGGACATGTCGGCGGCTGGCCAACCTAGTCCCGGGGTCGTGGGGACGACCCTATAGTCGTCGGACATGTCGGCGGCTGGCCAACTTTGGCCCGTGGTCGTGGGGACGACCCTATTGTCGTCGGACATGACGGTGGCGGGCCAATATAGTCCCGGGGTCGTGGGGACGACCCTATAGTCGTCGGACATGTCGGCGGCTGGCCAACGTGGGCCCCGGGTCGTAGGGACGACCCTATAGCCGTCGGAAATGTTGGCGGCTGGCCAACCTAGTCCCGGGGTCGTGGGGACGACCCTATAGTCGTCGTATATGATGGTGGCGGGCCAATCTAGTCCCGGGGTCGTGGGGACGACCCTATAGTCGTCGGACAAGTCGGCGGCGGGCCAACCTAGTCCCGGGGTCGTGGGGACGACCCTATAGTCGTCGGACAAGTCGGCGGCGGGCCAACCTATTCCCGGGGTCGTGGACACGACCCTATAGTCGTCGGACATGACGGTGGCAGGGCAATCTAGTCCTGGGGTCCTGGGGACGACCCTATAGTCGTCGGATAAGTCGGCGGCGGGCCAACCTACTCCCGGGGTCATGGGGACGACCCTATATTCGTCGGACATGTCGGCGGCTGGCCAACCTAGTCCCGGGTTCGTGGGGACGACCCTATAGTCGTCGGACATGTCGGCGGCTGGCCAACCTAGTCCCGGGGTGGTAGGGACGACCCTATAGTCATTGGACATGTCGGCGGCTTGCCAACCTAGTCCCGGGTTCGTGGGGACGACCGTATAGTCGTCGGACATGTCGGCGGCTGGCCAACTTTGGCCCGGGGTCGTGGGGACGACCCTATAGTCGTCGGAAATGTTGGCGGCGGGCCAACCTATTCCCGGGGTCGTGGGGACGACCCTATAGTCGTCGCACAAGTCGGCGGCGGGCCAATCTAGTCCCGGGGCCGTGGGGACGACCCTATAGTCGTCGGACAAGTCGGCGGCGGGCCAACCTATTCCCGGGGTCGTGGACACGACCCTATAGTTGTCGGACATGACGGTGGCAGGGCAATCTAGTCCTGGGGTCCTGGGGACGACCCTATAGTCGTCGGATAAGTCGGCGGCGGGCCATCCTACTCCCGGGGTCGTGGGGACGACCCAATAGTCGTCGCACATGTCGGCGGCTGGCCAACCTAGTCCCGGGGTCGTAGGGACGACCCTATAGTCGTCGCACAAGTCGGCGGCGGGCCAATCTAGTCCCGGGGCCGTGGGGACGACCCTATAGTCGTCGGACAAGTCGGCGGCGGGCCAACTTAGTCCCGGGGTCGTGGGGACGACCCTATAGTCGTCGGACATGATGGTGGCGGGCCAATCTAGACCCGGGGTCGTGGGGACGACCCAATAGTCGTCGGACATGTCGGCGGCTGGCCAACTTTGGCCCGTGGTCGTGGGGACGATCCTATAGCCGTCGGACATGACGGTGGCGGGCCAATCTATCCCCGGGGTCGTGGGAACGACCCTATAGTCGTCGGAAATGTCGGCGGCTGGCCAACCTAGTCCCGGGGTGGTAGGGACGACCCTATAGTCATTGGACATGTCGGCGGCTTGCCAACCTAGTCCCGGGTTCGTGGGGACGACCGTATAGTCGTCGGACATGTCGGCGGCTGGCCAACTTTGGCCCGGGGTCGTGGGGACGACCCTATAGTCGTCGGAAATGTTGGCGGCGGGCCAACCTAGTCCCGGGGTCGTGGGGACGACCCTATAGTCGCCGGACATGACGGCGGATGGCCAACGTTGGTCCGTTGTCGTGGGGACGACCCTATAGTTGTCGGATAAGTCGGCGGCTGGCCAAATTTGGCCCGTGGTCGTGGGGACTATCCTATACTCGTCGGACATGACGGTGGCAGGCCAATCTAGTTCCGGGGTCGTGAAGACGACCCTATAGTCGTCGAACATGTCGGCGGCTGGCCAACTTTGGCCTGTGGTCGTGGGGACGACCCTATAGTCGTCGGACCAGTCGGTGGCGGGCCAATCTAGTCCCAGGGCCGTGGGGACAACCCTATACTCGTCGGACATGCCGGCGGCTGGGCAACTTTGGCCCGTGGTCGTGGGGACGACCCTATAGTCGTCGAACATGTCGGCGGCGGGCCAATCTAGTTCCGGGGTCGTGGTGACGACCCTATAGTCGTCGAACATGTCGGCGGCTGGCCACCTTTGGCGTGTGGTCGTGGGGAAGACCCTATTGTCGTCGGACATGACGGTGGCGGGCCAATCTAGTTCCGGGGTCGTGGAGACGACCCTATAGTCGTCGAACATGTCGGCGGCTGGCCAACTTTGGCCCGTGGTCGTGGGGACGACCCTATAGTCGTCGGACCAGTCGGCGGCGGGCCAATCTAGTCCCGGGGTCGTGGAGACGACCCTATACTCGTCGGACATGACGGTGGCGGGCCAATCTAGTTCCGGGGTCGTGGAGACGACCCTATAGTCGTCGAACGTGTCGGCGGCTGGCCAACTTTGTCCCGTGGTCGTGGGGACGACCCTATAGTCGTCGAACATGTCGGCGGCTGGCCAACTTTGGCCTGTGGTCGTGGGGACGACCCTATAATCGTCGGACAAGTCGGCGGCGGGCCATCCTAGTCCCGGGGACGTGGGGACGACCCAATACTCGTCGGACATGACGGTGGCGGGCCAATCTAGACCCGGGGTCGTGGGGACGACCCTATAGTCGTCGGACATGCCGGCGGCTGGGCAACTTTGGCCCGTGGTCGTGGGGACGACCCTATAGTCGTCGGACATGGCGGTGGCGGGCCAATCTAGTCCCGTGGTCGCGGGGACGACCCTATAGTCGTCGGACAAGTCGGAGGCTGGCCAACCTAGTCCCGGGGTGGTAGGGACGACCCTATAGTCGTCGGACATGTCGGCGGCTGGCCAACTTTGGCCCGTGGTCGTGGGGACGACCCTATTGTCGTCGGACATGACGGTGGCGGGCCAATATAGTCCCGGGGTCGTGGGGACGACCCTATAGTCGTCGGACATGTCGGCGGCTGGCCAACTTTGGCCCGTGGTCGTGGGGACGACCCTATAGTCGTCGGACAAGTCGGCGGCGGGCCATCCTAGTCCCGGGGTCGTGGGGACGACCCTATAGTCGTCGGACATGTCGGCGGCTGGCCAACTTTGGCCCGTGGTCGTGGGGACGACCCTATAGTCGTCGGATATGTCGGAGGCTGGCCAACCTAGTCCCTGGGTGGTAGGGACGACCCTATAGTCGTCGGAAAAGTCGGCGGCGAGCCATCCTAGTCCCAGGGTCGTGGGGACGACCCTATAGTCGTCGGACGTGATGGTTGCGGGCCAATCTTGTCGCGGGGCCGTGGGGACGACCGTATAGTCGTCGGTCATGTCGGCGGCTGGACAACCTGGTCCCGGCGTCGTGGGGACGACCCTATAGTCGTCGGATATGTCGGAGGCTGGCCAACCTCGTCCCGGGGTGGTAGGGACGACCCTATAGTCGTCGGACAAGTCGGCGGCGGGCCACCCTAGTCCCGGGGTCGTGAGGACGCCCCTATACTCGTCGGACATGCCGGCGGCTGGGCAACTTTGGTCCGTGGTCGTGGGGACCACCCTATAGTGGTCGGACAAGTCGGCGGCGGGGCAATCTAGTCCTGGGGTCGTGGGGACGACCCTGTAGTCGTCGGACATGATGGTGGCGGGCCAATCTAGTCCCAGGGCCGTCGGGACGACCCTATAGTCGTCGGACCTGTCGGCGGCTGGCCAACTTTGGCCTGTGGTCGTGGGGACAACCCTATAGTCGTCGGACCAGTCGGCGGCGGGCCAACCTAGTCCCGGGGTCGTGGGGACGACCCTATAGTCGTCGGACATGACGGTGGCGGGCCAATCTAGTCCCGGGGTCGTGGGGACGACCCTATAGTCGTCGGACAAGTCGGCGGCGGGCCAACCTAGTCCCGGGGTCGTGGGGACGACCCTATAGTCGTCGGATATGTCGGCGGCTGGCCAAATTTGGCCCGTGGTCGTGGGGACGATCCTATACTCGTCGGACATGACGGTGGCAGGCCAATCTAGTTCCGGGGTCGTGGAGACGACCCTATAGTCGTCGAACATGTCGGCGGCTGGCCAACTTTGGCCTGTGGTCGTGGGGACGACCCTATAGTCGTCGGACCAGTCGGCGGCGGGCCATCCTAGTCCCGGGGTCGTGGGGACGACCCAATACTCGTCGGACATGACGGTGGCGGGCCAATCTAGTTCCGGGGTCGTGGTGACGACCCTATAGTCGTCGAACATGTCGGCGGCTGGCCAACTTTGGCGTGTGATCGTGGGGACGACCCTATTGTCGTCGGACATGACGGTGGCGGGCCAATCTAGTTCCGGGGTCGTGGAGACGACCCTATAGTCGTCGAACATGTCGGCGGCTGGCCAACTTTGGCCCGTGGTCGTGGGGACGACCCTATAGTCGTCGGACATGGCGGTGGCGGGACAATCTAGTCCCGTGGTCGCGGGGACGGCCCTATAGTTGTCGGACATGGCGGTGGCGGGCCAATCTAGTCCCGGGGTCGTAGGGACGACCCTATAGTCGTCGGACAAGTCGGCGGCGGGCCAACCTATTCCCGGGGTCGTGGACACGACCCTATAGTCGTCGGACATGACGGTGGCAGGGCAATCTAGTCCTGGGGTCCTGGGGACGACCCTATAGTCGTCGGATAAGTCGGCGGCGGGCCAACCTACTCCCGGGGTCGTGGGGACGACCCAATAGTCGTCGCACATGTCGGCGGCTGGCCAACCTAGTCCCGGGGTCGTAGGGACGACCCTATAGTCGTCGCACAAGTCGGCGGCGGGCCAATCTAGTCCCGGGGCCGTGGGGACGACCCTATAGTCGTCGGACAAGTCGGCGGCGGGCCAACTTAGTCCCGGGGTCGTGGGGACGACCCTATAGTCGTCGGACATGATGGTGGCGGGCCAATCTAGACCCGGGGTCGTGGGGACGACCCAATAGTCGTCGGACATGTCGGCGGCTGGCCAACTTTGGCCCGTGGTCGTGGGGACGATCCTATAGCCGTCGGACATGACGGTGGCGGGCCAATCTATCCCCGGGGTCGTGGGAACGACCCTATAGTCGTCGGAAATGTCGGCGGCTGGCCAACCTAGTCCCGGGGTGGTAGGGACGACCCTATAGTCATTGGATATGTCGGCGGCTTGCCAACCTAGTCCCGGGTTCGTGGGGACGACCGTATAGTCGTCGGACATGTCGGCGGCTGGCCAACTTTGGCCCGGGGTCGTGGGGACGACCCTATAGTCGTCGGAAATGTTGGCGGCGGGCCAACCTAGTCCCGGGGTCGTGGGGACGACCCTATAGTCGCCGGACATGACGGCGGATGGCCAACGTTGGTCCGTTGTCGTGGGGACGACCCTATAGTTGTCGGATAAGTCGGCGGCTGGCCAAATTTGGCCCGTGGTCGTGGGGACTATCCTATACTCGTCGGACATGACGGTGGCAGGCCAATCTAGTTCCGGGGTCGTGGAGACGACCCTATAGTCGTCGAACATGTCGGCGGCTGGCCAACTTTGGCCTGTGGTCGTGGGGACGACCCTATAGTCGTCGGACCAGTCGGTGGCGGGCCAATCTAGTCCCAGGGCCGTGGGGACAACCCTATACTCGTCGGACATGCCGGCGGCTGGGCAACTTTGGCCCGTGGTCGTGGGGACGACCCTATAGTCGTCGAACATGTCGGCGGCGGGCCAATCTAGTTCCGGGGTCGTGGTGACGACCCTATAGTCGTCGAACATGTCGGCGGCTGGCCAACTTTGGCGTGTGGTCGTGGGGAAGACCCTATTGTCGTCGGACATGACGGTGGCGGGCCAATCTAGTTCCGGGGTCGTGGAGACGACCCTATAGTCGTCGAACATGTCGGCGGCTGGCCAACTTTGGCCCGTGGTCGTGGGGACGACCCTATAGTCGTCGGACCAGTCGGCGGCGGGCCAATCTAGTCCCGGGGTCGTGGAGACGACCCTATACTCGTCGGACATGACGGTGGCGGGCCAATCTAGTTCCGGGGTCGTGGAGACGACCCTATAGTCGTCGAACGTGTCGGCGGCTGGCCAACTTTGTCCCGTGGTCGTGGGGACGACCCTATAGTCGTCGAACATGTCGGCGGCTGGCCAACTTTGGCCTGTGGTCGTGGGGACGACCCTATAATCGTCGGACAAGTCGGCGGCGGGCCATCCTAGTCCCGGGGTCGTGGGGACGACCCAATACTCGTCGGACATGACGGTGGCGGGCCAATCTAGACCCGGGGTCGTGGGGACGACCCTATAGTCGTCGGACATGCCGGCGGCTGGGCAACTTTGGCCCGTGGTCGTGGGGACGACCCTATAGTCGTCGGACATGGCGGTGGCGGGCCAATCTAGTTCCGTGGTCGCGGGGACGACCCTATAGTCGTCGGACAAGTCGGAGGCTGGCCAACCTAGTCCCGGGGTGGTAGGGACGACCCTATAGTCGTCGGACATGTCGGCGGCTGGCCAACTTTGGCCCGTGGTCGTGGGGACGACCCTATTGTCGTCGGACATGACGGTGGCGGGCCAATATAGTCCCGGGGTCGTGGGGACGACCCTATAGTCGTCGGACATGTCGGCGGCTGGCCAACTTTGGCCCGTGGTCGTGGGGACGACCCTATAGTCGTCGGATATGTCCGAGGCTGGCCAACCTAGTCCCGGGGTGGTAGGGACGACCCTATAGTCGTCGGACAAGTCAGCGGCGGGCCATCCTAGTCCCGGGGTCGTGGGGACGACCCTATAGTCGTCGGACATGTCGGCGGCTGGCCAACTTTGGCCCGTGGTCGTGGGGACGACCCTATAGTCGTCGGATATGTCGGAGGCTGGCCAACCTAGTCCCTGGGTGGTAGGGACGACCCTATAGTCGTCGGAAAAGTCGGCGGCGAGCCATCCTAGTCCCAGGGTCGTGGGGACGACCCTATAGTCGTCGGACGTGATGGTTGCGGGCCAATCTTGTCGCGGGGCCGTGGGGACGACCGTATAGTCGTCGGTCATGTCGGCGGCTGGACAACCTGGTCCCGGCGTCGTGGGGACGACCCTATAGTCGTCGGATATGTCGGAGGCTGGCCAACCTCGTCCCGGGGTGGTAGGGACGACCCTATAGTCGTCGGACAAGTCGGCGGCGGGCCACCCTAGTCCCGGGGTCGTGAGGCCGCCCCTATACTCGTCGGACATGCCGGCGGCTGGGCAACTTTGGTCCGTGGTCGTGGGGACCACCCTATAGTGGTCGGACAAGTCGGCGGCGGGGCAATCTAGTCCTGGGGTCGTGGGGACGACCCTGTAGTCGTCGGACATGAAGGTGGCGGGCCAATCTAGTCCCAGGGCCGTCGGGACGACCCTATAGTCGTCGGACCTGTCGGCGGCTGGCCAACTTTGGCCTGTGGTCGTGGGGACAACCCTATAGTCGTCGGACCAGTCGGCGGCGGGCCAACCTAGTCCCGGGGTCGTGGGGACGACCCTATAGTCGTCGGACATGACGGTGGCGGGCCAATCTAGTCCCGGGGTCGTGGGGACGACCCTATAGTCGTCGGACAAGTCGGCGGCGGGCCAACCTAGTCCCGGGGTCGTGGGGACGACCCTATAGTCGTCGGATATGTCGGCGGCTGGCCAAATTTGGCCCGTGGTCGTGGGGACGATCCTATACTCGTCGGACATGACGGTGGCAGGCCAATCTAGTTCCGGGGTCGTGGAGACGACCCTATAGTCGTCGAACATGTCGGCGGCTGGCCAACTTTGGCCTGTGGTCGTGGGGACGACCCTATAGTCGTCGGACCAGTCGGCGGCGGGCCATCCTAGTCCCGGGGTCGTGGGGACGACCCAATACTCGTCGGACATGACGGTGGCGGGCCAATCTAGTTCCGGGGTCGTGGTGACGACCCTATAGTCGTCGAACATGTCGGCGGCTGGCCAACTTTGGCGTGTGATCGTGGGGACGACCCTATTGTCGTCGGACATGACGGTGGCGGGCCAATCTAGTTCCGGGGTCGTGGAGACGACCCTATAGTCGTCGAACATGTCGGCGGCTGGCCAACTTTGGCCCGTGGTCGTGGGGACGACCCTATAGTCGTCGGACCAGTCGGCGGCGGGCCAATCTAGTCCCGGGGTCGTGGAGACGACCCTATACTCGTCGGACATGACGGTGGCGGGCCAATTTATTTCCGGGGTCGTGGAGACGACCCCATAGTCGTCGAACATGTCGGCGGCTGGCCAACTTTGGCCTGTGGTCGTGGGGACGACCCTATAGTCGTCGGACAAGTCGGCGATGGGCCATCCTAGTCCCGGGGTCGTGGGGACGACCCAATACTCGTCGGACATGACGGTGGCGGGCCAATCTAGACCCGGGGTCGTGGGGACGACCCTATAGTCGTCGGACATGCCGGCGGCTGGGCAAATTTGGCCCGTGGTCGTGGGGACGACCCTATAGTCGTCGGACATGGCGGTGGCGGGACAATCTAGTCCCGTGGTCGCGGGGACGGCCCTATAGTTGTCGGACATGGCGGTGGCGGGCCAATCTAGTCCCGGGGTCGTAGGGACGACCCTATAGTCGTCGGACAAGTCGGCGGGGAGCCAACCTAGTCCCGGGGTCCTGGGGCGACCCTATAGTCGTCGGACATGATGGTGGCGGGCAAACCTAGTCCCGGGGTGGTATGCCCGACCCTATAGTCGTCGGACATGTCGGCGGCGGCCCAACTTTGGCCCGTGGTCGTGGGGACGACCCTATAGTCGTCGGATATGTCGGAGGCTGGCCAACCTAGTCCCGGGGTCGTGGAGACGACCCTATACTCGTCGGACATGACGGTGGCGGGCCAATTTATTTCCGGGGTCGTGGAGACGACCCCATAGTCGTCGAACATGTCGGCGGCTGGCCAACTTTGGCCTGTGGTCGTGGGGACGACCCTATAGTCGTCGGACAAGTCGGCGATGGGCCATCCTAGTCCCGGGGTCGTGGGGACGACCCAATACTCGTCGGACATGACGGTGGCGGGCCAATCTAGACCCGGGGTCGTGGGGACGACCCTGTAGTCGTCGGACATGAAGGTGGCGGGCCAATCTAGTCCCAGGGCCGTCGGGACGACCCTATAGTCGTCGGACCTGTCGGCGGCTGGCCAACTTTGGCCTGTGGTCGTGGGGACAACCCTATAGTCGTCGGACCAGTCGGCGGCGGGCCAACCTAGTCCCGCGGTCGTGGGGACGACCCTATAGTCGTCGGACATGACGGTGGCGGGCCAATCTAGTCCCGGGGTCGTGGGGACGACCCTATAGTCGTCGGACAAGTCGGCGGCGGGCCAACCTAGTCCCGGGGTCGTGGGGACGACCCTATAGTCGTCGGATATGTCGGCGGCTGGCCAAATTTGGCCCGTGGTCGTGGGGACGATCCTATACTCGTCGGACATGACGGTGGCAGGCCAATCTAGTTCCGGGGTCGTGGAGACGACCCTATAGTCGTCGAACATGTCGGCGGCTGGCCAACTTTGGCCTGTGGTCGTGGGGACGACCCTATAGTCGTCGGACCAGTCGGCGGCGGGCCATCCTAGTCCCGGGGTCGTGGGGACGACCCAATACTCGTCGGACATGACGGTGGCGGGCCAATCTAGACCCGGGGTCGTGGGGACGACCCTATAGTCGTCGAACATGTCGGCGGCTGGCCAAATTTGGCCCGGGGTCGTGGGGACGACCCTATAGTCGTCGGACAAGTCGGCGATGGGCCATCCTAGTCCCGGGGTCGTGGGGACGACCCAATACTCGTCGGACATGACGGTGGCGGGCCAATCTAGACCCGGGGTCGTGGGGACGACCCTATAGTCGTCGGACATGCCGGCGGCTGGGCAAATTTGGCCCGTGGTCGTGGGGACGACCCTATAGTCGTCGGACATGGCGGTGGCGGGACAATCTAGTCCCGTGGTCGCGGGGACGGCCCTATAGTTGTCGGACATGGCGGTGGCGGGCCAATCTAGTCCCGGGGTCGTAGGGACGACCCTATAGTCGTCGGACAAGTCGGCGGGGAGCCAACCTAGTCCCGGGGTCCTGGGGCGACCCTATAGTCGTCGGACATGATGGTGGCGGGCAAACCTAGTCCCGGGGTGGTATGCCCGACCCTATAGTCGTCGGACATGTCGGCGGCGGCCCAACTTTGGCCCGTGGTCGTGGGGACGACCCTATAGTCGTCGGATATGTCGGAGGCTGGCCAACCTAGTCCCGGGGTCGTGTGGACGACCCTATAGTCGTCGGACATGACGGTGGCGAGCCAATCTAGTCCCGGGGTCGTGGGGACGAACCTATAGTCGTCGGACAAGTCGGCGGCGGGCCAACCTAGTCCCGGGGTCGTGGGGACGACCCTATAGTCGTCGGCTTTTTCGGCGGCTGGCCAAATTTGGCCCGGGGTCGTGGGGACGACCCTATAGTCGTCGGATATGTCGGAGGCTGGCCAAATTTGGCCCGTAGTCGTGGGGACGATCCTATAGTCGTCGGACATGACGGTGGCGGGCCAATCTAGTCCCAGGGCCGTGGGGACGACCCTATAGTCGTCGGCTTTTTCGGCGGCTGGCCAAATTTGGCCCGTAGTCGTGGGGACGACCCTATAGTCGTCGGATATGTCGGAGGCTGGCCAAATTTGGCCCGTAGTCGTGGGGACGATCCTCTAGTCGTCGGACATGTCGGCGGCTGGCCAACTTTGGCCCGTGGTCGTGGGGACGACCCTATAGTCGTCGGATATGTCCGAGGCTGGCCAACCTAGTCCCGGGGTGGTAGGGACGACCCTATAGTCGTCGGACAAGTCGGCGGCGGGCCATCCTAGTCCCGGGGTCGTGGGGACGAACCTATAGTCGTCGGACAAGTCGGCGGCGGGCCAATCTAGTCCCAGGGCCGTGGGGACGACCCTATAGTCGTCGGCTTTTTCGGCGGCTGGCCAAATTTGGCCCGTAGTCGTGCGGACGACCCTATAGTCGTCGGACATGACGGTGGCGGGCCAATCTAGTCCCGGGGTCGTGGGGACGAACCTATAGTCGTCGGACAAGTCGGCGGCGGGCCAACCTAGTCCCGGGGTCGTGGGGACGACCCTATAGTCGTCGGACATGTCGGCGGCTGGCCAACTTTGGCCCGTGGTCGTGGGGACGACCCTATAGTCGTCGGATATGTCCGAGGCTGGCCAACCTAGTCCCGGGGTGGTAGGGACGACCCTATAGTCGTCGGACAAGTCGGCGGCGGGCCATCCTAGTCCCGGGGTCGTGGGGACGACCCTATAGTCGTCGGACATGTCGGCGGCTGGCCAACTTTGGCCCGTGGTCTTGGGGACGACCCTATAGTCGTCGGATATGTCGGAGGCTGGCCAACCTAGTCCCTGGGTGGTAGGGACGACCCTATAGTCGTCGGAAAAGTCGGCGGCGAGCCATCCTAGTCCCGGGGTCGTGGGGACGACCCTATAGTCGTCGGACATGATGGTTGCGGGCCAATCTTGTCGCGGGGCCTTGGGGACGACCGTATAGTCGTCGGTCATGTCGGCGGCTGGACAACCTGGTCCCGGCGTCGTGGGGACGACCCTATAGTCGTCGGATATGTCGGAGGCTGGCCAACCTCGTCCCGGGGTGGTAGGGACGACCCTATAGTCGTCGGACAAGTCGGCGGCGGGCCACCCTAGTCCCGGGGTCGTGGGGACGCCCCTATACTCGTCGGACATGCCGGCGGCTGGGCAACTTTGGTCCGTGGTCGTGGGGACCACCCTATAGTGGTCGGACAAGTCGGCGGCGGGGCAATCTAGTCCTGGGGTCGTGGGGACGACCCTGTAGTCGTCGGACATGAAGGTGGCGGGCCAATCTAGTCCCAGGGCCGTCGGGACGACCCTATAGTCGTCGGACCTGTCGGCGGCTGGCCAACTTTGGCCTGTGGTCGTGGGGACAACCCTATAGTCGTCGGACCAGTCGGCGGCGGGCCAACCTAGTCCCGCGGTCGTGGGGACGACCCTATAGTCGTCGGACATGACGGTGGCGGGCCAATCTAGTCCCGGGGTCGTGGGGACGACCCTATAGTCGTCGGACAAGTCGGCGGCGGGCCAACCTAGTCCCGGGGTCGTGGGGACGACCCTATAGTCGTCGGATATGTCGGCGGCTGGCCAAATTTGGCCCGTGGTCGTGGGGACGATCCTATACTCGTCGGACATGACGGTGGCAGGCCAATCTAGTTCCGGGGTCGTGGAGACGACCCTATAGTCGTCGAACATGTCGGCGGCTGGCCAACTTTGGCCTGTGGTCGTGGGGACGACCCTATAGTCGTCGGACCAGTCGGCGGCGGGCCATCCTAGTCCCGGGGTCGTGGGGACGACCCAATACTCGTCGGACATGACGGTGGCGGGCCAATCTAGACCCGGGGTCGTGGGGACGACCCTATAGTCGTCGGCTTTTTCGGCGGCTGGCCAAATTTGGCCCGGGGTCGTGGGGACGACCCTATAGTCGTCGGATATGTCGGAGGCTGGCCAAATTTGGCCCGTAGTCGTGGGGACGATCCTATAGTCGTCGGACATGACGGTGGCGGGCCAATCTAGTCCCAGGGCCGTGGGGACGACCCTATAGTCGTCGGACAAGTCGGCGGCGGGCCAACCTAGTCCCGGGGTCGTGGGGACGACCCTATAGTCGTCGGACATGACGGTGGCGGGCCAATCTAGTCCCGGGGTCGTGGGGACGACCCTATAGTCGTCGGACAAGTCGGCGGCGGGCCAACCTAGTCCCGGGGTCGTGGGGACGACCCTATAGTCGTCGGATATGTCGGCGGCTGGCCAAATTTGGCCCGTGGTCGTGGGGACGATCCTATACTCGTCGGACATGACGGTGGCAGGCCAATCTAGTTCCGGGGTCGTGGAGACGACCCTATAGTCGTCGAACATGTCGGCGGCTGGCCAACTTTGGCCTGTGGTCGTGGGGACGACCCTATAGTCGTCGGACCAGTCGGCGGCGGGCCATCCTAGTCCCGGGGTCGTAGGGACGACCCTATAGTCGTCGGACAAGTCGGCGGGGAGCCAACCTAGTCCCGGGGTCCTGGGGCGACCCTATAGTCGTCGGACATGTCGGCGGCTGGGCAACTTTGGGCCGTGGTCGTGGGGACGACCCTATAGTCGGCGGACAAGTCGGCGGCGGGCCAACCTAGTCCCGGGGTCGTGGGTACGACCCTATAGTCGTCGGACATGCCGGCGGCGGGCCAATCTAGTCCCGGGGTCGTGGGGACGACCCTATTGGCTTTCGGACATGTCGGCGGCTGGGCAACATTGGCCCGTGGTCGTGGGGACCACCCTATAGTCGTCGGACAAGTCGGCGGCGGACCAACCTAGTCTCGGGGTCGTGGAGACGACCCTATTGTCGTCGGACATGACGGTGGCGGGGCAATTTAGTCCTGGGGTCGTTGGGACGACCCCGTAGTCGTCGGACATGACGGTGTTGGGCCAATCTAGTCCCGGGGCCGTGGGGACGACCCTATAGTCGTCGGACATGACGGTGGCGGGCCAATCTAGTCCCGGGGTCGTGGGGACGACCCTATTGGCTTTCGGACATGTCGGCGGCTGGGCAACTTTGGCCCGTGGTCGTGGGGACCACCCTATAGTCGTCGGACAAGTCGGCGGCGGACCAACCTAGTCTCGGGGTCATGGAGACGACCCTATAGTCTTCGGACATGTCGGCGGCTGGGCAACATTGGCCCGTGGTCGTGGGGACGACCCTATAGTCGGCGGACAAGTCGGCGGCGGGCCAACGTAGTCCCGGGGTCGTGGAGACGACCCTATAGTCGTCGGACATGTTGGTGGCGGGGCAATCTAGTCCTGGGGTCGTGGGGACGACCCTATAGTTGTCGGACAAGTCGGCGGCGGGCCAACCTAGTCCCGGGGTCGTGGGGACGACCCTATAGTCGTCGGACATGTTGGTGGCGGGCCAACCTAGTCCCGGGGTCGTGGGGACGACCCTATAGTCGTCGGACATGTCGGCGGCTGGCCAACATAGTCCCGGGGTCGAGGGGACGACCCTATAGTCGTCGGACATGTCGGCGGCGCGCCAACCTAGTCCCGGGGTCGTGGGGACGACCCTGTAGTCGTCGGACATGACGGTGGCGGGCCAATCTAGTCCTGTGGCCGTGGGGACGACCGTATAGTCGTCGCACATGTGGGCGGCTGGCCAACCTAGTCCCGGGGTCGTGGGGACGACCCTATAGTCGTCGGACAAGTCGGCGGCAGGCCAACATAGTCCCGGGGTCGAGGGGACGACCCTGTAGTCGTCGGACATGACGGTGGTGGGACAAACTAGTCCCGGGGTCGAGGGGACGACCCTGTAGTCGTCGGACATGACGGTGGTGGGACAAACTAGTCCCGGAGTCGTGGGGACGACCCTATAGTCGTCGGACAAGTCGGCGGCAGGCCAACATAGTCCCGGAGTCGTGGGGACGACCCTATAGCCGTCGGACATGTCGGCGGCTGGGCAACTTTGGCCCGTGGGCGTGGGGACGACCCTATAGTCGGCGGACAAGTCGGCGGCGGGCCAACCTAGTCCCGGGGTCGTGGGGACGACCCTATAGTCGTCGGACATGACGGTGCCGGGGCAATCTAGCCCCGGGGTCGTGGGGACGACCCTATAGTCGTCGGACATGACGGCGGCTTGCCAACCTAGTCCCGGTGTCGTGGGGACGACCCTATAGTCTTCGGACATGTCGGCGGCTGGGCAACTTTGGCCCGTGGTCGTGGGGACGACCGTATAGTCGTCGGACATGTCGGCGGCTGGCCAACCTAGTCCCGGGGTCGAGGGGACGACCCTGTAGTCGTCGGACATGACGGTGGTGGGCCAAACTAGTCCCGGGGTCGTGGGGACGACCCTATAGTCGTCGGACAAGTCGGCGGCTGGCCAACCTAGTCCCGGGGTCGCAGGGACGACCCTATAGTCGTCGGACATGTCGGCGGCAGGCCAACATAGTCCCGGAGTCGTGGGGACGACCCTATAGTCGTCGGACATGTCGGCGGCTGGGCAACTTTGGCCCGTGGTCGTGGGGACGACCCTATAGTCGGCGGACAAGTCGGCGGCGGGCCAACCTAGTCCCGGGGTCGTGGGGACGACCCTATAGTCGTCGGACATGACGGTGCCGGGGCAATCAAGCCCCGGGGTCGTGGGGACGACCCTATAGTCGTCGGACATGACGGCGGCTTGCCAACCTAGTCCCGGGGTGGTAGGGACGACCCTATAGTCGTTGGACAAGTCGGCGGCCGTCCAACCTAGTCCCGGGGTCGTGGGGACGGCCCTATAGTCGTCGGACATGTCGGCGGTTGGCCAACCTAGTCCCGGGGTGGTAGGGACGACCCTATAGTCGTCGGACAAGTCGGCGGCGGGCCAACCTAGTCCCGGGGTCGTGGGGACGACCCTATAGTCGTCGGACATGACGCTGGCGGGCCAATCTAGTCCCGGGGTCGTGGGGACGACCCTATAGTCTTCGGACATGTCGGCGGCTGTGCAACTTTGGCCCGTGTTCGTGGGGACCACCCTATAGTCGTGGGACAAGTCGGCGGCGGGCCAACCTATTCCCGGGGTCGTGGGGACGACCCTATAGTCGTCGGTCATGTCGGCGGCGGGCCAACGTATGCCCAGGGTCGTAGGGACGAACCGATAGTCGTCGGATAAGACGGCGGATGGCCAACTTTGGTCCGTTGTCGTGGGGACGACCCTATAGTCGTCGGACATGACGGTGGCGGGCCAACCTAGTCCCGGGTTCGTGGGGACGACCCTATGGTCGTCGGACATGTCGGCGGCTGGCCAACTTTGGCCCGGGGTCGTGGGGACGACCCTATAGACGTCGGACATGTTGGCGTCTGGCCAACCTAGTCCCGAGTTCGTGGTGACGACCCTATAGTCGTCGGTCATGTCGGCGGCGGGCCAACGTATGCCCAGGGTCGTAGGGACGAACCGATAGTCGTCGGATAAGACGGCGGATGGCCAACTTTGGTCCGTTGTCGTGGGGACGACCCTATAGTCTTCGGACATGTCGGCGGCTGTGCAACTTTGGCCCGTGTTCGTGGGGACCACCCTATAGTCGGCGGACAAGTCGGCGGCGGGCCAACGTAGTCCCGGGGTCGTGGAGACGACCCTATAGTCGTCGGACATGTTGGTGGCGGGCCAACCTAGTCCCGGGGTCGTGGGGACGACCCTATAGTCGTCGGACATGTCGGCGGCTGGCCAACATAGTCCCGGGGTCGAGGGGACGACCCTATAGTCGTCGGACATGTCGGCGGCGCGCCAACCTAGTCCCGGGGTCGTGGGGACGACCCTGTAGTCGTCGGACATGACGGTGGCGGGCCAATCTAGTCCTGTGGCCGTGGGGACGACCGTATAGTCGTCGCACATGTGGGCGGCTGGCCAACCTAGTCCCGGGGTCGTGGGGACGACCCTATAGTCGTCGGACAAGTCGGCGGCAGGCCAACATAGTCCCGGGGTCGAGGGGACGACCCTGTAGTCGTCGGACATGACGGTGGTGGGACAAACTAGTCCCGGGGTCGAGGGGACGACCCTGTAGTCGTCGGACATGACGGTGGTGGGACAAACTAGTCCCGGAGTCGTGGGGACGACCCTATAGTCGTCGGACATGTCGGCGGCGCGCCAACCTAGTCCCGGGGTCGTGGGGACGACCCTGTAGTCGTCGGACATGACGGTGGCGGGCCAATCTAGTCCTGTGGCCGTGGGGACGACCGTATAGTCGTCGCACATGTGGGCGGCTGGCCAACCTAGTCCCGGGGTCGTGGGGACGACCCTATAGTCGTCGGACAAGTCGGCGGCAGGCCAACATAGTCCCGGGGTCGAGGGGACGACCCTGTAGTCGTCGGACATGACGGTGGTGGGACAAACTAGTCCCGGGGTCGAGGGGACGACCCTGTAGTCGTCGGACATGACGGTGGTGGGACAAACTAGTCCCGGAGTCGTGGGGACGACCCTATAGTCGTCGGACAAGTCGGCGGCAGGCCAACATAGTCCCGGAGTCGTGGGGACGACCCTATAGTCGTCGGACAAGTCGGCGGCAGGCCAACATAGTCCCGGAGTCGTGGGGACGACCCTATAGCCGTCGGACATGTCGGCGGCTGGGCAACTTTGGCCCGTGGGCGTGGGGACGACCCTATAGTCGGCGGACAAGTCGGCGGCGGGCCAACCTAGTCCCGGGGTCGTGGGGACGACCCTATAGTCGTCGGACATGACGGTGCCGGGGCAATCTAGCCCCGGGGTCGTGGGGACGACCCTATAGTCGTCGGACATGACGGCGGCTTGCCAACCTAGTCCCGGGGTCGTGGGGACGACCCTATAGTCTTCGGACATGTCGGCGGCTGGGCAACTTTGGCCCGTGGTCGTGGGGACCACCCTATAGTCGTCGGACAAGTCGGCGGCGGACCAACCTAGTCTCGGGGTCATGGAGACGACCCTATAGCCTTCGGACATGTCGGCGGCTGGGCAACATTGGCCCGTGGTCGTGGGGACGACCCTATAGTCGGCGGACAAGTCGGCGGCGGGCCAACGTAGTCCCGGGGTCGTGGAGACCACCCTATAGTCGTCGGACATGTTGGTGGCGGGGCAATCTAGTCCTGGGGTCGTGGGGACGACCCTATAGTTGTCGGACAAGTCGGCGGCGGGCCAACCTAGTCCCGGGGTCGTGGGGACGACCCTATAGTCGTCGGACATGTTGGTGGCGGGCCAACCTAGTCCCGGGGTCGTGGGGACGACCCTATAGTCGTCGGACATGTCGGCGGCTGGCCAACATAGTCCCGGGGTCGAGGGGACGACCCTATAGTCGTCGGACATGTCGGCGGCGCGCCAACCTAGTCCCGGGGTCGTGGGGACGACCCTGTAGTCGTCGGACATGACGGTGGCGGGCCAATCTAGTCCTGTGGCCGTGGGGACGACCGTATAGTCGTCGCACATGTGGGCGGCTGGCCAACCTAGTCCCGGGGTCGTGGGGACGACCCTATAGTCGTCGGACAAGTCGGCGGCAGGCCAACATAGTCCCGGGGTCGAGGGGACGACCCTGTAGTCGTCGGACATGACGGTGGTGGGACAAACTAGTCCCGGGGTCGTGGGGACGACCCTATAGTCGTCGGACAAGTCGGCGGCTGGCCAACCTAGTCCCGGGGTCGCAGGGACGACCCTGTAGTCGTCGGACATGACGGTGGCGGGCCAATCTAGTCCTGTGGCCGTGGGGACGACCGTATAGTCGTCGCACATGTGGGCGGCTGGCCAACCTAGTCCCGGGGTCGTGGGGACGACCCTATAGTCGTCGGACAAGCCGGCGGCAGGCCAACATAGTCCCGGTGTCGAGGGGACGACCCTGTAGTCGTCGGACATGACGGTGGTGGGACAAACTAGTCCCGGGGTCGAGGGGACGACCCTGTAGTCGTCGGACATGACGGTGGTGGGACAAACTAGTACCGGGGTCGTGGGGACGACCCTATAGTCGTCGGACAAGTCGGCGGCAGGCCAACATAGTCCCGGAGTCGTGGGGACGACCCTATAGTAGTCGGACATGTCGGCGGCTGGGCAACTTTGGGCCGTGGTCGTGGGGACGACCCTATAGTCGGCGGACAAGTCGGCGGCGGGCCAACCTAGTCCCGGGGTCGTGGGTACGACCCTATAGTCGTCGGACATGCCGGCGGCGGGCCAATCTAGTCCCGGGGTCGTGGGGACGACCCTATTGGCTTTCGGACATGTCGGCGGCTGGGCAACATTGGCCCGTGGTCGTGGGGACCACCCTATAGTCGTCGGACAAGTCGGCGGCGGACCAACCTAGTCTCGGGGTCGTGGAGACGACCCTATTGTCGTCGGACATGACGGTGGCGGGGCAATTTAGTCCTGGGGTCGTTGGGACGACCCCGTAGTCGTCGGACATGACGGTGTTGGGCCAATCTAGTCCCGGGGCCGTGGGGACGACCCTATAGTCGTCGGACATGACGGTGGCGGGCCAATCTAGTCCCGGGGTCGTGGGGACGACCCTATTGGCTTTCGGACATGTCGGCGGCTGGGCAACTTTGGCCCGTGGTCGTGGGGACGACCGTATAGTCGTCGGACATGTCGGCGGCTGGCCAACCTAGTCCCGGGGTCGAGGGGACGACCCTGTAGTCGTCGGACATGACGGTGGTGGGCCAAACTAGTCCCGGGGTCGTGGGGACGACCCTATAGTCGTCGGACAAGTCGGCGGCTGGCCAACCTAGTCCCGGGGTCGCAGGGACGACCCTATAGTCGTCGGACATGTCGGCGGCAGGCCAACATAGTCCCGGAGTCGTGGGGACGACCCTATAGTCGTCGGACATGTCGGCGGCTGGGCAACTTTGGCCCGTGGTCGTGGGGACGACCCTATAGTCGGCGGACAAGTCGGCGGCGGGCCAACCTAGTCCCGGGGTCGTGGGGACGACCCTATAGTCGTCGGACATGACGGTGCCGGGGCAATCAAGCCCCGGGGTCGTGGGGACGACCCTATAGTCGTCGGACATGACGGCGGCTTGCCAACCTAGTCCCGGGGTGGTAGGGACGACCCTATAGTCGTTGGACAAGTCGGCGGCCGTCCAACCTAGTCCCGGGGTCGTGGGGACGGCCCTATAGTCGTCGGACATGTCGGCGGTTGGCCAACCTAGTCCCGGGGTGGTAGGGACGACCCTATAGTCGTCGGACAAGTCGGCGGCGGGCCAACCTAGTCCCGGGGTCGTGGGGACGACCCTATAGTCGTCGGACATGACGCTGGCGGGCCAATCTAGTCCCGGGGTCGTGGGGACGACCCTATAGTCTTCGGACATGTCGGCGGCTGTGCAACTTTGGCCCGTGTTCGTGGGGACCACCCTATAGTCGTGGGACAAGTCGGCGGCGGGCCAACCTATTCCCGGGGTCGTGGGGACGACCCTATAGTCGTCGGTCATGTCGGCGGCGGGCCAACGTATGCCCAGGGTCGTAGGGACGAACCGATAGTCGTCGGATAAGACGGCGGATGGCCAACTTTGGTCCGTTGTCGTGGGGACGACCCTATAGTCGTCGGACATGACGGTGGCGGGCCAACCTAGTCCCGGGTTCGTGGGGACGACCCTATGGTCGTCGGACATGTCGGCGGCTGGCCAACTTTGGCCCGGGGTCGTGGGGACGACCCTATAGACGTCGGACATGTTGGCGTCTGGCCAGCCTAGTCCCGAGTTCGTGGTGACGACCCTATAGTCGTCGGTCATGTCGGCGGCGGGCCAACGTATGCCCAGGGTCGTAGGGACGAACCGATAGTCGTCGGATAAGACGGCGGATGGCCAACTTTGGTCCGTTGTCGTGGGGACGACCCTATAGTCTTCGGACATGTCGGCGGCTGTGCAACTTTGGCCCGTGTTCGTGGGGACCACCCTATAGTCGTGGGACAAGTCGGCGGCGGGCCAACCTATTCCCGGGGTCGTGGGGACGACCCTATAGTCGTCGGACATGTCGCTGGCTGGCCAACCTAGTTCCGGGGTCGTGGGGACGACCCTATAGTCGTTGGACAAGTCGGCGGCGGGCCAACCTAGTCCCTGGGTCGTGGGGACGACCCTATAGTCGTCGGACATGTCGGCGGCTGGCCAACCTGGTCCCGGGGTCGTGGGGGCGACCCTATAGTCGTCGGACAAGCCGGCGGCGCGCCAACCTTGTCCCGCGGTCGTGGGGACGACCCCGTAGTCGTCGGACATATCGGCGGCGGGCCAAATTTGGCCCGGGGTCGTGGGGACGACCCTATAGTCGTCGGACATGTCGGCGGCTGGGCAACTTTGGCCCGTGGTCGTGGGGACGACCCTATAGTCGTCGGACAATTCGGCGGCTGTGCAACTTTGGCCCGTGTTCGTGGGGACCACCCTATAGTCGTTGGACAAGTCGGCGGCGGGCCAACCTAGTCCCTGGGTCGTGGGGACGACCCTATAGTCGTCGGACATGACGGTGGCGGGCCAATCTAGTCCCCGGGTCGTGGGGACGACCCTATAGTCGTCGGACATGACGGTGCCGGGGCAATCTAGCCCCGGGGTCGTGGGGACGACCCTATAGTCGTCGGACATGATGGCGGCTGGCCAACCTAGTCCCGGGGTGGTAGGGACGACCCTATAGCCGTTGGATAAGTCGGCGGCGGGCCAACCTAGTACCCGGGGTCGTGGGGACGGCCCTATAGTCGTCGGACATGTCGGCGGCTGGCCAACCTAGTCCCGGGGTGGTAGGGACGACCCTATAGTCGTCGGACAAGTCGGCGGCGGGCCAACCTAGTCCCGGGGTCGTGGGGACGACCCTATAGTCGTCGGACATGACGGTGGCGGGCCAATCTAGTCCCGGGGTCGTGGGGACGACCCTATAGTCTTCGGACATGTCGGCGGCTGGGCAACTTTGGCCCGTGGTCGTGGGGACCACCCTATAGTCGTGGGACAAGTCGGCGGCGGGCCAACCTAGTCCCGGGGTCGTGGGGACGACCCTATAGTCGTCGGACATGTCGGCGGCGGGCCAACCTATTCCCGGGGTCGTGGATACGACCCTATAGTCGTCGGACATGACGGTGGCAGGGCAATCTAGTCCTGGGGTCGTGGGGACGACCCTATAGTCGCCGGACAAGTCGGTGGCGGGCCAACCTATTCCCGGGGTCGTGGAGACGACCCTATAGTCGTCGGACATGACGGTGGCAGGGCAATCTAGTCCTGGGGTCCTGGGGACGACCCTATAGTCGTCGGATAAGTCGGCGGCGGGCCAACCTACTCCCGGGGTCGTGGGGACGACCCTATATTCGTCGGACATGTCGGCGGCTGGCCAACTTTGGCCCGTAGTCGTCGGGTCGATCCTATAGTCGTCGGATATGCCGGCGGCTGGGCAACTTTGGCCCGTGGTCGTGGGGACGGCCCTATAGTCGTCAGACATGTCGGCGACTGGCCAACCTAGTCCCGGGTTCGTGGGGACGACCCTATAGTCGTCGGACAAGTCGGCGGCGGGCCAACCTAGTGCCGGGGTCGTGGAGACGACCCTATAGTCGCCGGACAAGTCGGTGGCGGGCCAACCTATTCCCGGGGTCGTGGAGACGACCCTATAGTCGTCGGACATGACGGTGGCAGGGCAATCTAGTCCTGGGGTCCTGGGGACGACCCTATAGTCGTCGGATAAGTCGGCGGCGGGCCAACCTACTCCCGGGGTCGTGGGGACGACCCTATATTCGTCGGACATGTCGGCGGCTGGCCAACTTTGGCCCGTAGTCGTCGGGTCGATCCTATAGTCGTCGGATATGCCGGCGGCTGGGCAACTTTGGCCCGTGGTCGTGGGGACGGCCCTATAGTCGTCAGACATGTCGGCGACTGGCCAACCTAGTCCCGGGTTCGTGGGGACGACCCTATAGTCGTCGGACAAGTCGGCGGCGGGCCAACCTAGTGCCGGGGTCGTGGAGACGACCCTATAGTCGTCGGACATGACGATGGCGGGGCAATCTATTCCGGGGGTCGTGGGGACGACCCTATAGTCGTCGGACAAGTCGGCGGCGGGCCAACCTATTCCCGGGGTCGAGGACACGACCCTATAGTCGTCGGACATGACGGTGGCAGGGCAATCTAGTCCTGGGGTCCTGGGGACGACCCTATAGTCGTCGGATAAGTCGGCGGCGGGCCAACCTACTCCCGGGGTCATGGGGACGACCCTATATTCGTCGGACATGTCGGCGGCTGGCCAACCTAGTCCCGGGGTCGTGGGGACGACCCTATAGTCGTCGGACATGTCGGCGGCTGGCCAACCTAGTCCCGGGGTGGTAGGGACGACCCTATAGTCATTGGACATGTCGGCGGCTTGCCAACCTAGTCCCGGGTTCGTGGGGACGACCCTATAGTCGTCGGACTTGTCGGCGGCTGGCCAACTTTGGCCCGTGGTCGTGGGGACGACCCTATAGTCGTCGGACAAGTCGGCGGCGGGCCAACCTAGTCCCGGGGTCGTGGGGACGACCCTATAGTCGTCGGACAAGTCGGCGGCGGGACAACCTAGTCCCGGGGTCATGGGTACGACCCTATAGTCGTCGGATATGATGGTGGCGGGCCAATCTAGTCCCGGGGTCGTGGGGACGACCCTATTGGCTTTCGGACATGTCGGCGGCTGGGCAACTTTGGCCCGTGGTCGTGGGGACCACCCTATAGTCGTCGGACAAGTCGGCGGCGGGCCAACCTAGTCTCGGGGTCGTGGAGACGACCGTATTGTCGTCGGACATGACGGTGGCGGGGTAATCTATTCCTGGGGTCGTGGGGACGACCCCGTAGTCGTCGGACATGACGGTGTTGGGCCAATCTAGTCCCGGGGACGTGGGGACGACCCTATAGTCGTCGGACTTGTCGGCGGCTGGGCAACTTTGGCCCGTGGTCGTGGGGACGACCCTATAGTCGTCGGACAAGTCGGCGGCTGGTCAACTTTGGCCCGTGGTCGTGGGGACGAACCTATAGCCGTCGCACATGTCGGCGGCTGGCCAACCTAGTCCCGGGGTCGTGGGGACTACCCTTTAGTCGTCGGACATGTCGGCGGCTGGTCAACTTTGGCCCGTGGTCGTGGGGACACCCCATAGTCGTCGGACAAGACGGCGGCGGGCCAACCTAGTCCCGGGGTCGTGGGTACGACCCTATAGTCGTCGGACATGCCGGCGACTGGGCAACTTTGGCCCGTGGTCGTGGGAACGACCCTATAGAAGTCGGACAAGTCGGCGGCGGGCCAACCTAGTCCCGGGGTCGTGGGGACGACCCTATAGTCGTCGGACAAGTCGGCGGCTGGTCAACCTAGTCCCGGGGTCGCAGGGACGACCCTATAGTCGTCGGACAAGTCGGCGGCAGGCCAACATAGTCCCGGAGTCGTGGGAACGACCCTATAGTCGTCGGACATGTTGGTGGCGGGCCAACCTAGTCCCGGGGTCGTGGGGACGACCCTATAGTCGTCGGACATGTCGGCGGCTGGCCAACATAGTCCCGGGGTCGAGGGGACGACCCTATAGCGTCGGACAAGTCGGCGGCAGGCCAACATATTCCCGGGGTCGAGGGGACGACCCTGTAGTCGTCGGACATGACGGTGGCGGGCCAATCTAGTTCTGTGGCCGTGGGGACGACCGTATAGTCGTCGGACATGTCGGCGGCTGGCCAACCTAGTCCCGGGGTCGTGGGGACGTCCCTATAGTCTTCGGACATGTCGGCGGCTGGGCAACTTTGGCCCGTGTTCGTGGGGACCACCCTATAGTCGGCGGACAAGTCGGCGGCGGGCCAACCTAGTCCGGGGGTCGTGGGGACGACCCTATAGTCGTCGGACATGACGGTGCCGGGGCAATCTAGCCCCGGGGTCGTGGGGACGACCCTATAGTCGTCGGACATGACGGCGGCATGCCAACCTAGTCCCGGGGTGGTAGGGACGACCCTATAGTCGTCGGACATGACGCTGGCGGGCCAATCTAGTCCCGGGGTCGTGGGGACGACCCTATAGTCTTCGGACATGTCGGCGGCTGGCCAACCTAGTCCCGGGGTCGCAGGGACGACCCTATAGTCGTCGGACAAGTCGGCGGCAGGCCAACATAGTCCCGGAGTCGTGGGGACGACCCTATAGCCGTCGGACATGTCGGCGGCTGGGCAACTTTGGCCCGTGGTCGTGGGGACGACCCTATAGTCGGCGGACAAGTCGGCGGCGGGCCAACCTAGTCCCGGGGTCGTGGGGACGACCCTATAGTCGTCGGACATGACGGTGCCATGGCAATCTAGCCCCGGGGTCGTGGGGACGACCCTATAGTCGTCGGACATGTCGCTGGCTGGCCAACCTAGTTCCGGGGTCGTGGGGACGACCCTATAGTCGTCGGTCATGTCGGCGGCGGGCCAACGTATGCCCAGGGTCGTAGGGACGAACCGATAGTCGTCGGATATGACGGCGGATGGCCAACTTTGGTCCGTTGTCGTGGGGACGACCCTATAGTCGTCGGACATGACGGTGGCGGGCCAACCTAGTCCCGGGTTCGTGGGGACGACCCTATGGTCGTCGGACATGTCGGCGGCTGGCCAACTTTGGCCCGGGGTCGTGGGGACGACCCTATAGACGTCGGACATGTTGGCGTCTGGCCAACCTAGTCCCGAGTTCGTGGTGACGACCCTTTAGTCGTCGGACATGTCGGCGGCGGGCCAACGTAGGCCCAGGTTCGTAGGGACGACCCTATAGTCGTCGGAGAAGTCGGCGGCGGGCCAATCTAGTCCCGGGGTCGTGGGGACTACCCTATAGTCGTCGGACATGTCGCTGGCTGGCCAACCTAGTTCCGGGGTCGTGGGGACGACCCTATAGTCGTTTGGACAAGTCGGCGGCGGGCCAACCTAGTCCCTGGGTCGTGGGGACGACCCTATAGTCGTCGGACATGTCGGCTTCTGGCCAACCTGGTCCCGGGGTCGTGGGGGCGACCCTATAGTCGTCGGACAAGTCGGCGGCGCGCCAACCTTGTCCCGCGGTCGTGGGGACGACCCCGTAGTCGTCGGACAAATCGGCGGCGGGCCAAATTTGGCCCGGGGTCGTGGGGACGACCCTATAGTCGTCGGACATGTCGGCGGCTGGGCAACTTTGGCCCGTGGTCGTGGGGACGACCCTATAGTCGTCGGACAATTCGGCGGCGGGCCAACCTAGTCCCGTGGTCGTGGGGACGACCCTATAGTCGTCGGACATGACGGTGGCGGGGCAATCTAGTCCGGGGGTCGTGGGGACGACCCTATAGTCGTCGGACAAGACGGTGGCGGGCCAATCTAGTCCCCGGGTCGTGGGGACGACCCTATAGTCGTCGGACATGACGGTGCCGGGGCAATCTAGCCCCGGGGTCGTGGGGACGACCCTATAGTCGTCGGACATGATGGCGGCTGGCCAACCTAGTCCCGGGGTGGTAGGGACGACCCTATAGCCGTTGGACAAGTCGGGGGCGGGCCAACCTAGTACCCGGGGTCGTGGGGACGGCCCTATAGTCGTCGGACATGTCGGCGGCTGGCCAACCTAGTCCCGGGGTGGTAGGGACGACCCTATAGTCGTCGGACAAGTCGGCGGCGGGCCAACCTAGTCCCGGGGTCGTGGGGACGACCCTATAGTCGTCGGACATGACGGTGGCGGGCCAATCTAGTCCCGGGGTCGTGGGGACGACCCTATAGTCTTCGGACATGTCGGCGGCTGGGCAACTTTGGCCCGTGGTCGTGGGGACCACCCTATAGTCGTGGGACAAGTCGGCGGCGGGCCAACCTAGTCCCGGGGTCGTGGGGACGACCCTATATCGTCGGACATGTCGGCGGCGGGCCAACCTATTCCCGGGGTCGTGGATACGACCCTATAGTCGTCGGACATGACGGTGGCAGGGCAATCTAGTCCTGGGGTCGTGGGGACGACCCTATAGTCGCCGGACAAGTCGGTGGCTGGGCAACTTTGGCCCGTGGTCGTGGGGACGACCCTATAGTCGTCGGACAAGTCGGCGGCTGGTCAACTTTGGCCCGTGGTCGTGGGGACGAACCTATAGCCGTCGCACATGTCGGCGGCTGGCCAACCTAGTCCCGGGGTCGTGGGGACTACCCTTTAGTCGTCGGACATGTCGGCAGCTGGTCAACTTTGGCCCGTGGTCGTGGGGACACCCCATAGTCGTCGGACAAGACGGCGGCGGGCCAACCTAGTCCCGGGGTCGTGGGTACGACCCTATAGTCGTCGGACATGCCGGCGACTGGGCAACTTTGGCCCGTGGTCGTGGGAACGACCCTATAGAAGTCGGACAAGTCGGCGGCGGGCCAACCTAGTCCCGGGGTCGTGGGGACGACCCTATAGTCGTCGGACAAGTCGGCGGCTGGTCAACCTAGTCCCGGGGTCGCAGGGACGACCCTATAGTCGTCGGACAAGTCGGCGGCAGGCCAACATAGTCCCGGAGTCGTGGGAACGACCCTATAGTCGTCGGACATGTTGGTGGCGGGCCAACCTAGTCCCGGGGTCGTGGGGACGACCCTATAGACGTCGGACATGTCGGCGGCTGGCCAACATAGTCCCGGGGTCGAGGGGACGACCCTATAGCGTCGGACAAGTCGGCGGCAGGCCAACATATTCCCGGGGTCGAGGGGACGACCCTGTAGTCGTCGGACATGACGGTGGCGGGCCAATCTAGTTCTGTGGCCGTGGGGACGACCGTATAGTCGTCGGACATGTCGGCGGCTGGCCAACCTAGTCCCGGGGTCGTGGGGACGTCCCTATAGTCTTCGGACATGTCGGCGGCTGGGCAACTTTGGCCCGTTTTCGTGGGGACCACCCTATAGTCGGCGGACAAGTCGGCGGCGGGCCAACCTAGTCCCGGGGTCGTGGGGACGACCCTATAGTCGTCGGACATGACGGTGCCGGGGCAATCTAGCCCCGGGGTCGTGGGGACGACCCTATAGTCGTCGGACATGACGGCGGCATGCCAACCTAGTCCCGGGGTGGTAGGGACGACCCTATAGTCGTCGGACATGACGCTGGCGGGCCAATCTAGTCCCGGGGTCGTGGGGACGACCCTATAGTCTTCGGACATGTCGGCGGCTGGCCAACCTAGTCCCGGGGTCGCAGGGACGACCCTATAGTCGTCGGACAAGTCGGCGGCAGGCCAACATAGTCCCGGAGTCGTGGGGACGACCCTATAGCCGTCGGACATGTCGGCGGCTGGGCAACTTTGGCCCGTGGTCGTGGGGACGACCCTATAGTCGGCGGACAAGTCGGCGGCGGGCCAACCTAGTCCCGGGGTCGTGGGGACGACCCTATAGTCGTCGGACATGACGGTGCCGGGGCAATCTAGCCCCGGGGTCGTGGGGACGACCCTATAGTCGTCGGACATGACGGCGGCTTGCCAACCTAGTCCCGGGGTCGTGGGGACGACCCTATAGTCTTCGGACATGTCGGCGGCTGGGCAACTTTGGCCCGTGGTCGTGGGGACGACCGTATAGTCGTCGGACATGTCGGCGGCTGGCCAACCTAATCCCGGGGTCGAGGGGACGACCCTGTAGTCGTCGGACATGACGGTGGTGGGCCAAACTAGTCCCGGGGTCGTGGGGACGACCCTATAGTCGTCGGACAAGTCGGCGGCTGGCCAACCTAGTCCCGGGGTCGCAGGGACGACCCTATAGTCGTCGGACATGTCGGCGGCAGGCCAACATAGTCCCGGAGCCGTGGGGACGACCCTATAGTCGTCGGACATGTCGGCGGCTGGGCAACTTTGGCCCGTGGTCGTGGGGACGACCCTATAGTCGGCGGACAAGTCGGCGGCGGGCCAACCTAGTCCCTGGGTCGTGGGGACGACCCTATAGTCGTCGGACATGACGGTGCCGGGGCAATCTAGCCCCGGGGTCGTGGGGACGACCCTATAGTCGTCGGACATGACGGCGGCTTGCCAACCTAGTCCCGGGGTGGTAGGGACGACCCTATAGTCGTTGGACAAGTCGGCGGCCGTCCAACCTAGTCCCGGGGTCGTGGGGACGGCCCTATAGTCGTCGGACATGTCGGCGGTTGGCCAACCTAGTCCCGGGGTTGTAGGGACGACCCTATAGTCGTCGGACAAGTCGGCGGCGGGCCAACCTAGTCCCGGGGTCGTGGGGACGACCCTATAGTCGTCGGACATGACGCTGGCGGGCCAATCTAGTCCCGGGGTCGTGGGGACGACCCTATAGTCTTCGGACATGTCGGCGGCTGGGCAACTTTGGCCCGTGTTCGTGGGGACCACCCTATAGTCGTGGGACAAGTCGGCGGCGGGCCAACCTATTCCCGGGGTCGTGGGGACGACCCTATAGTCGTCGGTCATGTCGGCGGCGGGCCAACGTATGCCCAGGGTCGTAGGGACGAACCGATAGTCGTCGGATATGACGGCGGATGGCCAACTTTGGTCCGTTGTCGTGGGGACGACCCTATAGTCGTCGGACATGACGGTGGCGGGCCAACCTAGTCCCGGGTTCGTGGGGACGACCCTATGGTCGTCGGACATGTCGGCGGCTGGCCAACTTTGGCCCGGGGTCGTGGGGACGACCCTATAGACGTCGGACATGTTGGCGTCTGGCCAACCTAGTCCCGAGTTCGTGGTGACGACCCTTTAGTCGTCGGACATGTCGGCGGCGGGCCAACGTAGGCCCAGGTTCGTAGGGACGACCCTATAGTCGTCGGAGAAGTCGGCGGCGGGCCAATCTAGTCCCGGGGTCGTGGGGACTACCCTATAGTCGTCGGACATGTCGCTGGCTGGCCAACCTAGTTCCGGGGTCGTGGGGACGACCCTATAGTCGTTTGGACAAGTCGGCGGCGGGCCAACCTAGTCCCTGGGTCGTGGGGACGACCCTATAGTCGTCGGACATGTCGGCTTCTGGCCAACCTGGTCCGGGGTCGTGGGGGCGACCCTATAGTCGTCGGACAAGCCGGCGGCGCGCCAACCTTGTCCCGCGGTCGTGGGGACGACCCTATGGTCGTCGGACATGTCGGCGGCTGGCCAACTTTGGCCCGGGGTCGTGGGGACGACCCTATAGACGTCGGACATGTTGGCGTCTGGCCAACCTAGTCCCGAGTTCGTGGTGACGACCCTTTAGTCGTCGGACATGTCGGCGGCTGGCCAACTTTGGCCCGTGGTCGTGGGGACGACTCTATAGTCGTCGGACAATTCGGCGGCGGGCCAACCTAGTCCCGTGGTCGTGGGGACGACCCTATAGTCGTCGGACATGACGGTGGCGGGGCAATCTAGTCCGGGGGTCGTGGGGACGACCCTATAGTCGTCGGACAAGACGGTGGCGGGCCAATCTAGTCCCCGGGTCGTGGGGACGACCCTATAGTCGTCGGACATGACGGTGCCGGGGCAATCTAGCCCCGGGGTCGTGGGGACGACCCTATAGTCGTCGGACATGATGGCGGCTGGCCAACCTAGTCCCGGGGTGGTAGGGACGACCCTATAGCCGTTGGACAAGTCGGGGGCGGGCCAACCTAGTACCCGGGGTCGTGGGGACGGCCCTATAGTCGTCGGACATGTCGGCGGCTGGCCAACCTAGTCCCGGGGTGGTAGGGACGACCCTATAGTCGTCGGACAAGTCGGCGGCGGGCCAACCTAGTCCCGGGGTCGTGGGGACGACCCTATAGTCGTCGGACATGACGGTGGCGGGCCAATCTAGTCCCGGGGTCGTGGGGACGACCCTATAGTCTTCGGACATGTCGGCGGCTGGGCAACTTTGGCCCGTGGTCGTGGGGACCACCCTATAGTCGTGGGACAAGTCGGCGGCGGGCCAACCTAGTCCCGGGGTCGTGGGGACGACCCTATAGTCGTCGGACATGTCGGCGGCGGGCCAACCTATTCCCGGGGTCGTGGATACGACCCTATAGTCGTCGGACATGACGGTGGCAGGGCAATCTAGTCCTGGGGTCGTGGGGACGACCCTATAGTCGCCGGACAAGTCGGTGGCGGGCCAACCTATTCCCGGGGTCGTGGAGACGACCCTATAGTCGTCGGACATGACGGTGGCAGGGCAATCTAGTCCTGGGGTCCTGGGGACGACCCTATAGTCGTCGGATAAGTCGGCGGCGGGCCAACCTACTCCCGGGGTCGTGGGGACGACCCTATATTCGTCGGACATGTCGGCGGCTGGCCAACTTTGGCCCGTAGTCGTCGGGTCGATCCTATAGTCGTCGGATATGCCGGCGGCTGGGCAACTTTGGCCCGTGGTCGTGGGGACGGCCCTATAGTCGTCAGACATGTCGGCGACTGGCCAACCTAGTCCCGGGTTCGTGGGGACGACCCTATAGTCGTCGGACAAGTCGGCGGCGGGCCAACCTAGTGCCGGGGTCGTGGAGACGACCCTATAGTCGCCGGACAAGTCGGTGGCGGGCCAACCTATTCCCGGGGTCGTGGAGACGACCCTATAGTCGTCGGACATGACGGTGGCAGGGCAATCTAGTCCTGGGGTCCTGGGGACGACCCTATAGTCGTCGGATAGGTCGGCGGCGGGCCAACCTACTCCCGGGGTCGTGGGGACGACCCTATATTCGTCGGACATGTCGGCGGCTGGCCAACTTTGGCCCGTAGTCGTCGGGTCGATCCTATAGTCGTCGGATATGCCGGCGGCTGGGCAACTTTGGCCCGTGGTCGTGGGGACGGCCCTATAGTCGTCAGACATGTCGGCGACTGGCCAACCTAGTCCCGGGTTCGTGGGGACGACCCTATAGTCGTCGGACAAGTCGGCGGCGGGCCAACCTAGTGCCGGGGTCGTGGAGACGACCCTATAGTCGTCGGACATGACGATGGCGGGGCAATCTATTCCGGGGGTCGTGGGGACGACCCTATAGTCGTCGGACAATTCGGCGGCGGGCCAACCTATTCCCGGGGTCGTGGACACGACCCTATAGTCGTCGGACATGACGGTGGCTGGCCAACCTAGTCCCGGGGTCGTGGGGACGACCCTATAGTCGTCGGACATGTCGGCGGCTGGCCAACCTAGTCCCGGGGTGGTAGGGACGACCCTATAGTCATTGGACATGTCGGCGGCTTGCCAACCTAGTCCCGGGTTCGTGGGGACGACCGTATAGTCGTCGGACATGTCGGCGGCTGGCCAACTTTGGCCCGGGGTCGTGGGGACGACCCTATAGTCGTCGGAAATGTTGGCGGCGGGCCAACCTATTCCCGGGGTCGTGGGGACGACCCTATAGTCGTCGCACAAGTCGGCGGCGGGCCAATCTAGTCCCGGGGCCGTGGGGACGACCCTATAGTCGTCGGACAAGTCGGCGGCGGGCCAACTTAGTCCCGGGGTCGTGGGGACGACCCTATAGTCGTCGGACATGATGGTGGCGGGCCAAACAAGACCCGGGGTCGTGGGGACGACCCAATAGTCGTCGCACATGTCGGCGGCTGGCCAACCTAGTCCCGGGGTCGTGGGGACGACCCTATAGTCGTCGCACAAGTCGGCGGCGGGCCAATCTAGTCCCGGGGCCGTGGGGACGACCCTATAGTCGTCGGACAAGTCGGCGGCGGGCCAACTTAGTCCCGGGGTCGTGGGGACGACCCTATAGTCGTCGGACATGATGGTGGCGGGCCAATCTAGACCCGGGGTCGTGGGGACGACCCAATAGTCGTCGGACATGTCGGCGGCTGGCCAACTTTGGCCCGTGGTCGTAGGGACGACCCTATAGTCGTCGGACGTGTCGGCGGTTGGGCAACTTTGGCCCGTGGTCGTGGGGACGACCTTATAGTCGTCGGACAAGTCGGCGGCGGGCCATCCTAGTCCCGGGGTCGTGGAGACGACCCTATATTCGTCGGAGATGTCGGCGGCGGGCCAACCTAGTCCCGGGGTCGTGGGGACGACCCTATAGTCGTCGGAAATGTTGGCGGCCTACCAACCTACTCCCGGGGTCGTGGAGACGACCCTATAGTCGTCGGTCTTGACGGCGGTAGGCCAACTCGGGCCCGTTGTCGTGGGGACCACCCTATAGTCGTCGGACAAGTCGGCGGCGGGCCAACCTAGTCCCGGGGTGGTGAGGACAACCCTGTAGTCGTCGGACATGCCGGCGGCTGGGCAACTTTGGCCCGTGGTCGTGGGGACCACCCTATAGTCGTCGAACATGTCGGCGGCGGGCCAACGTAGGCCCAGGGTCGTGGGGACGACCCTATAGTCGTCGGAAAATTCGGCGGCGGGCCAACCTAGTCCTGGGGTCGTGGGGACGGCCCTATAGTCGTCAGACATGTCGGCGACTGGCCAACCTAGTCCCGGGTTCGTGGGGACGACCCTATAGTCGTCGGACAAGTCGGCGGCGGGCCAACCTAGTGCCGGGGTCGTGGAGACGACCCTATAGTCGTCGGACATGACGGTGGCGGGGCAATCTATTCCGGGGGTCGTGGGGACGACCCTATAGTCGTCGGACAAGTCGGCGGCGGGCCAACCTATTCCCGGGGTCGTGGACACGACCCTATAGTCGTCGGACATGACGGTGGCAGGGCAATCTAGTCCTGGGGTCCTGGGGACGACCCTATAGTCGTCGGATAAGTCGGCGGCGGGCCAACCTACTCCCGGGGTCATGGGGACGACCCTATATTCGTCGGACATGTCGGCGGCTGGCCAACCTAGTCCCGGGGTCGTGGGGACGACCCTATAGTCGTCGGACATGTCGGCGGCTGGCCAACCTAGTCCCGGGGTGGTAGGGACGACCCTATAGTCATTGGACATGTCGGCGGCTTGCCAACCTAGTCCCGGGTTCGTGGGGACGACCGTATAGTCGTCGGACATGTCGGCGGCTGGCCAACTTTGGCCCGGGGTCGTGGGGACGACCCTATAGTCGTCGGAAATGTTGGCGGCGGGCCAACCTATTCCCGGGGTCGTGGGGACGACCCTATAGTCGTCGCACAAGTCGGCGGCGGGCCAATCTAGTCCCGGGGCCGTGGGGACGACCCTATAGTCGTCGGACAAGTCGGCGGCGGGCCAACTTAGTCCCGGGGTCGTGGGGACGACCCTATAGTCGTCGGACATGATGGTGGCGGGCCAATCTAGACCCGGGGTCTTGGGGACGACCCAATAGTCGTCGCACATGTCGGCGGCTGGCCAACCTAGTCCCGGGGTCGTGGGGACGACCCTATAGTCGTCGCACAAGTCGGCGGCGGGCCAATCTAGTCCCGGGGCCGTGGGGACGACCCTATAGTCGTCGGACAAGTCGGCGGCGGGCCAACTTAGTCCCGGGGTCGTGGGGACGACCCTATAGTCGTCGGACATGATGGTGGCGGGCCAATCTAGACCCGGGGTCGTGGGGACGACCCAATAGTCGTCGGACATGTCGGCGGCTGGCCAACTTTGGCCCGTGGTCGTGGGGACGACCCTATAGCCGTCGGACATGACGGTGGCGGGCCAATCTATCCCCGGGGTCGTGGGAACGACCCTATAGTCGTCGGAAATGTCGGCGGCTGGCCAACCTAGTCCCGGGGTGGTAGGGACGACCCTATAGTCATTGGACATGTCGGCGGCTTGCCAACCTAGTCCCGGGTTCGTGGGGACGACCGTATAGTCGTCGGACATGTCGGCGGCTGGCCAACTTTGGCCCGGGGTCGTGGGGACGACCCTATATTCGTCGGAAATGTTGGCGGCGGGCCAACCTAGTCCCGGGGTCGTGGGGACGACCCTATAGTCGCCGGACCAGTCGGTGGCGGGCCAATCTAGTCCCAGGGCCGTGGGGACAACCCTATACTCGTCGGACATGCCGGCGGCTGGGCAACTTTGGCCCGTGGTCGTGGGGACGACCCTATAGTCGTCGAACATGTCGGCGGCGGGCCAACGTACGCCCAGGTTCGTAGGGACGAACCTATAGTCGTCGGACATGACGGTGGCGGGCCAATCTAGTCCCGGGGTCGTGGGGACGACCCTATAGTCGTCGGACATGTCGGCGGCTGGCCAACATAGTCCCGGGGTGGTATGCACGACCCTATAGTCGTCGGACATGTCGGCGGCTGGCCAACCTAGTCCCGGGGTCGTGGGGACGACCCTATAGTCGTCGGACATGTCGGCGGCTGGCCAACTTTGGCCCGTGGTCGTGGGGACGACCCTATTGTCGTCGGACATGACGGTGGCGGGCCAATATAGTCCCGGGGTCGTGGGGACGACCCTATAGTCGTCGAACATGTCGGCGGCGGGCCAACGTACGCCCAGGTTCGTAGGGACGAACCTATAGTCGTCGGACATGACGGTGGCGGGCCAATCTAGTCCCGGGGTCGTGGGGACGACCCTATAGTCGTCGGACATGTCGGCGGCTGGCCAACATAGTTCCGGGGTGGTAGGGACGACCCTATAGTCGTCGGACCAGTCGGCGGCGGGCCATCCTATTCCCGGGGTCGTGGGGACGACCCAATACTCGTCGGACATGACGGTGGCGGGCCAATCTACTTCCGGGGTCGTGGTGACGACCCTATAGTCGTCGAACATGTCGGCGGCTGGCCAACTTTGGCGTGTGGTCGTGGGGACGACCCTATTGTCGTCGGACATGACGGTGGCGGGCCAATCTAGTTCCGGGGTCGTGGAGACGACCCTATAGTCGTCGAACATGTCGGCGGCTGGCCAACTTTGGCCCGTGGTCGTGGGGACGACCCTATAGTCGTCGGACCAGTCGGCGGCGGGCCAATCTAGTCCCGGGGTCGTGGAGACGACCCTATACTCGTCGGGCACGACGGTGGCGGGCCAATCTAGTTCCGGGGTCGTGGAGACGACCCTATAGTCGTCGAACATGTCGGCGGCTGGCCAACTTTGGCCTGTGGTCGTGGGGACGACCCTATAATCGTCGGACAAGTCGGCGGCGGGCCATCCTAGTCCCGGGGTCGTGGGGACGACCCAATACTCGCCGGACATGACGGTGGCGGGCCAATCTAGACCCGGGGTCGTGGGGACGACCCAATAGTCGTCGGACATGCCGGCGGCTGGGCAACTTTGGCCCGTGGTCGTGGGGACGACCCTATAGTCGTCGGACATGGCGGTGGCGGGCCAATCTAGTCCCGGGGTGGTAGGGACGACCCTATAGTCGTCGGACATGTCGGCGGCTGGCCAACTTTGGCCCGTGGTCGTGGGGACGACCCTATTGTCGTCGGACATGACGGTGGCGGGCCAATATAGTCCCGGGTCGTGGGGACGACCCTATAGTCGTCGGTCATGTCGGCAGCCGGACAACCTGGTCCCGGCGTCGTGGGGACGACCCTATAGTCGTCGGATATGTCGGAGGCTGGCCAACCTCGTCCCGGGGTGGTAGGGACGACCCTATAGTCGTCGGACAAGTCGGCGGCGGGCCACCCTAGTCCCGGGGTCGTGGGGACGCCCCTATACTCGTCGGACATGCCGGCGGCTGCGCAACTTTGGTCCGTGGTCGTGGGAACCACCCTATAGTGGTCGGACAAGTCGGCGGCGGGCCAACCTAGTCCTGGGGTCGTGGGGACGACCCTATAGTCGTCGGACATGTCGGCGGCTGGCCAACTATGGCCCGTTGTCGTGGGGACGACCCTATAGTCGTCCGACAAGTCGGCGGCGGGCCAACCTAGTCCCGGGGTCGTGGAGACGACCCTATAGTCGTCGGACATATCGGCGGCTGGCCAACTTTGACCCGGGGTCGTGGGGAGGACCTTATAGTCGTCGGACATGTCGGCGGCGGGCCAACGTAGGCCCAGGGTCGTGGGGACGACCCTATAGTCGTCGGAAAATTCGGCGGCGGGCCAACCTAGTCCTGGGGTCGTGGGGACGACCCTATAGTCGTCGGACATGTCGGCGGCTGGCCAACTATGGCCCGTTGTCGTGGGGACGACCCTATAGTCGTCGGACATGACGATGGCGGGCCAATCTAGTCCCGGGGTCGGGGGGACGACCCTATAGTCGTCGGACGTGTCGGCGGTTGGGCAACTTTGGCCCGTGGTCGTGGGGACGACCTTATAGTCGTCGGACAAGTCGGCGGCGGGCCATCCTAGTCCCGGGGTCGTGGAGACGACCCTATATTCGTCGGAGAAGTCGGCGGCGGGCCAACCTAGTCCGGGGTCGTGGGGACGACCCTATAGTCGTCGGAAATGTTGGCGGCCTACCAACCTACTCCCGGGGTCGTGGAGACGACCCTATAGTCGTCGGTCATGACGGCGGTAGGCCAACTCGGGCCCGTTGTCGTGGGGACCACCCTATAGTCGTCGGACAAGTCGGCGGCGGGCCAACCTAGTCCCGGGGTGGTGAGGACAACCCTGTAGTCGTCGGACATGCCGGCGGCTGGGCAACTTTGGCCCGTGGTCGTGGGGACCACCCTATAGTCGTCGAACATGTCGGCGGCGGGCCAACGTAGGCCCAGGGTCGTGGGGACGACCCTATAGTCGTCGGAAAATTCGGCGGCGGGCCAACCTGGTCCTGGGGTCGAGGGGACGACCCTATAGTCGTCGGACATGTCGGCGGCTGGCCAACTATGGCCCGTTGTCGTGGGGACGACCCTATAGTCGTCGGACATGACGATGGCGGGCCAATCTAGTCCCGGGGTCGGGGGGACGACCCTATAGTCGTCGGACATGTCGGCGGTTGGGCAACTTTGGCCCGTGGTCGTGGGGACGACCTTATAGTCGTCGGACAAGTCGGCGGCGGGCCATCCTAGTCCCGGGGTCGTGGAGACGACCCTATATTCGTTGGAGAAGTCGGCGGCGGGCCAACCTAGTCCCGGGGTCGTGGGGACGACCCTATAGTCGTCGGAAATGTTGGCGGCCGGGCAACCTACTCCCGGGGTCGTGGAGACGACCGTATAGTCGTCGGACAAGTCGGCGGCGGGCCAACCTAGTCCCGGGGTGGTGAGGACAACCCTGTAGTCGTCTGACATGCCGGCGGCTGGGCAACTTTGGCCCGTGGTCGTGGGGACAACCCTATACTCGTCGGACATGCCGGCGGCTGGGCAACTTTGGCCCGTGGTCGTGGGGACGACCCTATAGTCGTCGAACATGTCGGCGGCGGGCCAACGTACGCCCAGGTTCGTAGGGACGAACCTATAGTCGTCGGACATGACGGTGGCGGGCCAATCTAGTCCCGGGGTCGTGGGGACGACCCTATAGTCGTCGTATATGATGGTGGCGGGCCAATCTAGTCCCGGGGTCGTGGGGACGACGCTATAGTCGTCAGACAAGTCGGCGGCGGGCCAACCTAGTCCCGTGGTCGTGGGGACGAACCTATAGTCGTCGGATATGTTGGTGGCGGTCCAATCTAGTCCCGGGATCGTGGGGACAACCCTATAGTCGTCGGACAAGTCGGCGGCGGGTCATCCTAGTCCCGGGTCGTGGGGACGACCCTATAGTCGTCGGACATGTCGGCGGCTGGCCAACCTAGTCCCGGGGACGTGGGGACGACCCTATAGTCGTCGGACATGTCGGCGGCTGACCAACCTAGTCCCGGGGTCGTGGGGACGACCCTATAGTCGTCGGACATGTCGGCGGCTGGCCAACCTAGTCCCGGGGTCGTGGTGACGACCCTATAGTCGTCGGACAAGTCGGCGGCGGGCCAACCTAGTCCCGGGGTCGCGGGGACGACCCTGTAGTCGTCGGACATGACGGTGGCGGGCCAATCTAGTCCCGGGGCCGTGGGGACGACCCTATAGTCGTCGGACAAGTCGGCGGCGGGCCAACTTAGTCCCGGGGTCGTGGGGACGACCCTATAGTCGTCGGACATGATGGTGGCGGGCCAATCTAGACCCGGGGCCGTGGGGACGACCGTATAGTCGTCGGACATGTCGGCGGCTGGGCAACATTGGCCCGTGGTCGTGGGGACGACCCTATAGTCGTCGGACATGGCGGTGGCGGGCCAATCTAGTCCCGTGGTCGCGGGGACGACCCTATAGTCGTCGGACAAGTCGGAGGCTGGCCAACCTAGTCCCGGGGTGGTAGGGACGACCCTATAGTCGTCGGACAAGTCGGCGGCGAGCCAACCTAGTCCCGGGGTCCTGGGGCGACCCTATAGTCGTCGGACATGATGGTGGCGGGCCAACCTAGTCCCGGGGTGGTATGCACGACCCTATAGTCGTCGGACATGTCGGCGGCTGGCCAACCTAGTCCCGGGGTCGTGGGGACGACCCTATAGTCGTCGGACATGTCGGCGGCTGGCCAACTTTGGCCCGTGGTCGTGGGGACGACCCTATTGTCGTCGGACATGACGGTGGCGGGCCAATATAGTCCCGGGGTCGTGGGGACGACCCTATAGTCGTCGGACATGTCGGCGGCTGGCCAACGTGGGCCCCGGGTCGTAGGGACGACCCTATAGCCGTCGGAAATGTTGGCGGCTGGCCAACCTAGTCCCGGGGTCGTGGGGACGACCCTATAGTCGTCGTATATGATGGTGGCGGGCCAATCTAGTCCCGGGGTCGTGGGGACGACCCTATAGTCGTCGGACAAGTCGGCGGCGGGCCAACCTAGTCCCGGGGTCGTGGGGACGACCCTATAGTCGTCGGACAAGTCGGCGGCGGGCCAACCTATTCCCGGGGTCGTGGACACGACCCTATAGTCGTCGGACATGACGGTGGCAGGGCAATCTAGTCCTGGGGTCCTGGGGACGACCCTATAGTCGTCGGATAAGTCGGCGGCGGGCCAACCTACTCCCCGGGTTCATGGGGACGACCCTATATTCGTCGGACATGTCGGCGGCTGGCCAACCTAGTCCCGGGTTCGTGGGGACGACCCTATAGTCGTCGGACATGTCGGCGGCTGGCCAACCTAGTCCCGGGGTGGTAGGGACGACCCTATAGTCATTGGACATGTCGGCGGCTTGCCAACCTAGTCCCGGGTTCGTGGGGACGACCGTATAGTCGTCGGACATGTCGGCGGCTGGCCAACTTTGGCCCGGGGTCGTGGGGACGACCCTATAGTCGTCGGAAATGTTGGCGGCGGGCCAACCTATTCCCGGGGTCGTGGGGACGACCCTATAGTCGTCGCACAAGTCGGCGGCGGGCCAATCTAGTCCCGGGGCCGTGGGGACGACCCTATAGTCGTCGGACAAGTCGGCGGCGGGCCAACCTATTCCCGGGGTCGTGGACACGACCCTATAGTTGTCGGACATGACGGTGGCAGGGCAATCTAGTCCTGGGGTCCTGGGGACGACCCTATAGTCGTCGGATAAGTCGGCGGCGGGCCAACCTACTCCCGGGGTCGTGGGGACGACCCAATAGTCGTCGCACATGTCGGCGGCTGGCCAACCTAGTCCCGGGGTCGTAGGGACGACCCTATAGTCGTCGCACAAGTCGGCGGCGGGCCAATCTAGTCCCGGGGCCGTGGGGACGACCCTATAGTCGTCGGACAAGTCGGCGGCGGGCCAACTTAGTCCCGGGGTCGTGGAGACGACCCTATAGTCGTCGAACATGTCGGCGGCTGGCCAACTTTGGCCCGTGGTCGTGGGGACGACCCTATAGTCGTCGGACCAGTCGGCGGCGGGCCAATCTAGTCCCGGGGTCGTGGAGACGACCCTATACTCGTCGGACATGACGGTGGCGGGCCAATCTAGTTCCGGGGTCGTGGAGACGACCCTATAGTCGTCGAACGTGTCGGCGGCTGGCCAACTTTGTCCCGTGGTCGTGGGGACGACCCTATAGTCGTCGAACATGTCGGCGGCTGGCCAACTTTGGCCTGTGGTCGTGGGGACGACCCTATAATCGTCGGACAAGTCGGCGGCGGGCCATCCTAGTCCCGGGGTCGTGGGGACGACCCAATACTCGTCGGACATGACGGTGGCGGGCCAATCTAGACCCGGGGTCGTGGGGACGACCCTATAGTCGTCGGACATGCCGGCGGCTGGGCAACTTTGGCCCGTGGTCGTGGGGACGACCCTATAGTCGTCGGACATGGCGGTGGCGGGCCAATCTAGTCCCGTGGTCGCGGGGACGACCCTATAGTCGTCGGACAAGTCGGAGGCTGGCCAACCTAGTCCCGGGGTGGTAGGGACGACCCTATAGTCGTCGGACATGTCGGCGGCTGGCCAACTTTGGCCCGTGGTCGTGGGGACGACCCTATTGTCGTCGGACATGACGGTGGCGGGCCAATATAGTCCCGGGGTCGTGGGGACGACCCTATAGTCGTCGGACATGTCGGCGGCTGGCCAACTTTGGCCCGTGGTCGTGGGGACGACCCTATAGTCGTCGGACAAGTCGGCGGCGGGCCATCCTAGTCCCGGGGTCGTGGGGACGACCCTATAGTCGTCGGACATGTCGGCGGCTGGCCAACTTTGGCCCGTGGTCGTGGGGACGACCCTATAGTCGTCGGATATGTCGGAGGCTGGCCAACCTAGTCCCTGGGTGGTAGGGACGACCCTATAGTCGTCGGAAAAGTCGGCGGCGAGCCATCCTAGTCCCAGGGTCGTGGGGACGACCCTATAGTCGTCGGACGTGATGGTTGCGGGCCAATCTTGTCGCGGGGCCGTGGGGACGACCGTATAGTCGTCGGTCATGTCGGCGGCTGGACAACCTGGTCCCGGCGTCGTGGGGACGACCCTATAGTCGTCGGATATGTCGGAGGCTGGCCAACCTCGTCCCGGGGTGGTAGGGACGACCCTATAGTCGTCGGACAAGTCGGCGGCGGGCCACCCTAGTCCCGGGGTCGTGAGGACGCCCCTATACTCGTCGGACATGCCGGCGGCTGGGCAACTTTGGTCCGTGGTCGTGGGGACCACCCTATAGTGGTCGGACAAGTCGGCGGCGGGGCAATCTAGTCCTGGGGTCGTGGGGACGACCCTGTAGTCGTCGGACATGATGGTGGCGGGCCAATCTAGTCCCAGGGCCGTCGGGACGACCCTATAGTCGTCGGACCTGTCGGCGGCTGGCCAACTTTGGCCTGTGGTCGTGGGGACAACCCTATAGTCGTCGGACCAGTCGGCGGCGGGCCAACCTAGTCCCGGGGTCGTGGGGACGACCCTATAGTCGTCGGACATGACGGTGGCGGGCCAATCTAGTCCCGGGGTCGTGGGGACGACCCTATAGTCGTCGTACAAGTCGGCGGCGGGCCAACCTAGTCCCGGGGTCGTGGGGACGACCCTATAGTCGTCGGATATGTCGGCGGCTGGCCAAATTTGGCCCGTGGTCGTGGGGACGATCCTATACTCGTCGGACATGACGGTGGCAGGCCAATCTAGTTCCGGGGTCGTGGAGACGACCCTATAGTCGTCGAACATGTCGGCGGCTGGCCAACTTTGGCCTGTGGTCGTGGGGACGACCCTATAGTCGTCGGACCAGTCGGCGGCGGGCCATCCTAGTCCCGGGGTCGTGGGGACGACCCAATACTCGTCGGACATGACGGTGGCGGGCCAATCTAGTTCCGGGGTCGTGGTGACGACCCTATAGTCGTCGAACATGTCGGCGGCTGGCCAACTTTGGCGTGTGATCGTGGGGACGACCCTATTGTCGTCGGACATGACGGTGGCGGGCCAATCTAGTTCCGGGGTCGTGGAGACGACCCTATAGTCGTCGAACATGTCGGCGGCTGGCCAACTTTGGCCCGTGGTCGTGGGGACGACCCTATAGTCGTCGGACATGGCGGTGGCGGGACAATCTAGTCCCGTGGTCGCGGGGACGGCCCTATAGTTGTCGGACATGGCGGTGGCGGGCCAATCTAGTCCCGGGGTCGTGGGGACGACCCTATAGTCGTCGGACAAGTCGGCGGCGGGCCAACCTAGTCCCGGGGTCGTGGGGACGACCCTATAGTCGTCGGACAAGTCGGCGGCGGGCCAACCTATTCCCGGGGTCGTGGACACGACCCTATAGTCGTCGGACATGACGGTGGCAGGGCAATCTAGTCCTGGGGTCCTGGGGACGACCCTATAGTCGTCGGATAAGTCGGCGGCGGGCCAACCTACTCCCCGGGTTCATGGGGACGACCCTATATTCGTCGGACATGTCGGCGGCTGGCCAACCTAGTCCCGGGTTCGTGGGGACGACCCTATAGTCGTCGGACATGTCGGCGGCTGGCCAACCTAGTCCCGGGGTGGTAGGGACGACCCTATAGTCATTGGACATGTCGGCGGCTTGCCAACCTAGTCCCGGGTTCGTGGGGACGACCGTATAGTCGTCGGACATGTCGGCGGCTGGCCAACTTTGGCCCGGGGTCGTGGGGACGACCCTATAGTCGTCGGAAATGTTGGCGGCGGGCCAACCTATTCCCGGGGTCGTGGGGACGACCCTATAGTCGTCGCACAAGTCGGCGGCGGGCCAATCTAGTCCCGGGGCCGTGGGGACGACCCTATAGTCGTCGGACAAGTCGGCGGCGGGCCAACCTATTCCCGGGGTCGTGGACACGACCCTATAGTTGTCGGACATGACGGTGGCAGGGCAATCTAGTCCTGGGGTCCTGGGGACGACCCTATAGTCGTCGGATAAGTCGGCGGCGGGCCAACCTACTCCCGGGGTCGTGGGGACGACCCAATAGTCGTCGCACATGTCGGCGGCTGGCCAACCTAGTCCCGGGGTCGTAGGGACGACCCTATAGTCGTCGCACAAGTCGGCGGCGGGCCAATCTAGTCCCGGGGCCGTGGGGACGACCCTATAGTCGTCGGACAAGTCGGCGGCGGGCCAACTTAGTCCCGGGGTCGTGGAGACGACCCTATAGTCGTCGAACATGTCGGCGGCTGGCCAACTTTGGCCCGTGGTCGTGGGGACGACCCTATAGTCGTCGGACCAGTCGGCGGCGGGCCAATCTAGTCCCGGGGTCGTGGAGACGACCCTATACTCGTCGGACATGACGGTGGCGGGCCAATCTAGTTCCGGGGTCGTGGAGACGACCCTATAGTCGTCGAACGTGTCGGCGGCTGGCCAACTTTGTCCCGTGGTCGTGGGGACGACCCTATAGTCGTCGAACATGTCGGCGGCTGGCCAACTTTGGCCTGTGGTCGTGGGGACGACCCTATAATCGTCGGACAAGTCGGCGGCGGGCCATCCTAGTCCCGGGGTCGTGGGGACGACCCAATACTCGTCGGACATGACGGCGGCGGGCCACCCTAGTCCCGGGGTCGTGAGGACGCCCCTATACTCGTCGGACATGCCGGCGGCTGGGCAACTTTGGTCCGTGGTCGTGGGGACCACCCTATAGTGGTCGGACAAGTCGGCGGCGGGGCAATCTAGTCCTGGGGTCGTGGGGACGACCCTGTAGTCGTCGGACATGATGGTGGCGGGCCAATCTAGTCCCAGGGCCGTCGGGACGACCCTATAGTCGTCGGACCTGTCGGCGGCTGGCCAACTTTGGCCTGTGGTCGTGGGGACAACCCTATAGTCGTCGGACCAGTCGGCGGCGGGCCAACCTAGTCCCGGGGTCGTGGGGACGACCCTATAGTCGTCGGACATGACGGTGGCGGGCCAATCTAGTCCCGGGGTCGTGGGGACGACCCTATAGTCGTCGTACAAGTCGGCGGCGGGCCAACCTAGTCCCGGGGTCGTGGGGACGACCCTATAGTCGTCGGATATGTCGGCGGCTGGCCAAATTTGGCCCGTGGTCGTGGGGACGATCCTATACTCGTCGGACATGACGGTGGCAGGCCAATCTAGTTCCGGGGTCGTGGAGACGACCCTATAGTCGTCGAACATGTCGGCGGCTGGCCAACTTTGGCCTGTGGTCGTGGGGACGACCCTATAGTCGTCGGACCAGTCGGCGGCGGGCCATCCTAGTCCCGGGGTCGTGGGGACGACCCAATACTCGTCGGACATGACGGTGGCGGGCCAATCTAGTTCCGGGGTCGTGGTGACGACCCTATAGTCGTCGAACATGTCGGCGGCTGGCCAACTTTGGCGTGTGATCGTGGGGACGACCCTATTGTCGTCGGACATGACGGTGGCGGGCCAATCTAGTTCCGGGGTCGTGGAGACGACCCTATAGTCGTCGAACATGTCGGCGGCTGGCCAACTTTGGCCCGTGGTCGTGGGGACGACCCTATAGTCGTCGGACATGGCGGTGGCGGGACAATCTAGTCCCGTGGTCGCGGGGACGGCCCTATAGTTGTCGGACATGGCGGTGGCGGGCCAATCTAGTCCCGGGGTCGTAGGGACGACCCTATAGTCGTCGGACAAGTCGGCGGCGGGCCAACCTATTCCCGGGGTCGTGGACACGACCCTATAGTCGTCGGACATGACGGTGGCAGGGCAATCTAGTCCTGGGGTCCTGGGGACGACCCTATAGTCGTCGGATAAGTCGGCGGCGGGCCAACCTACTCCCGGGGTCGTGGGGACGACCCAATAGTCGTCGCACATGTCGGCGGCTGGCCAACCTAGTCCCGGGGTCGTAGGGACGACCCTATAGTCGTCGCACAAGTCGGCGGCGGGCCAATCTAGTCCCGGGGCCGTGGGGACGACCCTATAGTCGTCGGACAAGTCGGCGGCGGGCCAACTTAGTCCCGGGGTCGTGGGGACGACCCTATAGTCGTCGGACATGATGGTGGCGGGCCAATCTAGACCCGGGGTCGTGGGGACGACCCAATAGTCGTCGGACATGTCGGCGGCTGGCCAACTTTGGCCCGTGGTCGTGGGGACGATCCTATAGCCGTCGGACATGACGGTGGCGGGCCAATCTATCCCCGGGGTCGTGGGAACGACCCTATAGTCGTCGGAAATGTCGGCGGCTGGCCAACCTAGTCCCGGGGTGGTAGGGACGACCCTATAGTCATTGGACATGTCGGCGGCTTGCCAACCTAGTCCCGGGTTCGTGGGGACGACCGTATAGTCGTCGGACATGTCGGCGGCTGGCCAACTTTGGCCCGGGGTCGTGGGGACGACCCTATAGTCGTCGGAAATGTTGGCGGCGGGCCAACCTAGTCCCGGGGTCGTGGGGACGACCCTATAGTCGCCGGACATGACGGCGGATGGCCAACGTTGGTCCGTTGTCGTGGGGACGACCCTATAGTTGTCGGATAAGTCGGCGGCTGGCCAAATTTGGCCCGTGGTCGTGGGGACTATCCTATACTCGTCGGACATGACGGTGGCAGGCCAATCTAGTTCCGGGGTCGTGGAGACGACCCTATAGTCGTCGAACATGTCGGCGGCTGGCCAACTTTGGCCTGTGGTCGTGGGGACGACCCTATAGTCGTCGGACCAGTCGGTGGCGGGCCAATCTAGTCCCAGGGCCGTGGGGACAACCCTATACTCGTCGGACATGCCGGCGGCTGGGCAACTTTGGCCCGTGGTCGTGGGGACGACCCTATAGTCGTCGAACATGTCGGCGGCGGGCCAATCTAGTTCCGGGGTCGTGGTGACGACCCTATAGTCGTCGAACATGTCGGCGGCTGGCCAACTTTGGCGTGTGGTCGTGGGGAAGACCCTATTGTCGTCGGACATGACGGTGGCGGGCCAATCTAGTTCCGGGGTCGTGGAGACGACCCTATAGTCGTCGAACATGTCGGCGGCTGGCCAACTTTGGCCCGTGGTCGTGGGGACGACCCTATAGTCGTCGGACCAGTCGGCGGCGGGCCAATCTAGTCCCGGGGTCGTGGAGACGACCCTATACTCGTCGGACATGACGGTGGCGGGCCAATCTAGTTCCGGGGTCGTGGAGACGACCCTATAGTCGTCGAACGTGTCGGCGGCTGGCCAACTTTGTCCCGTGGTCGTGGGGACGACCCTATAGTCGTCGAACATGTCGGCGGCTGGCCAACTTTGGCCTGTGGTCGTGGGGACGACCCTATAATCGTTGGACAAGTCGGCGGCGGGCCATCCTAGTCCCGGGGTCGTGGGGACGACCCAATACTCGTCGGACATGACGGTGGCGGGCCAATCTAGACCCGGGGTCGTGGGGACGACCCTATAGTCGTCGGACATGCCGGCGGCTGGGCAACTTTGGCCCGTGGTCGTGGGGACGACCCTATAGTCGTCGGACATGGCGGTGGCGGGCCAATCTAGTCCCGTGGTCGCGGGGACGACCCTATAGTCGTCGGACAAGTCGGAGGCTGGCCAACCTAGTCCCGGGGTGGTAGGGACGACCCTATAGTCGTCGGACATGTCGGCGGCTGGCCAACTTTGGCCCGTGGTCGTGGGGACGACCCTATTGTCGTCGGACATGACGGTGGCGGGCCAATATAGTCCCGGGGTCGTGGGGACGACCCTATAGTCGTCGGACATGTCGGCGGCTGGCCAACTTTGGCCCGTGGTCGTGGGGACGACCCTATAGTCGTCGGATATGTCCGAGGCTGGCCAACCTAGTCCCGGGGTGGTAGGGACGACCCTATAGTCGTCGGACAAGTCAGCGGCGGGCCATCCTAGTCCCGGGGTCGTGGGGACGACCCTATAGTCGTCGGACATGTCGGCGGCTGGCCAACTTTGGCCCGTGGTCGTGGGGACGACCCTATAGTCGTCGGATATGTCGGAGGCTGGCCAACCTAGTCCCTGGGTGGTAGGGACGACCCTATAGTCGTCGGAAAAGTCGGCGGCGAGCCATCCTAGTCCCAGGGTCGTGGGGACGACCCTATAGTCGTCGGACGTGATGGTTGCGGGCCAATCTTGTCGCGGGGCCGTGGGGACGACCGTATAGTCGTCGGTCATGTCGGCGGCTGGACAACCTGGTCCCGGCGTCGTGGGGACGACCCTATAGTCGTCGGATATGTCGGAGGCTGGCCAACCTCGTCCCGGGGTGGTAGGGACGACCCTATAGTCGTCGGACAAGTCGGCGGCGGGCCACCCTAGTCCCGGGGTCGTGAGGCCGCCCCTATACTCGTCGGACATGCCGGCGGCTGGGCAACTTTGGTCCGTGGTCGTGGGGACCACCCTATAGTGGTCGGACAAGTCGGCGGCGGGGCAATCTAGTCCTGGGGTCGTGGGGACGACCCTGTAGTCGTCGGACATGAAGGTGGCGGGCCAATCTAGTCCCAGGGCCGTCGGGACGACCCTATAGTCGTCGGACCTGTCGGCGGCTGGCCAACTTTGGCCTGTGGTCGTGGGGACAACCCTATAGTCGTCGGACCAGTCGGCGGCGGGCCAACCTAGTCCCGGGGTCGTGGGGACGACCCTATAGTCGTCGGACGTGACGGTGGCGGGCCAATCTAGTCCCGGGGTCGTGGGGACGACCCTATAGTCGTCGGACAAGTCGGCGGCGGGCCAACCTAGTCCCGGGGTCGTGGGGACGACCCTATAGTCGTCGGATATGTCGGCGGCTGGCCAAATTTGGCCCGTGGTCGTGGGGACGATCCTATACTCGTCGGACATGACGGTGGCAGGCCAATCTAGTTCCGGGGTCGTGGAGACGACCCTATAGTCGTCGAACATGTCGGCGGCTGGCCAACTTTGGCCTGTGGTCGTGGGGACGACCCTATAGTCGTCGGACCAGTCGGCGGCGGGCCATCCTAGTCCCGGGGTCGTGGGGACGACCCAATACTCGTCGGACATGACGGTGGCGGGCCAATCTAGTTCCGGGGTCGTGGTGACGACCCTATAGTCGTCGAACATGTCGGCGGCTGGCCAACTTTGGCGTGTGATCGTGGGGACGACCCTATTGTCGTCGGACATGACGGTGGCGGGCCAATCTAGTTCCGGGGTCGTGGAGACGACCCTATAGTCGTCGAACATGTCGGCGGCTGGCCAACTTTGGCGTGTGATCGTGGGGACGACCCTATTGTCGTCGGACATGACGGTGGCGGGCCAATCTAGTTCCGGGGTCGTGGAGACGACCCTATAGTCGTCGAACATGTCGGCGGCTGGCCAACTTTGGCCCGTGGTCGTGGGGACGACCCTATAGTCGTCGGACATGGCGGTGGCGGGACAATCTAGTCCCGTGGTCGCGGGGACGGCCCTATAGTTGTCGGACATGGCGGTGGCGGGCCAATCTAGTCCCGGGGTCGTAGCGACGACCCTATAGTCGTCGGACAAGTCGGCGGCGGGCCAACCTATTCCCGGGGTCGTGGACACGACCCTATAGTCGTCGGACATGACGGTGGCAGGGCAATCTAGTCCTGGGGTCCTGGGGACGACCCTATAGTCGTCGGATAAGTCGGCGGCGGGCCAACCTACTCCCGGGGTCGTGGGGACGACCCAATAGTCGTCGCACATGTCGGCGGCTGGCCAACCTAGTCCCGGGGTCGTAGGGACGACCCTATAGTCGTCGCACAAGTCGGCGGCGGGCCAATCTAGTCCCGGGGCCGTGGGGACGACCCTATAGTCGTCGGACAAGTCGGCGGCGGGCCAACTTAGTCCCGGGGTCGTGGGGACGACCCTATAGTCGTCGGACATGATGGTGGCGGGCCAATCTAGACCCGGGGTCGTGGGGACGACCCAATAGTCGTCGGACATGTCGGCGGCTGGCCAACTTTGGCCCGTGGTCGTGGGGACGATCCTATAGCCGTCGGACATGACGGTGGCGGGCCAATCTATCCCCGGGGTCGTGGGAACGACCCTATAGTCGTCGGAAATGTCGGCGGCTGGCCAACCTAGTCCCGGGGTGGTAGGGACGACCCTATAGTCATTGGACATGTCGGCGGCTTGCCAACCTAGTCCCGGGTTCGTGGGGACGACCGTATAGTCGTCGGACATGTCGGCGGCTGGCCAACTTTGGCCCGGGGTCGTGGGGACGACCCTATAGTCGTCGGAAATGTTGGCGGCGGGCCAACCTAGTCCCGGGGTCGTGGGGACGACCCTATAGTCGCCGGACATGACGGCGGATGGCCAACGTTGGTCCGTTGTCGTGGGGACGACCCTATAGTTGTCGGATAAGTCGGCGGCTGGCCAAATTTGGCCCGTGGTCGTGGGGACTATCCTATACTCGTCGGACATGACGGTGGCAGGCCAATCTAGTTCCGGGGTCGTGGAGACGACCCTATAGTCGTCGAACATGTCGGCGGCTGGCCAACTTTGGCCTGTGGTCGTGGGGACGACCCTATAGTCGTCGGACCAGTCGGTGGCGGGCCAATCTAGTCCCAGGGCCGTGGGGACAACCCTATACTCGTCGGACATGCCGGCGGCTGGGCAACTTTGGCCCGTGGTCGTGGGGACGACCCTATAGTCGTCGAACATGTCGGCGGCGGGCCAATCTAGTTCCGGGGTCGTGGTGACGACCCTATAGTCGTCGAACATGTCGGCGGCTGGCCAACTTTGGCGTGTGGTCGTGGGGAAGACCCTATTGTCGTCGGACATGACGGTGGCGGGCCAATCTAGTTCCGGGGTCGTGGAGACGACCCTATAGTCGTCGAACATGTCGGCGGCTGGCCAACTTTGGCCCGTGGTCGTGGGGACGACCCTATAGTCGTCGGACCAGTCGGCGGCGGGCCAATCTAGTCCCGGGGTCGTGGAGACGACCCTATACTCGTCGGACATGACGGTGGCGGGCCAATCTAGTTCCGGGGTCGTGGAGACGACCCTATAGTCGTCGAACGTGTCGGCGGCTGGCCAACTTTGTCCCGTGGTCGTGGGGACGACCCTATAGTCGTCGAACATGTCGGCGGCTGGCCAACTTTGGCCTGTGGTCGTGGGGACGACCCTATAATCGTCGGACAAGTCGGCGGCGGGCCATCCTAGTCCCGGGGTCGTGGGGACGACCCAATACTCGTCGGACATGACGGTGGCGGGCCAATCTAGACCCGGGGTCGTGGGGACGACCCTATAGTCGTCGGACATGCCGGCGGCTGGGCAACTTTGGCCCGTGGTCGTGGGGACGACCCTATAGTCGTCGGACATGGCGGTGGCGGGCCAATCTAGTCCCGTGGTCGCGGGGACGACCCTATAGTCGTCGGACAAGTCGGAGGCTGGCCAACCTAGTCCCGGGGTGGTAGGGACGACCCTATAGTCGTCGGACATGTCGGCGGCTGGCCAACTTTGGCCCGTGGTCGTGGGGACGACCCTATTGTCGTCGGACATGACGGTGGCGGGCCAATATAGTCCCGGGGTCGTGGGGACGACCCTATAGTCGTCGGACATGTCGGCGGCTGGCCAACTTTGGCCCGTGGTCGTGGGGACGACCCTATAGTCGTCGGATATGTCCGAGGCTGGCCAACCTAGTCCCGGGGTGGTAGGGACGACCCTATAGTCGTCGGACAAGTCAGCGGCGGGCCATCCTAGTCCCGGGGTCGTGGGGACGACCCTATAGTCGTCGGACATGTCGGCGGCTGGCCAACTTTGGCCCGTGGTCGTGGGGACGACCCTATAGTCGTCGGATATGTCGGAGGCTGGCCAACCTAGTCCCTGGGTGGTAGGGACGACCCTATAGTCGTCGGAAAAGTCGGCGGCGAGCCATCCTAGTCCCAGGGTCGTGGGGACGACCCTATAGTCGTCGGACGTGATGGTTGCGGGCCAATCTTGTCGCGGGGCCGTGGGGACGACCGTATAGTCGTCGGTCATGTCGGCGGCTGGACAACCTGGTCCCGGCGTCGTGGGGACGACCCTATAGTCGTCGGATATGTCGGAGGCTGGCCAACCTCGTCCCGGGGTGGTAGGGACGACCCTATAGTCGTCGGACAAGTCGGCGGCGGGCCACCCTAGTCCCGGGGTCGTGAGGCCGCCCCTATACTCGTCGGACATGCCGGCGGCTGGGCAACTTTGGTCCGTGGTCGTGGGGACCACCCTATAGTGGTCGGACAAGTCGGCGGCGGGGCAATCTAGTCCTGGGGTCGTGGGGACGACCCTGTAGTCGTCGGACATGAAGGTGGCGGGCCAATCTAGTCCCAGGGCCGTCGGGACGACCCTATAGTCGTCGGACCTGTCGGCGGCTGGCCAACTTTGGCCTGTGGTCGTGGGGACAACCCTATAGTCGTCGGACCAGTCGGCGGCGGGCCAACCTAGTCCCGGGGTCGTGGGGACGACCCTATAGTCGTCGGACGTGACGGTGGCGGGCCAATCTAGTCCCGGGGTCGTGGGGACGACCCTATAGTCGTCGGACAAGTCGGCGGCGGGCCAACCTAGTCCCGGGGTCGTGGGGACGACCCTATAGTCGTCGGATATGTCGGCGGCTGGCCAAATTTGGCCCGTGGTCGTGGGGACGATCCTATACTCGTCGGACATGACGGTGGCAGGCCAATCTAGTTCCGGGGTCGTGGAGACGACCCTATAGTCGTCGAACATGTCGGCGGCTGGCCAACTTTGGCCTGTGGTCGTGGGGACGACCCTATAGTCGTCGGACCAGTCGGCGGCGGGCCATCCTAGTCCCGGGGTCGTGGGGACGACCCAATACTCGTCGGACATGACGGTGGCGGGCCAATCTAGTTCCGGGGTCGTGGTGACGACCCTATAGTCGTCGAACATGTCGGCGGCTGGCCAAATTTGGCCCGTGGTCGTGGGGACGACCCTATAGTCGTCGGACATGGCGGTGGCGGGACAATCTAGTCCCGTGGTCGCGGGGACGGCCCTATAGTTGTCGGACATGGCGGTGGCGGGCCAATCTAGTCCCGGGGTCGTAGGGACGACCCTATAGTCGTCGGACAAGTCGGCGGGGAGCCAACCTAGTCCCGGGGTCCTGGGGCGACCCTATAGTCGTCGGACATGATGGTGGCGGGCAAACCTAGTCCCGGGGTGGTATGCCCGACCCTATAGTCGTCGGACATGTCGGCGGCGGCCCAACTTTGGCCCGTGGTCGTGGGGACGACCCTATAGTCGTCGGATATGTCGGCGGCGGGCCAACCTAGTCCCGGGGTCGTGGGGACGACCCTATAGTCGTCGGACATGTCGGCGGCTGGCCAACTTTGGCCCGTGGTCGTGGGGACGACCCTATAGTCGTCGGATATGTCCGAGGCTGGCCAACCTAGTCCCGGGGTGGTAGGGACGACCCTATAGTCGTCGGACAAGTCGGCGGCGGGCCATCCTAGTCCCGGGGTCGTGGGGACGACCCTATAGTCGTCGGACATGTCGGCGGCTGGCCAACTTTGGCCCGTGGTCTTGGGGACGACCCTATAGTCGTCGGATATGTCGGAGGCTGGCCAACCTAGTCCCTGGGTGGTAGGGACGACCCTATAGTCGTCGGAAAAGTCGGCGGCGAGCCATCCTAGTCCCGGGGTCGTGGGGACGACCCTATAGTCGTCGGACATGATGGTTGCGGGCCAATCTTGTCGCGGGGCCTTGGGGACGACCGTATAGTCGTCGGTCATGTCGGCGGCTGGACAACCTGGTCCCGGCGTCGTGGGGACGACCCTATAGTCGTCGGATATGTCGGAGGCTGGCCAACCTCGTCCCGGGGTGGTAGGGACGACCCTATAGTCGTCGGACAAGTCGGCGGCGGGCCACCCTAGTCCCGGGGTCGTGGGGACGCCCCTATACTCGTCGGACATGCCGGCGGCTGGGCAACTTTGGTCCGTGGTCGTGGGGACCACCCTATAGTGGTCGGACAAGTCGGCGGCGGGGCAATCTAGTCCTGGGGTCGTGGGGACGACCCTGTAGTCGTCGGACATGAAGGTGGCGGGCCAATCTAGTCCCAGGGCCGTCGGGACGACCCTATAGTCGTCGGACCTGTCGGCGGCTGGCCAACTTTGGCCTGTGGTCGTGGGGACAACCCTATAGTCGTCGGACCAGTCGGCGGCGGGCCAACCTAGTCCCGCGGTCGTGGGGACGACCCTATATTCGTCGGACATGACGGTGGCGGGCCAATCTAGTCCCGGGGTCGTGGGGACGACCCTATAGTCGTCGGACAAGTCGGCGGCGGGCCAACCTAGTCCCGGGGTCGTGGGGACGACCCTATAGTCGTCGGATATGTCGGCGGCTGGCCAAATTTGGCCCGTGGTCGTGGGGACGATCCTATACTCGTCGGACATGACGGTGGCAGGCCAATCTAGTTCCGGGGTCGTGGAGACGACCCTATAGTCGTCGAACATGTCGGCGGCTGGCCAACTTTGGCCTGTGGTCGTGGGGACGACCCTATAGTCGTCGGACCAGTCGGCGGCGGGCCATCCTAGTCCCGGGGTCGTGGGGACGACCCAATACTCGTCGGACATGACGGTGGCGGGCCAATCTAGACCCGGGGTCGTGGGGACGACCCTATAGTCGTCGGCTTTTTCGGCGGCTGGCCAAATTTGGCCCGGGGTCGTGGGGACGACCCTATAGTCGTCGGATATGTCGGAGGCTGGCCAAATTTGGCCCGTAGTCGTGGGGACGATCCTATAGTCGTCGGACATGACGGTGGCGGGCCAATCTAGTCCCAGGGCCGTGGGGACGACCCTATAGTCGTCGGACAAGTCGGCGGCGGGCCAACCTAGTCCCGGGGTCGTGGGGACGACCCTATAGTCGTCGGACATGACGGTGGCGGGCCAATCTAGTCCCGGGGTCGTGGGGACGACCCTATAGTCGTCGGACAAGTCGGCGGCGGGCCAACCTAGTCCCGGGGTCGTGGGGACGACCCTATAGTCGTCGGATATGTCGGCGGCTGGCCAAATTTGGCCCGTGGTCGTGGGGACGATCCTATACTCGTCGGACATGACGGTGGCAGGCCAATCTAGTTCCGGGGTCGTGGAGACGACCCTATAGTCGTCGAACATGTCGGCGGCTGGCCAACTTTGGCCTGTGGTCGTGGGGACGACCCTATAGTCGTCGGACCAGTCGGCGGCGGGCCATCCTAGTCCCGGGGTCGTAGGGACGACCCTATAGTCGTCGGACAAGTCGGCGGGGAGCCAACCTAGTCCCGGGGTCATGGGGCGACCCTATAGTCGTCGGACATGATGGTGGCGGGCAAACCTAGTCCCGGGGTGGTATGCACGACCCTATAGTCGTCGGACATGTCGGCGGCGGCCCAACTTTGGCCCGTGGTCGTGGGGACGACCCTATAGTCGTCGGATATGTCGGAGGCTGGCCAACCTAGTCCCGGGGTCGTGTGGACGACCCTATAGTCGTCGGACATGACGGTGGCGAGCCAATCTAGTCCCGGGGTCGTGGGGACGAACCTATAATCGTCGGACAAGTCGGCGGCGGGCCAACCTAGTCCCGGGGTCGTGGGGACGACCCTATAGTCGTCGGCTTTTTCGGCGGCTGGCCAAATTTGGCCCGGGGTCGTGGGGACGACCCTATAGTCGTCGGATATGTCGGAGGCTGGCCAAATTTGGCCCGTAGTCGTGGGGACGATCCTATAGTCGTCGGACATGACGGTGGCGGGCCAATCTAGTCCCAGGGCCGTGGGGACGACCCTATAGTCGTCGGATATGTCGGAGGCTGGCCATCCTAGTCCCGGGGTCGTGGGGACGACCCTATAGTCGTCGGACATGACGGTGGCGGGCCAATCTAGTCCCGGGGTCGTGGGGACGAACCTATAGTCGTCGGACAAGTCGGCGGCGGGCCAACCTAGTCCCGGGGTCGTGGGGACGACCCTATAGTCGTCGGCTTTTTCGGCGGCTGGCCAAATTTGGCCCGTAGTCGTGCGGACGACCCTATAGTCGTCGGACATGACGGTGGCGGGCCAATCTAGTCCCGGGGTCGTGGGGACGAACCTATAGTCGTCGGACAAGTCGGCGGCGGGCCAACCTAGTCCCGGGGTCGTGGGGACGACCCTATAGTCGTCGGCTTTTTCGGCGGCTGGCCAAATTTGGTCCGTAGTCGTGGGGACGACCCTATAGTCGTCGGATATGTCGGAGGCTGGCCAAATTTGGCCCGTAGTCGTGGGGACGATCCTATAGTCGTCGGACATGACGGTGGCGGGCCAATCTAGTCCCAGGGCCGTGGGGACGACCCTATAGTCGTCGGCTTTTTCGGCGGCTGGCCAAATTTGGCCCGTAGTCGTGGGGACGATCCTATAGTCGTCGGACCAATCGGCGGCGGGCCAACCTAGTCCCGGGGTCGTGGGGACGACCCTATAGTCGTCGGACATGACGGTGGCGGGCCAATCTAGTCCCGGGGTCGTGGAGACGACCCTATAGTCGTCGGACATGTCGGCGGCTGGCCAACTTTGGCCCGTGGTCGTGGGGACGACCCTATAGTCGTCAGACATGATGGTGGCGGCCCAACCTAGTCCCGGGGTGGTAGGCACGACCCTATAGTCGTCGGACATGTCGGCGGCGGGCCAACGTAGGCCCAGGGTCGTAGGGACGACCCTTTAGTCGTCGGATATGTCGGAGGCTGGCCAACCTAGTCCCGGGGTGGTAGGGACGACCCTATAGTCGCCGGACAAGTCGGCGGCGGGCCATCCTAGTCCCGGGGTCGTGGGGACGACCCTATAGTCGTCGGACATGTCGGCGGCTGGCCAACTTTGGCCCGTTGTCGTGGGGACGACCCTATAGTCGTAGGATATGACGGAGGCTGGCCAACCTAGTCCCGGGGTGGTAGGGACGACCCTATAGTCCTCGGACAAGTCGGCGGCGGGCCATCCTACTCCCGGGGTCGTGGGGACGACCCTATAGTCGTCGGACATGATGGTTGCGGGCCAATCTTGTCGCGGGGCCGTGGGGACGACCGTATAGTCGTCGGACATGTCGGCGGCTGGACAACCTGGTCCCGGCGTCGTGGGGACGACCCTATAGTCGTCGGATATGTCGGAGGCTGGCCAACCTAGTCCCGGGGTGGTAGGGACGACCCTATAGTCGTCGGACAAGTCGGCGGCGGGCCATCCTAGTCCCGGGGTCGTGGGGACGCCCCTATACTCGTCGGACATGCCGGCGGATGGGCAACTTTGGTCCGTGGTCGTGGGGACCACCCTATAGTGGTCGGACAATTCGGCGGCGGGGAAATCTAGTCCTGGGGTCGTGGGGACGACCCTGTAGTCGTCGGACCAGTCGGCGGCGGGCCAACCTAGTCCCGGGGTCGTGGGGACGACCCTATAGTCGTCGGATATGTCGGCGGCTGACTAAATTTGGCCCGTAGTCGTGGGGACGATCCTATAGTCGTCGGACATGACGGTGGCGGGCCAATCTAGTCCCAGGGCCGTGGGGACGACCCTATAGTCGTCGGACAAGTCGGCGGCGGGCCATCCTAGTCCCGGGGTCGTGGGGACGCCCCTATACTCGTCGGACATGCCGGCGGCTGGGCAACTTTGGTCTGTGGTCGTGGGGACGACCCTATAGTGGTTGGACAAGTCGGCGGCGGGGCAATCTAGCCCTGGGGTCGTGGGGACGACCCTGTAGTCGTCGGACATGAAGGTGGCGGGCCAATCTAGTCCCAGGGCCGTGGGGACGACCCTATAGTCGTCGGACCTGTCGGCGGCTGGCCAACTTTGGCCTGTCGTCGTGGGGACGACCCTATAGTCGTCGGACATGACGGTGGCGGGCCAATCTAGTCCCGGGGTCGTGGGGACGACCCTATAGTCGTCGGACATGTCGGCCGCTGGCCAACCTAGTTTCGTGGTGGTAGGGACAACCCTATAGTCGTCGGACAAGTAGGCGGCGGGCCAACCTAGTCCCGGAGTCGTGGGGACGACCCTATAGTCGTCGGACATGTCAGCGGCTGGCCAACCTAGTTCCGGGGTGGTAGGGACGACCCTATAGTCGCCGGACAAGTCGGCGGCGGGCCATCCTAGTCCCGGGGTCGTGGGGACGACCCTATATTCGTCGGACATGTTGGCGGCTGGCCAACTTTGGCCCGTGGTCGTGGGGACGACTCTATAGTCGTCGGATATGTCGGAGGCTGGCCAACCTAGTCCCGGGGTGGTAGGGACGACCCTATAGTCGTCGGACAAGTCGGCGGCGGGCCATCCTAATCCCGGGGTCGTGGGGACGACCCTATAGTCATCGGACATGATGGTTGCGGGCCAATCTTGTCGCGGGGCCGTGGGGACGACCGTATAGTCGTCGGTCATGTCGGCGGCTGGACAACCTGGTCCCGGCGTCGTGGGGACGGCCCTATAGTCGTCGGATATGTCGGAGGCTGGCCAACCTAGTCCCGGGGTGGTAGGGACGACCCTATACTCGTCGGACATGCCGGCGGCTGGGCAACTTTGGTCCGTGGTCGTGGGGACCACCCTATAGTGGTCGGACAAGTCGGCGGCGGGGCAATCTAGTCCTGGGGTCGTGGGGACGACCCTGTAGTCGTCGGACATGAAGGTGGCGGGCCAATCTAGTCCCAGGGCCGTGGGGACGACTCTATAGTCGTCGGACATGATGTTGGCGGGCCAACCTAGTCCCGGGGTAGTAGGCACGACCCTATAGTCGTCGGACATGTCGGCGGCTGGCCAACTTTGGCCCGTGGTCGTGGGGACGACCCTATAGTCGTCGGACATGTCGGCGAGTGGCCAACCTAGTCCCGGGTTCGTGGGGACGACCCTATAGTCGTTGGACATGTCGGCGGCGGGACAACGTAGGCCCGGGGTGGTGTGGACGACCCTATAGTCGTCGGACAAGTCGGCGCCGGGCCATCCTAGTCCCGGGGTCGTGGGGACGACCCTATAGTCGTCGGACAAGTCGGCGGCGGGCAAACCTAGTCCCGGGGTCGTGGAGACGACCCTATAGTCGCCGGACATGACGGTGACGGGGCAATCTATACCGGGGGTCGTGGGGACGACCCTGTAGTCGTCGGACATGACGGTGGTGGGCTAAACTAGTCCCGGGGTCGTGGGGACGACCCTATAGGCGTCGGACATATCGGCGGCTTGCCAACCTAGTCCCGGGTTCGTGGGGACGACCCTATAGTCGTTGGACATGTCGGCGGCGGGACAACGTAGGCCCGGGGTGGTGTGGACGACCCTATAGTCGTCGGACAAGTCGGCGCCGGGCCATCCTATTCCCGGGGTCGTGGGGACGACCCTATAGTCGTCGGACATGTCGGCGGCTGGCCAATCTAGTCCCGGGGTCGTGGGGACGACCCTATAGTCGTCGGATATGTCGGCGGCTGGCCAACCTAGCACCGCGGTGGTAGGCACGACCCTATAGTCGTCGGACAAGTCGGCGCCGGGCCATCCTAGTCTCGGGGTCGTGGAGACGACCCTATTGTCGTCGGACATGACGGTGGCGGGGCAATTTAGTCCTGGGGTCGTGGGGACGACCCCGTAGTCGTCGGACATGACGGTGTTGGGCCAATCTAGTCCCGGGGCCGTGGGGACGACCCTATAGTCGTGGGACGTGTCGGCGGCTGGGCAACTTTGGCCCGTGGTCGTGGGGACGACCCTATAGTCGTCGGACAAGTCGGCGGCGGGCCAACCTAGTCCCGGGGTCGTGGGGACGACCCTATAGTCGTCGGACAAGTCGGCGGCGGACCAACCTAGTCTCGGGGTCGTGGAGACGACCCTATTGTCGTCGGACATGACGGTGGCGGGGCAATTTAGTCCTGGGGTCGTGGGGACGACCCCGTAGTCGTCGGACATGACGGTGTTGGGCCAATCTAGTCCCGGGGCCGTGGGGACGACCCTATAGTCGTGGGACGTGTCGGCGGCTGGGCAACTTTGGCCCGTGGTCGTGGGGACGACCCTATAGTCGTCGGACAAGTCGGCGGCGGGCCAACCTAGTCCCGGGGTCGTGGGGACGACTATATAGTCGTCGGGCAAGTCGGCGGCGGGCAAACGTATGCCCAGGGTCGTAGGGACGAACCGATAGTCGTCGGACAAGTCGGCGGCAGGCCAACATAGTCCCGGGGTCGACGGGACGACCCTGTAGACGTCGGACATGACGGTGGTGGGCCAAACTAGTCCCGGGGTCGTGGGGACGACCCTATAGTCGTCGGACAAGTCGGCGGCTTTCCAACCTAGTCCCGGGTTCGTGGGGACGACCCTATAGTCGTTGGACATGTCGGCGGCGGGACAACGTAGGCCCGGGGTGGTGTGGACGACCCTATAGTCGTCGGACAAGTCGGCGCCGGGCCATCCTAGTCCCGGGGTCTTGGGGACGACCCTATAGTCGGCGGACAATTCGGCGGCGGGCCAACCTAGTCCCGGGGTCGTGGATACGACCCAATAGTCGTCGGACATGACGGTGGCGGGGCAATCTAGTCCTGCGGTCGTGGGGACGACCCTATAGTTGTCGGACAAGTCGGCGGCGGGCCAACCTAGTCCCGGGGTCGTGGGGACGACCCTATAGTCGTCGGACATGTTGGTGGCGGGCCAACCTAGTCCCGGGGTCGTGGGGACGACCCTATAGTCGTCGGACATGTCGGCGGCTGGCCAACATAGTCCCGGGGTCGAGGGGACGACCCTATAGTCGTCGGACATGTCGGCGGCGCGCCAACCTAGTCCCGGGGTCGTGGGGACGACCCTGTAGTCGTCGTACATGACGGTGGCGGGCCAATCTACTCCTGTGGCCGTGGGGACGACCGTATAGTCGTCGCACATGTCGGCGGCTGGCCAACCTAGTACCGGGGTGGTAGGCACGACCCTATAGTCGTCGGACAAGTCGGCGCCGGGCCATCCTAGTCTCGGGGTCGTGGGGACGACCCTATAGTTGTCGGACATGACGGTGGCGGGCCAATCTAGTCCCGGGGTCGTGGGGACGACCCTATTGGCTTTCGGACATGTCGGCGGCTGGGCAACTTTGGCCCGTGGTCGTGGGGACCACCCTATAGTCGTCGGACGTGTCGGCGGCTGGGCAACTTTGGCCCGTGGTCGTGGGGACGACCCTATAGTCGTCGGACAAGTCGGCGGCGGGCCAACCTAGTCCCGGGGTCGTGGGGACGACCCTATAGTCGTCGGACAAGTCGGCGGCGGGACAACCTAGTCCCGGGGTCGTGGGTACGACCCTATAGTCGTCGGACATGCCGGCGGCGGGCCAATCTAGTCCCGGGGTCGTGGGGACGGCCCTATTGGCTATCGGACATGTCGGCGGCTGGGCAACTTTGGCCCGTGGTCGTGGGGACCACCTTATAGTCGTTGGACAAGTCGGCGGCGGGCCAACCTAGTCTCGGGGTCGTGGGGACGACCCTATAGTCGTCGGACAAGTCGGCGGCGGGACAACCTAGTCCCGGGGTCGTGGGGACGACCCTATAGTCGTCGGACATGTCGGCGGCTGGTCAACTTTGGCCCGTGGTCGTGGGGACGACCCTATAGTCGTCGGACAAGTCGGCGGCGGGACAACCTAGTCCCGGGGTCGTGGGTACGACCCTATAGTCGTCGGACATGCCGGCGGCGGGCCAATCTAGCCCCGGGGTCGTGGGGACGACCCTATAGTCGTCGGATATGTCGGCGGCTGGCCAACCTAGTACCGGGGTGGTAGGCACGACCCTATAGTCGTCGGACAAGTCGGCGCCGGGCCATCCTAGTCTCGGGGTCGTGGGGACGACCCTATAGTTGTCGGACAAGTCGGCGGCGGGCCAACCTAGTCCCGGGGTCGTGGGGACGACCCTATAGTCGTCGGACATGTTGGTGGCGGGCCAACCTAGTCCCGGGGTCGTGGGGACGACCCTATAGTCGTCGGACATGTCGGCGGCTGGCCAACATAGTCCCGGGGTCGAGGGGACGACCCTATAGTCGTCGGACATGTCGGCGGCGCGCCAACCTAGTCCCGGGGTCGTGGGGACGACCCTGTAGTCGTCGTACATGACGGTGGCGGGCCAATCTACTCCTGTGGCCGTGGGGACGACCGTATAGTCGTCGCACATGTCGGCGGCTGGCCAACCTAGCCCCGGGGTCGTGGGGACGACCCTATAGTCGTCGAACATGACAGTGCCGGGGCAATCTAGCCCCGGGGTCGTGGGGACGACCCTATAGTCTTCGGACATGTCGGCGGCTGGGCAACATTGGCCCGTGGTCGTGGGGACGACCCTATAGTCGTCGGACAAGTCGGCGGCGGGCCAACCTAGTCCCGGGGTCGTGGAGACGACCCTATAGTCGCCGGACATGACGGTGGCGGGGCAATCTATTCTGGGGGTCGTGGGGACGACCCTGTAGTCGTCGGACATGACGGTGGTGGGCCAAACTAGTCCCGGGGTCGTGGGGACGACCCTATAGTCGTCGGACAAGTCGGCGGCGGGCCAACCTAGTCCCGGGGTCGTGGGGACGACCCTATATTCGTCGGACATGTTGGTGACGGTTCAACCTAGTCCCGGGGTCGTGGGGAGGACCCTATAGTCGTCGGACATGTCGGCGGCTTGCCAACCTAGTCCCGGGTTCGTGGGGACGACCCTATAGACGTCGGACATGTCGACGGCTGGCCAACCTAGTCCCGGGTTCGTGGGGACGACCCTATATTCGTCGGAATAGCCGGCGGCGGGCCAACGTAGGCCCAGGGTCGTAGGGACGACCCTATAGTCATCGGAAAAGTCGGCGGCAAGCCAACCTAGCCCCGGGATCGTGGGGACTACCCTATAGTCGTCGGACATGACGGTGGCGGGCCAATCAAGTCCCGGGGTCGTGGGGACGACCCTATAGTCGTCGGACATGTCGGCGGCTGGCCAATCTAGTCCCGGGGTCGTGGGGACGACACTATAGTCGTCGGATATGTCGGCGGCTGGCCAACCTAGTACCTGGGTGGTAGGCACGACCCTATAGTCGTCGGACAAGTCGGCGCCGGGCCATCCTAGTCCCGGGGTCGTGGGGACGACCCTATAGTCGTCGGACATGTCGGCGGCTGGTCAACTTTGGCCCGTGGTCGTGGGGACGAACCTATAGCTGTCGGACATGTCGGCGGCTGGCCAACCTAGCCCCGGGGCCGTGGGGACGACCCTATAGTCGTCGGACATGATAGTGGCGGACCAATCTAGTCCCGGGTTCGTGGGAACGACCGTATAGTCGTCGGACATGACGGCGGCTGGCCAACTTTGGCCCGTGGTCGTGGGGACAACCCTATAGTCGTCGGACATGACGATGGCGGGCCAATCTAGCCCGGGGGTCGTGGGGACGACCCTATAGTCGTCGGACATATCGGCAGCTGGCCAACCTAGTCCCGGGGTGGTAGGGACGACCCTATAGTCGTCGGACAAGTCGGCGGCGGGCCAACCTAGTCCCGGGGTGGTAGGGACGACCCTATAGTCGTCGGACAAGTCGGCGGCTGGTCAACTTTGGCCCGTGGTCGTGGGGACGAACCTATAGCCGTCGCACATGTCGGCAGCTGGCCAACCTAGTCCCGGGGCCGTGGGGACGACCCTATAGTCGTCGGACATGATAGTGGCGGGCCAATCTAGTCCCGGGTTCGTGGGGACGACCCTATAGTCGTCGGACATGAAGGCGGCCGGCCAACTTTGGCCCGTGGTCGTGGGGACGACCCTATAATCGTCGGATATGTCGGCGGCTGGCCAACCTAGTACCGGGGTGGTAGGCACGACCCTATAGTCGTCGGACAAGTCGGCGCCGGGCCATCCTAGGCCCGGGGTCGTGGGGACGACCCTATAGTCGTCGGACATGACGGTGGCGGGCCAATCTAGTCCCGGGGTCGTGGGGACGACCCTATTGGCTTTCGGACATGTCGGCGGCTGGGCAACTTTGGCCCGTGGTCGTGGGGACCACCCTATAGTCGTCGGACGTGTCGGCGGCTGGGCAACTTTGGCCCGTGGTCGTGGGGACGACCCTATAGTCGTCGGACAAGTCGGCGGCGGGCGAACCTAGTCCCGAGTTCGTGGGGACGACCCTATAGGCGTTGGACATGTCGGCGGCGGGACAACGTAGGCCCGGGGTCGTCGGGACGACCCTATAGTCGTCGGACAAGTCGGCGCCGGGCCATCCTAGTCCCGGGGTCGTGGGGACGAACCTATAGCCGTCGCACATGTCGGCAGCTGGCCAACCTAGTCCCGGGGCCGTGGGGACGACCCTATAGTCGTCGGACATGATAGTGGCGGGCCAATCTAGTCCCGGGTTCGTGGGGACGACCCTATAGTCGTCGGACATGAAGGCGGCCGGCCAACTTTGGCCCGTGGTCGTGGGGACGACCCTATAGTCGTCGGATATGTCGGCGGCTGGCCAACCTAGTACCGGGGTGGTAGGCACGACCCTATAGTCGTCGGACAAGTCGGCGCCGGGCCATCCTAGTCTCGGGGTCGTGGGTACGACCCTATAGTCGTCGGACATGCCGGCGGCGGGCCAATCTAGTCCCGGGGTCGTGGGGACGGCCCTATTGGCTATCGGACATGTCGGCGGCTGGGCAACTTTGGCCCGTGGTCGTGGGGACCACCTTATAGTCGTTGGACAAGTCGGCGGCGGGCCAACCTAGTCTCGGGGTCGTGGAGACGACCCTATTGTCGTCGGACATGACGGTGGCGGGGCAATTTAGTCCTGGGGTCGTGGGGACGACCCCGTAGTCGTCGGACATGACGGTGTTGGGCCAATCTAGTCCTGGGGCAGTGGGGACGACCCTATAGTCGTCGGACATGACGGTGGCGGGTCAATCTAGTCCCGGGGTCGTGGGGACGACCCGATTGGCTTTCGGACATGTCGGCGGCTTGGCAACTTTGGCCCGTGGTCGTGGGGACGACCCTATAGTCGTCGGACAAGTCGGCGGCGGGCCAACCTAGTCCCGGGGTCGTGGGGACGACCCTATAGTCGTCGGACAAGTCGGCGGCGGACCAACCTAGTCTCGGGGTCGTGGAGACGACCCTATTGTCGTCGGACATGACGGTGGCGGGGCAATTTAGTCCTGGGGTCGTGGGGACGACCCCGTAGTCGTCGGACATGACGGTGTTGGGCCAATCTAGTCCCGGGGCCGTGGGGACGACCCTATAGTCGTGGGACGTGTCGGCGGCTGGGCAACTTTGGCCCGTGGTCGTGGGGACGACCCTATAGTCGTCGGACAAGTCGGCGGCGGGCCAACCTAGTCCCGGGGTCGTGGGGACGACTATATAGTCGTCGGGCAAGTCGGCGGCGGGCAAACGTATGCCCAGGGTCGTAGGGACGAACCGATAGTCGTCGGACAAGTCGGCGGCAGGCCAACATAGTCCCGGGGTCGACGGGACGACCCTGTAGTCGTCGGACATGACGGTGGTGGGCCAAACTAGTCCCGGGGTCGTGGGGACGACCCTATAGTCGTCGGACAAGTCGGCGGCTGGCCAACCTAGTCCCGGGGTCGTAGGGACGACCCTATAATCGTCGGACATGACGGTGCCGGGGCAATCTAGCCCCGGGGTCTTGGGGACGACCCTATAGTCGGCGGACAATTCGGCGGCGGGCCAACCTAGTCCCGGGGTCGTGGAGACGACCCAATAGTCGTCGGACATGACGGTGGCGGGGCAATCTAGTCCTGCGGTCGTGGGGACGACCCTATAGTTGTCGGACAAGTCGGCGGCGGGCCAACCTAGTCCCGGGGTCGTGGGGACGACCCTATAGTCGTCGGACATGTTTGTGGCGGGCCAACCTAGTCCCGGGGTCGTGGGGACGACCCTATAGTCGTCGGACATGTCGGCGGCTGGCCAACATAGTCCCGGGGTCGAGGGGACGACCCTATAGTCGTCGGACATGTCGGCGGCGCGCCAACCTAGTCCCGGGGTCGTGGGGACGACCCTGTAGTCGTCGTACATGACGGTGGCGGGCCAATCTACTCCTGTGGCCGTGGGGACGACCGTATAGTCGTCGCACATGTCGGCGGCTGGCCAACCTAGCCCCGGGGTCGTGGGGACGACCCTATAGTCGTCGAACATGACAGTGCCGGGGCAATCTAGCCCCGGGGTCGTGGGGACGACCCTATAGTCTTCGGACATGTCGGCGGCTGGGCAACATTGGCCCGTGGTCGTGGGGACGACCCTATAGTCGTCGGACAAGTCGGCGGCGGGCCAACCTAGTCCCGGGGTCGTGGAGACGACCCTATAGTCGCCGGACATGACGGTGGCGGGGCAATCTATTCTGGGGGTCGTGGGGACGACCCTGTAGTCGTCGGACATGACGGTGGTGGGCCAAACTAGTCCCGGGGTCGTGGGGACGACCCTATAGTCGTCGGACAAGTCGGCGGCGGGCCAACCTAGTCCCGGGGTCGTGGGGACGACCCTATATTCGTCGGACATGTTGGTGACGGTTCAACCTAGTCCCGGGGTCGTGGGGAGGACCCTATAGTCGTCGGACATGTCGGCGGCTTGCCAACCTAGTCCCGGGTTCGTGGGGACGACCCTATAGACGTCGGACATGTCGACGGCTGGCCAACCTAGTCCCGGGTTCGTGGGGACGACCCTATATTCGTCGGAATAGCCGGCGGCGGGCCAACGTAGGCCCAGGGTCGTAGGGACGACCCTATAGTCATCGGAAAAGTCGGCGGCAAGCCAACCTAGTCCCGGGATCGTGGGGACTACCCTATAGTCGTCGGACATGACGGTGGCGGGCCAATCAAGTCCCGGGGTCGTGGGGACGACCCTATAGTCGTCGGACATGTCGGCGGCTGGCCAATCTAGTCCCGGGGTCGTGGGGACGACACTATAGTCGTCGGATATGTCGGCGGCTGGCCAACCTAGTACCGGGGTGGTAGGCACGACCCTATAGTCGTCGGACAAGTCGGCGCCGGGCCATCCTAGTCCCGGGGTCGTGGGGACGACCCTATAGTCGTCGGACATGTCGGCGGCTGGTCAACTTTGGCCCGTGGTCGTGGGGACGAACCTATAGCTGTCGGACATGTCGGCGGCTGGCCAACCTAGCCCCGGGGCCGTGGGGACGACCCTATAGTCGTCGGACATGATAGTGGCCGACCAATCTAGTCCCGGGTTCGTGGGAACGACCGTATAGTCGTCGGACATGACGGCGGCTGGCCAACTTTGGCCCGTGGTCGTGGGGACAACCCTATAGTCGTCGGACATGACGATGGCGGGCCAATCTAGCCCGGGGGTCGTGGGGACGACCCTATAGTCGTCGGACATATCGGCAGCTGGCCAACCTAGTCCCGGGGTGGTAGGGACGACCCTATAGTCGTCGGACAAGTCGGCGGCGGGCCAACCTAGTCCCGGGGTGGTAGGGACGACCCTATAGTCGTCGGACAAGTCGGCGGCTGGTCAACTTTGGCCCGTGGTCGTGGGGACGAACCTATAGCCGTCGCACATGTCGGCAGCTGGCCAACCTAGTCCCGGGGCCGTGGGGACGACCCTATAGTCGTCGGACATGATAGTGGCGGGCCAATCTAGTCCCGGGTTCGTGGGGACGACCCTATAGTCGTCGGACATGAAGGCGGCCGGCCAACTTTGGCCCGTGGTCGTGGGGACGACCCTATAGTCGTCGGACATGACGATGGCGGGCCAATCTAGCCCGGGGGTCGTGGGGACGACCCTATAGTCGTCGGACATATCGGCAGCTGGACAACCTAGTCCCGGGGTGGTAGGGACGACCCTATAGTCATCGGACAAGTCGGCGGCGGGCCAACCTAGTCCCGGGGTCGTGGGGACGACCCTATAGTCGTCGGACATGTCGGCGGCTGGCCAATCTAGTCCCGGGGTCGTGGGGACGACCCTATAGTCGACGGATATGTCGGCGGCTGGCCAACCTAGTACCGGGGTGGTAGGCACGACCCTATAGTCGTCGGACATGTCGGCGCCGGGCCATCCTAGTCCCGGGGTCGTGGGGACGACCCTATTGTCGTCGGACATGACGGTGGCGGGCCAATCTAGTCCCGGGGTCGTGGGGACGACCCTATTGGCTTTCGGACATGTCGGCGGCTGGGCAACTTTGGCCCGTGGTCGTGGGGACCACCCTATAGTCGTCGGACAAGTCGGCGGCGGGCCAACCTAGTCTCGGGGTCGTGGAGACGATCTTATTGTCGTCGGACATGACGGTGGCGGAGCAGTCTATTCCTGGGGTCGTGGGGACGACCCCGTAGTCGTCGGACATGACGGTGTTGGGCCAATCTAGTCCCGGGGTCGTGGGGACGACCCTACAGTCGTCGGACAAGTCGGCGGCGGGACAACCTAGTCCCAGGGCCGTGGGGACGACCCTACAGTCGTCGGACATGTCGGCGGCGAGGCAACGTAGGCCCGTGGTCGTGGGGAGGACCCTATAGTCGTCGGACATGTCGGCGGCTTGCCAACCTAGTCCCGGGGTCGTGGGGACGACCCTATAGTCGTCGGACAAGTCGGCGGCGGGCCAACCTAGTCCCGGGTTCGTGGGGACGACCCTATAGTCGTCGGACATGTCGGCGGCTGGCCAACTTTGGCCCGGGGTCGTGGGGACGACCCTATAGTCGTCGGACATGTCGGCGGCTGGGCAAATTTGGCCCGTGGTCGTGGGGCGGACCCTATAGTCGTCGGACATGTCGGCGGCTTGCCAACCTAGTCCCGGGGTCGTGGGGACGACCCTATAGTCGTCGGACAAGTCGGCGGCGGGCCAACCTAGTCCCGGGTTCGTGGGGACGACCCTATAGTCGTTGAAAATGTCGGCGGCTGGCCAACTTTGGCCCGGGGTCGTGGGGACGACCCTATAGACGTCGGACATGTCGACGGCTGGCCAACCTAGTCCCGGGTTCGTGGGGACGACCCTATATTCGTCGGAATAGCCGGCGGCGGGCCAACGTAGGCCCAGGGTCGTAGGGACGACCCTATAGTCATCGGAAAAGTCGGCGGCAAGCCAACCTAGTCCCGGGGTCGTGGGGACTACCCTATAGTCGTCGGACATGACGGTGGCGGGCCAATCAAGTCCCGGGGTCGTGGGGACGACCCTATAGTCGTCGGACATGTCGGCGGCTGGCCAATCTAGTCCCGGGGTCGTGGGGACGACACTATAGTCGTCGGATATGTCGGCGGCTGGCTAACCTAGTACCGGGGTGGTAGGCACGACCCTATAGTCGTCGGACAAGTCGGCGCCGGGCCATCCTAGTCCCGGGGTCGTGGGGACGACCCTACAGTCGTCGGACAAGTCGGCGGCGGGACAACCTAGTCCCAGGGCCGTGGGGACGACCCTACAGTCGTCGGACATGCCGGCGGCGGGACAACGTAGGCCCGGGGTCGTGGGGAGGACCCTATAGTCGTCGGAAATGTCGGCGGCTTGCCAACCTAGTCCCTGGTTCGTGGGGACGACCCTATAGTCGTTGGACATGACGGCGGCTGGCCAACTTTGGCCCGTGGTCGTGGGGACGAACCTATAGCTGTCGGACATGTCGGCGGCTGGCCAACCTAGCCCCGTGGTCGTGGGGACGACCCTATAGTCGTCGGACAAGTCGGCGGCGGGCCAACCTAGTCCCGGGGTCGTGGGGACGACCCTATAGTCGTCGGACAAGTCGGCGGCGGGACAACCTAGTCCCGGGGTCGTGGGTACGACCCTATAGTCGTCGGACATGCCGGCGGCGGGCCAATCTAGTCCCGGGGTCGTGGGGACGGCCCTATTGGCTATCGGACATGTCGGCGGCTGGGCAACTTTGGCCCGTGGTCGTGGGGACCACCTTATAGTCGTTGGACAAGTCGGCGGCGGGCCAACCTAGTCTCGGGGTCGTGGGGACGACCCTATAGTCGTCGGACAAGTCGGCGGCGGGACAACCTAGTCCCGGGGTCGTGGGGACGACCCTATAGTCGTCGGACATGTCGGCGGCTGGTCAACTTTGGCCCGTGGTCGTGGGGACGACCCTATAGTCGTCGGACAAGTCGGCGGCGGGACAACCTAGTCCCGGGGTCGTGGGTACGACCCTATAGTCGTCGGACATGCCGGCGGCGGGCCAATCTAGCCCCGGGGTCGTGGGGACGACCCTATAGTCGTCGGATATGTCGGCGGCTGGCCAACCTAGTACCGGGGTGGTAGGCACGACCCTATAGTCGTCGGACAAGTCGGCGCCGGGCCATCCTAGTCTCGGGGTCGTGGGGACGACCCTATAGTTGTCGGACAAGTCGGCGGCGGGCCAACCTAGTCCCGGGGTCGTGGGGACGACCCTATAGTCGTCGGACATGTTGGTGGCGGGCCAACCTAGTCCCGGGGTCGTGGGGACGACCCTATAGTCGTCGGACATGTCGGCGGCTGGCCAACATAGTCCCGGGGTCGAGGGGACGACCCTATAGTCGTCGGACATGTCGGCGGCGCGCCAACCTAGTCCCGGGGTCGTGGGGACGACCCTGTAGTCGTCGTACATGACGGTGGCGGGCCAATCTACTCCTGTGGCCGTGGGGACGACCGTATAGTCGTCGCACATGTCGGCGGCTGGCCAACCTAGCCCCGGGGTCGTGGGGACGACCCTATAGTCGTCGAACATGACAGTGCCGGGGCAATCTAGCCCCGGGGTCGTGGGGACGACCCTATAGTCTTCGGACATGTCGGCGGCTGGGCAACATTGGCCCGTGGTCGTGGGGACGACCCTATAGTCGTCGGACAAGTCGGCGGCGGGCCAACCTAGTCCCGGGGTCGTGGAGACGACCCTATAGTCGCCGGACATGACGGTGGCGGGGCAATCTATTCTGGGGGTCGTGGGGACGACCCTGTAGTCGTCGGACATGACGGTGGTGGGCCAAACTAGTCCCGGGGTCGTGGGGACGACCCTATAGTCGTCGGACAAGTCGGCGGCGGGCCAACCTAGTCCCGGGGTCGTGGGGACGACCCTATATTCGTCGGACATGTTGGTGACGGTTCAACCTAGTCCCGGGGTCGTGGGGAGGACCCTATAGTCGTCGGACATGTCGGCGGCTTGCCAACCTAGTCCCGGGTTCGTGGGGACGACCCTATAGACGTCGGACATGTCGACGGCTGGCCAACCTAGTCCCGGGTTCGTGGGGACGACCCTATATTCGTCGGAATAGCCGGCGGCGGGCCAACGTAGGCCCAGGGTCGTAGGGACGACCCTATAGTCATCGGAAAAGTCGGCGGCAAGCCAACCTAGCCCCGGGATCGTGGGGACTACCCTATAGTCGTCGGACATGACGGTGGCGGGCCAATCAAGTCCCGGGGTCGTGGGGACGACCCTATAGTCGTCGGACATGTCGGCGGCTGGCCAATCTAGTCCCGGGGTCGTGGGGACGACACTATAGTCGTCGGATATGTCGGCGGCTGGCCAACCTAGTACCTGGGTGGTAGGCACGACCCTATAGTCGTCGGACAAGTCGGCGCCGGGCCATCCTAGTCCCGGGGTCGTGGGGACGACCCTATAGTCGTCGGACATGTCGGCGGCTGGTCAACTTTGGCCCGTGGTCGTGGGGACGAACCTATAGCTGTCGGACATGTCGGCGGCTGGCCAACCTAGCCCCGGGGCCGTGGGGACGACCCTATAGTCGTCGGACATGATAGTGGCGGACCAATCTAGTCCCGGGTTCGTGGGAACGACCGTATAGTCGTCGGACATGACGGCGGCTGGCCAACTTTGGCCCGTGGTCGTGGGGACAACCCTATAGTCGTCGGACATGACGATGGCGGGCCAATCTAGCCCGGGGGTCGTGGGGACGAACCTATAGTCGTCGGACATATCGGCAGCTGGCCAACCTAGTCCCGGGGTGGTAGGGACGACCCTATAGTCGTCGGACAAGTCGGCGGCGGGCCAACCTAGTCCCGGGGTGGTAGGGACGACCCTATAGTCGTCGGACAAGTCGGCGGCTGGTCAACTTTGGCCCGTGGTCGTGGGGACGAACCTATAGCCGTCGCACATGTCGGCAGCTGGCCAACCTAGTCCCGGGGCCGTGGGGACGACCCTATAGTCGTCGGACATGATAGTGGCGGGCCAATCTAGTCCCGGGTTCGTGGGGACGACCCTATAGTCGTCGGACATGAAGGCGGCCGGCCAACTTTGGCCCGTGGTCGTGGGGACGACCCTATAGTCGTCGGATATGTCGGCGGCTGGCCAACCTAGTACCGGGGTGGTAGGCACGACCCTATAGTCGTCGGACAAGTCGGCGCCGGGCCATCCTAGGCCCGGGGTCGTGGGGACGACCCTATAGTCGTCGGACATGACGGTGGCGGGCCAATCTAGTCCCGGGGTCGTGGGGACGACCCTATTGGCTTTCGGACATGTCGGCGGCTGGGCAACTTTGGCCCGTGGTCGTGGGGACCACCCTATAGTCGTCGGACGTGTCGGCGGCTGGGCAACTTTGGCCCGTGGTCGTGGGGACGACCCTATAGTCGTCGGACAAGTCGGCGGCGGGCGAACCTAGTCCCGAGTTCGTGGGGACGACCCTATAGGCGTTGGACATGTCGGCGGCGGGACAACGTAGGCCCGGGGTCGTCGGGACGACCCTATAGTCGTCGGACAAGTCGGCGCCGGGCCATCCTAGTCCCGGGGTCGTGGGGACGACCCTATAGTCGTCGGACATGTCGGCGGCTGGCCAATCTAGCCCCGGGGTCGTGGGGACGACCCTATAGTCGTCGGATATGTCGGCGGCTGGCCAACCTAGTACCGGGGTGGTAGGCACGACCCTATAGTCGTCGGACAAGTCGGCGCCGGGCCATCCTAGTCTCGGGGTCGTGGGTACGACCCTATAGTCGTCGGACATGCCGGCGGCGGGCCAATCTAGTCCCGGGGTCGTGGGGACGGCCCTATTGGCTATCGGACATGTCGGCGGCTGGGCAACTTTGGCCCGTGGTCGTGGGGACCACCTTATAGTCGTTGGACAAGTCGGCGGCGGGCCAACCTAGTCTCGGGGTCGTGGAGACGACCCTATTGTCGTCGGACATGACGGTGGCGGGGCAATTTAGTCCTGGGGTCGTGGGGACGACCCCGTAGTCGTCGGACATGACGGTGTTGGGCCAATCTAGTCCTGGGGCAGTGGGGACGACCCTATAGTCGTCGGACATGACGGTGGCGGGTCAATCTAGTCCCGGGGTCGTGGGGACGACCCGATTGGCTTTCGGACATGTCGGCGGCTTGGCAACTTTGGCCCGTGGTCGTGGGGACGACCCTATAGTCGTCGGACAAGTCGGCGGCGGGCCAACCTAGTCCCGGGGTCGTGGGGACGACCCTATAGTCGTCGGACAAGTCGGCGGCGGACCAACCTAGTCTCGGGGTCGTGGAGACGACCCTATTGTCGTCGGACATGACGGTGGCGGGGCAATTTAGTCCTGGGGTCGTGGGGACGACCCCGTAGTCGTCGGACATGACGGTGTTGGGCCAATCTAGTCCCGGGGCCGTGGGGACGACCCTATAGTCGTGGGACGTGTCGGCGGCTGGGCAACTTTGGCCCGTGGTCGTGGGGACGACCCTATAGTCGTCGGACAAGTCGGCGGCGGGCCAACCTAGTCCCGGGGTCGTGGGGACGACTATATAGTCGTCGGGCAAGTCGGCGGCGGGCAAACGTATGCCCAGGGTCGTAGGGACGAACCGATAGTCGTCGGACAAGTCGGCGGCAGGCCAACATAGTCCCGGGGTCGACGGGACGACCCTGTAGTCGTCGGACATGACGGTGGTGGGCCAAACTAGTCCCGGGGTCGTGGGGACGACCCTATAGTCGTCGGACAAGTCGGCGGCTGGCCAACCTAGTCCCGGGGTCGTAGGGACGACCCTATAATCGTCGGACATGACGGTGCCGGGGCAATCTAGCCCCGGGGTCTTGGGGACGACCCTATAGTCGGCGGACAATTCGGCGGCGGGCCAACCTAGTCCCGGGGTCGTGGAGACGACCCAATAGTCGTCGGACATGACGGTGGCGGGGCAATCTAGTCCTGCGGTCGTGGGGACGACCCTATAGTTGTCGGACAAGTCGGCGGCGGGCCAACCTAGTCCCGGGGTCGTGGGGACGACCCTATAGTCGTCGGACATGTTGGTGGCGGGCCAACCTAGTCCCGGGGTCGTGGGGACGACCCTATAGTCGTCGGACATGTCGGCGGCTGGCCAACATAGTCCCGGGGTCGAGGGGACGACCCTATAGTCGTCGGACATGTCGGCGGCGCGCCAACCTAGTCCCGGGGTCGTGGGGACGACCCTGTAGTCGTCGTACATGACGGTGGCGGGCCAATCTACTCCTGTGGCCGTGGGGACGACCGTATAGTCGTCGCACATGTCGGCGGCTGGCCAACCTAGCCCCGGGGTCGTGGGGACGACCCTATAGTCGTCGAACATGACAGTGCCGGGGCAATCTAGCCCCGGGGTCGTGGGGACGACCCTATAGTCTTCGGACATGTCGGCGGCTGGGCAACATTGGCCCGTGGTCGTGGGGACGACCCTATAGTCGTCGGACAAGTCGGCGGCGGGCCAACCTAGTCCCGGGGTCGTGGAGACGACCCTATAGTCGCCGGACATGACGGTGGCGGGGCAATCTATTCTGGGGGTCGTGGGGACGACCCTGTAGTCGTCGGACATGACGGTGGTGGGCCAAACTAGTCCCGGGGTCGTGGGGACGACCCTATAGTCGTCGGACAAGTCGGCGGCGGGCCAACCTAGTCCCGGGGTCGTGGGGACGACCCTATATTCGTCGGACATGTTGGTGACGGTTCAACCTAGTCCCGGGGTCGTGGGGAGGACCCTATAGTCGTCGGACATGTCGGCGGCTTGCCAACCTAGTCCCGGGTTCGTGGGGACGACCCTATAGACGTCGGACATGTCGACGGCTGGCCAACCTAGTCCCGGGTTCGTGGGGACGACCCTATATTCGTCGGAATAGCCGGCGGCGGGCCAACGTAGGCCCAGGGTCGTAGGGACGACCCTATAGTCATCGGAAAAGTCGGCGGCAAGCCAACCTAGTCCCGGGATCGTGGGGACTACCCTATAGTCGTCGGACATGACGGTGGCGGGCCAATCAAGTCCCGGGGTCGTGGGGACGACCCTATAGTCGTCGGACATGTCGGCGGCTGGCCAATCTAGTCCCGGGGTCGTGGGGACGACACTATAGTCGTCGGATATGTCGGCGGCTGGCCAACCTAGTACCGGGGTGGTAGGCACGACCCTATAGTCGTCGGACAAGTCGGCGCCGGGCCATCCTAGTCCCGGGGTCGTGGGGACGACCCTATAGTCGTCGGACATGTCGGCGGCTGGTCAACTTTGGCCCGTGGTCGTGGGGACGAACCTATAGCTGTCGGACATGTCGGCGGCTGGCCAACCTAGCCCCGGGGCCGTGGGGACGACCCTATAGTCGTCGGACATGATAGTGGCCGACCAATCTAGTCCCGGGTTCGTGGGAACGACCGTATAGTCGTCGGACATGACGGCGGCTGGCCAACTTTGGCCCGTGGTCGTGGGGACAACCCTATAGTCGTCGGACATGACGATGGCGGGCCAATCTAGCCCGGGGGTCGTGGGGACGACCCTATAGTCGTCGGACATATCGGCAGCTGGCCAACCTAGTCCCGGGGTGGTAGGGACGACCCTATAGTCGTCGGACAAGTCGGCGGCGGGCCAACCTAGTCCCGGGGTGGTAGGGACGACCCTATAGTCGTCGGACAAGTCGGCGGCTGGTCAACTTTGGCCCGTGGTCGTGGGGACGAACCTATAGCCGTCGCACATGTCGGCAGCTGGCCAACCTAGTCCCGGGGCCGTGGGGACGACCCTATAGTCGTCGGACATGATAGTGGCGGGCCAATCTAGTCCCGGGTTCGTGGGGACGACCCTATAGTCGTCGGACATGAAGGCGGCCGGCCAACTTTGGCCCGTGGTCGTGGGGACGACCCTATAGTCGTCGGACATGACGATGGCGGGCCAATCTAGCCCGGGGGTCGTGGGGACGACCCTATAGTCGTCGGACATATCGGCAGCTGGACAACCTAGTCCCGGGGTGGTAGGGACGACCCTATAGTCATCGGACAAGTCGGCGGCGGGCCAACCTAGTCCCGGGGTCGTGGGGACGACCCTATAGTCGTCGGACATGTCGGCGGCTGGCCAATCTAGTCCCGGGGTCGTGGGGACGACCCTATAGTCGACGGATATGTCGGCGGCTGGCCAACCTAGTACCGGGGTGGTAGGCACGACCCTATAGTCGTCGGACATGTCGGCGCCGGGCCATCCTAGTCCCGGGGTCGTGGGGACGACCCTATTGTCGTCGGACATGACGGTGGCGGGCCAATCTAGTCCCGGGGTCGTGGGGACGACCCTATTGGCTTTCGGACATGTCGGCGGCTGGGCAACTTTGGCCCGTGGTCGTGGGGACCACCCTATAGTCGTCGGACAAGTCGGCGGCGGGCCAACCTAGTCTCGGGGTCGTGGAGACGATCTTATTGTCGTCGGACATGACGGTGGCGGAGCAGTCTATTCCTGGGGTCGTGGGGACGACCCCGTAGTCGTCGGACATGACGGTGTTGGGCCAATCTAGTCCCGGGGTCGTGGGGACGACCCTACAGTCGTCGGACAAGTCGGCGGCGGGACAACCTAGTCCCAGGGCCGTGGGGACGACCCTACAGTCGTCGGACATGTCGGCGGCGAGGCAACGTAGGCCCGTGGTCGTGGGGAGGACCCTATAGTCGTCGGACATGTCGGCGGCTTGCCAACCTAGTCCCGGGGTCGTGGGGACGACCCTATAGTCGTCGGACAAGTCGGCGGCGGGCCAACCTAGTCCCGGGTTCGTGGGGACGACCCTATAGTCGTCGGACATGTCGGCGGCTGGCCAACTTTGGCCCGGGGTCGTGGGGACGACCCTATAGTCGTCGGACATGTCGGCGGCTGGGCAAATTTGGCCCGTGGTCGTGGGGCGGACCCTATAGTCGTCGGACATGTCGGCGGCTTGCCAACCTAGTCCCGGGGTCGTGGGGACGACCCTATAGTCGTCGGACAAGTCGGCGGCGGGCCAACCTAGTCCCGGGTTCGTGGGGACGACCCTATAGTCGTTGAAAATGTCGGCGGCTGGCCAACTTTGGCCCGGGGTCGTGGGGACGACCCTATAGACGTCGGACATGTCGACGGCTGGCCAACCTAGTCCCGGGTTCGTGGGGACGACCCTATATTCGTCGGAATAGCCGGCGGCGGGCCAACGTAGGCCCAGGGTCGTAGGGACGACCCTATAGTCATCGGAAAAGTCGGCGGCAAGCCAACCTAGTCCCGGGGTCGTGGGGACTACCCTATAGTCGTCGGACATGACGGTGGCGGGCCAATCAAGTCCCGGGGTCGTGGGGACGACCCTATAGTCGTCGGACATGTCGGCGGCTGGCCAATCTAGTCCCGGGGTCGTGGGGACGACACTATAGTCGTCGGATATGTCGGCGGCTGGCTAACCTAGTACCGGGGTGGTAGGCACGACCCTATAGTCGTCGGACAAGTCGGCGCCGGGCCATCCTAGTCCCGGGGTCGTGGGGACGACCCTACAGTCGTCGGACAAGTCGGCGGCGGGACAACCTAGTCCCAGGGCCGTGGGGACGACCCTACAGTCGTCGGACATGTCGGCGGCGGGACAACGTAGGCCCGGGGTCGTGGGGTGGACCCTATAGTCGTCGGAAATGTCGGCGGCTTGCCAACCTAGTCCCTGGTTCGTGGGGACGACCCTATAGTCGTTGGACATGACGGCGGCTGGCCAACTTTGGCCCGTGGTCGTGGGGACGACCCCATAGTCGTCGGACATGACGGTGGCGGGCCAATCTAGCCCGGGGGTCGTGGGGACGACCCAATAATCGTCGGACATGTCAGCAGCTGGCCAACCTAGTCCCGGGGTGGTAGGGACGACCCTATAGTCGTCGGACAAGTCGGCGGCGGGCCAACCTAGTCCCGGGGTCGTGGGGAAGACCCTATAGTCGTCGGACATGTCGGCGGCTTGCCAACCTAGTCCCGGGTTCGTGGGGACGACCCTATAGTCGTCGGACATGTCGGCGGCTGGCCAACTTTGGCCCGGGGTCGTGGGGACGACCCTATAGTCGTCGGACATGTCGGCGGCTGGGCAACTTCGGCCCGTGGTCGTGGGGAGGACCCTATAGTCGTCAGACATGTCGGCGGCTTGCCAACCTAGTCCCGGGTTCGTGGGGACGACCCTATAGTCTTCGGACATGTCGGCGGCTGGGCAACATTGGCCCGTGGTCGTGGGGACGACCCTATAGTCGTCGGACAAGTCGGCGGCGGGCCAACCTAGTCTCGGGGTCGTGGAGACGACCCTATTGTCGTCGGACATGACGGTGGCGGGGCAATTTAGTCCTGGGGTCGTGGGGACGACCCCGTAGTCGTCGGACATGACGGTGTTGGGCCAATCTAGTCCCGGGGCCGTGGGGACGACCCTATAGTCGTGGGACGTGTCGGCGGCTGGGCAACTTTGGCCCGTGGTCGTGGGGACGACCCTATAGTCGTCGGACAAGTCGGCGGCGGGCCAACCTAGTCCCGGGGTCGTGGGGACGACTCTATAGTCGTCGGGCAAGTCGGCGGCGAGCAAACGTATGCCCAGGGTCGTAGGGACGAACCGATAGTCGTCGGACAAGTCGGCGGCAGGCCAACATAGTCCCGGGGTCGACGGGACGACCCTGTAGTCGTCGGACATGACGGTGGTGGGCCAAACTAGTCCCGGGGTCGTGGGGACGACCCTATAGTCGTCGGACAAGTCGGCGGCTGGCCAACCTAGTCCCGGGGTCGTAGGGACGACTCTATAGTCGTCGGACATGACGGTGCCGGGGCAATCTAGCCCCGGGGTCTTGGGGACGACCCTATAGTCGGCGGACAAGTCGGCGGCGGGCCAACCTAGTCCCGGGGTCGTGGAGACGACCCAATAGTCGTCGGACATGACGGTGGCGGGGCAATCTAGTCCTGCGGTCGTGGGGACGACCCTATAGTTGTCGGACAAGTCGGCGGCGGGCCAACCTAGTCCCGGGGTCGTGGGGACGACCCTATAGTCGTCGGACATGTTGGTGGCGGGCCAACCTAGTCCCGGGGTCGTGGGGACGACCCTATAATCGTCGGACATGTCGGCGGCTGGCCAACATAGTCCCGGGGTCGAGGGGACGACCCTATAGTCGTCGGACATGTCGGCGGCGCGCCAACCTAGTCCCGGGGTCGTGGGGACGACCCTGTAGTCATCGTACATGACGGTGGCGGGCCAATCTACTCCTGTGGCCGTGGGGACGACCGTATAGTCGTCGCACATGTCGGCGGCTGGCCAACCTAGCCCCGGGGTCGTGGGGACGACCCTATAGTCGTCGGACATGACAGTGCCGGGGCAATCTAGCCCCGGGGTCGTGGGGACGACCCTATAGTCTTCGGACATGTCGGCGGCTGGGCAACATTGGCCCGTGGTCGTGGGGACGACCCTATAGTCGTCGGACAAGTCGGCGGCGGGCCAACCTAGTCCCGGGGTCGTGGAGACGACCCTATAGTCGCCGGACATGACGGTGGCGGGGCAATCTATTCTGGGGGTCGTGGGGACGACCCTGTAGTCGTCGGACATGACGGTGGTGGGCCAAACTAGTCCCGGGGTCGTGGGGACGACCCTATAGTCGTCGGACAAGTCGGCGGCGGGCCAACCTAGTCCCGGGGTCGTGGGGACGACCCTATATTCGTCGGACATGTTGGTGACGGTTCAACCTAGTCCCGGGGTCGTGGGGAGGACCCTATAGTCGTCGGACATGTCGGCGGCTTGCCAACCTAGTCCCGGGTTCGTGGGGACGACCCTATAGTCGTTGAAAATGTCGGCGGCTGGCCAACTTTGGCCCGGGGTCGTGGGGACGACCCTATAGACGTCGGACATGTCGACGGCTGGCCAACCTAGTCCCGGGTTCGTGGGGACGACCCTATATTCGTCGGAATAGCCGGCGGCGGGCCAACGTAGGCCCAGGGTCGTAGGGACGACCCTATAGTCATCGGAAAAGTCGGCGGCAAGCCAACCTAGTCCCGGGATCGTGGGGACTACCCTATAGTCGTCGGACATGACGGTGGCGGGCCAATCAAGTCCCGGGGTCGTGGGGACGACCCTATAGTCGTCGGACATGTCGGCGGCTGGCCAATCTAGTCCCGGGGTCGTGGGGACGACACTATAGTCGTCGGATATGTCGGCGGCTTGCCAACCTAGTAACGGGGTGGTAGGCACGACCCTATAGTCGTCGGACAAGTCGGCGCCGGGCCATCCTAGTCCCGGGGTCGTGGGGACGACCCTATAGTCGTCGGACATGTCGGCGGCTGGTCAACTTTGGCCCGTGGTCGTGGGGACGAACCTATAGCTGTCGGACATGTCGGCGGCTGGCCAACCTAGCCCCGGGGCCGTGGGGACGACCCTATAGTCGTCGGACATGATAGTGGCGGGCCAATCTAGTCCCGGGTTCGTGGGAACGACCATATAGTCGTCGGACATGACGGCGGCTGGCCAACTTTGGCCCGTGGTCGTGGGGACAACCCTATAGTCGTCGGACATGACGATGGCGGGCCAATCTAGCCCGGGGGTCGTGGGGACGACCCTATAGTCGTCGGACATATCGGCAGCTGGCCAACCTAGTCCCGGGGTGGTAGGGACGACCCTATAGTCGTCGGACAAGTCGGCGGCGGGCCAACCTAGTCCCGGGGTGGTAGGGACGACCCTATAGTCGTCGGACAAGTCGGCGGCTGGTCAACTTTGGCCCGTGGTCGTGGGGACGAACCTATAGCCGTCGCACATGTCGGCAGCTGGCCAACCTAGTCCCGGGGCCGTGGGGACGACCCTATAGTCGTCGGACATGATAGTGGCGGGCCAATCTAGTCCCGGGTTCGTGGGGACGACCCTATAGTCGTCGGACATGAAGGCGGCCGGCCAACTTTGGCCCGTGGTCGTGGGGACGACCCTATAGTCGTCGGACATGACGATGGCGGGCCAATCTAGCCCGGGGGTCGTGGGGACGACCCTATAGTCGTCGGACATATCGGCAGCTGGACAACCTAGTCCCGGGGTGGTAGGGACGACCCTATAGACATCGGACAAGTCGGCGGCGGGCCAACCTAGTCCCGGGGTCGTGGGGGCGACCCTATAGTCGTCGGACATGTCGGCGGCTGGCCAATCTAGTCCCGGGGTCGTGGGGACGACCCTATAGTCGACGGATATGTCGGCGGCTGGCCAACCTAGTATCGGGGTGGTAGGCACGACCCTATAGTCGTCGGACATGTCGGCGCCGGGCCATCCTAGTCCCGGGGTCGTGGGGACGACCCTATTGTCGTCGGACATGACGGTGGCGGGCCAATCTAGTCCCGGGGTCGTGGGGACGAACCTATTGGCTTTCGGACATGTCGGCGGCTGGGCAACTTTGGCCCGTGGTCGTGGGGACCACCCTATAGTCGTCGGACAAGTCGGCGGCGGGCCAACCTAGTCTCGGGGTCGTGGGGACGACCCTATAGTCGTCGGACATGTTGGCGGCGGGCCAACCTAGCCCCGGGGTCGTGGGGACGACCCTATAGTCGTCGGACATGTTGGCGGCGGGCCAACCTAGCCCCGGGGTCGTGGGGACGACCCTATAGTCGTCGGACATGTCGGCGGCTGGCCAACCTAGTTCCGGGGTGGTAGGGACAACCCTATAGTCGTCGGACAAGTAGGCGGCGGGCCAACCTAGTCCCGGGGTCGTGGGGACGACCCTATAGTCGTCGGACATGACGGTGGCGGGCCAATCTAGTCCCGGGGTCGTGGGGACGAACCTATAGTCGTCGGACATGACGGCGGCGGGCCAACCTAGTCCAGGGGTCGTTGGGACGACCCTATAGTCGTCGGACATGTCGGCGGCTGGGCAACTTTGGCCCAGGGTCGTGGGGACGACCCTATAGTCGTCGGACAAGTCGGCGGCGAGCCAACCTAGTCCCGGGGTCCTGGGGCGACCCTATAGTCGTCGGACATGATTGTGGCGGGCCAACCTAGTCCCGGGGTGGTATGCACGACCCTATAGTCGTCGGACATGTCGGCGGCGAGCCAACGTAGGCCCAGGGTCGTAGGGACGACCCTATAGTCGTCGGAAAAGTCGGCGGCGGGCCAATCTAGTGCCGGGGTCGTGGGGACGACCCTATAGTCGTCGGACATGTCGGCGGCTGGCCAACTATGGCCCGTTGTCGTGGGGACGACCCTATAGTCGTCGGACATGACGGCGGCAGGCCAACTTTGGCCCGTGGTCGTGGGGACGACCCTATAGTCGTCGGACATGACGATGGCGGGCCAATCTAGCCCCGGGGTCGTGGGGACGACCCTATAGTCGTCGGACATGTCGGCGGCTGACCAAACCTTGTCCCAGGGTCGTGGGGACGACCCTATAGTCTTCGGACATGACGGCGGATGGGCAACTTTGGCCCGTGGTAGTGGGGACCACCCTATAGTCGTGGGACAAGCCGGCGGCGGGCCAACCTAGTCCCGGGGTCGTGGGGACGACCCTATAGTCGTCGGACATGTCGGCGGCTGGGCAACATTGGCCCGTGGTCGTGGGGACGACCCTATAGTCGGCGGACAAGTCGGTGGCGGGCCAATCTAGTCCTGTGGCCGTGGGGACGACCGTATAGTCGTTGGACATGTCGGCGGCTGGCCAACCTAGTCCCGGGGTCGTGGGGACGACCCTATAGTCGTCGGACAAGTCGGCGGCAGGCCAACATAGTCCCGGGGTCGAGGGGACGACCCTGTAGTCGTCGGACATGACGGTGGTGGGCCAAACTAGTCCCGGGGTCGTGGGGACGACCCTATAGTCGTCGGACAAGTCGGCGGCTGGCCAACCTAGTCCCGGGGTCGCAGGAACGACCCTATAGTCGTCGGACAAGTCGGCGGCAGGCCAACATAGTCCCGGTGTCGTGGGGACAACCCTATAGTCGTCGGACATGTCGGCGGCTGGTCAACTTTGGTCCGTGGTCGTGGGGACGAACCTATAGCCGTCGGACATGTCGGCGGCTGGCCAACCTAGCCCCGGGGCCGTGGGGACGACCCTATAGTCGTCGGACATGATAGTGGCGGGCCCATCTAGTCCCGGGTTCGTGGGGACGACCGTATAGTCGTCGGACATGACGGCGGCTCGCCAACTTTGGCCCGTGGTCGTGGGGACGACCCTATAGTCGTCGGACAAGTCGGCGGCTGGTCAACTTTGGCCCGTGGTCGTGGGGACGAACCTATAGCCGTCGCACATGTCGGCGGCTGGCCAACCTAGTCCCGGGTCCGTGGGGACGGCCCTATAGTCGTCGGACGTGTCGGCGGCTGGGCAACTTTGGCCCGTGGTCGTGGGGACGACCCTATAGTCGTCGGACAAGTCGGCGGCGGGCCAACCTAGTCCCGGGGTCGTGGGGACGACCCTATAGTCGTCGGACAAGTCGGCGGCGGGACAACCTAGTCCCGGGGTCGTGGGTACGACCCTATAGTCGTCGGACATGCCGGCGGCGGGCCAATCTAGTCCCGGGGTCGTGGGGACGACCCTATTGGCTTTCGGACATGTCGGCGGCTGGGCAACTTTGGCCCGTGGTCGTGGGGACCACCCTATAGTCGTCGGACAAGTCGGCGGCGGACCAACCTAGTCTCGGGGTCGTGGAGACGACCCTATTGTCGTCGGACATGACGGTGGCGGGGCAATTTAGTCCTGGGGTCGTGGGGACGACCCCGTAGTCGTCGGACATGACGGTGTTGGGCCAATCTAGTCCCGGGGCCGTGGGGACGACCCTATAGTCGTCGGACGTGTCGGCGCCTGGGCAAATTTGGCCCGTGGTCGTGGGGACGACCCTATAGTCGTCGCACAAGTCGGCGGCGGGCCAACCTAGTCCCGGGGTCGTGGAGACGACCCTATAGTCATCGGACATGCCGGCGGCTGGGCAACTTTGGCCCGTGGTAGTGGGGACGACCCTATAGTCGTCGGAAAAGTCGGCGGCGGGCCAACCTAGTCCCGGGGTCGTGGAGACGACCCTATATTCGCCGGACGTGACGGTGGCGGGGCAATCTATTCCGAGGGTCGTGGGGACGACCATGTAGTCGTCGGTCATGACGGTGGTGGGCCAAACTAGTCCCGGGGTCGTGGGGACGACCCTATAGTCGTCGGACATATCGGCGGCAGGGCAACATTGGCCCGTGGTCGTGGGGATGACCCTATAGTCGGCGGACAAGTCGGCGGCGGGCCAACCTAGTCCCGGGGTCGTGGAGACGACCCTATAGTCGTCGGATATGCCGGCGGCTGGGCAACTTTGGCCCGTGGTCGTGGGGACGACCCTATAGTCGACGGACATGTCGGCGAGTGGCCAACCTAGTCCCGGGTTCGTGGGGACGACCCTATAGTCGTCGGCCATATCGGCGGCTTGCCAACCTAGTCCCGGGTTCGTGGGGACGACCCTATAGTCGTCGGACAAGTCGGCGGCGGGCCAACGTAGGCCCAGGGTCGTAGGGACGAACCTATAGTCGTCGGACATGCCGGCGGCTGGGCAACTTTGGCCCGTGGTCGTGGGGACGACCCTATAGTCGTCGGAAAAGTCGGCGGCGGGCCAACCTAGTCCCGGGGTCGTGGAGACGACCGTATAGTCGCCGGACGTGACGGTGGCGGGGCAATCTATTCCGAGGGTCGTGGGGACGACCCTGTAGTCGTCGGACATGACGGTGGTGGGCCAATCTAGTCCCGGGGCCGTGGGGTCGACCCTATAGTCGTCGGACGTGTCGGCGGCGGGCCAACCTAGTCCCGGGGTCGTGGGGAGGACCCTATAGTCGTCGGACAAGTCGGCGGCGGGCCAACCTAGTCCCGGGGTCGTGGGGACGACCCTATAGTCGTCGGACAAGTCGGCGGCGGGACAACCTAGTCCCGGGGTCGTGGAGACGACCCTATAGTCATCGGACATGCCGGCGGCTGGGCAACTTTGGCCCGTGGTAGTGGGGACGACCCTATAGTCGTCGGAAAAGTCGGCGGCGGGCCAACCTAGTCCCGGGGTCGTGGAGACGACCCTATATTCGCCGGACGTGACGGTGGCGGGGCAATCTATTCCGAGGGTCGTGGGGACGACCATGTAGTCGTCGGTCATGACGGTGGTGGGCCAAACTAGTCCCGGGGTCGTGGGGACGACCCTATAGTCGTCGGACATATCGGCGGCAGGGCAACATTGGCCCGTGGTCGTGGGGATGACCCTATAGTCGGCGGACATGCCGGCGGCTGGGCAACTTTGGCCCGTGGTCGTGGGGACGACCCTATAGTCGTCGGAAAAGTCGGCGGCGGGCCAACCTAGTCCCGGGGTCGTGGAGACGACCGTATAGTCGCCGGACGTGACGGTGGCGGGGCAATCTATTCCGAGGGTCGTGGGGACGACCCTGTAGTCGTCGGACATGACGGTGGTGGGCCAATCTAGTCCCGGGGCCGTGGGGTCGACCCTATAGTCGTCGGACGTGTCGGCGGCGGGCCAACCTAGTCCCGGGGTCGTGGGGAGGACCCTATAGTCGTCGGACAAGTCGGCGGCGGGCCAACCTAGTCCCGGTGTCGTGGGGACGACCCTATAGTCGTCGGACATGTCGGCGGCTGGCCAACCTAGTCCCGGGTTCGTGGGGACGACCCTATAGTCGTCGGACATGTCGGCGGCGGGCAAACGTATGCCCAGGGTCGTAGGGACGAACCGATAGTCGTCGGACAATTCGGCGGCAGGCCAACATAGTCCCGGGGTCGAGGGGACGACCCTGTAGTCGTCGGACATGACGGTGGTGGGCCAAACTAGTCCCTGGGTCGTGGGGACGACCCTATAGTCGTCGGACAAGTCGGCGGCTGGCCAACCTAGTCCCGGGGTCGTAGGGACGACCCTATAGTCGTCGGACATGACGGTGCCGGGGCAATCTAGCCCCGGGGTCGTGGGGACGACCCTATAGTCTTCGGACATGTCGGCGGCTGGGCAACATTGGCCCGTGGTCGTGGGGACGACCCTATAGTCGGCGGACAAGTCGGCGGCGGGCCAACCTAGTCCCGGGGTCGTGGAGACGACCCTATAGTCGTCGGACATGACGGTGGCGGGGCAATCTAGTCCAGGGCTCGTGGGGACGACCCTATAGTTGTCGGACAAGTCGGCGGCGGGCCAACCTAGTCCCGTGGTCGTGGGGACGACCCTATAGTCGTCGGACATGTTGGTGGCGGGCCAACCTAGTCCCGGGGTCGTGGGGACGACCCTATAGTCGTCGGACATGACGGTGGCGGGCCAATCTAGTCCTGTGGCCGTGGGGACGACCGTATAGTCGTCGCACATGTGGGCGGCTGGCCAACCTAGTCCCGGGGTCGTGGGGACGACCCTATAGTCGTCGGACAAGTCGGCGGCAGGCCAACATAGTCCCGGGGTCGAGGGGACGACCCTGTAGTCGTCGGACATGACGGTGGTGGGACAAACTAGTCCCTGGGTCGTGGGGACGACCCTATAGTCGTCGGACAAGTCGGCGGCTGGGCAGCCTAGTCCCGGGGTCGCAGGGACGACCGTATAGTCCTCGGACAAGTCGGCGGCAGGCCAACATAGTCCCGGAGTCGTGGGGACGACCCTATAGTCGTCGGACATGTCGGCGGCTGGGCAACTTTGGCCCGTGGTCGTGGGGACGACCCTATAGTCGGCGGACAAGTCGGCGGCGGGCCAACCTAGTCCCGGGGTCGTGGGGACGACCCTATAGTCGTCGGGCAAGTCGGCGGCAGGCCAACATAGTCCCGGGGTCGAGGGGACGACCCTGTAGTCGTCGGACATGACGGTGGTGGGACAAACTAGTCCCGGGGTCGTGGGGACGACCCTATAGTCGTCGGACAAGTCGGCGGCAGGCCAACATAGTCCCGGAGTCGTGGGGACGACCCTATAGTCGTCGGACATGTCGGCGGCTGGGCAACTTTGGGCCGTGGTCGTGGGGACGACCCTATAGTCGGCGGACAAGTCGGCGGCGGGCCAACCTAGTCCCGGGGTCGTGGGGACGACCCTGTAGTCGTCGGACATGTCGGCGGCTGGCCAACCTAGTCCCGGGGTCGCAGGGACGACCCTATAGTCCTCGGACAAGTCGGCGGCCGGCCAACATAGTCCCGGAGTCGTGGGGACGACCCTATAGTCGTCGCACATGTCGGCGGCTGGCCAACCTAGTCCCGGGGTCGTGGGGACGACCCTATATTCGTCGGACATGTTGGAGGCGGGCCAACCTAGTCCCGGGGTCGTGGGGAGGACCCTATAGTCGTCGGACATGTCGGCGGCTTGCCAACCTAGTCCCGGGTTCGTGGGGACGACCCTATAGTCGTTGGACTTGTCGGCGGCTGGCCAACTTTGGCCCGTGGTCGTGGGGACGACCCTATAGTCGTCGGACAAGTCGGCGGCTGGTCAACTTTGGCCCGTGGTCGTGGGGACGAACCTATAGCCGTCGCACATGTCGGCGGCTGGCCAACTTTGGCCCGTGGTCGTGGGGACACCGTATAGTCGTCGGACAAGTCGGCGGCGGGCCAACCTAGTCCCGGGGTCGTGGGTACGACCCTATAGTCGTCGGACATGCCGGCGGCTGGGCAACTTTGGCCCGTGGTCGTGGGAACGACCCTATAGAAGTCGGACAAGTCGGCGGCGGGCCAACCTAGTCCCGGGGTGGTAGGGACGACCCTATAGTCGTCGGACAAGTCGGCGGCTGGTCATCTTTGGCCCGTGGTCGTGGGGACGAACCTATAGCCGTCGCACATGTCGGCGGCTGGCCAACCTAGTCCCGGGGCCGTGGGGACGACCCTATAGTCGTCGGACATGATAGTGGCGGGCCAATCTAGTCCCGGGTTCGTGGGGACGACCCTATAGTCGTCGGACATGACGGCGGCTGGCCAACTTTGGCCCGTGGTCGTGGGGACGACCCTATAGTCGTCGGACATGACGGCGGCAGGCCAACTTTGGCCTGTGGTCGTGGGGACGACCCTATAGTCGTCGGACAAGTCGGCGGCGGGCCAACCTAGTCCCGGGGTCGTGGGGACGACCCTATAGTCGTCGGACATGTCGGCGGCTGGCCAATCTAGTCCCGGGGTCGTGGGGACGACCCTATAGTCGTCGGATATGTCGGCGGCTGGCCAACCTAGTACCGGGGTGGTAGGCACGACCCTATAGTCGTCGGACAAGTCGGCGCCGGGCCATCCTAGTCCCGGGGTCGTGGGGACGACCCTATTGTCGTCGGACATGACGGTGGCGGGCCAATCTAGTCCCGGGGTCGTGGGGACGACCCTATTGGCTTTCGGACATGTCGGCGGCTGGGCAACTTTGGCCCGTGGTCGTGGGGACCACCCTATAGTCGTCGGACAAGTCGGCGGCGGGCCAACCTAGTCTCGGGGTCGTGGAGACGACCCTATTGTCGTCGGACATGACGGTGGCGGGGCAATCTATTCCTGGGGTCGTGGGGACGACCCCGTAGTCGTCGGACATGACGGTGTTGGGCCAATCTAGTCCCGGGGCCCTGGGGACGACCCTATAGTCGGCGGACTAGTCGGCGGCAGGCCAACATAGTCCCGGGGTCGAGGGGACGACCCTGTAGTCGTCGGACATGACGGTGGTGGGCCAACCTAGTCCCGGGGTCGTGGAGACGACCGTATAGTCGCCGGACGTGACGGTGGCGGGGCAATCTATTCCGAGGGTCGTGGGGACGACCCTGTAGTCGTCGGACATGACGGTGGTGGGCCAATCTAGTCCCGGGGCCGTGGGGACGACCCTATAGTCGTCGGACGTGTCGGCGGCTGGGCAACATTGGCCCGTGGTCGTGGGGACGACCCTATAGTCGGCGGACAAGTCGGCGGTGGGCCAACCTAGTCCCGGGGTCGTGGAGACGACCCTATAGTCGTCGGACATGACGGTGGCGGGGCAATCTAGTCCAGGGGTCGTGGGGACGACCCTATAGTTGTCGGACAAGTCGGCGGCGGGCCAACCTAGTCCCGTGGTCGTGGGGACGACCCTATAGTCGTCGGACATGTTGGTGGCGGGCCAACCTAGTCCCGGGGTCGTGGGGACGACCCTATAGTCGTCGGACATGACGGTGGCGGGCCAATCTAGTCCTGTGGCCGTGGGGACGACCGTATAGTCGTCGCACATGTGGGCGGCTGGCCAACCTAGTCCCGGGGTCGTGGGGACGACCCTATAGTCGTCGGACATGATAGTGGCGGGCCAATCTAGTCCCGGGTTCGTGGGGACGACCCTATAGTCGTCGGACATGACGGCGGCTGGCCAACTTTGGCCCGTGGTCGTGGGGACGACCCTATAGTCGTCGGACATGACGGCGGCAGGCCAACTTTGGCCTGTGGTCGTGGGGACGACCCTATAGTCGTCGGACAAGTCGGCGGCGGGCCAACCTAGTCCCGGGGTCGTGGGGACGACCCTATAGTCGTCGGACATGTCGGCGGCTGGCCAATCTAGTCCCGGGGTCGTGGGGACGACCCTATTGGCTTTCGGACATGTCGGCGGCTGGGCAACTTTGGCCCGTGGTCGTGGGGACCACCCTATAGTCTTCGGACATGTCGGCGGCTGGGCAACATTGGCCCGTGGTCGTGGGGACGACCCTATAGTCGTCGGACATGACGGTGGCGGGGCAATCTAGTCCAGGGGTCGTGGGGACGACCCTATAGTTGTCGGACAAGTCGGCGGCGGGCCAACCTAGTCCCGTGGTCGTGGGGACGACCCTATAGTCGTCGGACATGTTGGTGGCGGGCCAACCTAGTCCCGGGGTCGTGGGGACGACCCTATAGTCGTCGGACATGACGGTGGCGGGCCAATCTAGTCCTGTGGCCGTGGGGACGACCGTATAGTCGTCGCACATGTGGGCGGCTGGCCAACCTAGTCCCGGGGTCGTGGGGACGACCCTATAGTCGTCGGACAAGTCGGCGGCAGGCCAACATAGTCCCGGGGTCGAGGGGACGACCCTGTAGTCGTCGGACATGACGGTGGTGGGACAAACTAGTCCCTGGGTCGTGGGGACGACCCTATAGTCGTCGGACAAGTCGGCGGCTGGGCAGCCTAGTCCCGGGGTCGCAGGGACGACCGTATAGTCCTCGGACAAGTCGGCGGCAGGCCAACATAGTCCCGGAGTCGTGGGGACGACCCTATAGTCGTCGGACATGTCGGCGGCTGGGCAACTTTGGCCCGTGGTCGTGGGGACGACCCTATAGTCGGCGGACAAGTCGGCGGCGGGCCAACCTAGTCCCGGGGTCGTGGGGACGACCCTATAGTCGTCGGGCAAGTCGGCGGCAGGCCAACATAGTCCCGGGGTCGAGGGGACGACCCTGTAGTCGTCGGACATGACGGTGGTGGGACAAACTAGTCCCGGGGTCGTGGGGACGACCCTATAGTCGTCGGACAAGTCGGCGGCAGGCCAACATAGTCCCGGAGTCGTGGGGACGACCCTATAGTCGTCGGACATGTCGGCGGCTGGGCAACTTTGGGCCGTGGTCGTGGGGACGACCCTATAGTCGGCGGACAAGTCGGCGGCGGGCCAACCTAGTCTCGGGGTCGTGGAGACGACCCTATTGTCGTCGGACATGACGGTGGCGGGGCAATCTATTCCTGGGGTCGTGGGGACGACCCCGTAGTCGTCGGACATGACGGTGTTGGGCCAATCTAGTCCCGGGGCCCTGGGGACGACCCTATAGTCGGCGGACTAGTCGGCGGCAGGCCAACATAGTCCCGGGGTCGAGGGGACGACCCTGTAGTCGTCGGACATGACGGTGGTGGGCCAACCTAGTCCCGGGGTCGTGGAGACGACCGTATAGTCGCCGGACGTGACGGTGGCGGGGCAATCTATTCCGAGGGTCGTGGGGACGACCCTGTAGTCGTCGGACATGACGGTGGTGGGCCAATCTAGTCCCGGGGCCGTGGGGACGACCCTATAGTCGTCGGACGTGTCGGCGGCGGGCCAACCTAGTCCCGGGGTCGTGGGGAGGACCCTATAGTCGTCGGACAAGTCGGCGGCGGGCCAACCTAGTCCCGGGTTCGTGGGGACGACCCTATAGTCGTCGGACAAGTCGGCGGCGGGACAACCTAGTCCCGGGGTCGTGGGTACGACCCTATAGTCGTCGGACATGTCGGCGACTGGCCAACCTAGTCCCGGGTTCGTGGGGACGACCCTATAGTCGTCGGACATGTCGGCGGCGGGCAAACGTATGCCCAGGGTCGTAGGGACGAACCGATAGTCGTCGGACAATTCGGCGGCAGGCCAACATAGTCCCGGGGTCGAGGGGACGACCCTGTAGTCGTCGGACATGACGGTGGTGGGCCAAACTAGTCCCTGGGTCGTGGGGACGACCCTATAGTCGTCGGACAAGTCGGCGGCTGGCCAACCTAGTCCCGGGGTCGTAGGGACGACCCTATAGTCGTCGGACATGACGGTGCCGGGGCAATCTAGCCCCGGGGTCGTGGGGACGACCCTATAGTCTTCGGACATGTCGGCGGCTGGGCAACATTGGCCCGTGGTCGTGGGGACGACCCTATAGTCGGCGGACAAGTCGGCGGTGGGCCAACCTAGTCCCGGGGTCGTGGAGACGACCCTATAGTCGTCGGACATGACGGTGGCGGGGCAATCTAGTCCAGGGGTCGTGGGGACGACCCTATAGTTGTCGGACAAGTCGGCGGCGGGCCAACCTAGTCCCGTGGTCGTAGGGACGACCCTATAGTCGTCGGACATGTTGGTGGCGGGCCAACCTAGTCCCGGGGTCGTGGGGACGACCCTATAGTCGTCGGACATGACGGTGGCGGGCCAATCTAGTCCTGTGGCCGTGGGGACGACCGTATAGTCGTCGCACATGTGGGCGGCTGGCCAACCTAGTCCCGGGGTCGTGGGGACGACCCTATAGTCGTCGGACATGATAGTGGCGGGCCAATCTAGTCCCGGGTTCGTGGGGACGACCCTATAGTCGTCGGACATGACGGCGGCTGGCCAACTTTGGCCCGTGGTCGTGGGGACGACCCTATAGTCGTCGGACATGACGGCGGCAGGCCAACTTTGGCCTGTGGTCGTGGGGACGACCCTATAGTCGTCGGACAAGTCGGCGGCGGGCCAACCTAGTCCCGGGGTCGTGGGGACGACCCTATAGTCGTCGGACATGTCGGCGGCTGGCCAATCTAGTCCCGGGGTCGTGGGGACGACCCTATTGGCTTTCGGACATGTCGGCGGCTGGGCAACTTTGGCCCGTGGTCGTGGGGACCACCCTATAGTCGTCGGACAAGTCGGCGGCGGGCCAACCTAGTCTCGGGGTCGTGGAGACGACCCTATTGTCGTCGGACATGACGGTGGCGGGGCAATCTATTCCTGGGGTCGTGGGGACGACCCCGTAGTCGTCGGACATGACGGTGTTGGGCCAATCTAGTCCCGGGGCCCTGGGGACGACCCTATAGTCGGCGGACTAGTCGGCGGCAGGCCAACATAGTCCCGGGGTCGAGGGGACGACCCTGTAGTCGTCGGACATGACGGTGGTGGGCCAACCTAGTCCCGGGGTCGTGGAGACGACCGTATAGTCGCCGGACGTGACGGTGGCGGGGCAATCTATTCCGAGGGTCGTGGGGACGACCCTGTAGTCGTCGGACATGACGGTGGTGGGCCAATCTAGTCCCGGGGCCGTGGGGACGACCCTATAGTCGTCGGACGTGTCGGCGGCGGGCCAACCTAGTCCCGGGGTCGTGGGGAGGACCCTATAGTCGTCGGACAAGTCGGCGGCGGGCCAACCTAGTCCCGGGGTCGTGGGGACGACCCTATAGTCGTCGGACAAGTCGGCGGCGGGACAACCTAGTCCCGGGGTCGTGGGTACGACCCTATAGTCGTCGGACATGTCGGCGACTGGCCAACCTAGTCCCGGGTTCGTGGGGACGACCCTATAGTCGTCGGACATGTCGGCGGCGGGCAAACGTATGCCCAGGGTCGTAGGGACGAACCGATAGTCGTCGGACAATTCGGCGGCAGGCCAACATAGTCCCGGGGTCGAGGGGACGACCCTGTAGTCGTCGGACATGACGGTGGTGGGCCAAACTAGTCCCTGGGTCGTGGGGACGACCCTATAGTCGTCGGACAAGTCGGCGGCTGGCCAACCTAGTCCCGGGGTCGTAGGGACGACCCTATAGTCGTCGGACATGACGGTGCCGGGGCAATCTAGCCCCGGGGTCGTGGGGACGACCCTATAGTCTTCGGACATGTCGGCGGCTGGGCAACATTGGCCCGTGGTCGTGGGGACGACCCTATAGTCGGCGGACAAGTCGGCGGCGGGCCAACCTAGTCCCGGGGTCGTGGAGACGACCCTATAGTCGGCGGACATGACGGTGGCGGGGCAATCTAGTCCAGGGGTCGTGGGGACGACCCTATAGTTGTCGGACAAGTCGGCGGCGGGCCAACCTAGTCCCGTGGTCGTGGGGACGACCCTATAGTCGTCGGACATGTTGGTGGCGGGCCAACCTAGTCCCGGGGTCGTGGGGACGACCCTATAGTCGTCGGACATGACGGTGGCGGGCCAATCTAGTCCTGTGGCCGTGGGGACGACCGTATAGTCGTCGCACATGTGGGCGGCTGGCCAACCTAGTCCCGGGGTCGTGGGGACGACCCTATAGTCGTCGGACAAGTCGGCGGCAGGCCAACATAGTCCCGGGGTCGAGGGGACGACCCTGTAGTCGTCGGACATGACGGTGGTGGGACAAACTAGTCCCTGGGTCGTGGGGACGACCCTATAGTCGTCGGACAAGTCGGCGGCTGGGCAGCCTAGTCCCGGGGTCGCAGGGACGACCGTATAGTCCTCGGACAAGTCGGCGGCAGGCCAACATAGTCCCGGAGTCGTGGGGACGACCCTATAGTCGTCGGACATGTCGGCGGCTGGGCAACTTTGGCCCGTGGTCGTGGGGACGACCCTATAGTCGGCGGACAAGTCGGCGGCGGGCCAACCTAGTCCCGGGGTCGTGGGGACGACCCTATAGTCGTCGGGCAAGTCGGCGGCAGGCCAACATAGTCCCGGGGTCGAGGGGACGACCCTGTAGTCGTCGGACATGACGGTGGTGGGACAAACTAGTCCCGGGGTCGTGGGGACGACCCTATAGTCGTCGGACAAGTCGGCGGCAGGCCAACATAGTCCCGGAGTCGTGGGGACGACCCTATAGTCGTCGGACATGTCGGCGGCTGGGCAACTTTGGGCCGTGGTCGTGGGGACGACCCTATAGTCGGCGGACAAGTCGGCGGCGGGCCAACCTAGTCCCGGGGTCGTGGGTACGACCCTATAGTCGTCGGACATGCCGGCGGCTGGGCAACTTTGGCCCGTGGTCGTGGGAACGACCCTATAGAAGTCGGACAAGTCGGCGGCGGGCCAACCTAGTCCCGGGGTGGTAGGGACGACCCTATAGTCGTCGGACAAGTCGGCGGCTGGTCATCTTTGGCCCGTGGTCGTGGGGACGAACCTATAGCCGTCGCACATGTCGGCGGCTGGCCAACCTAGTCCCGGGGCCGTACGGACGACCCTATAGTCGTCGGACATGATAGTGGCGGGCCAATCTAGTCCCGGGTTCGTGGGGACGACCCTATAGTCGTCGGACATGACGGCGGCTGGCCAACTTTGGCCCGTGGTCGTGGGGACGACCCTATAGTCGTCGGACATGACGGCGGCAGGCCAACTTTGGCCTGTGGTCGTGGGGACGACCCTATAGTCGTCGGACAAGTCGGCGGCGGGCCAACCTAGTCCCGGGGTCGTGGGGACGACCCTATAGTCGTCGGACATGTCGGCGGCTGGCCAATCTAGTCCCGGGGTCGTGGGGACGACCCTATAGTCGTCGGACATGTCGGCGGCTGGCCACCCTAGTCCCGGGGTCGACCCTATAGTCGTCGTGCATTATGTTGGCTGGCCAACCTAGTCCCGTGGTCGTGGGGACGACCCTATAGTCGTCGGACATGTTGGTGGCGGGCCAACCTAGTCCCGGGGTCGTGGGGACGACCCTATAGTCGTCGGACATGACGGTGGCGGGCCAATCTAGTCCTGTGGCCGTGGGGACGACCGTATAGTCGTCGCACATGTGGGCGGCTGGCCAACCTAGTCCCGGGGTCGTGGGGACGACCCTATAGTCGTCGGACATGATAGTGGCGGGCCAATCTAGTCCCGGGTTCGTGGGGACGACCCTATAGTCGTCGGACATGACGGCGGCTGGCCAACTTTGGCCCGTGGTCGTGGGGACGACCCTATAGTCGTCGGACATGACGGCGGCAGGCCAACTTTGGCCTGTGGTCGTGGGGACGACCCTATAGTCGTCGGACAAGTCGGCGGCGGGCCAACCTAGTCCCGGGGTCGTGGGGACGACCCTATAGTCGTCGGACATGTCGGCGGCTGGCCAATCTAGTCCCGGGGTCGTGGGGACGACCCTATTGGCTTTCGGACATGTCGGCGGCTGGGCAACTTTGGCCCGTGGTCGTGGGGACCACCCTATAGTCGTCGGACAAGTCGGCGGCGGGCCAACCTAGTCTCGGGGTCGTGGAGACGACCCTATTGTCGTCGGACATGACGGTGGCGGGGCAATCTATTCCTGGGGTCGTGGGGACGACCCCGTAGTCGTCGGACATGACGGTGTTGGGCCAATCTAGTCCCGGGGCCCTGGGGACGACCCTATAGTCGGCGGACTAGTCGGCGGCAGGCCAACATAGTCCCGGGGTCGAGGGGACGACCCTGTAGTCGTCGGACATGACGGTGGTGGGCCAACCTAGTCCCGGGGTCGTGGAGACGACCGTATAGTCGCCGGACGTGACGGTGGCGGGGCAATCTATTCCGAGGGTCGTGGGGACGACCCTGTAGTCGTCGGACATGACGGTGGTGGGCCAATCTAGTCCCGGGGCCGTGGGGACGACCCTATAGTCGTCGGACGTGTCGGCGGCGGGCCAACCTAGTCCCGGGGTCGTGGGGAGGACCCTATAGTCGTCGGACAAGTCGGCGGCGGGCCAACCTAGTCCCGGGGTCGTGGGGACGACCCTATAGTCGTCGGACAAGTCGGCGGCGGGACAACCTAGTCCCGGGGTCGTGGGTACGACCCTATAGTCGTCGGACATGTCGGCGACTGGCCAACCTAGTCCCGGGTTCGTGGGGACGACCCTATAGTCGTCGGACATGTCGGCGGCGGGCAAACGTATGCCCAGGGTCGTAGGGACGAACCGATAGTCGTCGGACAATTCGGCGGCAGGCCAACATAGTCCCGGGGTCGAGGGGACGACCCTGTAGTCGTCGGACATGACGGTGGTGGGCCAAACTAGTCCCTGGGTCGTGGGGACGACCCTATAATCGTCGGACAAGTCGGCGGCTGGCCAACCTAGTCCCGGGGTCGTAGGGACGACCCTATAGTCGTCGGACATGACGGTGCCGGGGCAATCTAGCCCCGGGGTCGTGGGGACGACCCTATAGTCTTCGGACATGTCGGCGGCTGGGCAACATTGGCCCGTGGTCGTGGGGACGACCCTATAGTCGGCGGACAAGTCGGCGGCGGGCCAACCTAGTCCCGGGGTCGTGGAGACGACCCTATAGTCGGCGGACATGACGGTGGCGGGGCAATCTAGTCCAGGGGTCGTGGGGACGACCCTATAGTTGTCGGACAAGTCGGCGGCGGGCCAACCTAGTCCCGTGGTCGTGGGGACGACCCTATAGTCGTCGGACATGTTGGTGGCGGGCCAACCTAGTCCCGGGGTCGTGGGGACGACCCTATAGTCGTCGGACATGACGGTGGCGGGCCAATCTAGTCCTGTGGCCGTGGGGACGACCGTATAGTCGTCGCACATGTGGGCGGCTGGCCAACCTAGTCCCGGGGTCGTGGGGACGACCCTATAGTCGTCGGACAAGTCGGCGGCAGGCCAACATAGTCCCGGGGTCGAGGGGACGACCCTGTAGTCGTCGGACATGACGGTGGTGGGACAAACTAGTCCCTGGGTCGTGGGGACGACCCTATAGTCGTCGGACAAGTCGGCGGCTGGGCAGCCTAGTCCCGGGGTCGCAGGGACGACCGTATAGTCCTCGGACAAGTCGGCGGCAGGCCAACATAGTCCCGGAGTCGTGGGGACGACCCTATAGTCGTCGGACATGTCGGCGGCTGGGCAACTTTGGCCCGTGGTCGTGGGGACGACCCTATAGTCGGCGGACAAGTCGGCGGCGGGCCAACCTAGTCCCGGGGTCGTGGGGACGACCCTATAGTCGTCGGACAAGTCGGCGGCAGGCCAACATAGTCCCGGAGTCGTGGGGACGACCCTATAGTCGTCGGACATGTCGGCGGCTGGGCAACTTTGGGCCGTGGTCGTGGGGACGACCCTATAGTCGGCGGACAAGTCGGCGGCGGGCTAATCTAGTCCCGGGGTCGTGGGGACGACCCTATTGGCTTTCGGACATGTCGGCGGCTGGGCAACTTTGGCCCGTGGTCGTGGGGACCACCCTATAGTCGTCGGACAAGTCGGCGGCGGGCCAACCTAGTCTCGGGGTCGTGGAGACGACCCTATTGTCGTCGGACATGACGGTGGCGGGGCAATCTATTCCTGGGGTCGTGGGGACGACCCCGTAGTCGTCGGACATGACGGTGTTGGGCCAATCTAGTCCCGGGGCCCTGGGGACGACCCTATAGTCGGCGGACTAGTCGGCGGCAGGCCAACATAGTCCCGGGGTCGAGGGGACGACCCTGTAGTCGTCGGACATGACGGTGGTGGGCCAAACTAGTCCCGGGGTCGTGGGGACGACCCTATAGTCGTCGGACAAGTCGGCGGCTGGCCAACCTAGTCCCGGGGTCGCAGGGACGACCCTATAGTCGTCGGACAAGTCGGCGGCAGGCCAACATAGTCCCGGAGTCGTGGGGACGACCCTATAGTCGTCGGATATGATGGTGGCGGGCCAATCTAGTCCCGGGGTCGTGGGGACGACCCTATTGGCTTTCGGACATGTCGGCGGCTGGGCAACTTTGGCCCGTGGTCGTGGGGACGACCCTATAGTCGTCGGACAAGTCGGCGGCGGGCCAACCTAGTCCCGGGGTCGTGGGGACGACCCTATAGTCGTCGGACAAGTCGGCGGCGGGACAACCTAGTCCCGGGGTCGTGGGTACGACCCTATAGTCGTCGGACATGACGGTGGCGGGCCAATCTAGTCCCGGGGCCGTGGGGACGACCCTATAGTCGTCGGACAAGTCGGCGGCGGGCCAACTTAGTCCAGGGGTCGTGGGGACGACCCTATAGTCGTCGGACATGATGGTGGCGGGCCAATCTAGACCCGGGGCCGTGGGGACGACCGCATAGTCGTCGGACATGTCGGCGGCTGGCCAACCTAGTCCCGGGGTCGTGGGGACGACCCTATAATCGTCGGACATGTCGGCGGCTGGCCAACCTAGTCCCGGGGTCGTGGGGACGACCCTATAGTCGTCGGACATGTCGGCGGCAGGCCAACCTAGTCCCGGGGTCGTGGGGACGACCCTATAGTCGTCGGACAAGTCGGCGGCAGGCCAACATAGTCCCGGAGTCGTGGGGACGACCCTATAGTCGTCGGACATGTCGGCGGCTGGGCAACTTTGGGCCGCCGTCGTGGGGACGACCTTATATTCGTCGGACAAGGCGGCGGCGGGCCATCCTAGTCCCGGGGTCGTGGGGACGACCCTATAGTCGTCGGACATGACGGTGGCGGGCCAATCTAGTCCCGGGGCCGTGGGGACGACCCTATAGTCGTCGGACAAGTCGGCGGCGGGCCAACTTAGTCCAGGGGTCGTGGGGACGACCCTATAGTCGTCGGACATGAAGGTGGCGGGCCAATCTAGACCCGGGGCCGTGGGGACGACCGCATAGTCGTCGGACATGTCGGCGGCTGGCCAACCTAGTCCCGGGGTCGTGGGGACGACCCTATAATCGTCGGACATGTCGGCGGCTGGCCAACCTAGTCCCGGGGTCGTGGGGACGACCCTATAGTCGTCGGACATGTCGGCGGCAGGCCAACTTAGGCCCGGGGTCGTGGGGACGACCCTATAGTCGTCGGACATGTCGGCGGCTGGCCAACCTAGTCCCGGGTTCGTGGGGACGACCCTAAAGTCGTGGGCCATGTCGGCGGCGTGCCGACTGTGGCCCAGCGTCGTAGGGACGAACCTATAGTCGTCGGAAAAGGCGGCGGCGGGCCAACCTAGTCCCGGGGTCGTGGTGACGACCCTATAGTCGTCGGACATGTCGGCGGCTGGGCAACATTGGCCCGTGGTCGTGGGGACGACCCTATAGTCGTCGGACATGACGGTGGCGGGGCAATCTAGTCCAGGGGTCGTGGGGACGACCCTATAGTTGTCGGACAAGTCGGCGGCGGGCCAACCTAGTCCCGTGGTCGTGGGGACGACCCTATAGTCGTCGGACATGTCGGCGGCTGGGCAACATTGGCCCGTGGTCGTGGGGACGACCCTATAGTCGTCGGACATGACGGTGGCGGGGCAATCTAGTCCAGGGGTCGTGGGGACGACCCTATAGTTGTCGGACAAGTCGGCGGCGGGCCAACCTAGTCCCGTGGTCGTGGGGACGACCCTATAGTCGTCGGACATGTTGGTGGCGGGCCAACCTAGTCCCGGGGTCGTGGGGACGACCCTATAGTCGTCGGACATGACGGTGGCGGGCCAATCTAGTCCTGTGGCCGTGGGGACGACCGTATAGTCGTCGCACATGTGGGCGGCTGGCCAACCTAGTCCCGGGGTCGTGGGGACGACCCTATAGTCGTCGGACAAGTCGGCGGCAGGCCAACATAGTCCCGGGGTCGAGGGGACGACCCTGTAGTCGTCGGACATGACGGTGGTGGGACAAACTAGTCCCTGGGTCGTGGGGACGACCCTATAGTCGTCGGACAAGTCGGCGGCTGGGCAGCCTAGTCCCGGGGTCGCAGGGACGACCGTATAGTCCTCGGACAAGTCGGCGGCAGGCCAACATAGTCCCGGAGTCGTGGGGACGACCCTATAGTCGTCGGACATGTCGGCGGCTGGGCAACTTTGGCCCGTGGTCGTGGGGACGACCCTATAGTCGGCGGACAAGTCGGCGGCGGGCCAACCTAGTCCCGGGGTCGTGGGGACGACCCTATAGTCGTCGGGCAAGTCGGCGGCAGGCCAACATAGTCCCGGGGTCGAGGGGACGACCCTGTAGTCGTCGGACATGACGGTGGTGGGACAAACTAGTCCCGGGGTCGTGGGGACGACCCTATAGTCGTCGGACAAGTCGGCGGCAGGCCAACATAGTCCCGGAGTCGTGGGGACGACCCTATAGTCGTCGGACATGTCGGCGGCTGGGCAACTTTGGGCCGTGGTCGTGGGGACGACCCTATAGTCGGCGGACAAGTCGGCGGCGGGCCAACCTAGTCCCGGGGTCGTGGGGACGACCCTATAGTCGTCGGACATGTCGGCGGCTGGCCAACCTAGTCCCGGGGTCGCAGGGACGACCCTATAGTCCTCGGACAAGTCGGCGGCCGGCCAACATAGTCCCGGAGTCGTGGGGACGACCCTATAGTCGTCGCACATGTCGGCGGCTGGCCAACCTAGTCCCGGGGTCGTGGGGACGACCCTATATTCGTCGGACATGTTGGAGGCGGGCCAACCTAGTCCCGGGGTCGTGGGGAGGACCCTATAGTCGTCGGACATGTCGGCGGCTTGCCAACCTAGTCCCGGGTTCGTGGGGACGACCCTATAGTCGTTGGACTTGTCGGCGGCTGGCCAACTTTGGCCCGTGGTCGTGGGGACGACCCTATAGTCGTCGGACAAGTCGGCGGCTGGTCAACTTTGGCCCGTGGTCGTGGGGACGAACCTATAGCCGTCGCACATGTCGGCGGCTGGCCAACTTTGGCCCGTGGTCGTGGGGACACCGTATAGTCGTCGGACAAGTCGGCGGCGGGCCAACCTAGTCCCGGGGTCGTGGGTACGACCCTATAGTCGTCGGACATGCCGGCGGCTGGGCAACTTTGGCCCGTGGTCGTGGGAACGACCCTATAGAAGTCGGACAAGTCGGCGGCGGGCCAACCTAGTCCCGGGGTGGTAGGGACGACCCTATAGTCGTCGGACAAGTCGGCGGCTGGTCATCTTTGGCCCGTGGTCGTGGGGACGAACCTATAGCCGTCGCACATGTCGGCGGCTGGCCAACCTAGTCCCGGGGCCGTGGGGACGACCCTATAGTCGTCGGACATGATAGTGGCGGGCCAATCTAGTCCCGGGTTCGTGGGGACGACCCTATAGTCGTCGGACATGACGGCGGCTGGCCAACTTTGGCCCGTGGTCGTGGGGACGACCCTATAGTCGTCGGACATGACGCCGGCAGGCCAACTTTGGCCTGTGGTCGTGGGGACGACCCTATAGTCGTCGGACAAGTCGGCGGCGGGCCAACCTAGTCCCGGGGTCGTGGGGACGACCCTATAGTCGTCGGACATGTCGGCGGCTGGCCAATCTAGTCCCGGGGTCGTGGGGACGACCCTATAGTCGTCGGATATGTCGGCGGCTGGCCAACCTAGTACCGGGGTGGTAGGCACGACCCTATAGTCGTCGGACAAGTCGGCGCCGGGCCATCCTAGTCCCGGGGTCGTGGGGACGACCCTATTGTCGTCGGACATGACGGTGGCGGGCCAATCTAGTCCCGGGGTCGTGGGGACGACCCTATTGGCCTTCGGACATGTCGGCGGCTGGGCAACTTTGGCCCGTGGTCGTGGGGACCACCCTATAGTCGTCGGACAAGTCGGCGGCGGGCCAACCTAGTCTCGGGGTCGTGGAGACGACCCTATTGTCGTCGGACATGACGGTGGCGGGGCAATCTATTCCTGGGGTCGTGGGGACGACCCCGTAGTCGTCGGACATGACGGTGTTGGGCCAATCTAGTCCCGGGGCCCTGGGGACGACCCTATAGTCGGCGGACTAGTCGGCGGCAGGCCAACATAGTCCCGGGGTCGAGGGGACGACCCTGTAGTCGTCGGACATGACGGTGGTGGGCCAACCTAGTCCCGGGGTCGTGGAGACGACCGTATAGTCGCCGGACGTGACGGTGGCGGGGCAATCTATTCCGAGGGTCGTGGGGACGACCCTGTAGTCGTCGGACATGACGGTGGTGGGCCAATCTAGTCCCGGGGCCGTGGGGACGACCCTATAGTCGTCGGACGTGTCGGCGGCGGGCCAACCTAGTCCCGGGGTCGTGGGGAGGACCCTATAGTCGTCGGACAAGTCGGCGGCGGGCCAACCTAGTCCCGGGTTCGTGGGGACGACCCTATAGTCGTCGGACATGTCGGCGGCGGGCAAACGTATGCCCAGGGTCGTAGGGACGAACCGATAGTCGTCGGACAATTCGGCGGCAGGCCAACATAGTCCCGGGGTCGAGGGGACGACCCTGTAGTCGTCGGACATGACGGTGGTGGGCCAAACTAGTCCCTGGGTCGTGGGGACGACACTATAGTCGTCGGACAAGTCGGCGGCTGGCCAACCTAGTCCCGGGGTCGTAGGGACGACCCTATAGTCGTCGGACATGACGGTGCCGGGGCAATCTAGCCCCGGGGTCGTGGGGACGACCCTATAGTCTTCGGACATGTCGGCGGCTGGGCAACATTGGCCCGTGGTCGTGGGGACGACCCTATAGTCGGCGGACAAGTCGGCGGTGGGCCAACCTAGTCCCGGGGTCGTGGAGACGACCCTATAGTCGTCGGACATGACGGTGGCGGGGCAATCTAGTCCAGGGGTCGTGGGGACGACCCTATAGTTGTCGGACAAGTCGGCGGCGGGCCAACCTAGTCCCGTGGTCGTAGGGACGACCCTATAGTCGTCGGACATGTTGGTGGCGGGCCAACCTAGTCCCGGGGTCGTGGGGACGACCCTATAGTCGTCGGACATGACGGTGGCGGGCCAATCTAGTCCTGTGGCCGTGGGGACGACCGTATAGTCGTCGCACATGTGGGCGGCTGGCCAACCTAGTCCCGGGGTCGTGGGGACGACCCTATAGTCGTCGGACATGATAGTGGCGGGCCAATCTAGTCCCGGGTTCGTGGGGACGACCCTATAGTCGTCGGACATGACGGCGGCTGGCCAACTTTGGCCCGTGGTCGTGGGGACGACCCTATAGTCGTCGGACATGACGGCGGCAGGCCAACTTTGGCCTGTGGTCGTGGGGACGACCCTATAGTCGTCGGACAAGTCGGCGGCGGGCCAACCTAGTCCCGGGGTCGTGGGGACGACCCTATAGTCGTCGGACATGTCGGCGGCTGGCCAATCTAGTCCCGGGGTCGTGGGGACGACCCTATTGGCTTTCGGACATGTCGGCGGCTGGGCAACTTTGGCCCGTGGTCGTGGGGACCACCCTATAGTCGTCGGACAAGTCGGCGGCGGGCCAACCTAGTCTCGGGGTCGTGGAGACGACCCTATTGTCGTCGGACATGACGGTGGCGGGGCAATCTATTCCTGGGGTCGTGGGGACGACCCCGTAGTCGTCGGACATGACGGTGTTGGGCCAATCTAGTCCCGGGGCCCTGGGGACGACCCTATAGTCGGCGGACTAGTCGGCGGCAGGCCAACATAGTCCCGGGGTCGAGGGGACGACCCTGTAGTCGTCGGACATGACGGTGGTGGGCCAACCTAGTCCCGGGGTCGTGGAGACGACCGTATAGTCGCCGGACGTGACGGTGGCGGGGCAATCTATTCCGAGGGTCGTGGGGACGACCCTGTAGTCGTCGGACATGACGGTGGTGGGCCAATCTAGTCCCGGGGCCGTGGGGACGACCCTATAGTCGTCGGACGTGTCGGCGGCGGGCCAACCTAGTCCCGGGGTCGTGGGGAGGACCCTATAGTCGTCGGTCAAGTCGGCGGCGGGCCAACCTAGTCCCGGGGTCGTGGGGACGACCCTATAGTCGTCGGACAAGTCGGCGGCGGGACAACCTAGTCCCGGGGTCGTGGGTACGACCCTATAGTCGTCGGACATGTCGGCGACTGGCCAACCTAGTCCCGGGTTCGTGGGGACGACCCTATAGTCGTCGGACATGTCGGCGGCGGGCAAACGTATGCCCAGGGTCGTAGGGACGAACCGATAGTCGTCGGACAATTCGGCGGCAGGCCAACATAGTCCCGGGGTCGAGGGGACGACCCTGTAGTCGTCGGACATGACGGTGGTGGGCCAAACTAGTCCCTGGGTCGTGGGGACGACCCTATAGTCGTCGGACAAGTCGGCGGCTGGCCAACCTAGTCCCGGGGTCGTAGGGACGACCCTATAGTCGTCGGACATGACGGTGCCGGGGCAATCTAGCCCCGGGGTCGTGGGGACGACCCTATAGTCTTCGGACATGTCGGCGGCTGGGCAACATTGGCCCGTGGTCGTGGGGACGACCCTATAGTCGGCGGACAAGTCGGCGGCGGGCCAACCTAGTCCCGGGGTCGTGGAGACGACCCTATAGTCGGCGGACATGACGGTGGCGGGGCAATCTAGTCCAGGGGTCGTGGGGACGACCCTATAGTTGTCGGACAAGTCGGCGGCGGGCCAACCTAGTCCCGTGGTCGTGGGGACGACCCTATAGTCGTCGGACATGTTGGTGGCGGGCCAACCTAGTCCCGGGGTCGTGGGGACGACCCTATAGTCGTCGGACATGACGGTGGCGGGCCAATCTAGTCCTGTGGCCGTGGGGACGACCGTATAGTCGTCGCACATGTGGGCGGCTGGCCAACCTAGTCCCGGGGTCGTGGGGACGACCCTATAGTCGTCGGACAAGTCGGCGGCAGGCCAACATAGTCCCGGGGTCGAGGGGACGACCCTGTAGTCGTCGGACATGACGGTGGTGGGACAAACTAGTCCCTGGGTCGTGGGGACGACCCTATAGTCGTCGGACAAGTCGGCGGCTGGGCAGCCTAGTCCCGGGGTCGCAGGGACGACCGTATAGTCCTCGGACAAGTCGGCGGCAGGCCAACATAGTCCCGGAGTCGTGGGGACGACCCTATAGTCGTCGGACATGTCGGCGGCTGGGCAACTTTGGCCCGTGGTCGTGGGGACGACCCTATAGTCGGCGGACAAGTCGGCGGCGGGCCAACCTAGTCCCGGGGTCGTGGGGACGACCCTATAGTCGTCGGGCAAGTCGGCGGCAGGCCAACATAGTCCCGGGGTCGAGGGGACGACCCTGTAGTCGTCGGACATGACGGTGGTGGGACAAACTAGTCCCGGGGTCGTGGGGACGACCCTATAGTCGTCGGACAAGTCGGCGGCAGGCCAACATAGTCCCGGAGTCGTGGGGACGACCCTATAGTCGTCGGACATGTCGGCGGCTGGGCAACTTTGGGCCGTGGTCGTGGGGACGACCCTATAGTCGGCGGACAAGTCGGCGGCGGGCCAACCTAGTCCCGGGGTCGTGGGTACGACCCTATAGTCGTCGGACATGCCGGCGGCTGGGCAACTTTGGCCCGTGGTCGTGGGAACGACCCTATAGAAGTCGGACAAGTCGGCGGCGGGCCAACCTAGTCCCGGGGTGGTAGGGACGACCCTATAGTCGTCGGACAAGTCGGCGGCTGGTCATCTTTGGCCCGTGGTCGTGGGGACGAACCTATAGCCGTCGCACATGTCGGCGGCTGGCCAACCTAGTCCCGGGGCCGTACGGACGACCCTATAGTCGTCGGACATGATAGTGGCGGGCCAATCTAGTCCCGGGTTCGTGGGGACGACCCTATAGTCGTCGGACATGACGGCGGCTGGCCAACTTTGGCCCGTGGTCGTGGGGACGACCCTATAGTCGTCGGACATGACGGCGGCAGGCCAACTTTGGCCTGTGGTCGTGGGGACGACCCTATAGTCGTCGGACAAGTCGGCGGCGGGCCAACCTAGTCCCGGGGTCGTGGGGACGACCCTATAGTCGTCGGACATGTCGGCGGCTGGCCAATCTAGTCCCGGGGTCGTGGGGACGACCCTATTGGCTTTCGGACATGTCGGCGGCTGGGCAACTTTGGCCCGTGGTCGTGGGGACCACCCTATAGTCGTCGGACAAGTCGGCGGCGGGCCAACCTAGTCTCGGGGTCGTGGAGACGACCCTATTGTCGTCGGACATGACGGTGGCGGGGCAATCTATTCCTGGGGTCGTGGGGACGACCCCGTAGTCGTCGGACATGACGGTGTTGGGCCAATCTAGTCCCGGGGCCCTGGGGACGACCCTATAGTCGGCGGACTAGTCGGCGGCAGGCCAACATAGTCCCGGGGTCGAGGGGACGACCCTGTAGTCGTCGGACATGACGGTGGTGGGCCAACCTAGTCCCGGGGTCGTGGAGACGACCGTATAGTCGCCGGACGTGACGGTGGCGGGGCAATCTATTCCGAGGGTCGTGGGGACGACCCTGTAGTCGTCGGACATGACGGTGGTGGGCCAATCTAGTCCCGGGGCCGTGGGGACGACCCTATAGTCGTCGGACGTGTCGGCGGCGGGCCAACCTAGTCCCGGGGTCGTGGGGAGGACCCTATAGTCGTCGGACAAGTCGGCGGCGGGCCAACCTAGTCCCGGGGTCGTGGGGACGACCCTATAGTCGTCGGACAAGTCGGCGGCGGGACAACCTAGTCCCGGGGTCGTGGGTACGACCCTATAGTCGTCGGACATGTCGGCGACTGGCCAACCTAGTCCCGGGTTCGTGGGGACGACCCTATAGTCGTCGGACATGTCGGCGGCGGGCAAACGTATGCCCAGGGTCGTAGGGACGAACCGATAGTCGTCGGACAATTCGGCGGCAGGCCAACATAGTCCCGGGGTCGAGGGGACGACCCTGTAGTCGTCGGACATGACGGTGGTGGGCCAAACTAGTCCCTGGGTCGTGGGGACGACCCTATAATCGTCGGACAAGTCGGCGGCTGGCCAACCTAGTCCCGGGGTCGTAGGGACGACCCTATAGTCGTCGGACATGACGGTGCCGGGGCAATCTAGCCCCGGGGTCGTGGGGACGACCCTATAGTCTTCGGACATGTCGGCGGCTGGGCAACATTGGCCCGTGGTCGTGGGGACGACCCTATAGTCGGCGGACAAGTCGGCGGCGGGCCAACCTAGTCCCGGGGTCGTGGAGACGACCCTATAGTCGGCGGACATGACGGTGGCGGGGCAATCTAGTCCAGGGGTCGTGGGGACGACCCTATAGTTGTCGGACAAGTCGGCGGCGGGCCAACCTAGTCCCGTGGTCGTGGGGACGACCCTATAGTCGTCGGACATGTTGGTGGCGGGCCAACCTAGTCCCGGGGTCGTGGGGACGACCCTATAGTCGTCGGACATGACGGTGGCGGGCCAATCTAGTCCTGTGGCCGTGGGGACGACCGTATAGTCGTCGCACATGTGGGCGGCTGGCCAACCTAGTCCCGGGGTCGTGGGGACGACCCTATAGTCGTCGGACAAGTCGGCGGCAGGCCAACATAGTCCCGGGGTCGAGGGGACGACCCTGTAGTCGTCGGACATGACGGTGGTGGGACAAACTAGTCCCTGGGTCGTGGGGACGACCCTATAGTCGTCGGACAAGTCGGCGGCTGGGCAGCCTAGTCCCGGGGTCGCAGGGACGACCGTATAGTCCTCGGACAAGTCGGCGGCAGGCCAACATAGTCCCGGAGTCGTGGGGACGACCCTATAGTCGTCGGACATGTCGGCGGCTGGGCAACTTTGGCCCGTGGTCGTGGGGACGACCCTATAGTCGGCGGACAAGTCGGCGGCGGGCCAACCTAGTCCCGGGGTCGTGGGGACGACCCTATAGTCGTCGGGCAAGTCGGCGGCAGGCCAACATAGTCCCGGGGTCGAGGGGACGACCCTGTAGTCGTCGGACATGACGGTGGTGGGACAAACTAGTCCCGGGGTCGTGGGGACGACCCTATAGTCGTCGGACAAGTCGGCGGCAGGCCAACATAGTCCCGGAGTCGTGGGGACGACCCTATAGTCGTCGGACATGTCGGCGGCTGGGCAACTTTGGGCCGTGGTCGTGGGGACGACCCTATAGTCGGCGGACAAGTCGGCGGCGGGCCAATCTAGTCCCGGGGTCGTGGGGACGACCCTATTGGCTTTCGGACATGTCGGCGGCTGGGCAACTTTGGCCCGTGGTCGTGGGGACCACCCTATAGTCGTCGGACAAGTCGGCGGCGGGCCAACCTAGTCTCGGGGTCGTGGAGACGACCCTATTGTCGTCGGACATGACGGTGGCGGGGCAATCTATTCCTGGGGTCGTGGGGACGACCCCGTAGTCGTCGGACATGACGGTGTTGGGCCAATCTAGTCCCGGGGCCCTGGGGACGACCCTATAGTCGGCGGACTAGTCGGCGGCAGGCCAACATAGTCCCGGGGTCGAGGGGACGACCCTGTAGTCGTCGGACATGACGGTGGTGGGCCAAACTAGTCCCGGGGTCGTGGGGACGACCCTATAGTCGTCGGACAAGTCGGCGGCTGGCCAACCTAGTCCCGGGGTCGCAGGGACGACCCTATAGTCGTCGGACAAGTCGGCGGCAGGCCAACATAGTCCCGGAGTCGTGGGGACGACCCTATAGTCGTCGGATATGATGGTGGCGGGCCAATCTAGTCCCGGGGTCGTGGGGACGACCCTATTGGCTTTCGGACATGTCGGCGGCTGGGCAACTTTGGCCCGTGGTCGTGGGGACGACCCTATAGTCGTCGGACAAGTCGGCGGCGGGCCAACCTAGTCCCGGGGTCGTGGGGACGACCCTATAGTCGTCGGACAAGTCGGCGGCGGGACAACCTAGTCCCGGGGTCGTGGGTACGACCCTATAGTCGTCGGACATGACGGTGGCGGGCCAATCTAGTCCCGGGGCCGTGGGGACGACCCTATAGTCGTCGGACAAGTCGGCGGCGGGCCAACTTAGTCCAGGGGTCGTGGGGACGACCCTATAGTCGTCGGACATGATGGTGGCGGGCCAATCTAGACCCGGGGCCGTGGGGACGACCGCATAGTCGTCGGACATGTCGGCGGCTGGCCAACCTAGTCCCGGGGTCGTGGGGACGACCCTATAATCGTCGGACATGTCGGCGGCTGGCCAACCTAGTCCCGGGGTCGTGGGGACGACCCTATAGTCGTCGGACATGTCGGCGGCAGGCCAACCTAGTCCCGGGGTCGTGGGGACGACCCTATAGTCGTCGGACAAGTCGGCGGCAGGCCAACATAGTCCCGGAGTCGTGGGGACGACCCTATAGTCGTCGGACATGTCGGCGGCTGGGCAACTTTGGGCCGCCGTCGTGGGGACGACCTTATATTCGTCGGACAAGGCGGCGGCGGGCCATCCTAGTCCCGGGGTCGTGGGGACGACCCTATAGTCGTCGGACATGACGGTGGCGGGCCAATCTAGTCCCGGGGCCGTGGGGACGACCCTATAGTCGTCGGACAAGTCGGCGGCGGGCCAACTTAGTCCAGGGGTCGTGGGGACGACCCTATAGTCGTCGGACATGATGGTGGCGGGCCAATCTAGACCCGGGGCCGTGGGGACGACCGCATAGTCGTCGGACATGTCGGCGGCTGGCCAACCTAGTCCCGGGGTCGTGGGGACGACCCTATAATCGTCGGACATGTCGGCGGCTGGCCAACCTAGTCCCGGGGTCGTGGGGACGACCCTATAGTCGTCGGACATGTCGGCGGCAGGCCAACTTAGGCCCGGGGTCGTGGGGACGACCCTATAGTCGTCGGACATGTCGGCGGCTGGCCAACCTAGTCCCGGGTTCGTGGGGACGACCCTAAAGTCGTGGGCCATGTCGGCGGCGTGCCGACTGTGGCCCAGGGTCGTAGGGACGAACCTATAGTCGTCGGAAAAGGCGGCGGCGGGCCAACCTAGTCCCGGGGTCGTGGTGACGACCCTATAGTCGTCGGACAAGTCGGCGGCGGGCCAACCTAGTCCCGGGGTCGTGGGGACGACCCTATAGTCGTCGGACAAGTCGGCGGCGGGACAACCTAGTCCCGGGGTCGTGGGTACGACCCTATAGTCGTCGGATATGATGGTGGCGGGCCAATCTAGTCCCGGGGTCGTGGGGACGACCCTATTGGCTTTCGGACATGTCGGCGGCTGGGCAACTTTGGCCCGTGGTCGTGGGGACCACCCTATAGTCGTCGGACAAGTCGGCGGCGGCCAACCTAGTCTCGGGGTCGTGGAGACGACCCTATTGTCGTCGGACATGACGGTGGCGGGGCAATCTATCCCTGGGGTCGTGGGGACGACCCCGTAGTCGTCGGACATGACGGTGTTGGGCCAATCTAGTCCCGGGGCCATGGGGACGACCCTATAGTCGTCGGACTTGTCGGCGGCTGGACAACATTGGCCCGTGGTCGTGGGGACGACCCTATAGTCGTCGGACAAGTCGGCGGCGGGCCAACCTAGTCCCGTGGTCGTGGGGACGACCCTATAGTCGGCGGACAAGTCGGCGGCGGGCCAACCTAGTCCCGGGGTCGCAGGGACGACCCTATAGTCGTCGGACAAGTCGGCGGCAGGCCAACATAGTCCCGGAGTCGTGGGGACGACCCTATAGTCGTCGGACATGTTGGTGGCGGGCCAACCTAGTCCCGGGGTCGTGGGGACGACCCTATAGTCGTCGGACTAGTCGGCGGCAGGCCAACATAGTCCCGGGGTCGAGGGGACGACCCTATAGTCGTCGGACATGTCGGCGGCAGGCCAACCTAGTCCCGGGGTCGTGGGGACGACCCTATAGTCGTCGGACAAGTCGGCGGCAGGCCAACATAGTCCCGGAGTCGTGGGGACGACCCTATAGTCGTCGGACATGTTGGTGGCGGGCCAACCTAGTCCCGGGGTCGTGGGGACGACCCTATAGTCGTTGGACAAGTCGGCGGCTGGCCAACCTAGTCCCGGGGTCGTGGGGACGACCCTATAGTCGTCGGACATGTCGGCGGCAGGCCAACCTAGTCCCGGGGTCGTGGGGACGACCCTATAGTCGTCGGACAAGTCGGCGGCAGGCCAACATAGTCCCGGAGTCGTGGGGACGACCCTATAGTCGTCGGACATGTCGGCGGCTGGGCAACTTTGGGCCGCCGTCGTGGGGACGACCTTATATTCGTCGGACAAGGCGGCGGCGGGCCATCCTAGTCCCGGGGTCGTGGGGACGACCCTATAGTCGTCGGACATGACGGTGGCGGGCCAATCTAGTCCCGGGGCCGTGGGGACGACCCTATAGTCGTCGGACAAGTCGGCGGCGGGCCAACTTAGTCCAGGGGTCGTGGGGACGACCCTATAGTCGTCGGACATGATGGTGGCGGGCCAATCTAGACCCGGGGCCGTGGGGACGACCGCATAGTCGTCGGACATGTCGGCGGCTGGCCAACCTAGTCCCGGGGTCGTGGGGACGACCCTATAATCGTCGGACATGTCGGCGGCTGGCCAACCTAGTCCCGGGGTCGTGGGGACGACCCTATAGTCGTCGGACATGTCGGCGGCAGGCCAACTTAGGCCCGGGGTCGTGGGGACGACCCTATAGTCGTCGGACATGTCGGCGGCTGGCCAACCTAGTCCCGGGTTCGTGGGGACGACCCTAAAGTCGTGGGCCATGTCGGCGGCGTGCCGACTGTGGCCCAGGGTCGTAGGGACGAACCTATAGTCGTCGGAAAAGGCGGCGGCGGGCCAACCTAGTCCCGGGGTCGTGGTGACGACCCTATAGTCGTCGGACAAGTCGGCGGCGGGCCAACCTAGTCCCGGGGTCGTGGGGACGACCCTATAGTCGTTGGACAAGTCGGCGGCGGGACAACCTAGTCCCGGGGTCGTGGGTACGACCCTATAGTCGTCGGATATGATGGTGGCGGGCCAATCTAGTCCCGGGGTCGTGGGGACGACCCTATTGGCTTTCGGACATGTCGGCGGCTGGGCAACTTTGGCCCGTGGTCGTGGGGACCACCCTATAGTCGTCGGACAAGTCGGCGGCGGCCAACCTAGTCTCGGGGTCGTGGAGACGACCCTATTGTCGTCGGACATGACGGTGGCGGGGCAATCTATCCCTGGGGTCGTGGGGACGACCCCGTAGTCGTCGGACATGACGGTGTTGGGCCAATCTAGTCCCGGGGCCATGGGGACGACCCTATAGTCGTCGGACTTGTCGGCGGCTGGACAACATTGGCCCGTGGTCGTGGGGACGACCCTATAGTCGTCGGACAAGTCGGCGGCGGGCCAACCTAGTCCCGTGGTCGTGGGGACGACCCTATAGTCGGCGGACAAGTCGGCGGCGGGCCAACCTAGTCCCGGGGTCGCAGGGACGACCCTATAGTCGTCGGACAAGTCGGCGGCAGGCCAACATAGTCCCGGAGTCGTGGGGACGACCCTATAGTCGTCGGACATGTTGGTGGCGGGCCAACCTAGTCCCGGGGTCGTGGGGACGACCCTATAGTCGTCGGACTAGTCGGCGGCAGGCCAACATAGTCCCGGGGTCGAGGGGACGACCCTATAGTCGTCGGACATGTCGCTGGCTGGCCAACCTAGTTCCGGGGTCGTGGGGACGACCCTATAGTCGTTGGACAAGTCGGCGGCGGGCCAACCTAGTCCCTGGGTCGTGGGGACGACCCTATAGTCGTCGGACATGTCGGCGGCTGGCCAACCTGGTCCCGGGGTCGTGGGGGCGACCCTATAGTCGTCGGACAAGTCGGCGGCGCGCCAACCTTGTCCCGCGGTCGTGGGGACGACCCCGTAGTCGTCGGACATATCGGCGGCTGGCCAAATTTGGCCCGGGGTCGTGGGGACGACCCTATAGTCGTCGGACATGTCGGCGGCGGGCCAACGTAGGCCCAGGGTCGTAGGGACGACCCTATAGTCGTCGGACATGTCGCTGGCTGGCCAACCTAGTTCCGGGGTCGTGGGGACGACCCTATAGTCGTTGGACAAGTCGGCGGCGGGCCAACCTAGTCCCGGGGTCGTGGGGACGACCCTATAGTCGTCGGACATGTCGGCGGCGGGCCAACGTAGGCCCAGGGTCGTAGGGACGACCCTATAGTCGTCGGAAAATTCGGCGGCGGGCCAACCTAGTCCTGGGGTCGTGGGGACGACCCCGTAGTCGTCGGACATGTCGGCGTATGGCCAACTATGGCCCGTTGTAGTGGGGACGACCCTATAGTCGTCGGACATGACGGTGGCGGGCCAATCTAGTCCCGAGGTCGGGGGGACGACCCTATAGTCGTCGGACATGTCGGCGGTTGGGCAACTTTGGGCCGCCGTCGTGGGGACGACCTTATATTCGTCGGACAAGGCGGCGGCGGGCCATCCTAGTCCCGGGGTCGTGGGGACGACCCTATAGTCGTCGGACATGACGGTGGCGGGCCAATCTAGTCCCGGGGCCGTGGGGACGACCCTATAGTCGTCGGACAAGTCGGCGGCGGGCCAACTTAGTCCAGGGGTCTTGGGGACGACCCTATAGTCGTCGGACATGATGGTGGCGGGCCAATCTAGACCCGGGGCCGTGGGGACGACCGTATAGTCGTCGGACATGTCGGCGGCTGGCCAACCTAGTCCCGGGGTCGTGGGGACGACCCTATAATCGTCGGACTTGTCGGCGGCTGGCCAACCTAGTCCCGGGGTCGTGGGGACGACCCTATAGTCGTCGGACATGTCGGCGGCAGGCCAACTTAGGCCCGGGGTCGTGGGGACGACCCTATAGTCGTCGGACATGTCGGCGGCTGGCCAACCTAGTCCCGGGTTCGTGGGGACGACCCTGAAGTCGTGGGCCATGTCGGCGGCGTGCCGACTGTGGCTCAGGGTCGTAGGGACGAACCTATAGTCGTCGGAAAAGGCGGCGGCGGGTCAACCTAGTCCCGGGGTCGTGGTGACGACCCTATAGTCGTCGGACAAGTCGGCGGCGGGCCAACCTAGTCCCGGGGTGGTAGGCACGACCCTATAGTCGTCCGACAAGTCGGCGGCGGGCCAACCTTGTCCCGGGGTCGTGGAGACGACCCTACAGTCGTCGGACATATCGGCGGCTGGCCAACTTTGACCCGGGGTCGTGGGGACGACCCTATAGTCGTCGGACATGTCGGCGGCGGGCCAACGTAGGCCCAGGGTCGTAGGGACGACCCTATAGACGTCGGAAAATTCGGCGGCGGGCCAACCTAGTCCCGGGGTCGTGGAGACGACCCTATAGTCGCCGGACGTGACGGTGGCGGGGCAATCTATTCCGGGGGTCGTGGGGACGACCCTGTAGTCGTCGGACATGACGGTGGTGGGCCAAACTAGTCCCGGGGTCGTGGGGACGACCCTATAGTCGTCGGACATATCGGCGGCTTGCCAACCTAGTCCCGGGTTCGTGGGGACGACCCTATAGTCGTCGGACAAGTCGGAGGCGGGCCAACGTAGGCCCAGGGTCGTAGGGACGAACCTATAGTCGTCGGAAAAGGCGGCGGCGGGCCAACCTAGTCCCGGGGTCGTGGGGACGACCCTATAGTCGTCGGACAAGTCGGCGGCGGGACAACCTAGTCCCGGGGTCGTGGGTACGACCCTATAGTCGTCGGACATGCCGGCGGCGGGCCAATCTAGTCCCGGGGTCGTGGAGACGACCCTATTGGCTTTCGGACATGTCGGCGGCTGGGCAACTTTGGCCCGTGGTCGTGGGGACCACCCTATAGTCGTCGGACAAGTCGGCGGCGGACCAACCTAGTCTCGGGGTCGTGGAGACGACCCTATTGTCGTCGGACATGACGGTGGCGGGGCAATTAAGTCCTGGGGTCGTGGGGACGACCCCGTAGTCGTCGGACATGACGGTGTTGGGCCAATCTAGTCCCGGGGCCGTGGGGACGACCCTATAGTCGTCGGACGTGTCGGCGCCTGGGCAACTTTGGCCCGTGGTCGTGGGGACGACCCTATAGTCGTCGCACAAGTCGGCGGCGGGCCAACCTAGTCCCGGGGTCGTGGAGACGACCCTATAGTCGTCGGACATGCCGGCGGCTGGGCAACTTTGGCCCGTGGTCGTGGGGACGACCCTATAGTCGTCGGACAAGACGGCGGCGGGCCAATCTAGTTCCGGGGTCGTGGGGACGACCCTATAGTCGTGGAACATGTCGGCGGCAGGGCAACATGGGCCCGTGGTCGTGGGGACGTCCCTATAGTCGTCGGACATGTCGGCGGCGGGCCAACCTAGTCCCGGGGTCGTGGGGACGACCCTATAGTCGTCGGAAAAGTCGGCGGCGGGCCAACCTAGTCCCGGGGTTGTGGGGACGTCCCTATAGTCGTCGGACATTTCGGCGGCAGGGCAATCTAGACCTGGGGTCGTGGGGACGACCCTGTAGTCGTCGGACATGCCGGCGGCTGGGCAACTTTGGCCCGTGGTCGTGGGGACGACCCTATAGTCGTCGGACAAGACGGCGGCGGGCCAATCTAGTTCCGGGGTCGTGGGGACGACCCCATAGGCGACGGACATGACGGTGGCGGGCCAATCTATCCCCGGGGTCGTGGGGACGACCTTATAGTCGTCGGACAAGTCGGCGGCGGGCCAACCTAGTCCCGGGGTTGTGGGGACGTCCCTATAGTCGTCGGACATGTCGGCGGCAGGGCAACTTGGGCCCGTGGTCGTGGGGACGTCCCTATAGTCGTCGGACATGTCGGCGGCGGGCCAACCTAGTCCCGGGGTCGTGCGGACGACCCTATAGTCGTCGGACAAGTCGGCGGCGGGCCGTCCTAGTCCCGTGGTAGTGGGGACGACCCTATAGTCGTCGGACATGTCGGCGGCGGGCCAACGTACGCCCAGGGTCGTAGGGACGAACCAATAGTCGTCGGACATGGCGGTGGCTGGGCAACTTTGGCCCGTGGTCGTGGGGACGACCCTATAGTCGTCGGACAAGACGGCGGCGGGCCAATCTAGTTCCGGGGTCGTGGGGACGACCCTATAGTCGTGGAACATGTCGGCGGATGGCCAACATTGGCCCGTGGTCGTGGGGACGACCCTATTGTCGTCGGACATGACGGTGGCGGGCCAATATAGTCCCGGGGTCGTGGGGACGACCCTATAGTCGACGGAAATGTCGGCGGCTGGCCAACTTTGGCCCGTGGTCTTGGGGACGACCCAATAGTCGTCGGATATGTCGGAGGCTTGCCAACCTAGTCCCTGGGTGGTAGGGACGACCCTAATGTCGTCGGACAAGTCGGCGGCGGGCCATCCTAGTCCCGGGATCGAGGGGACGCCCCTATACTCGTCGGACACGACGGTGGCGGGCCAATCTAGTTCCGGGGTCGTGAGGACGACCCTATAGTCGTCGAACATGTCGGCGGCTGGCCAACTTTGGCCTGTGGTCGTGGGGACGACCCTATAGTCGTCGGACATGTCGGCGGCTGGCCAACCTAGTCCCGGGGTCGTGGGGACGACCCTATTGTCGTCGGATATGATTGTGGCGGGCCAATCTACTCCCGGGTTCGTGGGGAGGACCCTATAGTCGTCGGACATGTTGGCGGCGGACCAACCTAGACCCGGGGTCGTGGAGACGACCCTATAATCGTCGGACATGATGGTGGCGGGCCAATCAAGTCCCGGGGTCGTGGGGACGACCTTATAGTCGTCGGACATGTCGGCGGCGGGCCAACTTTGGCCCGTGGTCGTGGGGACGACCCTATAGTCGTCGGACATGACGGTGGCGGGCCAATCTAGTCCCGGGGTCGTGGGGACGACCCTATAGGCGTCGGACATGACGGTGGCGGGCCAAACTAGTCCCGGGGTCGTGGGGACTACCCTATAGTCGTCGGACATGTCGGTGGCGGGCCAACGTAGGCCCAGGGTCGTAGGGACGAACCTATAGTCGTCGGAAAAGGCGGCGGCGGGCCAACCTAGTCCCGGGGTCGTGGGGACGACCCTATAGTCGTCGGACGTGTCGGCGCCTGGGCAACTTTGGCCCGGGGTCGTGGGGACGACCCTATAGTCGTGGGACATGTCGGCGGCTGTGCAACTTTGGCCCGTGGTCGTGGGGACGACCCTATAGTCGTAGGACATGTCGACGGCTTGCCAACCTAGTCCCGGGTTCGTGGGGACGACCCTATAGTCTTTGGACATGTCGGCGGCTGGCCAACTTTGGCCCGGGGTCGTGGGGACGACCCTATAGTCGTCGGACATGATAGTGGCGGGCCAATCTAGTCCCGGGTTCGTGGGGACGACCCTATAGTCGTCGGACATGACGGCGGCTGGCCAACTTTGGCCCGTGGTCGTGGGGACAACCCTATAATCGTCGGACATGACGGTGGCGGGCCAATCTAGCCCGGGGGTCGTGAGGACGACCCTATAGTCGTCGGACATGTCGGCGGCTGGGCAGCTTTGGCCCGTGGTCGTGGGGACGACCCTATAGTCGTCGGACATGTCGGTGGCTGGCCAATCTAGTCCCGGGGCCGTGGGGACGACCCTATAGTCGTCGGACATGCGGGTGGCGGGCCAATCTAGTCCCGGGGTCGTGGGTACGACCCTATACTCGTCGGAAATGACGGTGGCGGGCCAATCTAGTCCCGGGGTCGTGGGGACGACCCAATAGTCGTCGGACATGTCGGCGGCTGGCCAACTTTGGCCCGTGGTCGTGGGGACGACCCTATAGTCGTTGGACATGTCGGCGGCTGGCCATCTTTGGCCCGGGGTCGTGGGGACGAACCTATAGCCGTCGGACATGTCGGCACCTGGCCAACCTAGTCCCGGGGTGGTAGGGACGACCCTATAGTCGTCGCACAAGTCGGCGGCGGGCCAACCTAGTCCCGGGGTCGTGGGGAAGACCCTATGTCGTCGGACATGACGGCGGCTTGCCAACCTAGTCCCGGGTTCGTGGGGACGACCCTATAGTCGTCGGACATGTCGGCGGCTGGGCAACTTTGGCCCGTGGTCGTGGGGACGACCCTATAGTCGTAGGACATGTCGACGGTTTGCCAACCTAGTCCCGGGGTCGTGGGGACGACCATATAGTCGTCGGACATGTCGGCGGCTGGCAAACTTTGGCCCGTTGTCGTGGGGACGACACTACAGTTGTCGGACATGACGGGGGCGGGCCAAACTAGTCCCGGGGCCGTGGGGACGACCCTATAGTCGTCGGACATGTCGGCGGCTTGCCAACCTAGTCCCGGGTTCGTGGGGACGACCCTATAGTCGTCGGACATGTCGGCGGCTGGGCAACATTGGCCCGTGGTCGTGGGGACGACCCTATAGTCGTAGGACATGTCGACGGCTTGCCAACCTAGTCCCGGGGTCGTGGGGACGACCCTATAGTCGTCGGACATGTCGGCGGCTGGCAAACTTTGGCCCGTTGTCGTGGGGACGACACTACAGTTGTCGGACATGACGGGGGCGGGCCAATCTAGTCCCGTGGTCGTGGGGACGACCCTATAGTCGTTGGACATGTCGGCGGCTGGCCATCTTTGGCCCGGGGTCGTGGGGACGAACCTATAGCCGTCGGACATTTCGGCAGCTGGCCAACCTAGTCCCGGGGTGGTAGGGACGACCCTATAGTCGTCGCACAAGTCGGCGGCGGGCCAACCTAGTCCCGGGGTCGTGGGGAAGACCCTATAGTCGTCGGACATGTCGGCGGCTTGCCAACCTAGTCCCGGGTTCGTGGGGACGACCCTATAGTCGTCGGACATGTCGGCGGCTGGGCAACTTTGGCCCGTGGTAGTGGGGACGACCCTATAGTCGTAGGACAAGTCGGCGGCGGGCCAACCTAGTCCCGGGGTCGCAGGGACGACCCTATAGTCGTCGGACAAGTCGGCGGCAGGCCAACATAGTCCCGGAGTCGTGGGGACGACCCTATAGTCGTCGGACAAGTCGGCGGCGGGCCAACTTAGTCCAGGGGTCGTGGGGACGACCCTATAGTCGTCGGACATGATGGTGGCGGGCCAATCTAGACCCGGGGCCGTGGGGACGACCGCATAGTCGTCGGACATGTCGGCGGCTGGCCAACCTAGTCCCGGGGTCGTGGGGACGACCCTATAATCGTCGGACATGTCGGCGGCTGGCCAACCTAGTCCCGGGGTCGTGGGGACGACCCTATAGTCGTCGGACATGTCGGCGGCAGGCCAACCTAGTCCCGGGGTCGTGGGGACGACCCTATAGTCGTCGGACAAGTCGGCGGCAGGCCAACATAGTCCCGGAGTCGTGGGGACGACCCTATAGTCGTCGGACATGTCGGCGGCTGGGCAACTTTGGGCCGCCGTCGTGGGGACGACCTTATATTCGTCGGACAAGGCGGCGGCGGGCCATCCTAGTCCCGGGGTCGTGGGGACGACCCTATAGTCGTCGGACATGACGGTGGCGGGCCAATCTAGTCCCGGGGCCGTGGGGACGACCCTATAGTCGTCGGACAAGTCGGCGGCGGGCCAACTTAGTCCAGGGGTCGTGGGGACGACCCTATAGTCGTCGGACATGTCGGCGGCAGGCCAACTTAGGCCCGGGGTCGTGGGGACGACCCTATAGTCGTCGGACATGTCGGCGGCTGGCCAACCTAGTCCCGGGTTCGTGGGGACGACCCTAAAGTCGTGGGCCATGTCGGCGGCGTGCCGACTGTGGCCCAGGGTCGTAGGGACGAACCTATAGTCGTCGGAAAAGGCGGCGGCGGGCCAACCTAGTCCCGGGGTCGTGGTGACGACCCTATAGTCGTCGGACAAGTCGGCGGCGGGCCAACCTAGTCCCGGGGTCGTGGGGACGACCCTATAGTCGTCGGACAAGTCGGCGGCGGGACAACCTAGTCCCGGGGTCGTGGGTACGACCCTATAGTCGTCGGATATGATGGTGGCGGGCCAATCTAGTCCCGGGGTCGTGGGGACGACCCTATTGGCTTTCGGACATGTCGGCGGCTGGGCAACTTTGGCCCGTGGTCGTGGGGACCACCCTATAGTCGTCGGACAAGTCGGCGGCGGCCAACCTAGTCTCGGGGTCGTGGAGACGACCCTATTGTCGTCGGACATGACGGTGGCGGGGCAATCTATCCCTGGGGTCGTGGGGACGACCCCGTAGTCGTCGGACATGACGGTGTTGGGCCAATCTAGTCCCGGGGCCATGGGGACGACCCTATAGTCGTCGGACTTGTCGGCGGCTGGACAACATTGGCCCGTGGTCGTGGGGACGACCCTATAGTCGTCGGACAAGTCGGCGGCGGGCCAACCTAGTCCCGTGGTCGTGGGGACGACCCTATAGTCGGCGGACAAGTCGGCGGCGGGCCAACCTAGTCCCGGGGTCGCAGGGACGACCCTATAGTCGTCGGACAAGTCGGCGGCAGGCCAACATAGTCCCGGAGTCGTGGGGACGACCCTATAGTCGTCGGACATGTTGGTGGCGGGCCAACCTAGTCCCGGGGTCGTGGGGACGACCCTATAGTCGTCGGACTAGTCGGCGGCAGGCCAACATAGTCCCGGGGTCGAGGGGACGACCCTATAGTCGTCGGACATGTCGCTGGCTGGCCAACCTAGTTCCGGGGTCGTGGGGACGACCCTATAGTCGTTGGACAAGTCGGCGGCGGGCCAACCTAGTCCCTGGGTCGTGGGGACGACCCTATAGTCGTCGGACATGTCGGCGGCTGGCCAACCTGGTCCCGGGGTCGTGGGGGCGACCCTATAGTCGTCGGACAAGTCGGCGGCGCGCCAACCTTGTCCCGCGGTCGTGGGGACGACCCCGTAGTCGTCGGACATATCGGCGGCTGGCCAAATTTGGCCCGGGGTCGTGGGGACGACCCTATAGTCGTCGGACATGTCGGCGGCGGGCCAACGTAGGCCCAGGGTCGTAGGGACGACCCTATAGTCGTCGGACATGTCGCTGGCTGGCCAACCTAGTTCCGGGGTCGTGGGGACGACCCTATAGTCGTTGGACAAGTCGGCGGCGGGCCAACCTAGTCCCGGGGTCGTGGGGACGACCCTATAGTCGTCGGACATGTCGGCGGCGGGCCAACGTAGGCCCAGGGTCGTAGGGACGACCCTATAGTCGTCGGAAAATTCGGCGGCGGGCCAACCTAGTCCTGGGGTCGTGGGGACGACCCCGTAGTCGTCGGACATGTCGGCGTATGGCCAACTATGGCCCGTTGTAGTGGGGACGACCCTATAGTCGTCGGACATGACGGTGGCGGGCCAATCTAGTCCCGAGGTCGGGGGGACGACCCTATAGTCGTCGGACATGTCGGCGGTTGGGCAACTTTGGGCCGCCGTCGTGGGGACGACCTTATATTCGTCGGACAAGGCGGCGGCGGGCCATCCTAGTCCCGGGGTCGTGGGGACGACCCTATAGTCGTCGGACATGACGGTGGCGGGCCAATCTAGTCCCGGGGCCGTGGGGACGACCCTATAGTCGTCGGACAAGTCGGCGGCGGGCCAACTTAGTCCAGGGGTCTTGGGGACGACCCTATAGTCGTCGGACATGATGGTGGCGGGCCAATCTAGACCCGGGGCCGTGGGGACGACCGTATAGTCGTCGGACATGTCGGCGGCTGGCCAACCTAGTCCCGGGGTCGTGGGGACGACCCTATAATCGTCGGACTTGTCGGCGGCTGGCCAACCTAGTCCCGGGGTCGTGGGGACGACCCTATAGTCGTCGGACATGTCGGCGGCAGGCCAACTTAGGCCCGGGGTCGTGGGGACGACCCTATAGTCGTCGGACATGTCGGCGGCTGGCCAACCTAGTCCCGGGTTCGTGGGGACGACCCTGAAGTCGTGGGCCATGTCGGCGGCGTGCCGACTGTGGCTCAGGGTCGTAGGGACGAACCTATAGTCGTCGGAAAAGGCGGCGGCGGGCCAACCTAGTCCCGGGGTCGTGGTGACGACCCTATAGTCGTCGGACAAGTCGGCGGCGGGCCAACCTAGTCCCGGGGTGGTAGGCACGACCCTATAGTCGTCCGACAAGTCGGCGGCGGGCCAACCTTGTCCCGGGGTCGTGGAGACGACCCTACAGTCGTCGGACATATCGGCGGCTGGCCAACTTTGACCCGGGGTCGTGGGGACGACCCTATAGTCGTCGGACATGTCGGCGGCGGGCCAACGTAGGCCCAGGGTCGTAGGGACGACCCTATAGACGTCGGAAAATTCGGCGGCGGGCCAACCTAGTCCCGGGGTCGTGGAGACGACCCTATAGTCGCCGGACGTGACGGTGGCGGGGCAATCTATTCCGGGGGTCGTGGGGACGACCCTGTAGTCGTCGGACATGACGGTGGTGGGCCAAACTAGTCCCGGGGTCGTGGGGACGACCCTATAGTCGTCGGACATATCGGCGGCTTGCCAACCTAGTCCCGGGTTCGTGGGGACGACCCTATAGTCGTCGGACAAGTCGGAGGCGGGCCAACGTAGGCCCAGGGTCGTAGGGACGAACCTATAGTCGTCGGAAAAGGCGGCGGCGGGCCAACCTAGTCCCGGGGTCGTGGGGACGACCCTATAGTCGTCGGACAAGTCGGCGGCGGGACAACCTAGTCCCGGGGTCGTGGGTACGACCCTATAGTCGTCGGACATGCCGGCGGCGGGCCAATCTAGTCCCGGGGTCGTGGAGACGACCCTATTGGCTTTCGGACATGTCGGCGGCTGGGCAACTTTGGCCCGTGGTCGTGGGGACCACCCTATAGTCGTCGGACAAGTCGGCGGCGGACCAACCTAGTCTCGGGGTCGTGGAGACGACCCTATTGTCGTCGGACATGACGGTGGCGGGGCAATTAAGTCCTGGGGTCGTGGGGACGACCCCGTAGTCGTCGGACATGACGGTGTTGGGCCAATCTAGTCCCGGGGCCGTGGGGACGACCCTATAGTCGTCGGACGTGTCGGCGCCTGGGCAACTTTGGCCCGTGGTCGTGGGGACGACCCTATAGTCGTCGCACAAGTCGGCGGCGGGCCAACCTAGTCCCGGGGTCGTGGAGACGACCCTATAGTCGTCGGACATGCCGGCGGCTGGGCAACTTTGGCCCGTGGTCGTGGGGACGACCCTATAGTCGTCGGACAAGACGGCGGCGGGCCAATCTAGTTCCGGGGTCGTGGGGACGACCCTATAGTCGTGGAACATGTCGGCGGCAGGGCAACATGGGCCCGTGGTCGTGGGGACGTCCCTATAGTCGTCGGACATGTCGGCGGCGGGCCAACCTAGTCCCGGGGTCGTGGGGACGACCCTATAGTCGTCGGAAAAGTCGGCGGCGGGCCAACCTAGTCCCGGGGTTGTGGGGACGTCCCTATAGTCGTCGGACATTTCGGCGGCAGGGCAATCTAGACCTGGGGTCGTGGGGACGACCCTGTAGTCGTCGGACATGCCGGCGGCTGGGCAACTTTGGCCCGTGGTCGTGGGGACGACCCTATAGTCGTCGGACAAGACGGCGGCGGGCCAATCTAGTTCCGGGGTCGTGGGGACGACCCCATAGGCGACGGACATGACGGTGGCGGGCCAATCTATCCCCGGGGTCGTGGGGACGACCTTATAGTCGTCGGACAAGTCGGCGGCGGGCCAACCTAGTCCCGGGGTTGTGGGGACGTCCCTATAGTCGTCGGACATGTCGGCGGCAGGGCAACTTGGGCCCGTGGTCGTGGGGACGTCCCTATAGTCGTCGGACATGTCGGCGGCGGGCCAACCTAGTCCCGGGGTCGTGCGGACGACCCTATAGTCGTCGGACAAGTCGGCGGCGGGCCGTCCTAGTCCCGTGGTAGTGGGGACGACCCTATAGTCGTCGGACATGTCGGCGGCGGGCCAACGTACGCCCAGGGTCGTAGGGACGAACCAATAGTCGTCGGACATGGCGGTGGCTGGGCAACTTTGGCCCGTGGTCGTGGGGACGACCCTATAGTCGTCGGACAAGACGGCGGCGGGCCAATCTAGTTCCGGGGTCGTGGGGACGACCCTATAGTCGTGGAACATGTCGGCGGATGGCCAACATTGGCCCGTGGTCGTGGGGACGACCCTATTGTCGTCGGACATGACGGTGGCGGGCCAATATAGTCCCGGGGTCGTGGGGACGACCCTATAGTCGACGGAAATGTCGGCGGCTGGCCAACTTTGGCCCGTGGTCTTGGGGACGACCCAATAGTCGTCGGATATGTCGGAGGCTTGCCAACCTAGTCCCTGGGTGGTAGGGACGACCCTAATGTCGTCGGACAAGTCGGCGGCGGGCCATCCTAGTCCCGGGATCGAGGGGACGCCCCTATACTCGTCGGACACGACGGTGGCGGGCCAATCTAGTTCCGGGGTCGTGAGGACGACCCTATAGTCGTCGAACATGTCGGCGGCTGGCCAACTTTGGCCTGTGGTCGTGGGGACGACCCTATAGTCGTCGGACATGTCGGCGGCTGGCCAACCTAGTCCCGGGGTCGTGGGGACGACCCTATTGTCGTCGGATATGATTGTGGCGGGCCAATCTAGTCCCGGGTTCGTGGGGAGGACCCTATAGTCGTCGGACATGTTGGCGGCGGACCAACCTAGACCCGGGGTCGTGGAGACGACCCTATAATCGTCGGACATGATGGTGGCGGGCCAATCAAGTCCCGGGGTCGTGGGGACGACCTTATAGTCGTCGGACATGTCGGCGGCGGGCCAACTTTGGCCCGTGGTCGTGGGGACGACCCTATAGTCGTCGGACATGACGGTGGCGGGCCAATCTAGTCCCGGGGTCGTGGGGACGACCCTATAGGCGTCGGACATGACGGTGGCGGGCCAAACTAGTCCCGGGGTCGTGGGGACTACCCTATAGTCGTCGGACATGTCGGTGGCGGGCCAACGTAGGCCCAGGGTCGTAGGGACGAACCTATAGTCGTCGGAAAAGGCGGCGGCGGGCCAACCTAGTCCCGGGGTCGTGGGGACGACCCTATAGTCGTCGGACGTGTCGGCGCCTGGGCAACTTTGGCCCGGGGTCGTGGGGACGACCCTATAGTCGTGGGACATGTCGGCGGCTGTGCAACTTTGGCCCGTGGTCGTGGGGACGACCCTATAGTCGTAGGACATGTCGACGGCTTGCCAACCTAGTCCCGGGTTCGTGGGGACGACCCTATAGTCTTTGGACATGTCGGCGGCTGGCCAACTTTGGCCCGGGGTCGTGGGGACGACCCTATAGTCGTCGGACATGATAGTGGCGGGCCAATCTAGTCCCGGGTTCGTGGGGACGACCCTATAGTCGTCGGACATGACGGCGGCTGGCCAACTTTGGCCCGTGGTCGTGGGGACAACCCTATAATCGTCGGACATGACGGTGGCGGGCCAATCTAGCCCGGGGGTCGTGAGGACGACCCTATAGTCGTCGGACATGTCGGCGGCTGGGCAGCTTTGGCCCGTGGTCGTGGGGACGACCCTATAGTCGTCGGACATGTCGGTGGCTGGCCAATCTAGTCCCGGGGCCGTGGGGACGACCCTATAGTCGTCGGACATGCGGGTGGCGGGCCAATCTAGTCCCGGGGTCGTGGGTACGACCCTATACTCGTCGGAAATGACGGTGGCGGGCCAATCTAGTCCCGGGGTCGTGGGGACGACCCAATAGTCGTCGGACATGTCGGCGGCTGGCCAACTTTGGCCCGTGGTCGTGGGGACGACCCTATAGTCGTTGGACATGTCGGCGGCTGGCCATCTTTGGCCCGGGGTCGTGGGGACGAACCTATAGCCGTCGGACATGTCGGCACCTGGCCAACCTAGTCCCGGGGTGGTAGGGACGACCCTATAGTCGTCGCACAAGTCGGCGGCGGGCCAACCTAGTCCCGGGGTCGTGGGGAAGACCCTATGTCGTCGGACATGACGGCGGCTTGCCAACCTAGTCCCGGGTTCGTGGGGACGACCCTATAGTCGTCGGACATGTCGGCGGCTGGGCAACTTTGGCCCGTGGTCGTGGGGACGACCCTATAGTCGTAGGACATGTCGACGGTTTGCCAACCTAGTCCCGGGGTCGTGGGGACGACCATATAGTCGTCGGACATGTCGGCGGCTGGCAAACTTTGGCCCGTTGTCGTGGGGACGACACTACAGTTGTCGGACATGACGGGGGCGGGCCAAACTAGTCCCGGGGCCGTGGGGACGACCCTATAGTCGTCGGACATGTCGGCGGCTTGCCAACCTAGTCCCGGGTTCGTGGGGACGACCCTATAGTCGTCGGACATGTCGGCGGCTGGGCAACATTGGCCCGTGGTCGTGGGGACGGCCCTATAGTCGTAGGACATGTCGACGGCTTGCCAACCTAGTCCCGGGGTCGTGGGGACGACCCTATAGTCGTCGGACATGTCGGCGGCTGGCAAACTTTGGCCCGTTGTCGTGGGGACGACACTACAGTTGTCGGACATGACGGGGGCGGGCCAATCTAGTCCCGTGGTCGTGGGGACGACCCTATAGTCGTTGGACATGTCGGCGGCTGGCCATCTTTGGCCCGGGGTCGTGGGGACGAACCTATAGCCGTCGGACATTTCGGCAGCTGGCCAACCTAGTCCCGGGGTGGTAGGGACGACCCTATAGTCGTCGCACAAGTCGGCGGCGGGCCAACCTAGTCCCGGGGTCGTGGGGAAGACCCTATAGTCGTCGGACATGTCGGCGGCTTGCCAACCTAGTCCCGGGTTCGTGGGGACGACCCTATAGTCGTCGGACATGTCGGCGGCTGGGCAACTTTGGCCCGTGGTAGTGGGGACGACCCTATAGTCGTAGGACATGTCGACGGCTTGCCAACCTAGTCCCGGGGTCGTGGGGACGACCCAATAGTCGTCGGACATGTCGGCGGCTGGCCAACTTTGGCCCGTGGTCGTGGGGACGACCCTATGGTGGTCGGAAATGACGGTGGCGGGCCAATCTAGTCCCGGGGCCGTGGGGACGACCCTATAGTCGTCGGACATGTCGGCGGCTGGCCAACTTTGGCCCGTGGTCGTGGGGGCGACCCTATAGTCGTCGGACATGACGGTGGCTGGCCAATCTAGCCCGGGGGTCGTGGGGACGACCCTATAGTCGTCGGACATGTCGGCAGCTGACCAACCTAGTCCCGGGGTGGTAGGGACGACCCTATAGTCGTCGGACAATTCGGCGGCGGGCCAACCTAGTCCCGGGGTCGATAGGAAGATCCTATAGTCGTCGGACATGTCGGCGGCTTGCCAACCTAGTCCCGGGTTCGTGGGAACGGCCCTATAGTCGTCGGACATGTCGGCGGCTGGCCAACTTTGACCCGGGGTCGTGGGGACGACCCTATAGTCGTTGGACATGTCGGCGGCGGGCCAACGTAGGCCCTGGGTCGTAGGGACGACCCTATAGACGTCGGAAAATTCGGCGGCGGGCCAACCTAGTCCCGGGGTCGTGGAGACGACCCTATAGTCGCCGGACGTGACGGTGGCGGGGCAATCTATTCCGGGGGTCGTGGGGACGACCCTGTAGTCGTCGGACATGACGGTGGTGGGCCAAACTAGTCCCGGGGTCGTGGGGACGACCCTATAGTCGTCGTCCATATCGGCGGCTTGCCAACCTAGTCCCGGGTTCGTGGGGACGACCCTATAGTCGTCGGACAAGTCGGAGGCGGGCCAACGTAGGCCCAGGGTCGTAGGGACGAACCTATAGTCGTCGGAAAAGGCGGCGGCGGGCCAACCTAGTCCCGGGGTCGTGGGGACGACCCTATAGTCGTCGGACAAGTCGGCGGCGGGACAACCTAGTCCCGGGGTCGTGGGTACGACCCTATAGTCGTCGGACATGCCGGCGGCCGGCCAATCTAGTCCCGGGTTCGTGGAGACGACCCTATTGGCTTTCGGACATGTCGGCGGCTGGGCAACTTTGGCCCGTGGTCGTGGGGACCACCCTATAGTCGTCGGACAAGTCGGCGGCGGACCAACCTAGTCTCGGGGTCGTGGAGACGACCCTATTGTCGTCGGACATGACGGTGGCGGGGCAATTAAGTCCTGGGGTCGTGGGGACGACCCCGTAGTCGTCGGACATGCCGGTGTTGGGCCAATCTAGTCCCGGGGCCGTGGGGACGACCCTATAGTCGTCGGACGTGTCGGCGCCTGGGCAACTTTGGCCCGTGGTCGTGGGGACGACCCTATAGTCGTCGCACAAGTCGGCGGCGGGCCAACCTAGTCCCGGGGTCGTGGAGACGACCCTATAGTCGTCGGACATGCCGGCGGCTGGGCAACTTTGGCCCGTGGTCGTGGGGACGACCCTATAGTCGTCGGACAAGACGGCGGCGGGCCAATCTAGTTCCGGGGTCGTGGGGACGACCCTATAGTCGTGGAACATGTCGGCGGCAGGGCAACTTGGGCCCGTGGTCGTGGGGACGTCCCTATAGTCGTCGGACATGTCGGCGGCGGGCCAACCTAGTCCCGGGGTCGTGGGGACGACCCTATAGTCGTCGGAAAAGTCGGCGGCGGGCCAACCTAGTCCCGGGGTTGTGGGGACGTCCCTATAGTCGTCGGACATTTCGGCGGCAGGGCGATCTAGACCTGGGGTCGTGGGGACGACCCTGTAGTCGTCGGACATGCCGGCGGCTGGGCAACTTTGGCCCGTGGTCGTGGGGACGACCCTATAGTCGTCGGACAAGACGGCGGCGGGCCAATCTAGTTCCGGGGTCGTGGGGACGACCCCATAGGCGACGGACATGACGGTGGCGGGCCAATCTATCCCTGGGGTCGTGGGGACGACCTTATAGTCGTCGGACAAGTCGGCGGCGGGCCAACCTAGTCCCGGGGTTGTGGGGACGTCCCTATAGTCGTCGGACATGTCGGCGGCAGGGCAACTTGGGCCCGTGGTCGTGGGGACGTCCCTATAGTCGTCGGACATGTCGGCGGCGGGCCAACCTAGTCCCGGGGTCGTGGGGACGACCCTATAGTCGTCGGAAAAGTCGGCGGCGGGCCAACCTAGTCCCGGGGTTGTGGGGACGTCCCTATAGTCGCCGGACATGTCGGCGGCAGGGCAACTTGGGCCCGTGGTCGTGGGGACGAACCTATAGTCGTCGGACATGACGGTGGCGGGCCAATCTAGTCCCGGGGTTGTGGGGACGTCCCTATAGTCGTCGGACATGTCGGCGGCGGGCCAACCTAGTCCCGGGGTCGTGCGGACGACCCTATAGTCGTCGGACAAGTCGGCGGCGGGCCGTCCTAGTCCCGTGGTAGTGGGGACGACCCTATAGTCGTCGGACATGTCGGCGGCGGGCCAACGTACGCCCAGGGTCGTAGGGACGAACCAATAGTCGTCGGACATGGCGGTGGCTGGGCAACTTTGGCCCGTGGTCGTGGGGACGACCCTATAGTCGTCGGACAAGACGGCGGCGGGCCAATCTAGTTCCGGGGTCGTGGGGACGACCCTATAGTCGTGGAACATGTCGGCGGATGGCCAACATTGGCCCGTGGTCGTGGGGACGACCCTATTGTCGTCGGACATGACGGTGGCGGGCCAATATAGTCCCGGGGTCGTGGGGACGACCCTATAGTCGACGGAAATGTCGGCGGCTGGCCAACTTTGGCCCGTGGTCTTGGGGACGACCCAATAGTCGTCGGATATGTCGGAGGCTTGCCAACCTAGTCCCTGGGTGGTAGGGACGACCCTAATGTCGTCGGACAAGTCGGCGGCGGGCCATCCTAGTCCCGGGATCGAGGGGACGCCCCTATACTCGTCGGACACGACGGTGGCGGGCCAATCTAGTTCCGGGGTCGTGAGGACGACCCTATAGTCGTCGAACATGTCGGCGGCTGGCCAACTTTGGCCTGTGGTCGTGGGGACGACCCTATAGTCGTCGGACATGTCGGCGGCTGGCCAACCTAGTCCCGGGGTCGTGGGGACGACCCTATTGTCGTCGGATATGATTGTGGCGGGCCAATCTAGTCCCGGGTTCGTGGGGAGGACCCTATAGTCGTCGGACATGTTGGCGGCGGACCAACCTAGACCCGGGGTCGTGGAGACGACCCTATAATCGTCGGACATGATGGTGGCGGGCCAATCAAGTCCCGGGGTCGTGGGGACGACCTTATAGTCGTCGGACATGTCGGCGGCGGGCCAACTTTGGCCCGTGGTCGTGGGGACGACCCTATAGTCGTCGGACATGATAGTGGCGGGCCAATCTAGTCCCGGGTTCGTGGGGACGACCCTATAGTCGTCGGACATGACGGCGGCTGGCCAACTTTGGCCCGTGGTCGTGGGGACAACCCTATAATCGTCGGACATGACGGTGGCGGGCCAATCTAGCCCGGGGGTCGTGAGGACGACCCTATAGTCGTCGGACATGTCGGCGGCTGGGCAGCTTTGGCCCGTGGTCGTGGGGACGACCCTATAGTCGTCGGACATGTCGGTGGCTGGCCAATCTAGTCCCGGGGCCGTGGGGACGACCCTATAGTCGTCGGACATGCGGGTGGCGGGCCAATCTAGTCCCGGGGTCGTGGGTACGACCCTATACTCGTCGGAAATGACGGTGGCGGGCCAATCTAGTCCCGGGGTCGTGGGGACGACCCAATAGTCGTCGGACATGTCGGCGGCTGGCCAACTTTGGCCCGTGGTCGTGGGGACGACCCTATAGTCGTTGGACATGTCGGCGGCTGGCCATCTTTGGCCCGGGGTCGTGGGGACGAACCTATAGCCGTCGGACATGTCGGCACCTGGCCAACCTAGTCCCGGGGTGGTAGGGACGACCCTATAGTCGTCGCACAAGTCGGCGGCGGGCCAACCTAGTCCCGGGGTCGTGGGGAAGACCCTATGTCGTCGGACATGACGGCGGCTTGCCCACCTAGTCCCGGGTTCGTGGGGACGACCCTATAGTCGTCGGACATGTCGGCGGCTGGGCAACTTTGGCCCGTGGTCGTGGGGACGACCCTATAGTCGTAGGACATGTCGACGGTTTGCCAACCTAGTCCCGGGGTCGTGGGGACGACCATATAGTCGTCGGACATGTCGGCGGCTGGCAAACTTTGGCCCGTTGTCGTGGGGACGACACTACAGTTGTCGGACATGACGGGGGCGGGCCAAACTAGTCCCGGGGCCGTGGGGACGACCCTATAGTCGTCGGACATGTCGGCGGCTTGCCAACCTAGTCCCGGGTTCGTGGGGACGACCCTATAGTCGTCGGACATGTCGGCGGCTGGGCAACATTGGCCCGTGGTCGTGGGGACGACCCTATAGTCGTAGGACATGTCGACGGCTTGCCAACCTAGTCCCGGGGTCGTGGGGACGACCCTATAGTCGTCGGACATGTCGGCGGCTGGCAAACTTTGGCCCGTTGTCGTGGGGACGACACTACAGTTGTCGGACATGACGGGGGCGGGCCAATCTAGTCCCGTGGTCGTGGGGACGACCCTATAGTCGTTGGACATGTCGGCGGCTGGCCATCTTTGGCCCGGGGTCGTGGGGACGAACCTATAGCCGTCGGACATTTCGGCAGCTGGCCAACCTAGTCCCGGGGTGGTAGGGACGACCCTATAGTCGTCGCACAAGTCGGCGGCGGGCCAACCTAGTCCCGGGGTCGTGGGGAAGACCCTATAGTCGTCGGACATGTCGGCGGCTTGCCAACCTAGTCCCGGGTTCGTGGGGACGACCCTATAGTCGTCGGACATGTCGGCGGCTGGGCAACTTTGGCCCGTGGTAGTGGGGACGACCCTATAGTCGTAGGACATGTCGACGGCTTGCCAACCTAGTCCCGGGGTCGTGGGGACGACCCAATAGTCGTCGGACATGTCGGCGGCTGGCCAACTTTGGCCCGTGGTCGTGGGGACGACCCTATGGTGGTCGGAAATGACGGTGGCGGGCCAATCTAGTCCCGGGGCCGTGGGGACGACCCTATAGTCGTCGGACATGTCGGCGGCTGGCCAACTTTGGCCCGTGGTCGTGGGGGCGACCCTATAGTCGTCGGACATGACGGTGGCTGGCCAATCTAGCCCGGGGGTCGTGGGGACGACCCTATAGTCGTCGGACATGTCGGCAGCTGGCCAACCTAGTCCCGGGGTGGTAGGGACGACCCTATAGTCGTCGGACAATTCGGCGGCGGGCCAACCTAGTCCCGGGGTCGATAGGAAGATCCTATAGTCGTCGGACATGTCGGCGGCTTGCCAACCTAGTCCCGGGTTCGTGGGAACGGCCCTATAGTCGTCGGACATGTCGGCGGCTGGCCAACTTTGGCCCGGGGTGGTAGGGACGACGCTATAGTCGTCGGACAAGTCGGCGGCGGGCCAACCTAGTCCCGGGGTGGTAGGGACGACGCTATAGTCGTCGGGCATGTCGGCGGCTGGGCAACTTTGGCCCGTGGTCGTGGGGACGACCCTATAGTCGTCAGACATGTCGGCGGCTTGCCAACCTAGTCCCGGGGTCGTGTGGATGGCCCTATAGTCGTCGGACATGTCGGCGGCTTGCCAACCTAGTCCCGGGGTCGTGGGGACGACCCTACAGTCGTCGGACATGATGGTGGCGGGCCAATCTAGACCCGGGGTCGTGGGAACGACCCTATAGTCGTCGGACATGTCGGCGGCTGGCCAACCTAGGCCCGGGATCGTGGGGACGACCGTATCGTCGTCGGACATGTCGGCGGCTGGCCAACCTAGTCCCGGGTTCGTGGGGACGACCCTATAGTCGTCGGACATGTCGGCGGCTGGCCAACCTAGGCCCGGGATCGTGGGGACGACCCTATAGTCGTCGAACATTATGGTGGCGGGCCAATCTAGTCCCGGGGTCGTGGGGACGACCCTACAGTCGTCGGACATTTCGGCGGCAGGGCAACATTGGCCCGTGGTCGTGGGGACGACCCTATAGTCGTCGGACATGACGGTGGCGGGGCAATCTAGTCCTGGGGTCGTGGGGACGACCCTGTAGTCGTCGGACATGACGGTCGTAGGCCAATCTAGTCTCGGGGCCGTGGGGACGACCCTATAGTCGTCGGACATGTCGGCGGCTGGCCAACCTAGTCCCTGGGTCGTGGGGACGACCCTATAGTCGTCGGACATGTCGGCGGCTGGCCAACTTTGGCCCGTGGTCGTGGGGGCGACCCTATAGTCGTCGGACAAGTCGGCGGCGGGCCATTCTAGTCCCGGGATCGAGGGGACGCCCCTATACTCATCGGACACGACGGTGGCGGGCCAATCTAGTTCCGGGGTCGTTAGGACGACCCTATAGTCGTCAAACATGTCGGCGGCTGGCCAACTTTGGCCTGTGGTCGTGGGGACGACCCTATAGTCGTCGGACAAGTCGGCTTCGGGCCATCCTAGTCCCGGGGTCGTGGGGACGACCCAATACTCGTCGGACATGACGGTGGCGGGCCAATCTAGTCCCGGGGTCGTGGGGATGAACATATAGTCGTCGGACATGCCGGAGGCTAGGCAACTTTGGCCCGTGGTCGTGGGGACGACCCTATTGTTGTCGGACATGGCGGTGGCGGGCCAATCTAGTCCCGGGGTCGTAGGGACGACCCTATAGTCGTCGGACATGACGGTGGCGGGCCAATCTAGTTCCGGGGTCGTGGAGACGACCCTATAGTCGTCGAACATGTCGGCGGCTGGCCAACTTTGGCCTGTGGTCGTGGGGACGACCCTATAGTCGTCGGACCAGTCGGCGGCGGGCCAATCTAGTCCCAGGGCCGTGGGGACGACCCTATACTCGTCGGACATGCCGGCGGCTGGGCAACTTTGGCCCGCGGTCGTGGGGACGACCCTATAGTCGTCGAACATGTCGGCGGCTGGCCAACTTTGTCCTGTGGTCGTGGGGACGACGCTATTGTCGTCGGACCATTCGGCGGCGGGCCAACCTAGTCCCGGGGTCGTGGGGACGACCCTATAGTCGTCGGATATGATGGTGGCGGGCCAATCTAGTCCCGGGTTCGTGGGGACGACCCTATAGTCGTCGGATATGATGGTGGCGGGCCAATCTAGTCCCGGGTTCGTGGGGAGGACCCTATAGTCATCGGACATGACGGTGGCGGGCCAATCTAGTCCCGGGGTCGTGGGGACGACCCTATACTCGTCGGACATGCCGGCGGCTGGGCAACTTTGGCCCGCGGTCGTGGGGACGACCCTATAGTCGTCGGATATGATGGTGGCGGGCCAATCTAGTCCCGGGTTCGTGGGGAGGACCCTATAGTCATCGGACATGACGGTGGCGGGCCAATCTAGTCCCGGGGTCGTGGGGACGACCCTGTAGTCGTCGGACATGACGGTCGTAGGCCAATCTAGTCTCGGGGCCGTGGGGACGACCCTATAGTCGTCGGACATGTCGGCGGCTGGCCAACCTAGTCCCGGGGTCGTGGGGACGACCCTATAGTCGTCGGATATGATGGTGGCGGGGCAATCTAGTCCCGGGGTCGTGGGGACCACCCTATATTCATCGGACATGACGGTGGCGGGCCAATCTAGTCCCGGGATCGTGGGACGACCCTATAGTCGTCGGACATGTCGGCGGCTGGCAAACTTTGGCCCGTTGTCGTGGGGACGACACTACAGTTGTCGGACATGACGGGGGCGGGCCAAACTAGTCCCGGGGCCGTGGGGACGACCCTATAGTCGTCGGACATGTCGGCGGCTTGCCAACCTAGTCCCGGGTTCGTGGGGACGACCCTATAGTCGTCGGACATGTCGGCGGCTGGGCAACATTGGCCCGTGGTCGTGGGGACGACCCTATAGTCGTAGGACATGTCGACGGCTTGCCAACCTAGTCCCGGGGTCGTGGGGACGACCCTATAGTCGTCGGACATGTCGGCGGCTGGCAAACTTTGGCCCGTTGTCGTGGGGACGACACTACAGTTGTCGGACATGACGGGGGCGGGCCAATCTAGTCCCGTGGTCGTGGGGACGACCCTATAGTCGTTGGACATGTCGGCGGCTGGCCATCTTTGGCCCGGGGTCGTGGGGACGAACCTATAGCCGTCGGACATTTCGGCAGCTGGCCAACCTAGTCCCGGGGTGGTAGGGACGACCCTATAGTCGTCGCACAAGTCGGCGGCGGGCCAACCTAGTCCCGGGGTCGTGGGGAAGACCCTATAGTCGTCGGACATGTCGGCGGCTTGCCAACCTAGTCCCGGGTTCGTGGGGACGACCCTATAGTCGTCGGACATGTCGGCGGCTGGGCAACTTTGGCCCGTGGTAGTGGGGACGACCCTATAGTCGTAGGACATGTCGACGGCTTGCCAACCTAGTCCCGGGGTCGTGGGGACGACCCAATAGTCGTCGGACATGTCGGCGGCTGGCCAACTTTGGCCCGTGGTCGTGGGGACGACCCTATGGTGGTCGGAAATGACGGTGGCGGGCCAATCTAGTCCCGGGGCCGTGGGGACGACCCTATAGTCGTCGGACATGTCGGCGGCTGGCCAACTTTGGCCCGTGGTCGTGGGGGCGACCCTATAGTCGTCGGACATGACGGTGGCTGGCCAATCTAGCCCGGGGGTCGTGGGGACGACCCTATAGTCGTCGGACATGTCGGCAGCTGGCCAACCTAGTCCCGGGGTGGTAGGGACGACCCTATAGTCGTCGGACAATTCGGCGGCGGGCCAACCTAGTCCCGGGGTCGATAGGAAGATCCTATAGTCGTCGGACATGTCGGCGGCTTGCCAACCTAGTCCCGGGTTCGTGGGAACGGCCCTATAGTCGTCGGACATGTCGGCGGCTGGCCAACTTTGGCCCGGGGTGGTAGGGACGACGCTATAGTCGTCGGACAAGTCGGCGGCGGGCCAACCTAGTCCCGGGGTGGTAGGGACGACGCTATAGTCGTCGGGCATGTCGGCGGCTGGGCAACTTTGGCCCGTGGTCGTGGGGACGACCCTATAGTCGTCGGACATGTCGGCAGCTGGCCAACCTAGTCCCGGGGTGGTAGGGACGACCCTATAGTCGTCGGACAATTCGGCGGCGGGCCAACCTAGTCCCGGGGTCGATAGGAAGATCCTATAGTCGTCGGACATGTCGGCGGCTTGCCAACCTAGTCCCGGGTTCGTGGGAACGGCCCTATAGTCGTCGGACATGTCGGCGGCTGGCCAACTTTGGCCCGGGGTGGTAGGGACGACGCTATAGTCGTCGGACAAGTCGGCGGCGGGCCAACCTAGTCCCGGGGTGGTAGGGACGACGCTATAGTCGTCGGGCATGTCGGCGGCTGGGCAACTTTGGCCCGTGGTCGTGGGGACGACCCTATAGTCGTCAGACATGTCGGCGGCTTGCCAACCTAGTCCCGGGGTCGTGTGGATGGCCCTATAGTCGTCGGACATGTCGGCGGCTTGCCAACCTAGTCCCGGGGTCGTGGGGACGACCCTACAGTCGTCGGACATGACGGTGGCGGGGCAATCTAGTCCTGGGGTCGTGGGGACGACCCTGTAGTCGTCGGACATGACGGTCGTAGGCCAATCTAGTCTCGGGGCCGTGGGGACGACCCTATAGTCGTCGGACATGTCGGCGGCTGGCCAACCTAGTCCCTGGGTCGTGGGGACGACCCTATAGTCGTCGGACATGACGGTGGCTGGCCAATCTAGTCCCGGGGTCGTGGGGACGACCCTATAGTCGTCGGACATGTCGGTGGCTGGCCAATCTAGTCCCGGGGCCGTGGGGACGACCCCATAGGCGTCGGACATGACGGTGGCGGGGCAATCTAGTCCCGGGGTCGTGGGGACGACACTATAGTCGTCGGACATGTCGGCTGCTGGCCAACATTGGCCAGTGGTCGTGGGGACGACCCTATAGTCGTCGGACATGACGGTGCCGGGCCAATCTAGTCCCGGCGTCGTGGGTACGACCCTAAACTCGTCGAACATGTCGGCGGCTGGCCAACTTTGTCCTGTGGTCGTGGGGACGACGCTATTGTCGTCGGACCAGTCGGCGGCGGGCCAACCTAGTCCCGGGGTCGTGGGGACGACCCTATAGTCGTCGGATATGATGGTGGCGGGCCAATCTAGTCCCGGGTTCGTGGGGACGACCCTATAGTCGTCGGATATGATGGTGGCGGGCCAATCTAGTCCCGGGTTCGTGGGGAGGACCCTATAGTCATCGGACATGACGGTGGCGGGCCAATCTAGTCCCGGGGTCGTGGGGACGACCCTATACTCGTCGGACATGCCGGCGGCTGGGCAACTTTGGCCCGCGGTCGTGGGGACGACCCTATAGTCGTCGGATATGATGGTGGCGGGCCAATCTAGTCCCGGGTTCGTGGGGAGGACCCTATAGTCATCGGACATGACGGTGGCGGGCCAATCTAGTCCCGGGGTCGTGGGGACGACCCTGTAGTCGTCGGACATGACGGTCGTAGGCCAATCTAGTCTCGGGGCCGTGGGGACGACCCTATAGTCGTCGGACATGTCGGCGGCTGGCCAACCTAGTCCCGGGGTCGTGGGGACGACCCTATAGTCGTCGGATATGATGGTGGCGGGGCAATCTAGTCCCGGGGTCGTGGGGACCACCCTATATTCATCGGACATGACGGTGGCGGGCCAATCTAGTCCCGGGATCGTGGGACGACCCTATAGTCGTCCGACATGCCCGCGGCTGGGCAACTTTGGCCCGTGGTCGTGGGGACGACCCTATAGTCGTCGGACATGGCGGTGGCGGGCCAATCTAGTCCCGGGGTCGTGGGGACGACCCTATAGTCGTCGGACAAGTCGGCGGCGGGCCAACCTAGTCCAGGGGTCGTAGGGACGACCCTATAGTCGTCGGACATGACGGTGGCGGGCCAATCTAGCCCCGGGGTCGTGGGGACGACCCTATAGTCGTCGGATATGATGGTGGCGGGGCAATCTAGTCCCGGGGTCGTGGGGACCACCCTATAGTCATCGGACATGACGGTGGCGGGCCAATCTAGTCCCGGGATCGTGGGACGACCCTATAGTCGTCCGACATGCCGGCGGCTGGGCAACTTTGGCCCGTGGTCGTGGGGACGACCCTATAGTCGTCGGACATGGCGGTGGCGGGCCAATCTAGTCCCGGGGTCGTGGGGACGTACCTATAGTCGTCGGACATGTCGGCGGCTGGGCAACTTTGGCCCGTGGTCGTGGGGACGACCCTATAGTCGTCGGACAAGTCGGCGGCGGGCCAATCTATTCCCGGGGCCGTCGGGACGTCCCTATAGTCGTCGGACATGTCGGTGGCGGGCCAATCTAGTACCAGGGTCGTGGGGACGACCCCATAGTCGTCGGACATGACGGTGGTGGGCCAATCTATACCCGGGGCCGTGGGGACGACCCTATAGTCGTCGGACATGACGGTGGCGGGCCAATCTAGTCCCGGGGTCGTGGGGACGAACCTATAGTCGTCGGACATGTCGGCGGCTGGGCAACTTTGGCCCGTGGTCGTGGGGACGACCCTATAGTCGTCGGACAAGTCGGCGGCGGGCCAATCTATTCCCGGGGCCGTCGGGACGTCCCTATAGTCGTCGGACATGTCGGTGGCGGGCCAATCTAGTACCAGGGTCGTGGGGACGACCCCATAGTCGTCGGACATGACGGTGGCGGGCCAATCTAGCCCCGGGGCCGTGGGGACGACCCTATAGTCGTCGGACATGGTGGCGGCTGGCCAACCTAGTCCCGGGGTCGTGGGGACGACCCTATAGTCGTCGTGTATTATGGTGGCGGGCCAATCTAGTCCCGGGGTCGTGGGTACGACCCTATAGTTGTCGGACATGTCGACGGCTGGCCAACATTGGCCCGTGGTCGTGGGGACGACCCTATTGTCGTCGGACATGACGGTGGCGGGCCAATCTAGTCCCGGGGTCGTGGGGACGACCCTATAGTCGTCGGACATTTCGCCGGCTGGCCAACTTTGGCCCGTGGTCGTGGGGACGACACTATAGTCGTCGTAAATGTCGGAGGCTGGCCATCCTAGTCCCGGCGTGGGATGGACGATCCTATAGTCGTCGGACAAGTCGGCGGCAGGCCATCCTCGTCCGGGGATCGAGGGGACGCCCCTATACTTGTCGGACACGACGGTGGCGGGCCAATCTAGTTCCGGGGTCGTGAGGACGACCCTATAGTCGTCGAACATGTCGGCGGCTGGCCAACTTTGGCCTGTGGTCGTGGGGACGACCCTATAGTCGTCGGACATGTCGGCGGCTGGCCAAGCTAGTCCCGCTGTGGGATGGACGATCCTATAGTCGTCGGACAAGTCGGCGGCGGGCCATCCTAGTCCCGGGATCGATGGGACGCCCCTATACTCGTCGGACACGACGGTGGCGGGCCAATCTAGTTCCGGGGTCGTTAGGACGACCCTATAGTCGTCGAACATGTCGGCGGCTGGCCAACATTGGCCTGTGGTCGTTGGGACGACCCTATAGTCGTCGGACATGTCGGCGGCTGGCCAACCTAGTCCCGGGTTCGTGGGGACGACCCTATAGTCGTCGGACAAGTCGGCGGCGGGCCAACCTAGTCCCGTGGTCGTGGGGACGACCGTATAGTCGTCGGACATGACGGTGGCGGGCCAATCTAGTACCGGGGTCGTGGGGACGACCCGATAGTCGTCGGACATGTCGGCGGCTGGCCAACTTTGGCCCGTGGTCGTGGTGACGACCCTATTGTCGTCGGACATGATGGTGGCGGGCCAATCTAGTCCCGGGGCCGTGGGGACGACCCTATAGTCGTCGGACATGTCGGCGGCTGGCCAACTTTGGCCCGTGGTCGTGGGGACGACCCTATTGTCGTCGGACATGATGGTGGCGGGACAATCTAGTCCCGGGGTCGTGGGGACGACCCTATAGTCGTCAGACATGTCGGCGGCTGGCCAACCTAGACCCGGGGTCGTGGGGACGACCCTATAGTCGTCGGACATAGCGATGGCGGGCCAATCTAGTCCCAGGGCCGTGGGGACGACCCTATAGTCGTCGGACATGCCGGCGGCTGGGCAACTTTGGCCCGTGGTCGTGGGGACGACCCTATAGTCGTCGGACAAGTCGGCGGCGGGCCATCCTAGTCCCGGGGTCGTGGGGACGACCCAATACTCGTCTGACATGACGGTGGCGGGCCAATCTAGTCCCGGGGTCGTGGGGACGAACATATAGTCGTCGGACATGCCGGCGGCTAGGCAACTTTGGCCCGTGGTCGTGGGGACGACCCTATAGTTGTCGGACATGGCGGTGGCGGGCCAACCTAGTCCCGGGGTCGTGGGGACGACCCTATAGTTGTCGGACATGGCGGTGGCGGGCCAATCTAGTCCCGGGGTCGTAGGGACGACCCTATAGTCGTCGGACAAGTCGGAGGCTGGCCAACCTAGTCCCGGGGAGGTAGGGACGACCCTATAATCGTCGGACAAGTCGGCGGCGGGCCATCCTAGTCCCGGGGTCGTGGGGACGACCCTATAGTCGTCGGACATGACGGTGGCGGGCCAATCTAGTCCCGGGGTCGTGGGGACGACCCTATAGTCGTCGAACATGTCGGAGGCTGGCCAACTTTGGCCTGTGGTCGTGGGGACGACCCTATAGTCGTCGGACACGACGGCGGCTGGCCAACCTAGTCCCGGGGTCGTGGGGACGACCCTATAGTCATCGGACATGACGGTGGCGGGCCAATCTAGTCCCGGGGTCGTGGGGACGACCCTATAGTCGTCGGACATGCCGGCGGCTGGGCAACTTTGGCCCGTGGTCGTGGGGACGACCCTATAGTCGTCGGACATGGCGGTGGCGGGCCAATCTAGTTCCGGGGTCGTGAGGACGACCCTATAGTCGTCGAACATGTCGGCGGCTGGCCAACTTTGGCCTGTGGTCGTGGGGACGACCCTATAGTCGTCGGACATGTCGGCGGCTGGCCAACCTAGTCCCGCTGTGGGATGGACGATCCTATAGTCGTCGGACAAGTCGGCGGCGGGCCATCCTAGTCCCGGGATCGAGGGGACGCCCCTATACTCGTCGGACACGACGGTGGCGGGCCAATCTAGTTCCGGGGTCGTAGGACGACCCTATAGTCGTCGAACATGTCGGCGGCTGGCCAACTTTGGCCTGTGGTCGTGGGGACGACCCTATAGTCGTCGGACATGTCGGCGGCTGGCCAACCTAGTCCCGGGGTCGTGGGGACGACCCTATAGTCGTCGGATATGATGGTGGCGGGCCAATCTAGTCCCGGGTTCGTGGGGACGACCCTATAGTCGTCGGATATGATGGTGGCGGGCCAATCTAGTCCCGGGTTCGTGGGGAGGACCCTATAGTCGCCGGACATGTCGGCGGCGGGCCAACGTACGCCCAGGGTCGTAGGGACGAACCTATAGTCGTAGGACATGACGGTGGCGGGCCAATCTAGTCCCGGGGTCGTGGGGACGACCCCATAGGCGTCGGACATGACGGTGGCGGGGCAATCTAGTCCGGGGGTCGTGGGGACGACCCTGTAGTCGTCGGACATGACGGTGGTGGGCCAATCTATTCCCGAGGCCGTGGGGACAACCCTATAGTCGTCGGACATGACGGTGGCGGGCCAATCTAGTACCGGGGTCGTGGGGACGACCCGATAGTCGTCGGACATGACGGGGGCGGGCCAATCTAGCCCCGGGGTCGTGGGGACGACCCTATAGTCGTCGGACATGTCGGCGGCTGGCCAACTATGACCCGTGGCGTGGGGACGACCCTATAGTCGTCGGACATGATGGTGGCGGGCCAATCTAGTCCCGGGGTCGTGGGGACGACCCTATAGTCGTCGGACATGTCGGCGGCTGGCCAACTTTGGCCCGTGGTCGTGGTGACGACCCTATTGTCGTCGGACATGATGGTGGCGGGCCAATCTAGTCCCGGGGCCGTGGGGACGACCCTATAGTCGTCGGATATGTCGGCGGCTGGCCAACTTTGGCCCGTGGTCGTGGGGACGACCCTATTGTCGTCGGACATGATGGTGGCGGGCCAATCTAGTCCCGGGGTCGTGGGGACGACCCTATAGTCGTCGGACATGTCGGCGGCTGGCCAACCTAGTCCCGGGGTCGTGGGGACGACCCTATAGTCGTCGGACATGACGGTGGCGGGCCAATCTAGTCCCGGGGTCGTGGGGACGACCCTATAGTCGTCGAACATGTCGGAGGCTGGCCAACTTTGGCCTGTGGTGGTGGGGACGACCCTATAGTCGTCGGACACGACGGCGGCTGGCCAACCTAGTCCCGGGGTCGTGGGGACGACCCTATAGTCATCGGACATGACGGTGGCGGGCCAATCTAGTCCCGGGGTCGTGGGGACGACCCTATAGTCGTCGGACATGCCGGCGGCTGGGCAACTTTGGCCCGTGGTCGTGGGGACGACCCTATAGTCGTCGGACATGGCGGTGGCGGGCCAATCTAGTCCCGGGGTCGTGGGGACGACCGTATAGTCGTCGGACAAGTCGGCGGCTGGCCAACCTAGCCCCGGGTTCGTGGGGACGACCCTATAGTCGTCGGACAAGTCGGCGGCGGGCCAACCTAGTCCCGTGGTCGTGGGGACCACCGTATAGTCGTCGGAAATGGTGGCGGCTGGCCAACCTAGTCCCGGGGTCGTGGGGACGACCCTATAGTCGTCATGCATTATGGTGGCGGGCCATTCTAGTCCCGGGGTTGTGGGTACTACCCTATAGTTGTCGGACATGTCGGCGGCTGGCCAACATTGGCCCGTGGTCGTGGGGACCACCCTACAGTCGTCGGACATGTCGGCGGCAGGGCAACTTTGGCCCGTGGTCGTGGGGACGTCCCTATAGTCGTCGGACATGTCGGCGGCGGGCCAACCTAGTCCCGGGGTCGTGGGGACGACCCTATAGTCATCGGACATGATGGTGGCGGGCCATTCTAGTCCCGGGGTTGTGGGTACTACCCTATAGTTGTCGGACATGTCGGCGGCTGGCCAACATTGGCCCGTGGTCGTGGGGACGACCCTATTGTCGTCGGACATGACGGTGGCGGGCCAATCTAATCCCGGGGTCGTGGGGACGACCCTATAGTCGTCGGACATGTCGGCGGCTGGCCAACTTTGGCCCGTGGTCGTGGGGACGACACTATAGTCGTCGGATATGTCGGAGGCTGGTCAACCTAGTCCCGGCGTGGGATGGACGATCCTATAGTCGTCGGACAAGTCGGCGGCGGGCCATCCTAGTCCGGGGATCGAGGGGACGCCACTATACTTGTCGGACACGACGGTGGCGGGCCAATCTAGTTCCGGGGTCGTGAGGACGACCCTATAGTCGTCGAACATGTCGGCGGCTGGCCAACCTAGTCCCGGGGTCGTGGGGACGACCCTATAGTCGTCGGATATGATGGTGGCGGGCCAATCTAGTCCCGGGTTCGTGGGGACGACCCTATAGTCGTCGGATATGATGGTGGCGGGCCAATCTAGTCCCGGGTTCGTGGGGAGGACCCTATAGTCGTCGGACATGCCGGCGGCTGGGCACTTTTGGCCTGTGGTCGTGGGGACGACCCTAATGTCGTCGGACAAGTCGGCGGCGGGCCATCCTAGTCCCGGGATCGCGGGGACGCCCCTATACTCGTCGGACACGACGGTGGCGGGCTAATCTAGTTCCGGGGTCGTTAGGACGACCCTATAGTCGTGGGACATGTCGGCGGCTGGCCAACCTAGTCCCGGGGTCGTGGGGACGACCCTATAGTCGTCGGATATGATGGTGGCGGGCCAATCTAGTCCCGGGTTCGTGGGGACGACCCTATAGTCGTCGGATATGATGGTGGCGGGCCAATCTAGTCCCGGGTTCGTGGGGAGGACCCTATAGTCGTCGGACATGTTGGCGGCGGGCCAACATAGTCCCGGGGTCGTGGGGACGACCCTATAGTCGTCGAACATGTCGGCGGCTGGCCAACTTTGGCCTGTGGTCGTGGGGACGACCCTATAGTCGCGGACATGTTGGCGGCGGGCCAGCCTAGTCCCGGGGTCGTGGGGACGCCCCTATACTCGTCGGACACGACGGTGGCGGGCCAATCTAGCTCCGGGGTCGTTAGGACGACCCTATAGTCGTCGAACATGTCGGCGGCTGGCCAACTTTGGCCTGTGGTCGTGGGGACGACCCTATAGTCGTCGGACATGTCGGCGGCTGGCCAACCTAGTCCCGGGGTCGTGGGGACGACCCTATAGTCGTCGGATATGATGGTGGCGGGCCAATCTAGTCCCGGGTTCGTGGGGACGACCCTATAGTCGTCGGATATGATGGTGGCGGGCCAATCTAGTCCCGGGTTCGTGGGGAGGACCCTATAGTCGTCGGACATGTTGGCGGCGGGCCAACCTAGTCCCGGGGTCGTGGGGACGACCCTATAGTCGTCGAACATGTCGGCGGCGGGCCAACCTAGTCCCGGGGTCGTGGGGACGACCCTATAGTCGTCGGAAAAGTCGGCGGCGGGCCAACCTAGTCCCGGGGTTGTGGGGACGTCCCTATAGTCGTCGGACATGTCGGCGGCAGGGCAACTTGGGCCCGTGGTCGTGGGGACGAACCTATAGTCGTCGGACATGACGGTGGCGGGCCAATCTAGTCCCGGGGTTGTGGGGACGTCCCTATGGTCGTCGGACATGTCGGCGGCGGGCCAACCTAGTCCCGGGGTCGTGCGGACGACCCTATAGTCGTCGGACAAGTCGGCGGCGGGCCGTCCTAGTCCCGTGGTCGTGGGGACGACCCTATAGTCGTCGGACATGTCGGCGGCGGGCCAACGTACGCCCAGGGTCGTAGGGACGAACCAATAGTCGTCGGACATGGCGGTGGCTGGGCAACTTTGGCCCGTTGTCGTGGGGACGACCCTATAGTCGTCGGACAAGACGGCGGCGGGCCAATCTAGTTCCGGGGTCGTGGGGACGACCCTATAGTCGTGGAACATGTCGGCGGATGGCCAACATTGGCCCGTGGTCGTGGGGACGACCCTATAGTCGTAGGACATGTCGACGGCTTGCCAACCTAGTCCCGGGGTCGTGGGGACGACCCTATAGTCGTCGAACATGTCGGCGGCTGGCCAATCTATCCCCGGGGTCGTGGGGACGACCCTATAGTCGTCGGACATGACGGTGGCGGGCCAATCTAGTCCCGGGGTCGTGGGGACGAACCTATAGTCGTCGGATATGTCGGCGGCGGGCCAACCTAGTTTAGGGGTCGTTGTGACGACCCTATAGTCGTCGGACATGCCGGCGGCTGGGCAACTTTGGCCCAGGGTCGTGGGGACGACCCTATAGTCGTCGGACAAGTCGGCGGCGAGCCAACCTAGTCCCGGGGTCCTGGGGCGACCCTATAGTCGTCGAACATGCCGGCGGCTGGGCAATTTTGGCCCGTGGTCGTGGGGACGACCCTATAGTCGTCGGACATGTCGGTGGCGGGCCAACCTAGTCCCGGGGTCGTGGGGACGACCCTATAGTCGTCGGAAAAGTCGGCGGCGGGCCAATCTAGTCCCGGGGTCGTGGGGACGACCCCATAGGCGACGGACATGTCGGCGGCAGGGCAACTTGGGCCCGTGGTCGTGGGGACGAACCTATAGTCGTCGGACATGTCGGCGGCGGGCCAACCTAGTCCCGGGGTCGTGGGGACGACCCTATAGTCGTCGGAAAAGTCGGCGGCGGGCCAACCTAGTCCCGGGGTTGTGGGGACGTCCCTATAGTCGTCGGACATGTCGGCGGCAGGGCAACTTGGGCCCGTGGTCGTGGGGACGAACCTATAGTCGTCGGACATGACGGTGGCGGGCCAACCTAGTCCCGGGGTCGTGGGGACGACCCTATAGTCGTCGGAAAAGTCGGCGGCGGGCCAACCTAGTCCCGGGGTTGTGGGGACGTCCCTATAGTCGTCGGACATGTCGGCGGCAGGGCAACTTGGGCCCGTGGTCGTGGGGACGACCCTATAGTCGTCGGACATTTCGCCGGCTGGCCAACTTTGGCCCGTGGTCGTGGGGACGACACTATAGTCGTCGTAAATGTCGGAGGCTGGCCATCCTAGTCCCGGCGTGGGATGGACGATCCTATAGTCGTCGGACAAGTCGGCGGCAGGCCATCCTCGTCCGGGGATCGAGGGGACGCCCCTATACTTGTCGGACACGACGGTGGCGGGCCAATCTAGTTCCGGGGTCGTGAGGACGACCCTATAGTCGTCGAACATGTCGGCGGCTGGCCAACTTTGGCCTGTGGTCGTGGGGACGACCCTATAGTCGTCGGACATGTCGGCGGCTGGCCAAGCTAGTCCCGCTGTGGGATGGACGATCCTATAGTCGTCGGACAAGTCGGCGGCGGGCCATCCTAGTCCCGGGATCGATGGGACGCCCCTATACTCGTCGGACACGACGGTGGCGGGCCAATCTAGTTCCGGGGTCGTTAGGACGACCCTATAGTCGTCGAACATGTCGGCGGCTGGCCAACATTGGCCTGTGGTCGTTGGGACGACCCTATAGTCGTCGGACATGTCGGCGGCTGGCCAACCTAGTCCCGGGTTCGTGGGGACGACCCTATAGTCGTCGGACAAGTCGGCGGCGGGCCAACCTAGTCCCGTGGTCGTGGGGACGACCGTATAGTCGTCGGACATGACGGTGGCGGGCCAATCTAGTACCGGGGTCGTGGGGACGACCCGATAGTCGTCGGACATGTCGGCGGCTGGCCAACTTTGGCCCGTGGTCGTGGTGACGACCCTATTGTCGTCGGACATGATGGTGGCGGGCCAATCTAGTCCCGGGGCCGTGGGGACGACCCTATAGTCGTCGGACATGTCGGCGGCTGGCCAACTTTGGCCCGTGGTCGTGGGGACGACCCTATTGTCGTCGGACATGATGGTGGCGGGACAATCTAGTCCCGGGGTCGTGGGGACGACCCTATAGTCGTCAGACATGTCGGCGGCTGGCCAACCTAGACCCGGGGTCGTGGGGACGACCCTATAGTCGTCGGACATAGCGATGGCGGGCCAATCTAGTCCCAGGGCCGTGGGGACGACCCTATAGTCGTCGGACATGCCGGCGGCTGGGCAACTTTGGCCCGTGGTCGTGGGGACGACCCTATAGTCGTCGGACAAGTCGGCGGCGGGCCATCCTAGTCCCGGGGTCGTGGGGACGACCCAATACTCGTCTGACATGACGGTGGCGGGCCAATCTAGTCCCGGGGTCGTGGGGACGAACATATAGTCGTCGGACATGCCGGCGGCTAGGCAACTTTGGCCCGTGGTCGTGGGGACGACCCTATAGTTGTCGGACATGGCGGTGGCGGGCCAACCTAGTCCCGGGGTCGTGGGGACGACCCTATAGTTGTCGGACATGGCGGTGGCGGGCCAATCTAGTCCCGGGGTCGTAGGGACGACCCTATAGTCGTCGGACAAGTCGGAGGCTGGCCAACCTAGTCCCGGGGAGGTAGGGACGACCCTATAATCGTCGGACAAGTCGGCGGCGGGCCATCCTAGTCCCGGGGTCGTGGGGACGACCCTATAGTCGTCGGACATGACGGTGGCGGGCCAATCTAGTCCCGGGGTCGTGGGGACGACCCTATAGTCGTCGAACATGTCGGAGGCTGGCCAACTTTGGCCTGTGGTCGTGGGGACGACCCTATAGTCGTCGGACACGACGGCGGCTGGCCAACCTAGTCCCGGGGTCGTGGGGACGACCCTATAGTCATCGGACATGACGGTGGCGGGCCAATCTAGTCCCGGGGTCGTGGGGACGACCCTATAGTCGTCGGACATGCCGGCGGCTGGGCAACTTTGGCCCGTGGTCGTGGGGACGACCCTATAGTCGTCGGACATGGCGGTGGCGGGCCAATCTAGTTCCGGGGTCGTGAGGACGACCCTATAGTCGTCGAACATGTCGGCGGCTGGCCAACTTTGGCCTGTGGTCGTGGGGACGACCCTATAGTCGTCGGACATGTCGGCGGCTGGCCAACCTAGTCCCGCTGTGGGATGGACGATCCTATAGTCGTCGGACAAGTCGGCGGCGGGCCATCCTAGTCCCGGGATCGAGGGGACGCCCCTATACTCGTCGGACACGACGGTGGCGGGCCAATCTAGTTCCGGGGTCGTAGGACGACCCTATAGTCGTCGAACATGTCGGCGGCTGGCCAACTTTGGCCTGTGGTCGTGGGGACGACCCTATAGTCGTCGGACATGTCGGCGGCTGGCCAACCTAGTCCCGGGGTCGTGGGGACGACCCTATAGTCGTCGGATATGATGGTGGCGGGCCAATCTAGTCCCGGGTTCGTGGGGACGACCCTATAGTCGTCGGATATGATGGTGGCGGGCCAATCTAGTCCCGGGTTCGTGGGGAGGACCCTATAGTCGCCGGACATGTCGGCGGCGGGCCAACGTACGCCCAGGGTCGTAGGGACGAACCTATAGTCGTAGGACATGACGGTGGCGGGCCAATCTAGTCCCGGGGTCGTGGGGACGACCCCATAGGCGTCGGACATGACGGTGGCGGGGCAATCTAGTCCGGGGGTCGTGGGGACGACCCTGTAGTCGTCGGACATGACGGTGGTGGGCCAATCTATTCCCGAGGCCGTGGGGACAACCCTATAGTCGTCGGACATGACGGTGGCGGGCCAATCTAGTACCGGGGTCGTGGGGACGACCCGATAGTCGTCGGACATGACGGGGGCGGGCCAATCTAGCCCCGGGGTCGTGGGGACGACCCTATAGTCGTCGGACATGTCGGCGGCTGGCCAACTATGACCCGTGGCGTGGGGACGACCCTATAGTCGTCGGACATGATGGTGGCGGGCCAATCTAGTCCCGGGGTCGTGGGGACGACCCTATAGTCGTCGGACATGTCGGCGGCTGGCCAACTTTGGCCCGTGGTCGTGGTGACGACCCTATTGTCGTCGGACATGATGGTGGCGGGCCAATCTAGTCCCGGGGCCGTGGGGACGACCCTATAGTCGTCGGATATGTCGGCGGCTGGCCAACTTTGGCCCGTGGTCGTGGGGACGACCCTATTGTCGTCGGACATGATGGTGGCGGGCCAATCTAGTCCCGGGGTCGTGGGGACGACCCTATAGTCGTCGGACATGTCGGCGGCTGGCCAACCTAGTCCCGGGGTCGTGGGGACGACCCTATAGTCGTCGGACATGACGGTGGCGGGCCAATCTAGTCCCGGGGTCGTGGGGACGACCCTATAGTCGTCGAACATGTCGGAGGCTGGCCAACTTTGGCCTGTGGTGGTGGGGACGACCCTATAGTCGTCGGACACGACGGCGGCTGGCCAACCTAGTCCCGGGGTCGTGGGGACGACCCTATAGTCATCGGACATGACGGTGGCGGGCCAATCTAGTCCCGGGGTCGTGGGGACGACCCTATAGTCGTCGGACATGCCGGCGGCTGGGCAACTTTGGCCCGTGGTCGTGGGGACGACCCTATAGTCGTCGGACATGGCGGTGGCGGGCCAATCTAGTCCCGGGGTCGTGGGGACGACCGTATAGTCGTCGGACAAGTCGGCGGCTGGCCAACCTAGCCCCGGGTTCGTGGGGACGACCCTATAGTCGTCGGACAAGTCGGCGGCGGGCCAACCTAGTCCCGTGGTCGTGGGGACCACCGTATAGTCGTCGGAAATGGTGGCGGCTGGCCAACCTAGTCCCGGGGTCGTGGGGACGACCCTATAGTCGTCATGCATTATGGTGGCGGGCCATTCTAGTCCCGGGGTTGTGGGTACTACCCTATAGTTGTCGGACATGTCGGCGGCTGGCCAACATTGGCCCGTGGTCGTGGGGACCACCCTACAGTCGTCGGACATGTCGGCGGCAGGGCAACTTTGGCCCGTGGTCGTGGGGACGTCCCTATAGTCGTCGGACATGTCGGCGGCGGGCCAACCTAGTCCCGGGGTCGTGGGGACGACCCTATAGTCATCGGACATGATGGTGGCGGGCCATTCTAGTCCCGGGGTTGTGGGTACTACCCTATAGTTGTCGGACATGTCGGCGGCTGGCCAACATTGGCCCGTGGTCGTGGGGACGACCCTATTGTCGTCGGACATGACGGTGGCGGGCCAATCTAATCCCGGGGTCGTGGGGACGACCCTATAGTCGTCGGACATGTCGGCGGCTGGCCAACTTTGGCCCGTGGTCGTGGGGACGACACTATAGTCGTCGGATATGTCGGAGGCTGGTCAACCTAGTCCCGGCGTGGGATGGACGATCCTATAGTCGTCGGACAAGTCGGCGGCGGGCCATCCTAGTCCGGGGATCGAGGGGACGCCACTATACTTGTCGGACACGACGGTGGCGGGCCAATCTAGTTCCGGGGTCGTGAGGACGACCCTATAGTCGTCGAACATGTCGGCGGCTGGCCAACCTAGTCCCGGGGTCGTGGGGACGACCCTATAGTCGTCGGATATGATGGTGGCGGGCCAATCTAGTCCCGGGTTCGTGGGGACGACCCTATAGTCGTCGGATATGATGGTGGCGGGCCAATCTAGTCCCGGGTTCGTGGGGAGGACCCTATAGTCGTCGGACATGCCGGCGGCTGGGCACTTTTGGCCTGTGGTCGTGGGGACGACCCTAATGTCGTCGGACAAGTCGGCGGCGGGCCATCCTAGTCCCGGGATCGCGGGGACGCCCCTATACTCGTCGGACACGACGGTGGCGGGCTAATCTAGTTCCGGGGTCGTTAGGACGACCCTATAGTCGTGGGACATGTCGGCGGCTGGCCAACCTAGTCCCGGGGTCGTGGGGACGACCCTATAGTCGTCGGATATGATGGTGGCGGGCCAATCTAGTCCCGGGTTCGTGGGGACGACCCTATAGTCGTCGGATATGATGGTGGCGGGCCAATCTAGTCCCGGGTTCGTGGGGAGGACCCTATAGTCGTCGGACATGTTGGCGGCGGGCCAACATAGTCCCGGGGTCGTGGGGACGACCCTATAGTCGTCGAACATGTCGGCGGCTGGCCAACTTTGGCCTGTGGTCGTGGGGACGACCCTATAGTCGCGGACATGTTGGCGGCGGGCCAGCCTAGTCCCGGGGTCGTGGGGACGCCCCTATACTCGTCGGACACGACGGTGGCGGGCCAATCTAGCTCCGGGGTCGTTAGGACGACCCTATAGTCGTCGAACATGTCGGCGGCTGGCCAACTTTGGCCTGTGGTCGTGGGGACGACCCTATAGTCGTCGGACATGTCGGCGGCTGGCCAACCTAGTCCCGGGGTCGTGGGGACGACCCTATAGTCGTCGGATATGATGGTGGCGGGCCAATCTAGTCCCGGGTTCGTGGGGACGACCCTATAGTCGTCGGATATGATGGTGGCGGGCCAATCTAGTCCCGGGTTCGTGGGGAGGACCCTATAGTCGTCGGACATGTTGGCGGCGGGCCAACCTAGTCCCGGGGTCGTGGGGACGACCCTATAGTCGTCGAACATGTCGGCGGCGGGCCAACCTAGTCCCGGGGTCGTGGGGACGACCCTATAGTCGTCGGAAAAGTCGGCGGCGGGCCAACCTAGTCCCGGGGTTGTGGGGACGTCCCTATAGTCGTCGGACATGTCGGCGGCAGGGCAACTTGGGCCCGTGGTCGTGGGGACGAACCTATAGTCGTCGGACATGACGGTGGCGGGCCAATCTAGTCCCGGGGTTGTGGGGACGTCCCTATGGTCGTCGGACATGTCGGCGGCGGGCCAACCTAGTCCCGGGGTCGTGCGGACGACCCTATAGTCGTCGGACAAGTCGGCGGCGGGCCGTCCTAGTCCCGTGGTCGTGGGGACGACCCTATAGTCGTCGGACATGTCGGCGGCGGGCCAACGTACGCCCAGGGTCGTAGGGACGAACCAATAGTCGTCGGACATGGCGGTGGCTGGGCAACTTTGGCCCGTTGTCGTGGGGACGACCCTATAGTCGTCGGACAAGACGGCGGCGGGCCAATCTAGTTCCGGGGTCGTGGGGACGACCCTATAGTCGTGGAACATGTCGGCGGATGGCCAACATTGGCCCGTGGTCGTGGGGACGACCCTATAGTCGTAGGACATGTCGACGGCTTGCCAACCTAGTCCCGGGGTCGTGGGGACGACCCTATAGTCGTCGAACATGTCGGCGGCTGGCCAATCTATCCCCGGGGTCGTGGGGACGACCCTATAGTCGTCGGACATGACGGTGGCGGGCCAATCTAGTCCCGGGGTCGTGGGGACGAACCTATAGTCGTCGGATATGTCGGCGGCGGGCCAACCTAGTTTAGGGGTCGTTGTGACGACCCTATAGTCGTCGGACATGCCGGCGGCTGGGCAACTTTGGCCCAGGGTCGTGGGGACGACCCTATAGTCGTCGGACAAGTCGGCGGCGAGCCAACCTAGTCCCGGGGTCCTGGGGCGACCCTATAGTCGTCGAACATGCCGGCGGCTGGGCAATTTTGGCCCGTGGTCGTGGGGACGACCCTATAGTCGTCGGACATGTCGGTGGCGGGCCAACCTAGTCCCGGGGTCGTGGGGACGACCCTATAGTCGTCGGAAAAGTCGGCGGCGGGCCAATCTAGTCCCGGGGTCGTGGGGACGACCCCATAGGCGACGGACATGTCGGCGGCAGGGCAACTTGGGCCCGTGGTCGTGGGGACGAACCTATAGTCGTCGGACATGTCGGCGGCGGGCCAACCTAGTCCCGGGGTCGTGGGGACGACCCTATAGTCGTCGGAAAAGTCGGCGGCGGGCCAACCTAGTCCCGGGGTTGTGGGGACGTCCCTATAGTCGTCGGACATGTCGGCGGCAGGGCAACTTGGGCCCGTGGTCGTGGGGACGAACCTATAGTCGTCGGACATGACGGTGGCGGGCCAATCTAGTCCCGGGGTTGTGGGGACGTCCCTATGGTCGTCGGACATGTCGGCGGCGGGCCAACCTAGTCCCGGGGTCGTGCGGACGACCCTATAGTCGTCGGACAAGTCGGCGGCGGGCCGTCCTAGTCCCGTGGTCGTGGGGACGACCCTATAGTCGTCGGACATGTCGGCGGCGGGCCAACGTACGCCCAGGGTCGTAGGGACGAACCAATAGTCGTCGGACATGGCGGTGGCTGGGCAACTTTGGCCCGTTGTCGTGGGGACGACCCTATAGTCGTCGGACAAGACGGCGGCGGGCCAATCTAGTTCCGGGGTCGTGGGGACGACCCTATAGTCGTGGAACATGTCGGCGGATGGCCAACATTGGCCCGTGGTCGTGGGGACGACCCTATAGTCGTAGGACATGTCGACGGCTTGCCAACCTAGTCCCGGGGTCGTGGGGACGACCCTATAGTCGTCGGACATGTCGGCGGCTGGGCAGCTTTGGCCCGTGGTCGTGGGGACGACCCTATAGTCGTCGGACATGTCGACGGCTTGCCAACCTAGTCCCGGGGTCGTGGGGACGACCCTATAGTCGTCGGACATGTCGGCGGTTGGGCAGCTTTGGCCTGTGGTCGTGGCGACGACCCTATAGTTGTCGGACATGTCGGCGGCTGGCCAACCTAGTCCCGGGGTCGTGGGGACGACCCTATAGTCGTCGGACATGACGGTGGCGGGCCAATCTAACCCCGGGGTCGTGGGGACGACCCTATAGTCGTCGGACATGTCGGCGGCTGCCCAACCTAGTTCCGGGGTGGTAGGGACAACCCTATAGTCGTCGGACAAGTAGGCGGCGGGCCAACCTAGTCCCGGGGTCGTGGGGACGACCCTATAGTCGTCGGACATGACGGTGGCGGGCCAATCTAGTCCCGGGGTCGTGGAGACGAACCTATAGTCGTCGGATATGTCGGCGCCGGGCCAACCTAGTCCAGGGGTCGTTGGGACGACCCTATAGTCGTCGGACATGCGGGCGGCTGGGCAACTTTGGCCCAGGGTCGTGGGGACGACCCTATAGTCGTCGGGCAAGTCGGCGGCGAGCCAACCTAGTCCCGGGGTCCTGGGGCGACCCTATAGTCGTCGAACATGTCGGCGGCTGGCCAACTTTGGCCTGTGGTCGTGGGGACGACCCTATAGTCGTCGGACATGTCGGCGGCTGGCCAACCTAGTCCCGGGGTCGTGGGGACGACCCTATAGTCGTCGGACATGACGGTGGCGGGCCAATCTAGTTCCGGGGTCGTGGGGACGACCCTATAGTCGTCGGACATGTCGGCGGCTGCCCAACCTAGTTCCGGGGTGGTAGGGACAACCCTATAGTCGTCGGACAAGTAGGCGGCGGGCCAACCTAGTCCCGGGGTCGTGGGGACGACCCTATAGTCGTCGGATATGTCGGCGGCGGCCAACATAGTCCAGGGGTCGTTGGGACGACCCTATAGTCGTCGGACATGCCGGCGGCTGGGCAACTTTGGCCCAGGGTCGTGGGGACGACCCTATAGTCGTCGAACAAGTCGGCGGCGAGCCAACCTAGTCCCGGGGTCCTGGGGCGACCCTATAGTCGTCGAACATGCCGGCGGCAGGCCAACCTAGTCCCGGGGTCGTGGGGACGACCCTATAGTCGTCGGACATGTCGGCGGCTGGGCAATTTTGGCCCGTGGTCGTGGGGACGACCCTATTGTCGTCGGACAAGTCGGCGGCGGGCCAATCTAGTCCCGTGGTCGTGGGGACGACCCTATAGTCGTCGGACATGACGGTGGCGGGCCAATCTAGTCCCGGGGTCGTGGGGACGACCCTATAGTCGTCAAACATGTCGGCGGCTGGCCAACTTTGGCCTGTGGTCGTGGGGACGACCCTATAGTCGTCAAACATGTCGGCGGCTGGCCAACTTTGGCCTGTGGTCGTGGGGACGACCCTATAGTCGTCGGACATGTCGGCGGCTGGCCAACCTAGTCCCGGGGTCGTGGGGACGACCCTATAGTCGTAGGACATGTCGACGGTTTGCCAACCTAGTCCCGGGGTCGTGGGGACGACCCTATAGTCGTCGGACATGTCGGCGGCTGGGCAACTTTGGCCCGTGGTCGTGGGGACGACACTACAGTTGTCGGACATGACGGGGGCGGGCCAATCTAGTCCCGTGGTCGTGGGGACGACCCTATAGTCGTTGGACATGTCGGCGGCTGGCCATCTTTGGCCCGGTGTCGTGGGGACGAACCTATAGCCGTCGGACATTTCGGCAGCTGGCCAACCTAGTCCCGGGGTCGTGGGGACGACCCTATAGTCGTAGGACATGTCGACGGTTTGCCAACCTAGTCCCGGGGTCGTGGGGACGACCCTATAGTCGTCGGACATGTCGGCGGCTGGCAAACTTTGGCCCGTTGTCGTGGGGACGACACTACAGTTGTCGGACATGACGGGGGCGGGCCAATCTAGTCCCGTGGTCGTGGGGACGACCCTATAGTCGTTGGACATGTCGGCGGCTGGCCATCTTTGGCCCGGGGTCGTGGGGACGAACCTATAGCCGTCGGACATTTCGGCAGCTGGCCAACCTAGTCCCGGGGTGGTAGGGACGACCCTATAGTCGTCGAACATGTCGGCGGCTGGCCAACATTGGCCTGTGGTCGTGGGGACGACCCTATAGTCGTCGGACATGTCGGCGGCTGGCCAACCTAGTCCCGGGGTCGTGGGGACGACCCTATAGTCGTCGGATATGATGGTGGCGGGCCAATCTAGTCCCGGGTTCGTGGGGAGGACCCTATAGTCGTCGGACATGTCGGCGGCGGGCCAACTTTGGCCCGTGGTCGTGGGGACGAACCTATAGTCGTCGGACATGTCGGTGGCGGGCCAATCTAGTCCCGTGGTCGTGGGGACGACCCTATAGTCGTTGGACATGTCGGCGGCTGGCCATCTTTGGCCCGGGGTCGTGGGGACGAACCTATAGCCGTCGGACATTTCGGCAGCTGGCCAACCTAGTCCCGGGGTGGTAGGGACGACCCTATAGTCGTCGAACATGTCGGCGGCTGGCCACCTTTGGCCTGTGGTCGTGGGGACGACCCTATAGTCGTCGGACATGTCGGCGGCTGGCCAACCTAGTCCCGGGGTCGTGGGGACGACCCTATAGTCGTCGGATATGATGGTGGCGGGCCAATCTAGTCCCGGGTTCGTGGGGAGGACCCTATAGTCGTCGGACATGTTGGCGGCGGGCCAACCTAGTCCCGGGGTCGTGGGGACGACCCTATAGTCGTCGGACATGATGGTGGCGGGCCAATCTAGTCCCGGGGTCGTGGGGACGACCCTATAGTCGTCGGATATGATGGTGGCGGGCCAATCTAGTCCCGGGTTCGTGGGGAGGACCCTATAGTCGTCGGACATGTTGGCGGCGGGCCAACCTAGTCCCGGGGTCGTGGGGACGACCCTATAGTCGTCGGACATGATGGTGGCGGGCCAATCTAGTCCCGGGGTCGTGGGGACGACCCTATAGTCGTCGGACATGTCGGCGGCGGGCCAACTTTGGCCCGTGGTCGTGGGGACGAACCTATAGTCGTCGGACATGTCGGTGGCGGGCCAACCTAGTCCCGGGGTCGTGGGGGCGACCCTATAGTCGTCGGAAAAGTCGGCGGCGGGCCGTCCTAGTCCCGTGGTCGTGGGGACGACCCTATAGTCGTCGGACATGTCGGCGGCGGGCCAACGTACGCCCAGGGTCGTAGGGACGAACCAATAGTCGTCGGACATGGCGGTGGCTGGGCAACTTTGGCCCGTGGTCGTGGGGACGACCCTATAGTCGTCGGACAAGACGGCGGCGGGCCAATCTAGTTCCGGGGTCGTGGGGACGACCCTATAGTCGTGGAACATGTCGGCGGATGGCCAACATTGGCCCGTGGTCGTGGGGACGACCCTATTGTCGTCGGACATGACGGTGACGGGCCAATATAGTCCCGGGGTCGTGGGGACGACCCTATAGTCGACGGAAATGTCGGCGGCTGGCCAACTTTGGCCCGTGGTCTTGGGGACGACCCAATAGTCGTCGGATATGTCGGAGGCTTGCCAACCTAGTCCCTGGATGGTAGGGACGACCCTAATGTCGTCGGACAACTCGGCGGCGGGCCATCCTAGTCCCGGGATCGAGGGGACGCCCCTATACTCGTCGGACACGACGGTGGCGGGCCAATCTAGTTCCGGGGTCGTGAGGACGACTCTATAGTCGTCGAACATGTCGGCGGCTGGCCAACTTTGGCCTGTGGTCGTGGGGACGGCCCTATAGTCGTCGGACATGTCGACGGCTGGCCAACCTAGTCCCAGGGTCGTGGGGACGACCCTATTGTCGTCGGATATGATTGTGGCGGGCCAATCTAGTCCCGGGTTCGTGGGGAGGACCCTATAGTCGTCGGACATGTTGGCGGCGGGCCAACCTAGTCCCGGGGTCGTGGAGACGACCCTATAATCGTCGGACATGATGGTGGCGGGCCAATCTAGTCCCGGGGTCGTGGGGACGACCTTATAGTCGTCGGACATGTCGGCGGCGGGCCAACTTTGGCCCGTGGTCGTGGGGACGACCCTATAGTCGTCGGACATGACGGTGGCGGGCCAATCTAGTCCCGGGGTCGTGGGGACGACCCTATAGGCGTCGGACATGACGGTGGCGGGCCAAACTAGTCCCGGGGTCGTGGGGACTACCCTATACTCGTCGGACACGACGGTGGCGGGCCAATCTAGTTCCGGGGTCGTGAGGACGACCCTATAGTCGTCGAACATGTCGGCGGCTGGCCAACTTTGGCCTGTGGTCGTGGGGACGGCCCTATAGTCGTCGGACATGTCGGCGGCTGGCCATCCTAGTCCCAGGGTCGTGGGGACGACCCTATTGTCGTCGGATATGATTGTGGCGGGCCAATCTAGTCCCGGGTTCGTGGGGAGGACCCTATAGTCGTCGGACATGTTGGCGGCGGGCCAATCTAGTCCCGGGGTCGTGGGGACGACCCTATAGTCGTCGGACATGTCGGTGGCGGGCCAATCTAGTCCCGTGGTCGTGGGGACGACCCTATAGTCGTTGGACATGTCGGCGGCTGGCCATCTTTGGCCCGGGGTCGTGGGGACGAACCTATAGCCGTCGGACATTTCGGCAGCTGGCCAACCTAGTCCCGGGGTGGTAGGGACGACCCTATAGTCGTCGAACATGTCGGCGGCTGGCCAACTTTGGCCTGTGGTCGTGGGGACGACCCTATAGTCGTCGGACATGTCGGCGGCTGGCCAACCTAGTCCCGGGGTCGTGGGGACGACCCTATAGTCGTCGGATATGATGGTGGCGGGCCAATCTAGTCCCGGGTTCGTGGGGAGGACCCTATAGTCGTCGGACATGTTGGCGGCGGGCCAACCTAGTCCCGGGGTCGTGGGGACGACCCTATAGTCGTCGGACATGATGGTGGCGGGCCAATCTAGTCCCGGGGTCGTGGGGACGACCCTATAGTCGTCGGACATGTCGGCGGCGGGCCAACTTTGGCCCGTGGTCGTGGGGACGACCCTATAGTCGTCGGACATGTCGGTGGCGGGCCAACCTAGTCCCGGGGTCGTGGGGACGACCCTATAGTCGTCGGAAAAGTCGGCGGCGGGCCAATCTAGTCCCGGGGTCGTGGGAACGACCCCATAGGCGACGGACATGTCGGCGGCAGGGCAACTTGGGCCCGTGGTCGTGGGGACGAACCTATAGTCGTCGGACATGTCGGCGGCGGGCCAACCTAGTCCCGGGGTCGTGGGGACGACCCTATAGTCGTCGGAAAAGTCGGCGGCGGGCCAACCTAGTCCCGGGGTTGTGGGGACGTCCCTATAGTCGTCGGACATGTCGGCGGCAGGGCAACTTGGGCCCGTGGTCGTGGGGACGAACCTATAGTCGTCGGACATGACGGTGGCGGGCCAATCTAGTCCCGGGGTTGTGGGGACGTCCCTATAGTCGTCGGACATGTCGGCGGCGGGCCAACCTAGTCCCGGGGTCGTGCGGACGACCCTATAGTCGTCGGACAAGTCGGCGGCGGGCCGTCCTAGTCCCGTGGTCGTGGGGACGACCCTATATTCGTGGAACTTGTCGGCGGATGGCCAACATTGGCCCGTGGTCGTGGGGACGACCCTATTGTCGTCGGACATGACGGTGGCGGGCCAATATAGTCCCGGGGTCGTGGGGACGACCCTATAGTCGACGGAAATGTCGGCGGCTGGCCAACTTTGGCCCGTGGTCTTGGGGACGACCCAATAGTCGTCGTATATGTCGGAGGCTTGCCAACCTAGTCCCTGGGTGGTAGGGACGACCCTAATGTCGTCGGACAAGTCGGCGGCGGGCCATCCTAGTCCCTGGATCGAGGGGACGCCCCTATACTCGTCGGACACGACGGTGGCGGGCCAACCTAGTCCCGGGGTCGTGGGGACGACCCTATAGTTGTCGGACATGTCGGCGACTGGGCAACTTTGGCCCGTGGTCGTGGGGACGACACTACAGTTGTCGGACATGACGGGGGCGGGCCAATCTAGTCCCGTGGTCGTGGGGTCGACCCTATAGTCGTTGGACATGTCGGCGGCTGGCCATCTTTGGCCCGGGGTCGTGGGGACGAACCTATAGCCGTCGGACATTTCGGCAGCTGGCCAACCTAGTCCCGGGGTCGTGGGGACGACCCTATAGTCGTAGGACATGTCAACGGTTTGCCAACCTAGTCCCGGGGTCGTGGGGACGACCCTATAGTCGTCGGACATGTCGGCGGCTGGGCAACTTTGGCCCGTGGTCGTGGGGACGACACTACAGTTGTCGGACATGACGGGGGCGGGCCAATCTAGTCCCGGGGCCGTGGGGACGACCCTATAGTCGTCGGACATGTCGGCGGCTTGCCAACCTAGTCCCGGGTTCGTGGGGACGACCCTATAGTCGTCGGACATGTCGGCGGCTGGGCAACTTTGGCCCGTGGTCGTGGGGACGACCCTATAGTCGTAGGACATGTCGACGGCGTGCCAACCTAGTCCCGGGGTCGTGGGGACGACCCTATAGTCGTCGGACATGTCGGCGGCTGGCAAACTTTGGCCCGTAGTCGTGGGGACGACACTACAGTTGTCGGACATGACGGGGGCGGGCCAATCTAGTCCCGTGGTCGTGGGGACGACCCTATAGTCGTTGGACATGTCGGCGGCTGGCCATCTTTGGCCCGGGGTCGTGGGGACGAACCTATAGCCGTCGGACATTTCGGCAGCTGGCCAACCTAGTCCCGGGGTGGTAGGGACGACCCTATAGTCGTCGAACATGTCGGCGGCTGGCCAACTTTGGCCCGTGGTCGTGGGGACGACACTACAGTTGTCGGACATGACGGGGGCTGGCCAACCTAGTCCCGGGGTCATGGGGACGACCCTATAGACGTCGGATATGATGGTGGCGGGCCAATCTAGTCCCGGGTTCGTGGGGAGGACCCTATAGTCGTCGGACATTTCGGCGGCGGGCCAACTTTGGCCCGTGGTCGTGGGGACGAACCTATAGTCGTCGGACATGTCGGTGGCGGGCCAATCTAGTCCCGTGGTCGTGGGGACGACCCTATAGTCGTTGGACATGTCGGCGGCTGGCCATCTTTGGCCCGGGGTCGTGGGGACGAACCTATAGCCGTCGGACATTTCGGCAGCTGGCCAACCTAGTTCCGGGGTCGTGGGGACGACCCAATAGTCGTCGGAAAAGTCGGCGGCGGGCCAATCTAGTCCCGGGGTCGTGGGGACGACCCTATAGTCGTCGGACATGACGGTGGCGGGCCAATCTAGTCCCGGGGTCGTGGGGACGACCCTATAGTCGTCAAACATGTCGGCGGCTGGCCAACTTTGGCCTGTGGTCGTGGGGACGACCCTATAGTCGTCAAACATGTCGGCGGCTGGCCAACTTTGGCCTGTGGTCGTGGGGACGACCCTATAGTCGTCGGACATGTCGGCGGCTGGCCAACCTAGTCCCGGGGTCGTGGGGACGACCCTATAGTCGTAGGACATGTCGACGGTTTGCCAACCTAGTCCCGGGGTCGTGGGGACGACCCTATAGTCGTCGGACATGTCGGCGGCTGGGCAACTTTGGCCCGTGGTCGTGGGGACGACACTACAGTTGTCGGACATGACGGGGGCGGGCCAATCTAGTCCCGTGGTCGTGGGGACGACCCTATAGTCGTTGGACATGTCGGCGGCTGGCCATCTTTGGCCCGGGGTCGTGGGGACGAACCTATAGCCGTCGGACATTTCGGCAGCTGGCCAACCTAGTCCCGGGGTCGTGGGGACGACCCTATAGTCGTAGGACATGTCGACGGTTTGCCAACCTAGTCCCGGGGTCGTGGGGACGACCCTATAGTCGTCGGACATGTCGGCGGCTGGCAAACTTTGGCCCGTTGTCGTGGGGACGACACTACAGTTGTCGGACATGACGGGGGCGGGCCAATCTAGTCCCGTGGTCGTGGGGACGACCCTATAGTCGTTGGACATGTCGGCGGCTGGCCATCTTTGGCCCGGGGTCGTGGGGACGAACCTATAGCCGTCGGACATTTCGGCAGCTGGCCAACCTAGTCCCGGGGTGGTAGGGACGACCCTATAGTCGTCGAACATGTCGGCGGCTGGCCAACATTGGCCTGTGGTCGTGGGGACGACCCTATAGTCGTCGGACATGTCGGCGGCTGGCCAACCTAGTCCCGGGGTCGTGGGGACGACCCTATAGTCGTCGGATATGACGGTGGCGGGCCAATCTAGTCCCGGGGTCGTGGGGACGACCCTATAGTCGTCGGACATGTCGGCGGCTGGCCACCCTAGTCCCGGGGTCGACCCTATAGTCGTCGTGCATTATGGAGGCGGGCCAATCTAGTCCCGGGGTGGTGGGGACGACCCTACAGTCGTCGGACATGTCGGCGGCAGGGCAACTTGGGCCCGTGGTCGTGGGGACGTCCCTATAGTCGTCGGACATGTCGGCGGCGGGCCAACCTAGTCCCGGGGTCGTGGGGACGACCCTATAGTCGTCGGACATGATGGTGGCGGGCCAATCTAGTTCCGGGGTCGTGAGGACGACCCTATAGTCGTCGAACATGTCGGCGGCTGGCCAACTTTGGCCTGTGGTCGTGGGGACGACCCTATAGTCGTCGGACATGTCGGCGGCTGGGCAATTTTGGCCCGTGGTCGTGGGGACGACCCTATTGTCGTCGGACAAGTCGGCGGCGGGCCAATCTAGTCCCGTGGTCGTGGGGACGACCCTACAGTCGTCGGACATGACGGTGGCGGGCCAATCTAGTCCCGGGGTCGTGGGGACGAACCTATAGTCGTCGGACATGTCGGCGGCTGGGCAACTTTGGCCCGTGGTCGTGGGGACGACCCTATAGTCGTCGGACAAGTCGGCGGCGGGCCAATCTATTCCCGGGGCCGTCGGGACAACCCTATAGTCGTCGGACATGACGGTGGCAGGCCAACCTAGTCCCGGGGTCGTGGGGACGACCCTATAGTCGTCGGACATGTCGGCGGCTGGGCAATTTTGGCCCGTGGTCGTGGGGACGACCCTATTGTCGTCGGACAAGTCGGCGGCGGGCCAATCTAGTCCCGTGGTCGTGGGGACGACCCTATAGTCGTCGGACATGACGGTGGCGGGCCAATCTAGTCCCGGGGTCGTGGGGACGACCCTATAGTCGTCAAACATGTCGGCGGCTGGCCAACTTTGGCCTGTGGTCGTGGGGACGACCCTATAGTCGTCGGACATGTCGGCGGCTGGCCAACCTAGTCCCGGGGTCGTGGGGACGACCCTATAGTCGTCGGACATGACGGTGGCGGGCCAATCTAGTTCCGGGGTCGTGAGAACGACCCTATAGTCGTCGAACATGTCGGCGGCTGGCCAACTTTGGCCTGTGGTCGTGGGGACGACCCTATAGTCGTCGGACATGTCGGCGGCTGGGCAATTTTGGCCCGTGGTCGTGGGGACGACCCTAGTGTCGTCGGACAAGTCGGCGGCGGGCCAATCTAGTCCCGTGGTCGTGGGGACGACCCTATAGTCGTCGGACATGACGGTGGCGGGCCAATCTAGTTCCGGGGTCGTGGGGACGACCCTACAGTCGTCGGACATGTCGGCGGCTGGCCAACTTTGGCCCGTGGTCGTCGGGACGATCCTATAGTCGTCGGATATGTCGGTGGCGGGCCAATCTAGTCCCGTGGTCGTGGGGACGACCCTATAGTCGTTGGACATGTCGGCGGCTGGCCATCTTTGGCCCGGGGTCGTGGGGACGAACCTATAGCCGTCGGACATTTCGGCAGCTGGCCAACCTAGTCCCGGGGTGGTAGGGACGACCCTATAGTCGTCGAACATGTCGGCGGCTGGCCACCTTTGGCCTGTGGTCGTGGGGACGACCCTATAGTCGTCGGACATGTCGGCGGCTGGCCAACCTAGTCCCGGGGTCGTGGGGACGACCCTATAGTCGTCGGATATGATGGTGGCGGGCCAATCTAGTCCCGGGTTCGTGGGGAGGACCCTATAGTCGTCGGACATGTTGGCGGCGGGCCAACCTAGTCCCGGGGTCGTGGGGACGACCCTATAGTCGTCGGACATGATGGTGGCGGGCCAATCTAGTCCCGGGGTCGTGGGGACGACCCTATAGTCGTCGGATATGATGGTGGCGGGCCAATCTAGTCCCGGGTTCGTGGGGAGGACCCTATAGTCGTCGGACATGTTGGCGGCGGGCCAACCTAGTCCCGGGGTCGTGGGGACGACCCTATAGTCGTCGGACATGATGGTGGCGGGCCAATCTAGTCCCGGGGTCGTGGGGACGACCCTATAGTCGTCGGACATGTCGGCGGCGGGCCAACTTTGGCCCGTGGTCGTGGGGACGACCCTATAGTCGTCGGAAAAGTCGGCGGCGGGCCAATCTAGTCCCGGGGTCGTGGGGACGACCCCATAGGCGACGGACATGTCGGCGGCAGGGCAACTTGGGCCCGTGGTCGTGGGGACGAACCTATAGTCGTCGGACATGTCGGCGGCGGGCCAACCTAGTCCCGGGGTCGTGGGGACGACCCTATAGTCGTCGGAAAAGTCGGCGGCGGGCCAACCTAGTCCCGGGGTTGTGGGGACGTCCCTATAGTCGTCGGACATGTCGGCGGCAGGGCAACTTGGGCCCGTGGTCGTGGGGACGAACCTATAGTCGTCGGACATGACGGTGGCGGGCCAATCTAGTCCCGGGGTTGTGGGGACGTCCCTATAGTCGTCGGACATGTCGGCGGCGGGCCAACCTAGTCCCGGGGTCGTGCGGACGACCCAATAGTCGTCGGACAAGTCGGCGGCGGGCCGTCCTAGTCCCGTGGTCGTGGGGACGACCCTATAGTCGTCGGACATGTCGGCGGCGGGCCAACGTACGCCCAGGGTCGTAGGGACGAACCAATAGTCGTCGGACATGGCGGTGGCTGGGCAACTTTGGCCCGTGGTCGTGGGGACGACCCTATAGTCGTCGGACAAGACGGCGGCGGGCCAATCTAGTTCCGGGGTCGTGGGGACGACCCTATAGTCGTGGAACATGTCGGCGGATGGCCAACATTGGCCCGTGGTCGTGGGGACGACCCTATTGTCGTCGGACATGACGGTGGCGGGCCAATATAGTCCCGGGGTCGTGGGGACGACCCTATAGTCGACGGAAATGTCGGCGGCTGGCCAACTTTGGCCCGTGGTCTTGGGGACGACCCAATAGTCGTCGGATATGTCGGAGGCTTGCCAACCTAGTCCCTGGATGGTAGGGACGACCCTAATGTCGTCGGACAAGTCGGCGGCGGGCCATCCTAGTCCCGGGATCGAGGGGACGCCCCTATACTCGTCGGACACGACGGTGGCGGGCCAATCTAGTTCCGGGGTCGTGAGGACGACTCTATAGTCGTCGAACATGTCGGCGGCTGGCCAACTTTGGCCTGTGGTCGTGGGGACGGCCCTATAGTCGTCGGACATGTCGACGGCTGGCCAACCTAGTCCCAGGGTCGTGGGGACGACCCTATTGTCGTCGGATATGATAGTGGCGGGCCAATCTAGTCCCGGGTTCGTGGGGAGGACCCTATAGTCGTCGGACATGTTGGCGGCGGGCCAACCTAGTCCCGGGGTCGTGGAGACGACCCTATAATCGTCGGACATGATGGTGGCGGGCCAATCTAGTCCCGGGGTCGTGGGGACGACCTTATAGTCGTCGGACATGTCGGCGGCGGGCCAACTTTGGCCCGTGGTCGTGGGGACGACCCTATAGTCGTCGGACATGACGGTGGCGGGCCAATCTAGTCCCGGGGTCGTGGGGACGACCCTATAGGCGTCGGACATGACGGTGGCGGGCCAAACTAGTCCCGGGGTCGTGGGGACTACCCTATACTCGTCGGACACGACGGTGGCGGGCCAATCTAGTTCCGGGGTCGTGAGGACGACCCTATAGTCGTCGAACATGTCGGCGGCTGGCCAACTTTGGCCTGTGGTCGTGGGGACGGCCCTATAGTCGTCGGACATGTCGGCGGCTGGCCATCCTAGTCCCAGGGTCGTGGGGACGACCCTATTGTCTTCGGATATGATTGTGGCGGGCCAATCTAGTCCCGGGTTCGTGGGGAGGACCCTATAGTCGTCGGACATGTTGGCGGCGGGCCAATCTAGTCCCGGGGTCGTGGGGACGACCCTATAGTCGTCGGACATGTCGGTGGCGGGCCAATCTAGTCCCGTGGTCGTGGGGACGACCCTATAGTCGTTGGACATGTCGGCGGCTGGCCATCTTTGGCCCGGGGTCGTGGGGACGAACCTATAGCCGTCGGACATTTCGGCAGCTGGCCAACCTAGTCCCGGGGTGGTAGGGACGACCCTATAGTCGTCGAACATGTCGGCGGCTGGCCAACTTTGGCCTGTGGTCGTGGGGACGACCCTATAGTCGTCGGACATGTCGGCGGCTGGCCAACCTAGTCCCGGGGTCGTGGGGACGACCCTATAGTCGTCGGATATGAAGGTGGCGGGCCAATCTAGTCCCGGGTTCGTGGGGAGGACCCTATAGTCGTCGGACATGTTGGCGGCGGGCCAACCTAGTCCCGGGGTCGTGGGGACGACCCTATAGTCGTCGGACATGATGGTGGCGGGCCAATCTAGTCCCGGGGTCGTGGGGACGACCCTATAGTCGTCGGACATGTCGGCGGCGGGCCAACTTTGGCCCGTGGTCGTGGGGACGACCCTATAGTCGTCGGACATGTCGGTGGCGGGCCAACCTAGTCCCGGGGTCGTGGGGACGACCCTATAGTCGTCGGAAAATTCGGCGGCGGGCCAATCTAGTCCCGGGGTCGTGGGGACGACCCCATAGGCGACGGACATGTCGGCGGCAGGGCAACTTGGGCCCGTGGTCGTGGGGACGAACCTATAGTCGTCGGACATGTCGGCGGCGGGCCAACCTAGTCCCGGGGTCGTGGGGACGACCCTATAGTCGTCGGACATGATGGTGGCGGGCCAATCTAGTTCCGGGGTCGTGAGGACGACCCTATAGTCGTCGAACATGTCGGCGGCTGGCCAACTTTGGCCTGTGGTCGTGGGGACGACCCTATAGTCGTCGGACATGTCGGCGGCTGGGCAATTTTGGCCCGTGGTCGTGGGGACGACCCTATTGTCGTCGGACAAGTCGGCGGCGGGCCAATCTAGTCCCGTGGTCGTGGGGACGACCCTATAGTCGTAGGACATGTCGACGGTTTGCCAACCTAGTCCCGGGGTCGTGGGGACGACCCTATAGTCGTCGGACATGTCGGCGGCTGGGCAACTTTGGCCCGTGGTCGTGGGGACGACACTACAGTTGTCGGACATGACGGGGGCGGGCCAATCTAGTCCCGTGGTCGTGGGGACGACCCTATAGTCGTTGGACATGTCGGCGGCTGGCCATCTTTGGCCCGGGGTCGTGGGGACGAACCTATAGCCGTCGGACATTTCGGCAGCTGGCCAACCTAGTCCCGGGGTCGTGGGGACGACCCTATAGTCGTAGGACATGTCGACGGTTTGCCAACCTAGTCCCGGGGTCGTGGGGACGACCCTATAGTCGTCGGACATGTCGGCGGCTGGCAAACTTTGGCCCGTTGTCGTGGGGACGACACTACAGTTGTCGGACATGACGGGGGCGGGCCAATCTAGTCCCGTGGTCGTGGGGACGACCCTATAGTCGTTGGACATGTCGGCGGCTGGCCATCTTTGGCCCGGGGTCGTGGGGACGAACCTATAGCCGTCGGACATTTCGGCAGCTGGCCAACCTAGTCCCGGGGTGGTAGGGACGACCCTATAGTCGTCGAACATGTCGGCGGCTGGCCAACATTGGCCTGTGGTCGTGGGGACGACCCTATAGTCGTCGGACATGTCGGCGGCTGGCCAACCTAGTCCCGGGGTCGTGGGGACGACCCTATAGTCGTCGGATATGACGGTGGCGGGCCAATCTAGTCCCGGGGTCGTGGGGACGACCCTATAGTCGTCGGACATGTCGGCGGCTGGCCACCCTAGTCCCGGGGTCGACCCTATAGTCGTCGTGCATTATGGAGGCGGGCCAATCTAGTCCCGGGGTGGTGGGGACGACCCTACAGTCGTCGGACATGTCGGCGGCAGGGCAACTTGGGCCCGTGGTCGTGGGGACGTCCCTATAGTCGTCGGACATGTCGGCGGCGGGCCAACCTAGTCCCGGGGTCGTGGGGACGACCCTATAGTCGTCGGACATGATGGTGGCGGGCCAATCTAGTTCCGGGGTCGTGAGGACGACCCTATAGTCGTCGAACATGTCGGCGGCTGGCCAACTTTGGCCTGTGGTCGTGGGGACGACCCTATAGTCGTCGGACATGTCGGCGGCTGGGCAATTTTGGCCCGTGGTCGTGGGGACGACCCTATTGTCGTCGGACAAGTCGGCGGCGGGCCAATCTAGTCCCGTGGTCGTGGGGACGACCCTACAGTCGTCGGACATGACGGTGGCGGGCCAATCTAGTCCCGGGGTCGTGGGGACGAACCTATAGTCGTCGGACATGTCGGCGGCTGGGCAACTTTGGCCCGTGGTCGTGGGGACGACCCTATAGTCGTCGGACAAGTCGGCGGCGGGCCAATCTATTCCCGGGGCCGTCGGGACAACCCTATAGTCGTCGGACATGACGGTGGCAGGCCAACCTAGTCCCGGGGTCGTGGGGACGACCCTATAGTCGTCGGACATGTCGGCGGCTGGGCAATTTTGGCCCGTGGTCGTGGGGACGACCCTATTGTCGTCGGACAAGTCGGCGGCGGGCCAATCTAGTCCCGTGGTCGTGGGGACGACCCTATAGTCGTCGGACATGACGGTGGCGGGCCAATCTAGTCCCGGGGTCGTGGGGACGACCCTATAGTCGTCAAACATGTCGGCGGCTGGCCAACTTTGGCCTGTGGTCGTGGGGACGACCCTATAGTCGTCGGACATGTCGGCGGCTGGCCAACCTAGTCCCGGGGTCGTGGGGACGACCCTATAGTCGTCGGACATGACGGTGGCGGGCCAATCTAGTTCCGGGGTCGTGAGAACGACCCTATAGTCGTCGAACATGTCGGCGGCTGGCCAACTTTGGCCTGTGGTCGTGGGGACGACCCTATAGTCGTCGGACATGTCGGCGGCTGGGCAATTTTGGCCCGTGGTCGTGGGGACGACCCTAGTGTCGTCGGACAAGTCGGCGGCGGGCCAATCTAGTCCCGTGGTCGTGGGGACGACCCTATAGTCGTCGGACATGACGGTGGCGGGCCAATCTAGTTCCGGGGTCGTGGGGACGACCCTACAGTCGTCGGACATGTCGGCGGCTGGCCAACTTTGGCCCGTGGTCGTCGGGACGATCCTATAGTCGTCGGATATGTCGGTGGCGGGCCAATCTAGTCCCGTGGTCGTGGGGACGACCCTATAGTCGTTGGACATGTCGGCGGCTGGCCATCTTTGGCCCGGGGTCGTGGGGACGAACCTATAGCCGTCGGACATTTCGGCAGCTGGCCAACCTAGTCCCGGGGTGGTAGGGACGACCCTATAGTCGTCGAACATGTCGGCGGCTGGCCACCTTTGGCCTGTGGTCGTGGGGACGACCCTATAGTCGTCGGACATGTCGGCGGCTGGCCAACCTAGTCCCGGGGTCGTGGGGACGACCCTATAGTCGTCGGATATGATGGTGGCGGGCCAATCTAGTCCCGGGTTCGTGGGGAGGACCCTATAGTCGTCGGACATGTTGGCGGCGGGCCAACCTAGTCCCGGGGTCGTGGGGACGACCCTATAGTCGTCGGACATGATGGTGGCGGGCCAATCTAGTCCCGGGGTCGTGGGGACGACCCTATAGTCGTCGGATATGATGGTGGCGGGCCAATCTAGTCCCGGGTTCGTGGGGAGGACCCTATAGTCGTCGGACATGTTGGCGGCGGGCCAACCTAGTCCCGGGGTCGTGGGGACGACCCTATAGTCGTCGGACATGATGGTGGCGGGCCAATCTAGTCCCGGGGTCGTGGGGACGACCCTATAGTCGTCGGACATGTCGGCGGCGGGCCAACTTTGGCCCGTGGTCGTGGGGACGACCCTATAGTCGTCGGAAAAGTCGGCGGCGGGCCAATCTAGTCCCGGGGTCGTGGGGACGACCCCATAGGCGACGGACATGTCGGCGGCAGGGCAACTTGGGCCCGTGGTCGTGGGGACGAACCTATAGTCGTCGGACATGTCGGCGGCGGGCCAACCTAGTCCCGGGGTCGTGGGGACGACCCTATAGTCGTCGGAAAAGTCGGCGGCGGGCCAACCTAGTCCCGGGGTTGTGGGGACGTCCCTATAGTCGTCGGACATGTCGGCGGCAGGGCAACTTGGGCCCGTGGTCGTGGGGACGAACCTATAGTCGTCGGACATGACGGTGGCGGGCCAATCTAGTCCCGGGGTTGTGGGGACGTCCCTATAGTCGTCGGACATGTCGGCGGCGGGCCAACCTAGTCCCGGGGTCGTGCGGACGACCCAATAGTCGTCGGACAAGTCGGCGGCGGGCCGTCCTAGTCCCGTGGTCGTGGGGACGACCCTATAGTCGTCGGACATGTCGGCGGCGGGCCAACGTACGCCCAGGGTCGTAGGGACGAACCAATAGTCGTCGGACATGGCGGTGGCTGGGCAACTTTGGCCCGTGGTCGTGGGGACGACCCTATAGTCGTCGGACAAGACGGCGGCGGGCCAATCTAGTTCCGGGGTCGTGGGGACGACCCTATAGTCGTGGAACATGTCGGCGGATGGCCAACATTGGCCCGTGGTCGTGGGGACGACCCTATTGTCGTCGGACATGACGGTGGCGGGCCAATATAGTCCCGGGGTCGTGGGGACGACCCTATAGTCGACGGAAATGTCGGCGGCTGGCCAACTTTGGCCCGTGGTCTTGGGGACGACCCAATAGTCGTCGGATATGTCGGAGGCTTGCCAACCTAGTCCCTGGATGGTAGGGACGACCCTAATGTCGTCGGACAAGTCGGCGGCGGGCCATCCTAGTCCCGGGATCGAGGGGACGCCCCTATACTCGTCGGACACGACGGTGGCGGGCCAATCTAGTTCCGGGGTCGTGAGGACGACTCTATAGTCGTCGAACATGTCGGCGGCTGGCCAACTTTGGCCTGTGGTCGTGGGGACGGCCCTATAGTCGTCGGACATGTCGACGGCTGGCCAACCTAGTCCCAGGGTCGTGGGGACGACCCTATTGTCGTCGGATATGATAGTGGCGGGCCAATCTAGTCCCGGGTTCGTGGGGAGGACCCTATAGTCGTCGGACATGTTGGCGGCGGGCCAACCTAGTCCCGGGGTCGTGGAGACGACCCTATAATCGTCGGACATGATGGTGGCGGGCCAATCTAGTCCCGGGGTCGTGGGGACGACCTTATAGTCGTCGGACATGTCGGCGGCGGGCCAACTTTGGCCCGTGGTCGTGGGGACGACCCTATAGTCGTCGGACATGACGGTGGCGGGCCAATCTAGTCCCGGGGTCGTGGGGACGACCCTATAGGCGTCGGACATGACGGTGGCGGGCCAAACTAGTCCCGGGGTCGTGGGGACTACCCTATACTCGTCGGACACGACGGTGGCGGGCCAATCTAGTTCCGGGGTCGTGAGGACGACCCTATAGTCGTCGAACATGTCGGCGGCTGGCCAACTTTGGCCTGTGGTCGTGGGGACGGCCCTATAGTCGTCGGACATGTCGGCGGCTGGCCATCCTAGTCCCAGGGTCGTGGGGACGACCCTATTGTCTTCGGATATGATTGTGGCGGGCCAATCTAGTCCCGGGTTCGTGGGGAGGACCCTATAGTCGTCGGACATGTTGGCGGCGGGCCAATCTAGTCCCGGGGTCGTGGGGACGACCCTATAGTCGTCGGACATGTCGGTGGCGGGCCAATCTAGTCCCGTGGTCGTGGGGACGACCCTATAGTCGTTGGACATGTCGGCGGCTGGCCATCTTTGGCCCGGGGTCGTGGGGACGAACCTATAGCCGTCGGACATTTCGGCAGCTGGCCAACCTAGTCCCGGGGTGGTAGGGACGACCCTATAGTCGTCGAACATGTCGGCGGCTGGCCAACTTTGGCCTGTGGTCGTGGGGACGACCCTATAGTCGTCGGACATGTCGGCGGCTGGCCAACCTAGTCCCGGGGTCGTGGGGACGACCCTATAGTCGTCGGATATGAAGGTGGCGGGCCAATCTAGTCCCGGGTTCGTGGGGAGGACCCTATAGTCGTCGGACATGTTGGCGGCGGGCCAACCTAGTCCCGGGGTCGTGGGGACGACCCTATAGTCGTCGGACATGATGGTGGCGGGCCAATCTAGTCCCGGGGTCGTGGGGACGACCCTATAGTCGTCGGACATGTCGGCGGCGGGCCAACTTTGGCCCGTGGTCGTGGGGACGACCCTATAGTCGTCGGACATGTCGGTGGCGGGCCAACCTAGTCCCGGGGTCGTGGGGACGACCCTATAGTCGTCGGAAAATTCGGCGGCGGGCCAATCTAGTCCCGGGGTCGTGGGGACGACCCCATAGGCGACGGACATGTCGGCGGCAGGGCAACTTGGGCCCGTGGTCGTGGGGACGAACCTATAGTCGTCGGACATGTCGGCGGCGGGCCAACCTAGTCCCGGGGTCGTGGGGACGACCCTATAGTCGTCGGAAAAGTCGGCGGCGGGCCAACCTAGTCCCGGGGTTGTGGGGACGTCCCTATAGTCGTCGGACATGTCGGCGGCAGGGCAACTTGGGCCCGTGGTCGTGGGGACGAACCTATAGTCGTCGGACATGACGGTGGCGGGCCAATCTAGTCCCGGGGTTGTGGGGACGTCCCTATAGTCGTCGGACATGTCGGCGGCGGGCCGTCCTAGTCCCGTGGTCGTGGGGACGACCCTATAGTCGTCGGACATGTCGGCGGCTGGCCACCCTAGTCCCGGGGTCGACCCTATAGTCGTCGTGCATTATGGAGGCGGGCCAATCTAGTCCCGGGGTGGTGGGGACGACCCTACAGTCGTCGGACATGTCGGCGGCAGGGCAACTTGGGCCCGTGGTCGTGGGGACGTCCCTATAGTCGTCGGACATGTCGGCGGCGGGCCAACCTAGTCCCGGGGTCGTGGGGACGACCCTATAGTCGTCGGACATGATGGTGGCGGGCCAATCTAGTTCCGGGGTCGTGAGGACGACCCTATAGTCGTCGAACATGTCGGCGGCTGGCCAACTTTGGCCTGTGGTCGTGGGGACGACCCTATAGTCGTCGGACATGTCGGCGGCTGGGCAATTTTGGCCCGTGGTCGTGGGGACGACCCTATTGTCGTCGGACAAGTCGGCGGCGGGCCAATCTAGTCCCGTGGTCGTGGGGACGACCCTACAGTCGTCGGACATGACGGTGGCGGGCCAATCTAGTCCCGGGGTCGTGGGGACGAACCTATAGTCGTCGGACATGTCGGCGGCTGGGCAACTTTGGCCCGTGGTCGTGGGGACGACCCTATAGTCGTCGGACAAGTCGGCGGCGGGCCAATCTATTCCCGGGGCCGTCGGGACAACCCTATAGTCGTCGGACATGACGGTGGCAGGCCAACCTAGTCCCGGGGTCGTGGGGACGACCCTATAGTCGTCGGACATGTCGGCGGCTGGGCAATTTTGGCCCGTGGTCGTGGGGACGACCCTATTGTCGTCGGACAAGTCGGCGGCGGGCCAATCTAGTCCCGTGGTCGTGGGGACGACCCTATAGTCGTCGGACATGACGGTGGCGGGCCAATCTAGTCCCGGGGTCGTGGGGACGACCCTATAGTCGTCAAACATGTCGGCGGCTGGCCAACTTTGGCCTGTGGTCGTGGGGACGACCCTATAGTCGTCGGACATGTCGGCGGCTGGCCAACCTAGTCCCGGGGTCGTGGGGACGACCCTATAGTCGTCGGACATGACGGTGGCGGGCCAATCTAGTTCCGGGGTCGTGAGAACGACCCTATAGTCGTCGAACATGTCGGCGGCTGGCCAACTTTGGCCTGTGGTCGTGGGGACGACCCTATAGTCGTCGGACATGTCGGCGGCTGGGCAATTTTGGCCCGTGGTCGTGGGGACGACCCTAGTGTCGTCGGACAAGTCGGCGGCGGGCCAATCTAGTCCCGTGGTCGTGGGGACGACCCTATAGTCGTCGGACATGACGGTGGCGGGCCAATCTAGTTCCGGGGTCGTGGGGACGACCCTACAGTCGTCGGACATGTCGGCGGCTGGCCAACTTTGGCCCGTGGTCGTCGGGACGATCCTATAGTCGTCGGATATGTCGGAGGCTGGCCAACCTAGTCCCGGGGTGGTAGGGACGACCCTATAGTCGTCGGACATGATGGTGGCGGGCCAATCTAGTCGCGGGGCCGTGGGGACGACCGTATAGTCGTCGGACAAGCCGGCGGCTGGGCAGTTTTGGCCCGTGGTCGTGGGGACGACCCTATTGTCGTCGGACAAGTCGGCGGCGGGCCAATCTAGTCCCGTGGTCGTGGGGACGACCCTATAGTCGTCGGACATGACGGTGGCGGGCCAATCTAGTCCCGGGGTCGTGGGGACGACCCTATAGTCGTCGGACATGTCGGCGGCTGGCCACCCTAGTCCCGGGGTCGACCCTATAGTCGTCGTGCATTATGTTGGCGGGCCAATCTAGTCCCGGGGTGGTGGGGACGACCCTACAGTCGTCGGACATGTCGGCGGCAGGGCAACTTGGGCCCGTGGTCGTGGGGACGTCCCTATAGTCGTCGGACATGTCGGCGGCGGGCCAACCTAGTCCCGGGGTCGTGGGGACGACCCTATAGTCGTCGGACATGATGGTGGCGGGCCAATCTAGTTCCGGGGTCGTGAGGACGACCCTATAGTCGTCGAACATGTCGGCGGCTGGCCAACTTTGGCCTGTGGTCGTGGGGACGACCCTATAGTCGTCGGACATGTCGGCGGCTGGGCAGTTTTGGCCCGTGGTCGTGGGGACGACCCTATTGTCGTCGGACAAGTCGGCGGCGGGCCAATCTAGTCCCGTGGTCGTGGGGACGACCCTATAGTCGTCGGACATGACGGTGGCGGGCCAATCTAGTCCCGGGGTCGTGGGGACGAACCTATAGTCGTCGGACATGTCGGCGGCTGGGCAACTTTGGCCCGTGGTCGTGGGGACGACCCTATAGTCGTCGGACATGTCGGCGGCTGGGCAATTTTGGCCCGTGGTCGTGGGGACGACCCTATTGTCGTCGGACAAGTCGGCGGCGGGCCAATCTAGTCCCGTGGTCGTGGGGACGACCCTATAGTCGTCGGACATGACGGTGGCGGGCCAATCTAGTCCCGGGGTCGTGGGGACGACCCTATAGTCGTCGGACATGTCGGCGGCTGGCAAACTTTGGCCCGTTGTCGTGGGGACGACACTACAGTTGTCGGACATGACGGGGGCGGGCCAATCTAGTCCCGTGGTCGTGGGGACGACCCTATAGTCGTTGGACATGTCGGCGGCTGGCCATCTTTGGCCCGGGGTCGTGGGGACGAACCTATAGCCGTCGGACATTTCGGCAGCTGGCCAACCTAGTCCCGGGGTGGTAGGGACGACCCTATAGTCGTCGAACATGTCGGCGGCTGGCCAACATTGGCCTGTGGTCGTGGGGACGACCCTATAGTCGTCGGACATGTCGGCGGCTGGCCAACCTAGTCCCGGGGTCGTGGGGACGACCCTATAATCGTCGGATATGATGGTGGCGGGCCAATCTAGTCCCGGGTTCGTGGGGAGGACCCTATAGTCGTCGGACATGTCGGCGGCGGGCCAACTTTGGCCCGTGGTCGTGGGGACGAACCTATAGTCGTCGGACATGTCGGTGGCGGGCCAATCTAGTCCCGTGGTCGTGGGGACGACCCTATAGTCGTTGGACATGTCGGCGGCTGGCCATCTTTGGCCCGGGGTCGTGGGGACGAACCTATAGCCGTCGGACATTTCGGCAGCTGGCCAACCTAGTCCCGGGGTGGTAGGGACGACCCTATAGTCGTCGAACATGTCGGCGGCTGGCCACCTTTGGCCTGTGGTCGTGGGGACGACCCTATAGTCGTCGGACATGTCGGCGGCTGGCCAACCTAGTCCCGGGGTCGTGGGGACGACCCAATAGTCGTCGGATATGATGGTGGCGGGCCAATCTAGTCCCGGGTTCGTGGGGAGGACCCTATAGTCGTCGGACATGTTGGCGGCGGGCCAACCTAGTCCCGGGGTCGTGGGGACGACCCTATAGTCGTCGGACATGATGGTGGCGGGCCAATCTAGTCCCGGGGTCGTGGGGACGACCCTATAGTCGTCGGATATGATGGTGGCGGGCCAATCTAGTCCCGGGTTCGTGGGGAGGACCCTATAGTCGTCGGACATGTTGGCGGCGGGCCAACCTAGTCCCGGGGTCGTGGGGACGACCCTATAGTCGTCGGACATGATGGTGGCGGGCCAATCTAGTCCCGGGGTCGTGGGGACGACCCTATAGTCGTCGGACATGTCGGCGGCGGGCCAACTTTGGCCCGTGGTCGTGGGGACGACCCTATAGTCGTCGGACATGTCGGTGGCGGGCCAACCTAGTCCCGGGGTCGTGGGGACGACCCTATAGTCGTGGAACATGTCGGCGGATGGCCAACATTGGCCCGTGGTCGTGGGGACGACCCTATTGTCGTCGGACATGACGGTGGCGGGCCAATATAGTCCCGGGGTCGTGGGGACGACCCTATAGTCGACGGAAATGTCGGCGGCTGGCCAACTTTGGCCCGTGGTCTTGGGGACGACCCAATAGTCGTCGGATATGTCGGAGGCTTGCCAACCTAGTCCCTGGGTGGTAGGGACGACCCTAATGTCGTCGGACAAGTCGGCGGCGGGCCATCCTAGTCCCGGGATCGAGGGGACGCCCCTATACTCGTCGGACACGACGGTGGCGGGCCAATCTAGTTCCGGGGTCGTGAGGACGACTCTATAGTCGTCGAACATGTCGGCGGCTGGCCAACTTTGGCCTGTGGTCGTGGGGACGGCCCTATAGTCGTCGGACATGTCGACGGCTGGCCAACCTAGTCCCAGGGTCGTGGGGACGACCCTATTGTCGTCGGATATGATTGTGGCGGGCCAATCTAGTCCCGGGTTCGTGGGGAGGACCCTATAGTCGTCGGACATGTTGGCGGCGGGCCAACCTAGTCCCGGGGTCGTGGAGACGACCCTATAATCGTCGGACATGATGGTGGCGGGCCAATCTAGTCCCGGGGTCGTGGGGACGACCTTATAGTCGTCGGACATGTCGGCGGCGGGCCAACTTTGGCCCGTGGTCGTGGGGACGACCCTATAGTCGTCGGACATGACGGTGGCGGGCCAATCTAGTCCCGGGGTCGTGGGGACGACCCTATAGGCGTCGGACATGACGGTGGCGGGCCAAACTAGTCCCGGGGTCGTGGGGACTACCCTATACTCGTCGGACACGACGGTGGCGGGCCAATCTAGTTCCGGGGTCGTGAGGACGACCCTATAGTCGTCGAACATGTCGGCGGCTGGCCAACTTTGGCCTGTGGTCGTAGGGACGGCCCTATAGTCGTCGGACATGTCGGCGGCTGGCCATCCTAGTCCCAGGGTCGTGGGGACGACCCTATTGTCGTCGGATATGATTGTGGCGGGCCAATCTAGTCCCGGGTTCGTGGGGAGGACCCTATAGTCGTCGGACATGTTGGCGGCGGGCCAATCTAGTCCCGGGGTCGTGGGGACGACCCTATAGTCGTCGGACATGATGGTGGCGGGCCAATCTAGTCCCGGGGTCGTGGGGACGACCCTATAGTCGTCGGACATGTCGGCGGCGGGCCAACTTTGGCCCGTGGTCGTGGGGACGACCCTATAGTCGTCGGACATGTCGGTGGCGGGCCAACCTAGTCCCGGGGTGGTAGGGACGACCCTATAGTCGTTGGACATGTCGGCGGCTGGCCATCTTTGGCCCGGGGTCGTGGTGACGAACCTATAGCCGTCGGACATTTCGGCAGCTGGCCAACCTAGTCCCGGGGTGGTAGGGACGACCCTATAGTCGTCGAACATGTCGGCGGCTGGCCAACTTTGGCCTGTGGTCGTGGGGACGACCCTATAGTCGTCGGACATGTCGGCGGCTGGCCAACCTAGTCCCGGCGTCGTGGGGACGACCCTATAGTCGTCGGATATGATGGTGGCGGGCCAATCTAGTCCCGGGTTCGTGGGGAGGACCCTATAGTCGTCGGACATGTTGGCGGCGGGCCAACCTAGTCCCGGGGTCGTGGGGACGACCCTATAGTCGTCGGACATGATGGTGGCGGGCCAATCTAGTCCCGGGGTCGTGGGGACGACCCTATAGTCGTCGGACATGTCGGCGGCGGGCCAACTTTGGCCCGTGGTCGTGGGGACGACCCTATAGTCGTCGGACATGTCGGTGGCGGGCCAACCTAGTCCCGGGGTCGTGGGGACGACCCTATAGTCGTCGGAAAAGTCGGCGGCGGGCCAATCTAGTCCCGGGGTCGTGGGGACGACCCCATAGGCGACGGACATGTCGGCGGCAGGGCAACTTGGGCCCGTGGTCGTGGGGACGAACCTATAGTCGTCGGACATGTCGGCGGCGGGCCAACCTAGTCCCGGGGTCGTGGGGACGACCCTATAGTCGTCGGAAAAGTCGGCGGCGGGCCAACCTAGTCCCGGGGTTGTGGGGACGTCCCTATAGTCGTCGGACATGTCGGCGGCAGGGCAACTTGGGCCCGTGGTCGTGGGGACGAACCTATAGTCGTCGGACATGACGGTGGCGGGCCAATCTAGTCCCGGGGTTGTGGGGACGTCCCTATAGTCGTCGGACATGTCGGCGGCGGGCCAACCTAGTCCCGGGGTCGTGCGGACGACCCTATAGTCGTCGGACAAGTCGGCGGCGGGCCGTCCTAGTCCCGTGGTCGTGGGGACGACCCTATAGTCGTCGGACATGTCGGCGGCAGGGCAACTTGGGCCCGTGGTCGTGGGGACGAACCTATAGTCGTCGGACAAGTCGGCGGCGGGCCATCCTAGTCCCGGGATCGAGGGGACGCCCCTATACTCGTCGGACACGACGGTGGCGGGCCAATCTAGTTCCGGGGTCGTGAGGACGACCCTATAGTCGTCGAACATGTCGGCGGCTGGCCAACTTTGGCCTGTGGTCGTGGGGACGACCCTATAGTCGTTGGACATGTCGGCGGCTGGCCATCTTTGGCCCGGGGTCGTGGGGACGAACCTATAGCCGTCGGACATTTCGGCAGCTGGCCAACCTAGTCCCGGGGTCGTGGGGACGACCCTATAGTCGTAGGACATGTCGACGGTTTGCCAACCTAGTCCCGGGGTCGTGGGGACGACCCTATAATCGTCGGAAAAGTCGGCGGCGGGCCAACCTAGTCCCGGGGTTGTGGGGACGTCCCTATAGTCGTCGGACATGTCGGCGGCAGGGCAACTTGGGCCCGTGGTCGTGGGGACGAACCTATAGTCGTCGGACATGACGGTGGCGGGCCAATCTAGTCCCGGGGTTGTGGGGACGTCCCTATAGTCGTCGGACATGTCGGCGGCGGGCCAACCTAGTCCCGGGGTCGTGCGGACGACCCTATAGTCGTCGGACAAGTCGGCGGCGGGCCGTCCTAGTCCCGTGGTCGTGGGGACGACCCTATAGTCGTCGGACATGTCGGCGGCGGGCCAACGTACGCCCAGGGTCGTAGGGACGAACCAATAGTCGTCGGACATGGCGGTGGCTGGGCAACTTTGGCCCGTGGTCGTGGGGACGACCCTATAGTCGTCGGACAAGACGGCGGCGGGCCAATCTAGTTCCGGGGTCGTGGGGACGACCCTATAGTCGTGGAACATGTCGGCGAATGGCCAACATTGGCCCGTGGTCGTGGGGACGACCCTATTGTCGTCGGACATGACGGTGGCGGGCCAATATAGTCCCGGGGTCGTGGGGACGACCCTATAGTCGACGGAAATGTCGGCGGCTGGCCAACTTTGGCCCGTGGTCTTGGGGACGACCCAATAGTCGTCGGATATGTCGGAGGCTTGCCAACCTAGTCCCTGGGTGGTAGGGACGACCCTAATGTCGTCGGACAAGTCGGCGGCGGGCCATCCTAGTCCCGGGATCGAGGGGACGCCCCTATACTCGTCGGACACGACGGTGGCGGGCCAACCTAGTCCCGGGGTCGTGGGGACGACCCTATAGTTGTCGGACATGTCGGCGGCTGGCCATCTTTGGCCCGGGGTCGTGGGGACGAACCTATAGCCGTCGGACATTTCGGCAGCTGGCCAACCTAGTCCCGGGGTCGTGGGGACGACCCTATAGTCGTAGGACATGTCGACGGTTTGCCAACCTAGTCCCGGGGTCGTGGGGACGACCCTATAGTCGTCGGACATGTCGGCGGCTGGGCAACTTTGGCCCGTGGTCGTGGGGACGACCCTATTGTCGTCGGACAAGTCGGCGGCGGGCCAATCTAGTCCCGTGGTCGTGGGGACGACCCTATAGTCGTCGGACATGACGGTGGCAGGCCAACCTAGTCCCGGGGTCGTGGGGACGACCCTATAGTCGTCGGACATGTCGGCGGCTGGGCAATTTTGGCCCGTGGTCGTGGGGACGACCCTATTGTCGTCGGACAAGTCGGCGGCGGGCCAATCTAGTCCCGTGGTCGTGGGGACGACCCTATAGTCGTCGGACATGACGGTGGCGGGCCAATCTAGTCCCGGGGTCGTGGGGACGACCCTATAGTCGTCAAACATGTCGGCGGCTGGCCAACTTTGGCCTGTGGTCGTGGGGACGACCCTATAGTCGTCGGACATGTCGGCGGCTGGCCAACCTAGTCCCGGGGTCGTGGGGACGACCCTATAGTCGTCGGACATGACGGTGGCGGGCCAATCTAGTTCCGGGGTCGTGAGAACGACCCTATAGTCGTCGAACATGTCGGCGGCTGGCCAACTTTGGCCTGTGGTCGTGGGGACGACCCTATAGTCGTCGGACATGTCGGCGGCTGGGCAATTTTGGCCCGTGGTCGTGGGGACGACCCTAGTGTCGTCGGACAAGTCGGCGGCGGGCCAATCTAGTCCCGTGGTCGTGGGGACGACCCTATAGTCGTCGGACATGACGGTGGCGGGCCAATCTAGTTCCGGGGTCGTGGGGACGACCCTACAGTCGTCGGACATGTCGGCGGCTGGCCAACTTTGGCCCGTGGTCGTCGGGACGATCCTATAGTCGTCGGATATGTCGGAGGCTGGCCAACCTAGTCCCGGGGTGGTAGGGACGACCCTATAGTCGTCGGACATGATGGTGGCGGGCCAATCTAGTCGCGGGGCCGTGGGGACGACCGTATAGTCGTCGGACAAGCCGGCGGCTGGGCAGTTTTGGCCCGTGGTCGTGGGGACGACCCTATTGTCGTCGGACAAGTCGGCGGCTGGCCAATCTAGTCCCGTGGTCGTGGGGACGACCCTATAGTCGTCGGACATGACGGTGGCGGGCCAATCTAGTCCCGGGGTCGTGGGGACGACCCTATAGTCGTCGGACATGTCGGCGGCTGGCCACCCTAGTCCCGGGGTCGACCCTATAGTCGTCGTGCATTATGTTGGCGGGCCAATCTAGTCCCGGGGTGGTGGGGACGACCCTACAGTCGTCGGACATGTCGGCGGCAGGGCAACTTGGGCCCGTGGTCGTGGGGACGTCCCTATAGTCGTCGGACATGTCGGCGGCGGGCCAACCTAGTCCCGGGGTCGTGGGGACGACCCTATAGTCGTCGGACATGATGGTGGCGGGCCAATCTAGTTCCGGGGTCGTGAGGACGACCCTATAGTCGTCGAACATGTCGGCGGCTGGCCAACTTTGGCCTGTGGTCGTGGGGACGACCCTATAGTCGTCGGACATGTTGGCGGCTGGGCAGTTTTGGCCCGTGGTCGTGGGGACGACCCTATTGTCGTCGGACAAGTCGGCGGCGGGCCAATCTAGTCCCGTGGTCGTGGGGACGACCCTATAGTCGTCGGACATGACGGTGGCGGGCCAATCTAGTCCCGGGGTCGTGGGGACGAACCTATAGTCGTCGGACATGTCGGCGGCTGGGCAACTTTGGCCCGTGGTCGTGGGGACGACCCTATAGTCGTCGGACATGTCGGCGGCTGGGCAATTTTGGCCCGTGGTCGTGGGGACGACCCTATTGTCGTCGGACAAGTCGGCGGCGGGCCAATCTAGTCCCGTGGTCGTGGGGACGACCCTATAGTCGTCGGACATGACGGTGGCGGGCCAATCTAGTCCCGGGGTCGTGGGGACGACCCTATAGTCGTCGGACATGTCGGCGGCTGGCAAACTTTGGCCCGTTGTCGTGGGGACGACACTACAGTTGTCGGACATGACGGGGGCGGGCCAATCTAGTCCCGTGGTCGTGGGGACGACCCTATAGTCGTTGGACATGTCGGCGGCTGGCCATCTTTGGCCCGGGGTCGTGGGGACGAACCTATAGCCGTCGGACATTTCGGCAGCTGGCCAACCTAGTCCCGGGGTGGTAGGGACGACCCTATAGTCGTCGAACATGTCGGCGGCTGGCCAACATTGGCCTGTGGTCGTGGGGACGACCCTATAGTCGTCGGACATGTCGGCGGCTGGCCAACCTAGTCCCGGGGTCGTGGGGACGACCCTATAGTCGTCGGATATGATGGTGGCGGGCCAATCTAGTCCCGGGTTCGTGGGGAGGACCCTATAGTCGTCGGACATGTCGGCGGCGGGCCAACATTGGCCCGTGGTCGTGGGGACGAACCTATAGTCGTCGGACATGTCGGTGGCGGGCCAATCTAGTCCCGTGGTCGTGGGGACGACCCTATAGTCGTTGGACATGTCGGCGGCTGGCCATCTTTGGCCCGGGGTCGTGGGGACGAACCTATAGCCGTCGGACATTTCGGCAGCTGGCCAACCTAGTCCCGGGGTGGTAGGGACGACCCTATAGTCGTCGAACATGTCGGCGGCTGGCCACCTTTGGCCTGTGGTCGTGGGGACGACCCTATAGTCGTCGGACATGTCGGCGGCTGGCCAACCTAGTCCCGGGGTCGTGGGGACGACCCTATAGTCGTCGGATATGATGGTGGCGGGCCAATCTAGTCCCGGGTTCGTGGGGAGGACCCTATAGTCGTCGGACATGTTGGCGGCGGGCCAACCTAGTCCCGGGGTCGTGGGGACGACCCTATAGTCGTCGGACATGATGGTGGCGGGCCAATCTAGTCCCGGGGTCGTGGGGACGACCCTATAGTCGTCGGATATGATGGTGGCGGGCCAATCTAGTCCCGGGTTCGTGGGGAGGACCCTATAGTCGTCGGACATGTTGGCGGCGGGCCAACCTAGTCCCGGGGTCGTGGGGACGACCCTATAGTCGTCGGACATGATGGTGGCGGGCCAATCTAGTCCCGGGGTCGTGGGGACGACCCTATAGTCGTCGGACATGTCGGCGGCGGGCCAACTTTGGCCCGTGGTCGTGGGGACGACCCTATAGTCGTCGGACATGTCGGTGGCGGGCCAACCTAGTCCCGGGGTCGTGGGGACGACCCTATAGTCGTGGAACATGTCGGCGGATGGCCAACATTGGCCCGTGGTCGTGGGGACGACCCTATTGTCGTCGGACATGACGGTGGCGGGCCAATATAGTCCCGGGGTCGTGGGGACGACCCTATAGTCGACGGAAATGTCGGCGGCTGGCCAACTTTGGCCCGTGGTCTTGGGGACGACCCAATAGTCGTCGGATATGTCGGAGGCTTGCCAACCTAGTCCCTGGGTGGTAGGGACGACCCTAATGTCGTCGGACAAGTCGGCGGCGGGCCATCCTAGTCCCGGGATCGAGGGGACGCCCCTATACTCGTCGGACACGACGGTGGCGGGCCAATCTAGTTCCGGGGTCGTGAGGACGACTCTATAGTCGTCGAACATGTCGGCGGCTGGCCAACTTTGGCCTGTGGTCGTGGGGACGGCCCTATAGTCGTCGGACATGTCGACGGCTGGCCAACCTAGTCCCAGGGTCGTGGGGACGACCCTATTGTCGTCGGATATGATTGTGGCGGGCCAATCTAGTCCCGGGTTCGTGGGGAGGACCCTATAGTCGTCGGACATGTTGGCGGCGGGCCAACCTAGTCCCGGGGTCGTGGAGACGACCCTATAATCGTCGGACATGATGGTGGCGGGCCAATCTAGTCCCGGGGTCGTGGGGACGACCTTATAGTCGTCGGACATGTCGGCGGCGGGCCAACTTTGGCCCGTGGTCGTGGGGACGACCCTATAGTCGTCGGACATGACGGTGGCGGGCCAATCTAGTCCCGGGGTCGTGGGGACGACCCTATAGGCGTCGGACATGACGGTGGCGGGCCAAACTAGTCCCGGGGTCGTGGGGACTACCCTATACTCGTCGGACACGACGGTGGCGGGCCAATCTAGTTCCGGGGTCGTGAGGACGACCCTATAGTCGTCGAACATGTCGGCGGCTGGCCAACTTTGGCCTGTGGTCGTAGGGACGGCCCTATAGTCGTCGGACATGTCGGCGGCTGGCCATCCTAGTCCCAGGGTCGTGGGGACGACCCTATTGTCGTCGGATATGATTGTGGCGGGCCAATCTAGTCCCGGGTTCGTGGGGAGGACCCTATAGTCGTCGGACATGTTGGCGGCGGGCCAATCTAGTCCCGGGGTCGTGGGGACGACCCTATAGTCGTCGGACATGATGGTGGCGGGCCAATCTAGTCCCGGGGTCGTGGGGACGACCCTATAGTCGTCGGACATGTCGGCGGCGGGCCAACTTTGGCCCGTGGTCGTGGGGACGACCCTATAGTCGTCGGACATGTCGGTGGCGGGCCAACCTAGTCCCGGGGTGGTAGGGACGACCCTATAGTCGTTGGACATGTCGGCGGCTGGCCATCTTTGGCCCGGGGTCGTGGGGACGAACCTATAGCCGTCGGACATTTCGGCAGCTGGCCAACCTAGTCCCGGGGTGGTAGGGACGACCCTATAGTCGTCGAACATGTCGGCGGCTGGCCAACTTTGGCCTGTGGTCGTGGGGACGACCCTATAGTCGTCGGACATGTCGGCGGCTGGCCAACCTAGTCCCGGCGTCGTGGGGACGACCCTATAGTCGTCGGATATGATGGTGGCGGGCCAATCTAGTCCCGGGTTCGTGGGGAGGACCCTATAGTCGTCGGACATGTTGGCGGCGGGCCAACCTAGTCCCGGGGTCGTGGGGACGACCCTATAGTCGTCGGACATGATGGTGGCGGGCCAATCTAGTCCCGGGGTCGTGGGGACGACCCTATAGTCGTCGGACATGTCGGCGGCGGGCCAACTTTGGCCCGTGGTCGTGGGGACGACCCTATAGTCGTCGGACATGTCGGTGGCGGGCCAACCTAGTCCCGGGGTCGTGGGGACGACCCTATAGTCGTCGGAAAAGTCGGCGGCGGGCCAATCTAGTCCCGGGGTCGTGGGGACGACCCCATAGGCGACGGACATGTCGGCGGCAGGGCAACTTGGGCCCGTGGTCGTGGGGACGAACCTATAGTCGTCGGACATGTCGGCGGCGGGCCAACCTAGTCCCGGGGTCGTGGGGACGACCCTATAGTCGTCGGAAAAGTCGGCGGCGGGCCAACCTAGTCCCGGGGTTGTGGGGACGTCCCTATAGTCGTCGGACATGTCGGCGGCAGGGCAACTTGGGCCCGTGGTCGTGGGGACGAACCTATAGTCGTCGGACATGACGGTGGCGGGCCAATCTAGTCCCGGGGTTGTGGGGACGTCCCTATAGTCGTCGGACATGTCGGCGGCGGGCCAACCTAGTCCCGGGGTCGTGCGGACGACCCTATAGTCGTCGGACAAGTCGGCGGCGGGCCGTCCTAGTCCCGTGGTCGTGGGGACGACCCTATAGTCGTCGGACATGTCGGCGGCAGGGCAACTTGGGCCCGTGGTCGTGGGGACGAACCTATAGTCGTCGGACAAGTCGGCGGCGGGCCATCCTAGTCCCGGGATCGAGGGGACGCCCCTATACTCGTCGGACACGACGGTGGCGGGCCAATCTAGTTCCGGGGTCGTGAGGACGACCCTATAGTCGTCGAACATGTCGGCGGCTGGGCAACTTTGGCCCGTGGTCGTGGGGACGACACTACAGTTGTCGGACATGACGGGGGCGGGCCAATCTAGTCCCGTGGTCGTGGGGACGACCCTATAGTCGTTGGACATGTCGGCGGCTGGCCATCTTTGGCCCGGGGTCGTGGGGACGAACCTATAGCCGTCGGACATTTCGGCAGCTGGCCAACCTAGTCCCGGGGTCGTGGGGACGACCCTATAGTCGTAGGACATGTCGACGGTTTGCCAACCTAGTCCCGGGGTCGTGGGGACGACCCTATAATCGTCGGAAAAGTCGGCGGCGGGCCAACCTAGTCCCGGGGTTGTGGGGACGTCCCTATAGTCGTCGGACATGTCGGCGGCAGGGCAACTTGGGCCCGTGGTCGTGGGGACGAACCTATAGTCGTCGGACATGACGGTGGCGGGCCAATCTAGTCCCGGGGTTGTGGGGACGTCCCTATAGTCGTCGGACATGTCGGCGGCGGGCCAACCTAGTCCCGGGGTCGTGCGGACGACCCTATAGTCGTCGGACAAGTCGGCGGCGGGCCGTCCTAGTCCCGTGGTCGTGGGGACGACCCTATAGTCGTCGGACATTTCGGCGGCGGGCCAACGTACGCCCAGGGTCGTAGGGACGAACCAATAGTCGTCGGACATGGCGGTGGCTGGGCAACTTTGGCCCGTGGTCGTGGGGACGACCCTATAGTCGTCGGACAAGACGGCGGCGGGCCAATCTAGTTCCGGGGTCGTGGGGACGACCCTATAGTCGTGGAACATGTCGGCGAATGGCCAACATTGGCCCGTGGTCGTGGGGACGACCCTATTGTCGTCGGACATGACGGTGGCGGGCCAATATAGTCCCGGGGTCGTGGGGACGACCCTATAGTCGACGGAAATGTCGGCGGCTGGCCAACTTTGGCCCGTGGTCTTGGGGACGACCCAATAGTCGTCGGATATGTCGGAGGCTTGCCAACCTAGTCCCTGGGTGGTAGGGACGACCCTAATGTCGTCGGACAAGTCGGCGGCGGGCCATCCTAGTCCCGGGATCGAGGGGACGCCCCTATACTCGTCGGACACGACGGTGGCGGGCCAACCTAGTCCCGGGGTCGTGGGGACGACCCTATAGTTGTCGGACATGTCGGCGACTGGGCAACTTTGGCCCGTGGTCGTGGGGACGACACTACAGTTGTCGGACATGACGGGGGCGGGCCAATCTAGTCCCGTGGTCGTGGGGACGACCCTATAGTCGTTGGACATGTCGGCGGCTGGCCATCTTTGGCCCGGGGTCGTGGGGACGAACCTATAGCCGTCGGACATTTCGGCAGCTGGCCAACCTAGTCCCGGGGTCGTGGGGACGACCCTATAGTCGTAGGACATGTCGACGGTTTGCCAACCTAGTCCCGGGGTCGTGGGGACGACCCTATAGTCGTCGGACATGTCGGCGGCTGGGCAACTTTGGCCCGTGGTCGTGGGGACGACACTACAGTTGTCGGACATGACGGGGGCGGGCCAATCTAGTCCCGGGGCCGTGGGGACGACCCTATAGTCGTCGGACATGTCGGCGGCTTGCCAACCTAGTCCCGGGTTCGTGGGGACGACCCTATAGTCGTCGGACATGTCGGCGGCTGGGCAACTTTGGCCCGTGGTCGTGGGGACGACCCTATAGTCGTAGGACATGTCGACGGCGTGCCAACCTAGTCCCGGGGTCGTGGGGACGACCCTATAGTCGTCGGACATGTCGGCGGCTGGCAAACTTTGGCCCGTTGTCGTGGGGACGACACTACAGTTGTCGGACATGACGGGGGCGGGCCAATCTAGTCCCGTGGTCGTGGGGACGACCCTATAGTCGTTGGACATGTCGGCGGCTGGCCATCTTTGGCCCGGGGTCGTGGGGACGAACCTATAGCCGTCGGACATTTCGGCAGCTGGCCAACCTAGTCCCGGGGTGGTAGGGACGACCCTATAGTCGTCGAACATGTCGGCGGCTGGCCAACTTTGGCCCGTGGTCGTGGGGACGACACTACAGTCGTCGGACATGACGGTGGCGGGCCAATCTAGCCCCGGGGTCGTGGGGACGACCCTATAGTCGTCGGACATGTCGGCGGCTGCCCAACCTAGTTCCGGGGTGGTAGGGACAACCCTATAGTCGTCGGACAAGTAGGCGGCGGGCCAACCTAGTCCCGGGGTCGTGGGGACGACCCTATAGTCGTCGGACATGACGGTGGCGGGCCAATCTAGTCCCGGGGTCGTGGGGACGAACCTATAGTCGTCGGATATGTCGGCGGCGGGCCAGCCTAGTCCAGGGGTCGTTGGGACGACCCTATAGTCGTCGGACATGTCGGCGGCAGGGCAACTTGGGCCCGTGGTCGTGGGGACGAACCTATAGTCGTCGGACATGACGGTGGCGGGCCAATCTAGTCGCGGGGCCGTGGGGACGACCGTATAGTCGTCGGACATGCCGGCGGCTGGGCAATTTTGGCCCGTGGTCGTGGGGACAACCCTATAATCGTCGGACATGACGGTGGCGGGCCAATATAGTCCCGGGGTCGTGGGGACGACCCTATAGTCGACGGAAATGTCGGCGGCTGGCCAACTTTGGCCCGTGGTCTTGGGGACGACCCAATAGTCGTCGGATATGTCGGAGGCTTGCCAACCTAGTCCCTGGGTGGTAGGGACGACCCTAATGTCGTCGGACAAGTCGGCGGCGGGCCATCCTAGTCCCGGGATCGAGGGGACGCCCCTATACTCGTCGGACACGACGGTGGCGGGCCAATCTAGTTCCGGGGTCGTGAGGACGACCCTATAGTCGTCGAACATGTCGGCGGCTGGCCAACTTTGGCCTGTGGTCGTGGGGACGGCCCTATAGTCGTCGGACATGTCGGCGGCTGGCCAACCTAGTCCCAGGGTCGTGGGGACGACCCTATAGTCGTCGGACAAGTAGGCGGCGGGCCAACCTAGTCCAGGGGTCGTGGGGACGACCCTATAGTCGTCGGACATGTCGGCGGCTGCCCAACCTAGTTCCGGGGTGGTAGGGACAACCCTATAGTCGTCGGACAAGTAGGCGGCGGGCCAACCTAGTCCCGTGGTCGTGGGGACGACCCTATAGTCGTCGGACATGTCGGCGGCTGGTCAACTTTGGCCCGTGGTCGTGGGGACGACCCTATAGTCGTCGGACAAGACGGCGGCGGGCCAATCTAGTTCCGGGGTCGTGGGGACGACCCTATAGTCGTGGAACATGTCGGCGGATGGCCAACATTGGCCCGTGGTCGTGGGGACGACACTATTGTCGTCGGACATGACGGTGGCGGGCCAATATAGTCCCGGGGTCGTGGGGACGACCCTATAGTCGACGGAAATGTCGGCGGCTGGCCAACTTTGGCCCGTGGTCTTGGGGACGACCCAATAGTCGTCGGATATGTCGGAGGCTTGCCAACCTAGTCCCTGGGTGGTAGGGACGACCCTAATGTCGTCGGACAAGTCGGCGGCGGGCCATCCTAGTCCCGGGATCGAGGGGACGCCCCTATACTCGTCGGACACGACGGTGGCGGGCCAATCTAGTTCCGGGGTCGTGAGGACGACCCTATAGTCGTCGAACATGTCGGCGGCTGGCCAACTTTGGCCTGTGGTCGTGGGGACGGCCCTATAGTCGTCGGACATGTCGGCGGCTGGCCAACCTAGTCCCAGGGTCGTGGGGACGACCCTATTGTCGTCGGATATGATTGTGGCGGGCCAATCTAGTCCCGGGTTCGTGGGGAGGACCCTATAGTCGTCGGACATGTTGGCGGCGGGCCAACCTAGTCCCGGGGTCGTGGAGACGACCCTATAATCGTCGGACATGATGGTGGCGGGCCAATCTAGTCCCGGGGTCGTGGGGACGACCCTATAGTCGTCGGACATGTCGGCGGCGGGCCAACTTTGGCCCGTGGTCGTGGGGACGACCCTATAGTCGTCGGACATGACGGTGGCGGGCCATTCTAGTCCCGGGGTCGTGGGGACGACCCTATAGGCGTCGGACATGACGGTGGCGGGCCAAACTAGTCCCGGGGTCGTGGGGACTACCCTATACTCGTCGGACACGACGGTGGCGGGCCAATCTAGTTCCGGGGTCGTGAGGACGACCCTATAGTCGTCGAACATGTCGGCGGCTGGCCAACTTTGGCCTGTGGTCGTGGGGACGGCCCTATAGTCGTCGGACATGTCGGCGGCTGGCCAACCTAGTCCCAGGGTCGTGGGGACGACCCTATTGTCGTCGGATATGATTGTGGCGGGCCAATCTAGTCCCGGGTTCGTGGGGAGGACCCTATAGTCGTCGGACATGTTGGCGGCGGGCCAACCTAGTCCCGGGGTCGTGGAGACGACCCTATAATCGTCGGACATGATGGTGGCGGGCCAATCTAGTCCCGGGGTCGTGGGGACGACCTTATAGTCGTCGGACATGTCGGCGGCTGGTCAACTTTGGCCCGTGGTCGTGGGGACGACCCTATAGTCGTCGGACATGTCGGCGGCTGGCCAACTTTGGCCCGGGGTCGTGGGGACGACCCTATAGTCGTCGGACATGTCGGCGGCTGGGCAACTTTGGCCCGTGGTCGTGGGGACGACCCTATAGTCGTAGGACATGACGGTGGCGGGCCAATCAAGTCCCGGGGTCGTGGGGACGACCCTATAGTCGTCGGACATGTCGGCGGCTGGTCAACTTTGGCCCGTGGTCGTGGGGACGACCCTATAGTCGTCGGACATGTCGGAGGCTGGCCAACTTTGGCCCGGGGTCGTGGGGACGACCCTATAGTCGTCGGACATGTCGGCGGCTGGGCAACTTTGGCCCGTGGTCGTGGGGACGACCCTATAGTCGTAGGACATGTCGACGGCTTGCCAACCTCGTCCCGGGGTCGTGGGGACGACCCTATAGTCGTCGGACATGTCGGCGGCTGGGCAGCTTTGGCCCGTGGTCGTGGGGACGACCCTATAGTCGTCGGACATGTCGGCGGCTTGCCAACCTAGTCCCGGGTTCGTGGGGACGACCCTATAGTCTTTGGACATGTCGGCGGCTGGCCAACTTTGGCCCGGGGTCGTGGGGACGACCCTATGGTCGTCGGACATGATAGTGGCGGGCCAATCTAGTCCCGGGTTCGTGGGGACGACCCTATAGTCGACGGACATGACGGCGGCTGGCCAACTTTGGCCCGTGGTCGTGGGGACAACCCTATAATCGTCGGACATGACGGTGGCGGGCCAATCTAGCCCGGGGGTCGTGGGGACGACCCTATAGTCGTCGGACATGTCGGCGGCTGGGCAGCTTTGGCCCGTGGTCGTGGGGACGACCCTATAGTCGTAGGACATGTCGACGGCTTGCCAACCTAGTCCCGGGGTCGTGGGGACGACCCTATAGTCGTCGGACATGTCGGCGGCTGGGCAGCTTTGGCCCGTGGTCGTGGGGACGACCCTATAGTCGTCGGACATGTCGGCGGCTGGGCAACTTTGGCCCGTGGCCGTGGGGACGACCCTATAGTCGTAGGACATGTCGACGGCTTGCCAACCTAGTCCCGGGGTCGTGGGGACGACCCTATAGTCGTCAAACATGTCGGCGGCTGGCCAACTTTGGCCTGTGGTCGTGGGGACGACCCTATAGTCGTCGGACATGTCGGCGGCTGGCCAACCTAGTCCCGGGGTCGTGGGGACGACCCTATAGTCGTCGGATATGATGGTGGCGGGCCAATCTAGTCCCGGGTTCGTGGGGAGGACCCTATAGTCGTCGGACATGTCGGCGGCGGGCCAACTTTGGCCCGTGGTCGTGGGGACGAACCTATAGTTGTCGGACATGTCGGTGGCGGGCCAATCTAGTCCCGTGGTCGTGGGGACGACCCTATAGTCGTTGGACATGTCGGCGGCTGGCCATCTTTGGCCCGGGGTCGTGGGGACGAACCTATAGCCGTCGGACATTTCGGCAGCGGGCCAAACTAGTCCCGGGGTCGTGGGGACTACCCTATAGTCGTCGGACATGTCGGTGGCGGGCCAATCAAGTCCCGGGGTCGTGGGGACGACCCTATAGTCGTCGGACATGTCGGCGGCTGGTCAACTTTGGCCCGTGGTCGTGGGGACGACCCTATAGTCGTCGGACATGTCGGCGGCTGGCCAACTTTGGCCCGGGGTCGTGGGGACGACCCTATAGTCGTCGGACATGTCGGCGGCTGGTCAACTTTGGCCCGTGGACGTGGGGACGACCCTATAGTCGTCGGACATGTCGGCGGCTGGCCAACTTTGGCCCGGGGTCGTGGGGACGACCCTATAGTCGTCGGACATGTCGGCGGCTGGGCAACTTTGGCCCGTGGTCGTGGGGACGACCCTATAGTCGTAGGACATGTCGACGGCTTGCCAACCTCGTCCCGGGTTCGTGGGGACGACCCTATAGTCGTCGGACATGTCGGCGGCTGGGCAGCTTTGGCCCGTGGTCGTGGGGACGACCCTATAGTCGTCGGACATGTCGGCGGCTTGCCAACCTAGTCCCGGGTTCGTGGGGACGACCCTATTGTCGTCGGACAAGTCGGCGGCGGGCCAATCTAGTCCCGTGGTCGTGGGGACGACCCTATAGTCGTCGGACATGACGGTGGCGGGCCAATCTAGTTCCGGGGTCGTGGGGACGACCCTACAGTCGTCGGACATGTCGGCGGCTGGCCAACTTTGGCCCGTGGTCGTCGGGACGATCCTATAGTCGTCGGATATGTCGGAGGCTGGCCAACCTAGTCCCGGGGTGGTAGGGACGACCCTATAGTCGTCGGACATGATGGTGGCGGGCCAATCTAGTCGCGGGGCCGTGGGGACGACCGTATAGTCGTCGGACATGCCGGCGGCTGGGCAATTTTGGCCCGTGGTCGTGCGGACAACCCTATAATCGTCGGACATGACGGTGGCGGGCCAATCTAGTTCCGGGGTCGTGAGGACGACCCTATAGTCGTCGAACATGTCGGCGGCTGGCCAACTTTGGCCTGTGGTCGTGGGGACGGCCCTATAGTCGTCGGACATGACGGCGGCTGGCCAACTTTGGCCCGTGGTCGTGGGGACAACCCTATAATCGTCGGACATGACGGTGGCGGGCCAATCTAGTTCCGGGGTCGTGAGGACGACCCTATAGTCGTCGAACATGTCGGCGGCTGGCCAACCTAGTTCCGGGGTGGTAGGGACAACCCTATAGTCGTCGGACATGACGGTGGCGGGCCAATCTAGCCCCGGGGTCGTGGGGACGACCCTATAGTCGTCGGACATGTCGGCGGCTGCCCAACCTAGTTCCGGGGTGGTAGGGACAACCCTATAGTCGTCGGACAAGTAGGCGGCGGGCCAACCTAGTCCCGGGGTCGTGGGGACGACCCTATAGTCGTCGGACATGACGGTGGCGGGCCAATCTAGTCCCGGGGTCGTGGGGACGAACCTATAGTCGTCGGATATGTCGGCGGCGGGCCAACCTAGTCCAGGGGTCGTTGGGACGACCCTATAGTCGTCGGACATGCCGGCGGCTGGGCAACTTTGGCCCAGGGTCGTGGGGACGACCCTATAGTCGTCGGACAAGTCGGCGGCGAGCCAACCTAGTCCCGGGGTCCTGGGGCGACCCTATAGTCGTCGAACATGCCGGCGGCTGGGCAATTTTGGCCCGTGGTCGTGGGGACGACCCTATTGTCGTCGGACAAGTCGGCGGCGGGCCAATCTAGTCCCGTGGTCGTGGGGCCGACCCTATAGTCGTCGGACATGATGGTGGCGAGCCAATCTAGTCGCGGGGCCGTGGGGACGACCCTATAGTCGTCGGACATGCCGGCGCTTGGGCAACTTTGGCCCAGGGTCGTGGGGACGACCCTATAGTCGTCGGACATGTCGGCGGCTGGCCAACCTAGTCCCGGGGTCGTGGGGACGACCCTATAGTCGTAGGACATGTCGACGGTTTGCCAACCTAGTCCCGGGGTCGTGGGGACGACCCTATAGTCGTCGGACATGTCGGCGGCTGGGCAACTTTGGCCCGTGGTCGTGGGGACGACACTACAGTTGTCGCACATGACGGGGGCGGGCCAATCTAGTCCCGGGGCCGTGGGGACGACCCTATAGTCGCCGGACATGTCGCGGCTTGCCAACCTAGTCCCGGGTTTTTGGGGACGACCCTATAGTCGTCGGACATGTCGGCGGCTGGGCAACTTTGGCCCGTGGTCGTGGGGACGACCCTATAGTCGTAGGACATGTCGACGGCTTGCCAACCTAGTCCCGGGGTAGTGGGGACGACCCTATAGTCGTCGGACATGTCGGCGGCTGGCAAACTTTGGCCCGTTGTCGTGGTGACGACACTACAGTTGTCGGACATGACGGGGGCGGGCCAATCTAGTCCCGTGGTCGTGGGGACGACCCTATAGTCGTTGGACATGTCGGCGGCTGGCCATCTTTGGCCCGGGGTCGTGGGGACGAACCTATAGCCGTCGGACATTTCGGCAGCTGGCCAACCTAGTCCCGGGGTGGTAGGGACGACCCTATAGTCGTCGAACATGTCGGCGGCTGGCCAACTTTGGCCTGTGGTCGTGGGGACGACCCTACAGTCGTCGGACATGTCGGCGGCTGGCCAACCTAGTCCCGGGGTCGTGGGGACGACCCTATAGTCGTCGGATATGATGGTGGCGGGCCAATCTAGTCCCGGGTTCGTGGGGAGGACCCTATAGTCGTCGGACATGTTGGCGGCGGGCCAACCTAGTGCCGGGGTCGTGGGGACGACCCTATAGTCGTCGGACATGATGGTGGCGGGCCAATCTAGTCCCGGGGTCGTGGGGACGACCCTATAGTCGTCGGACATGTCGGCGGCGGGCCAACTTTGGCCCGTGGTCGTGGGGACGACCCTATAGTCGTCGGACATGTCGGTGGCGGGCCAACCTAGTCCCGGGGTCGTGGGGACGACCCTATAGTCGTCGGAAAAGTCGGCGGCGGGCCAATCTAGTCCCGGGGTCGTGGGGACGAACCTATAGTCGTCGGATATGTCGGCGGCGGGCCAACCTAGTCCAGGGGTCGTTGGGACGACCCTATAGTCGTCGGACATGCCGGCGGCTGGGCAACTTTGGCCCAGGGTCGTGGGGACGACCCTATAGTCGTCGGACATGTCGGCGGCTGGGCAACTTTGGCCCGTGGTCGTGGGGACGACACTACAGTTGTCGGACATGACGGGGGCGGGCCAATCTAGTCCCGGGGCCGTGGGGACGACCCTATATTCGCCGGACATGTCGGCGGCTTGCCAACCTAGTCCCGGGTTCGTGGGGACGACCCTATAGTCGTCGGACATGTCGGCGGCTGGGCAACTTTGGCCCGTGGTCGTGGGGACGACCCTATAGTCGTAGGACATGTCGACGGCTTGCCAACCTAGTCCCGGGGTCGTAGGGACGACCCTATAGTCGTCGGACATGTCGGCGGCTGGCAAACTTTGGCCCGTTGTCGTGGTGACGACACTACAGTTGTCGGACATGACGGGGGCGGGCCAATCTAGTCCCGTGGTCGTGGGGACGACCCTATAGTCGTTGGACATGTCGGCGGCTGGCCATCTTTGGCCCGGGGTCGTGGGGACGAACCTATAGCCGTCGGACATTTCGGCAGCTGGCCAACCTAGTCCCGGGGTGGTAGGGACGACCCTATAGTCGTCGAACATGTCGGCGGCTGGCCAACTTTGGCCTGTGGTCGTGGGGACGACCCTATAGTCGTCGGACATGTCGGCGGCTGGCCAACCTAGTCCCGGGGTCGTGGGGACGACCCTATAGTCGTCGGATATGATGGTGGCGGGCCAATCTAGTCCCGGGTTCGTGGGGAGGACCCTATAGTCGTCGGACATGTTGGCGGCGGGCCAACCTAGTCCCGGGGTCGTGGGGACGACCCTATAGTCGTCGGACATGATGGTGGCGGGCCAATCTAGTCCCGGGGTCGTGGGGACGACCCTATAGTCGTCGGACATGTCGGCGGCGGGCCAACTTTGGCCCGTGGTCGTGGGGACGACCCTATAGTCGTCGGACATGTCGGTGGCGGGCCAACCTAGTCCCGGGGTCGTGGGGACGACCCTATAGTCGTCGGAAAAGTCGGCGGCGGGCCAATCTAGTCCCGGGGTCGTGGGGACGACCCCATAGGCGACGGACATGTCGGCGGCAGGGCAACTTGGGCCCGTGGTCGTGGGGACGAACCTATAGTCGTCGGACATGTCGGCGGCGGGCCAACCTAGTCCCGGGGTCGTGGGGACGACCCTATAGTCGTCGGAAAAGTCGGCGGCGGGCCAACCTAGTCCCGGGGTTGTGGGGACGTCCCTATAGTCGTCGGACATGTCGGCGGCAGGGCAACTTGGGCCCGTGGTCGTGGGGACGAACCTATAGTCGTCGGACATGACGGTGGCGGGCCAATCTAGTCCCGGGGTTGTGGGGACGTCCCTATAGTCGTCGGACATGTCGGCGGCGGGCCAACCTAGTCCCGGGGTCGTGCGGACGACCCTATAGTCGTCGGACAAGTCGGCGGCGGGCCGTCCTAGTCCCGTGGTCGTGGGGACGACCCTATAGTCGTCGGACATGTCGGCGGCGGGCCAACGTACGCCCAGGGTCGTAGGGACGAACCAATAGTCGTCGGACATGGCGGTGGCTGGGCAACTTTGGCCCGTGGTCGTGGGGACGACCCTATAGTCGTCGGACAAGACGGCGGCGGGCCAATCTAGTTCCGGGGTCGTGGGGACGACCCTATAGTCGTGGAACATGTCGGCGGATGGCCAACATTGGCCCGTGGTCGTGGGGACGACCCTATTGTCGTCGGACATGACGGTGGCGGGCCAATATAGTCCCGGGGTCGTGGGGACGACCCTATAGTCGACGGAAATGTCGGCGGCTGGCCAACTTTGGCCCGTGGTCTTGGGGACGACCCAATAGTCGTCGGATATGTCGGAGGCTTGCCAACCTAGTCCCTGGGTGGTAGGGACGACCCTAATGTCGTCGGACAAGTCGGCGGCGGGCCATCCTAGTCCCGGGATCGAGGGGACGCCCCTATACTCGTCGGACACGACGGTGGCGGGCCCATCTAGTTCCGGGGTCGTGAGGACGACCCTATAGTCGTCGAACATGTCGGCGGCTGGCCAACTTTGGCCTGTGGTCGTGGGGACGGCCCTATAGTCGTCGGACATGTCGGCGGCTGGCCAACCTAGTCCCGGGGTCGTGGGGACGACCCTATTGTCGTCGGATATGATTGTGGCGGGCCAATCTAGTCCCGGGGTCGTGAGGACGACCCTATAGTCGTCGAACATGTCGGCGGCTGGCCAACTTTGGCCTGTGGTCGTGGGGACGACCCTACAGTCGTCGGACATGTCGGCGGCTGGCCAACCTAGTCCCGGGGTCGTGGGGACGACCCTATAGTCGTCGGATATGATGGTGGCGGGCCAATCTAGTCCCGGGTTCGTGGGGAGGACCCTATAGTCGTCGGACATGTTGGCGGCGGGCCAACCTAGTGCCGGGGTCGTGGGGACGACCCTATAGTCGTCGGACATGATGGTGGCGGGCCAATCTAGTCCCGGGGTCGTGGGGACGAACCTATAGTCGTCGGATATGTCGGCGGCGGGCCAACCTAGTCCAGGGGTCGTTGGGACGACCCTATAGTCGTCGGACATGCCGGCGGCTGGGCAACTTTGGCCCAGGGTCGTGGGGACGACCCTATAGTCGTCGGACATGTCGGCGGCTGGGCAACTTTGGCCCGTGGTCGTGGGGACGACACTACAGTTGTCGGACATGACGAGGGCGGGCCAATCTAGTCCCGGGGCCGTGGGGACGACCCTATATTCGCCGGACATGTCGGCGGCTTGCCAACCTAGTCCCGGGTTCGTGGGGACGACCCTATAGTCGTCGGACATGTCGGCGGCTGGGCAACTTTGGCCCGTGGTCGTGGGGACGACCCTATAGTCGTAGGACATGTCGACGGCTTGCCAACCTAGTCCCGGGGTCGTAGGGACGACCCTATAGTCGTCGGACATGTCGGCGGCTGGCAAACTTTGGCCCGTTGTCGTGGTGACGACACTACAGTTGTCGGACATGACGGGGGCGGGCCAATCTAGTCCCGTGGTCGTGGGGACGACCCTATAGTCGTTGGACATGTCGGCGGCTGGCCATCTTTGGCCCGGGGTCGTGGGGACGAACCTATAGCCGTCGGACATTTCGGCAGCTGGCCAACCTAGTCCCGGGGTGGTAGGGACGACCCTATAGTCGTCGAACATGTCGGCGGCTGGCCAACTTTGGCCTGTGGTCGTGGGGACGACCCTATAGTCGTCGGACATGTCGGCGGCTGGCCAACCTAGTCCCGGGGTCGTGGGGACGACCCTATAGTCGTCGGATATGATGGTGGCGGGCCAATCTAGTCCCGGGTTCGTGGGGAGAACCCTACAGTCGTCGGACATGTTGGCGGCGGGCCAACCTAGTCCCGGGGTCGTGGGGACGACCCTATAGTCGTCGGACATGATGGTGGCGGGCCAATCTAGTCCCGGGGTCGTGGGGACGACCCTATAGTCGTCGGACATGTCGGCGGCGGGCCAACTTTGGCCCGTGGTCGTGGGGACGACCCTATAGTCGTCGGACATGTCGGTGGCGGGCCAACCTAGTCCCGGGGTCGTGGGGACGACCCTATAGTCGTCGGAAAAGTCGGCGGCGGGCCAATCTAGTCCCGGGGTCGTGGGGACGACCCCATAGGCGACGAACATGTCGGCGGCAGGGCAACTTGGGCCCGTGGTCGTGGGGACGAACCTATAGTCGTCGGACATGTCGGCGGCGGGCCAACCTAGTCCCGGGGTCGTGGGGACGACCCTATAGTCGTCGGAAAAGTCGGCGGCGGGCCAACCTAGTCCCGGGGTTGTGGGGACGTCCCTATAGTCGTCGGACATGTCGGCGGCAGGGCAACTTGGGCCCGTGGTCGTGGGGACGAACCTATAGTCGTCGGACATGACGGTGGCGGGCCAATCTAGTCCCGGGGTTGTGGGGACGTCCCTATAGTCGTCGGACATGTCGGCGGCGGGCCAACCTAGTCCCGGGGTCGTGCGGACGACCCTATAGTCGTCGGACAAGTCGGCGG